>OZ005743.1:112753913-113449179 GCA_963930735.1 Dioctria linearis | reverse complement strand
GTCGCACTACGTGGAAGTACCCGATCCAACGCCAACATCTTCACTTCACCCACCACTGGGCTGACAGTATAGGGTGGATTCATTACTTACAGCTCTGCATGATGTCAGCAATAGCGAGGCACCCGATATGTATGTATTGTATGTACATACGTACATACCTACATATTGTGTTTGTAAGATTTGTCGTGGGGCTTTTTCTATTGAAACGACTTGTTTCGAAATTTATAACTTTTGTTTTTCCAAGTCGTTTTGTGGGAAAATACTTCCATTATTTTTTTGCAAAGCAATTTCTTCGTGGTTCATGCAAAGCAGCCAACCATGTTTTAAGCATGATTGGCCTATACATGCGTATGAATGATGATAATGATAATTATTAATTATAATTATCATTTTTTTAAGAAATGCTTTAAAACTCTCCAAAGGGAAGGCCGCATCTTCGACAAAGTAGTACGGTAACACTTTTATTCTGTTTGGTAATCTACACTCTTTCGGAATGGGGAGTACTTCTTGAAATAATTCTCGTCCAAATGTTGATTCCTTAAGAAAACCTATTTGCATATTTAATGATTAAGTACTTAAATAAATATAATCAATTTCATTCCTCCATCACTCTGACTTCCGTACACACCCACTGATATGTCCGTAAAAGATCTCGCCAAATAGTTTCACAAGTAAGTATCCAAGATAGTATTCCTAACAATAGATTTTCCCACTTTTAAACACCAAGCAAGAAAAGCAAAAGCTTACACCTTGTGATACGAACCTAAAATGCCAAAATAGTGCAATGTTTGTTTAATTAATATTAATATCACGGTACACTTACGACAACGTGATTGACAGTCTGCATTCAAAATCAAATGCAGGTTTCCTCGATTTTATTCTTAGGTCTTCCTTCCTAAGATTTAGGAATAAATCATATATAGGCCTTGACATTCTGGTGTGCAAGAAAAACTCTAGGGGATCTAACTCTTTTAGTTTTTGATATGTTGTTGCAAAGTATCCCTTTATCTCTCTGACCCTATTAACTGGTCTCACCCACCAACTTCTCTGATTTGGTTTTCTGGATCTTTTACACATTATCCACAATAAATAAATGTTTAATAAAATTTCGAAGAGCTCGGATAATTCACGCATTTTTTCAGCTGTACATCGATAAACAACTTCAAACGTCAAGTTGAGACCGAACGGAACAATTGTGCTCATCGGTCGAAATGGATCGGATTGAATAGAATCGAATCCGATCGAAACGGTGGAATTGTGTTTGCCACTTTATACTTCATCTGATTCTGCAAGTGCTCCTGCCAGTGAACAGGGAACACAACATCAATCTCATTCTCAAATAAGAAGAAAAGTGGAAACTCTTGTAAGATCACATGAAGAGGGTATACAAAGAATGACATCGGATAAGGAATGAAGAGAAAATGGCAGATTAGGGCCACCAAGTGCTATTTACTTCACAGCGAGCAGTCCTTATTGTAAGAAAAAAAAAACATCAGACGCAAAATTGTGATTGTTCGTTCAATATCGACTAATTGAAGGAAGGATGCTGTTTTAAATGTACGGACCAAAATCACTCCTCAAAGTTCTGCAAAATAAAGTAGATCAAATGCAATAAATGTGCCCCAAAGCATGAAACCACGATGTGCGACCCTAACCTCAAAAATATTTTTAGGCAAGCTGAGCGACAAGCCGCGACGAGTACTGATAATAAAGAAAAAGTGCAAGGCCGCATGCCTCAAACGTCCAAGGTAGTGCTTAATTTGTACTCAGGTGATTCTTTTAAGGACGATATACTCCAAACAGTTTGGGTAATTCCGTCGTCAGCTGAACAACAAAAAGGTCTGCTCTCGATGGAGGAAATAAAATTTGTTTTACACGAGAATCTGTGTCTCGATATTTAAATCTTAAAATTTTAGATAAGCCGAAGTTGAGCAAACCCATAGATTTTCAATTATGTAATCGTATCGAACTCAAATTGCGTAGTCAATACAACTAGGATTATGTAAGTAAAAGCAGTAGAAGTCCCAGAAATATGCATGAATGTTTGGTCAGCACCATCAAATGGCTGATGCGGTAATAAAAGGATGAATTTGGCAGATATTTTAGCTTATTTATTTTTTATTTATTTATTTATTGATGACTTTATTGAGATAGCTTACAGACTAAACTCTCGATTAAAAGCTACCCGTTAATATCGAAATCCAAATATTTGATATTTCATTGAGAAGAAGATTATAATATTAATAATCAGAATTCATGTATAATACTAATTACTAACTATGACTATAGATTAGTTATGTGCAACAGTACAAGAATAACTTTAAAATGGAGCAAGACAAGTTTTAAAGAAGATAGGAATAAAATATATTTAATGCGTAGTGTAGTGATTCTTCAGAGAGGGGAGTCTGAGTATCATTTCTAATGATTTTTCGAAAGGTACAGAGACTAAGACCGAGGATGTCGATTTCGTTAAATATATCGCTATGATTTTTTTGGATTCTTTAACAGGGGGATTTATAAAAGTAAACTGGTCCTGGCAGTAGTAATTTGTAAAGTTAACGGCCAGCGGATGACTCTTGATGAACCAAGGAAGCTATGTTACGGGATAATTCAGGGCAATTTATAAAGTTGTGCATTATTTTAAATAAAAACATTTCATCTAAGAAAAGATGTCGTTTTTCCAGAAAAAGAATACAAAATTTGTCGAGGCAAATAAAGTAGTCAAGAAAGCGTCCTTCTTTTTTATATAAAATAAATCTGGTGAATTTTCCCTGAAATGTTTCAACTTGCTGCACACTGCGTACTCTACATGACTTTTTATTAGAGAATTATAAAGACTTATTAGTGATGTAGTAGACTTGACACTTGAATGATTTACACATTCGGAATACAAAGCCCAACAGTTTAAAAGCCTTGGAGGTAACCCAGTTAATATGTGACTGAAATAACGAGTTCTGGTCAAAAAATACCCCTAAATCTTTCATTTCGGTAACGCGGTTAAGAGATGAATCACCCATTATGTAGTCATAATATAAGGTATTGGCTTTTCTGGAAAAGGTTATAATTTCTGTGGGAATTTTAGCATCGTCTGCATATAAGAGATAATCGAAGATTAGTTGGTGCGGTAGGTCATTGATGTAGAGGAGAAAGATATGAGGGCCAGAAACTGTGCCTTGTGAAACACCGGAGGTTTGTATGAAAGGGCAGGACTGGTGACCGTTAAGGACTACTCTGTGCAGTCGTTCGCGGATACATGATGCTAACCACGCAACGAAATTAATGCAGAAAGCTATATTAGATATTTTATAGAGTATACGAGGGTGGGAAATTTTCTCGAAGGATTTAGCAAAATCGGTTTAAATAGAATCAACCTGATTCCCTTCATCAAGTGCTACTGCAATTTTGTTGATATAAAGCGCCAGGTTCGTAGTAGTGGATATTCCTGGAAAAATCCGTGCTGTTTATAGCTCAAGATGGAGAGGGTTTGGGGTAAGAGTTGATTATAAATAAGTTTTTCAAATACAAGGGCCAAGCTGTTAGAAATTGATATAGGTCTGTAATTATTTACGGATTGAGGACCACTAGATTTAAAAATTGTGGTAACGTACGATATCTTGAATGCAGGTGGGTAAATTCTGTGGCTCAATGACAAGTTGAATAGTACGCTTATTGGAGCGCTTAATACGGAGAAGCAGTTCTTTAGGAAAAAGTTCGGTATAGTGTCGGGCCCAGCTTTCTTACTGAAATCAAAATGACAGTTTTTACATCCTGGGGAGAAATCAGAAACGTAGTTATTGAAGGGGAAAAAGAGGTTGTACGAGAAGAGGGGGTGTTGTGGCATTACTGGATGTTGAGTGATTACTGCCTGAAATGTTGTCAGAATATACAAATTTAAAGCAGAGAGCAAAGATATTACAAGTATCCTCGGGCATATTAGAAATTATCTCATTGTAGTACATCTTAGTAGGAAAGGAGTTTGAGGATTACATTGTTTTGGAGTATGCCCAGAATGCTTTGACATTATTGTGTAAAGTTTTCTCAATTTCATCCAAATAAGTTCTATAATATTCAGTAATCAAGCTTTTAGATAATTGACGAAATAATCTTAAGCTCTTGTAAATTTTAGTGTGATTCAATCGTTTATATTCACGGCGATATTTTTCCTTTTCTGTTAAAGCTTGGATTAATTCACGACGATACCAGTGTGGATACTTTGCAGTTTTGGTTTTATTACTGGATCGAAAGTTCTTCTGCAATCATTTAGAATAGAGAAAAGAATTTTGAATGAGCTCTCTACATCAATGGAAAATTTTGATGAAAAGTCAATTGAAGCCAGATGTCTTGATAGTTTTCTAATTCGCTGTATGAAAAGATAGTTTTCGTGTTGACCTCATAGGTAAAAAATCATGTCGATTTATTGATACATCAATGTCAAGAGGTGGGTGGTGAAGGTCAATACGAGAAAGTACGCCTTGAGGAGCGCTATACTTCTCCCATTTGCCGCCAGATTGGACCAAACTAGATCAAGTAATCTGTTGTTGTGGTTCTGAATGGAGTTATATTGTTTTATATTACACATATTAGTATTATTTAGCAGCGAAATTGAGGCCAAATTAATATTTCCTGTCATTTTCATGCACATATCTATATTACTGTAAGTCCAGTTCACATTTGGTAAATTAAGATCACCGGTGAAGATAACTTTAGACATCTCAGGAAGATGCAAGCATTTGTCACTAATGTTTGAGAAAATTGAGTCGTATACATCGACGGAAGAGGTGGGAGACATACAAGGAAATATACAATCGAAGATGGTTATGCTTAACTACTACCCAGAGATCTTCGTTCTCAGATTCCATTTCCTGCATCCGGTGTGAGGAAAATGTTTTATTAACAGCTATAAGACAACCTCCGCCCCGCCATCTTTATTGGAAGTCGCATTTAAATTTCTGCCTTTTCTATAAATCAAATAGCGATGATCAAAAAGTACGAAATCCTGCAAAAATATTTCACTGAAGCATATAATGTCATAGTTCGGTTAGGTATTAAGGAAGAAAGTGGAACCGTTTTATACTTGAATAATTGTTGTCAAAATTTTACTATAAGGCACGCTAATCGGTATGGAGTGATGCTCCTTTGGCGAGTATCTGATGTTACACTTGAGGTTAATCCGACTTACTATTACGAATGAAAGGTTTAATTAAATGGTTATCAAAAGATTCAGAGATTTTTTACAAAAATTGCTGTGCTTTAAGTGAATTAATCGAAAACTGTTTCGCAGATAGTGTGAATTGTCAGTCGGAACTGTGATTCGGAATTAAATGATCGCATGCCCCATAGGCCTCAATAACGTGAAAATAAGTTAGCCACTAAGCGTTATATAGTATTTGATGCGTCCGCTAATTCACAAGAAGCTTCCTTACTTAACGATAACTTATTTTCTGGTGATAATTTAAATCCTGAATTGTTTACTGTTTTAATGAATTTTCGAATTGTTAAAATATCGTTTACAGCCAATATAGAGAAGGCCTTCTTACAAATTTTGTTAGCGGAAAAGGATCGTAACTCCCATAGGTTTCCGTGGCATAAGAGAAGGCCTAAATATAATGATGTTGTGGTTCAAGATTTTCGTATGACCGAACTTTCAAGCAGAATTTTTACGTTGATGATTTGGTTCTTCCGATAGATGATATCGAGTCTGCGCATAAGATACACAAGGAATAAATTGAAGTGATTACCCATGAACTTGACGAACTTACACAAGTGGAATTCGAACAACCAAAAACTATGTACATAGCTTATGAATGACGAAGAGCTAGTAAATATTAGAAGAAATCACCGAAAGTTTTTGGGATTAACAAAGCTAACAATTCTGCAAACTCTTGCGAGAATCTATGAACCTTTAGATATTATCGAATCTTTTACTGACAAAGTAAAGCAGTTGTTCCAACAAGTTTAGAACGAGCATTTGGATTGTACCCACGGCTCACTTATTGTAAAGAAATTGATGATATTTCTGAATTAAAATTTTCAACGTGTATTTTCTTCAACAAGCGCAGCTGCTCAAATTCAAACTTACAGCTGCTTTAATGGCAATTCGACTTAATGCATACATTCTAAAGAACTTGATCGTGGTATTCCATGATTCGTTCCTTTGGACCGATTCCATGATAGTATTGCGCTGGATAAAAGGTGAAATCCTCAACTACTTACCCCTTCTCATTTCTTAACAGGTACATAAAGCAGGTCTTTAGCGCCCAGTAAAATAGCTAAGGGGAAAACAAATCAAGTGATTTCACAGTTTTTGAAGCAGAGACAAAAGGCAATCGAACTGTTTTTGGACACGTTGGTGAACTAAGGACATAACAAACATTTGTGGAATCGTATTACGTGCAAGACAAGCGACATCTATTAAGTACGGACATAAATAACTTTATGTTCGAAGAATCCATATTTCTAGAATGAAATCTTCGGGAAGATTCTGGATAATTTGTAGAGTATAAATGCGGCACTTATCACGGCCAAGGGAGTCTTGTCTCAAACAGCGAAGTGAACGTGGCAATATGGTTTCGACATTAACGGATAATACTGCAATTTTTTGTATGGCTAGAAATAGCAGCAAATTCCAATATCATATGAGTAATAATACAGATGAAATCAAATTCAGTCTTTAAGTTTCCCTGATAGAAATTTCTCATAGTTTTACCTTGTCTCTTGTCCCGCAAGGGGCAGTTATAATTTAAACCAATACTAATGTGGCTGAAAAGCATCCAGGCGTTTGCAATTCATGAAGAAACATATAGACAATCAAGTCACGATGAGCCTCCTGATGAGCATTCAATAAATCTCATCGAAGGGCTCATTCGATATCATGAAACTGCCCCATATATACTAAACCAGCAATAAATAAATATTTATTCTTGTTGTCACCGTGTCAGATGATTTTTCTACAAGGAAAATTTGAATTGATTCTTGTGATTTATTTATTAAAATTTTTACATTATTTATTTTAAATTAATTTGGTGATTTATTTTTCCGCCTAAAGGCTGGCGCTCATATGCTGGGCAAGACGTTATATCCATATCCTTACGCTTCAGCGTCGAATTCGGAAAAATATATGAAGCCTATCGTAAAATCAAATGCTCATTTATGAACTTATCATGACACTCATTGATATGCCCATTAATAAGATCATGGTGACACTCATTGCTATGCTCGTTAATAAGCTCATCGTGACCCTCATTGATATGCTCATTAATAAGCTCATCGTGACACTCATGATGTTCTCATCGAAGCGGTTATCTAATATTGTAAAATACACAAAAGAGAAGCAATGTATGCATTCCTAAATAAGCCAAAGAGATGCACTATCTCATGCACACTATCTGACAGTAAATAAATAATTTTTTTCCGGTTTTTGACGCGAATATATTTCACCTCTGACTGCTCATGAGGAACCCATGGGTGCACTCATCTTGATATGTTTACCAGGGTTGTTTCACAAACTCATACGTTACTAGTAGTCATGGTAGTAATATTAACAAGGCATGGCCGATTCGACAGATGTAGGAATTTTACTATATATGGATATGCCCTTTGGCGAAAATTTGATACCAGGGGTTGCATTTTGAAGTTTTCGTGTTATATTGACTGAAAGGCCTTTTCAATTGTCAACACCCGGTTAAATACATGTAGGAAAGCCGGGTCAAGTTCAGTAAAATACTTTATTTTAATGAAAACCAGTTTAAATTTTATTTATTAAAATTAAGGTCACTTAGTACTAGTAATTAATTCACTTGAGTTTTAGATAATTTAGAGTTCAAAGATCAGCGACAAAACTTTACAGGCACAGCTTGACCGTAGCAGCGGCGTGGCCTCGTTATTGTGAGAATATACCGTCGGCGTAGAGATTGATGTACGGCTTACTCCTACACTCTGCCATCCTACTGATCATCTGCCCCAGATGATATTTCTTCATCTTCCAGGCTTTCCATCGTTTCATGAAATCTGCGGAAGAACTGGTAACAATAGGACCTTCGTGATCCCCCACTTTTCGAACATCGTAGCGATCGTGTCTCTTGGCTTTTGTAACTTCGTATGGACCTAAGTACTTAGGATACAGCTTCAATCCTGGTCCAAACTGCGTTCTAATAATATCAACGTGTTGACCTACTCCATACTGACTGGCTTCTTTTCTCCTTTTGTTATATCCCTTAATGTTTCTTTCTGGACTACTTCAATCTGACGTTTTGCTTCAGCTCTCATTTCCTCCTGATTTTCTTCAAAATACTGGATGATTTCATCTTCTAAGATCTGTTTAAGTTTTTGGTCCTTTGGGCTCCTCATTAGAACACCGATCATCATCTCAAATGGTGTCTTATTCGTTGATCTGGATACATTTGAATTCAAGGTTTGCTGAAGTCGGGGTACGTACTTCCACCATCTTTGAGGTTCTTAAACTGACATCTTAGACAGGACGGATATAATTATTTGGTTAATACGTTCTACTTGGCCATTTCCTATGGGCTGTCCTGTAGTAATTGTAACGTGATGAGTCTGCTGTTCTTCACAATAAGTCTTAAACGAACTCGATGTGAGCGCCGTTCCTCTATCCGTAAGTATCCTGTACGGGTTTCCAAATGTTTCGTTCAGCAATCTCAATTTTTGGATAACTTCCTCTGCAGTTGTTGATTTTACCGGAAAAATCCAAGTAAATTTTGTCAATCCATCGACAATCACAAAAATGTACCTGTAATTCTTTGCTGTAGAAGGCAGCGGCCCCAAATGATCGAGGTGGAATGTATGCAATGATATATCTCCTTTATCTATCGGATTTAAGAGCCCTTCCTGCTTACCGCTATTTTTAGCAGCCAAGATGCATGCTACGCAATTGGAAATTACTTCTTCCACCTTTTTTCAAGCTTAGGAATAAAATATTCTTCTGCGGCGATAGCGCTAACTTTTCTAGCGTTAACATGTTAACATGAGCTTTTTCATGGATGCTCTTTAAAATTTCACGTTGTAAGTTCTTCGGGACAACCAAAAGGTACTTTCCATCGGAGAGTTCAAAAAGTACGTCATTTCGAATAATGAAGTCATCGTACGGTTTTTCTTTCAGAACAGCTGCGATCACTCTACAATAATCATCTGTTGTGCATTACGAACTTGCTGCATGATCCCACATTGAATAGGCATAACATTAGGATATCTACTTAGAGCATCAACATGTCTCATAGCAGTACCTGGACGATGATGTACACTACACTCGTACTCTTCTAAAATAAGAGCCCACCGCGCAACTCAACTACAGATGTCTTTCTTCTTCATCGTCAATTCAAAGGCTTTACAGTCAGTATACACTTTAAATTTTAGTCCAAGCAAATATTCTCTGAGTTTTTTGAGGTACTTAATTACTGCTAGGACCTCAAGTTCATAGCTTGCATAATTACACTCACAATTCGTAGTTTTAAAGCGAAGATAAAAAACTGGAAGTAACTCGCCCATCTTCGCTACTTTTTTGTAGTAATATACCGCCAAATCCATCTTTACTGGCATCGGTATATAACTGCGTTAAAAGACTATGATTGAAGTGCTTCAAAACTGGCTCCCCATATAACATATCCTTCAGTAAGTTAAAAGTCATTAACTGCTTTTCTTCAAAGACGAATGGGATATCTTTCTTCACCAAATCTGATAACGGCTTCGCTATGGTTGAAAATTAATTCCTCAAAAACTTCCGAAAATATCCAGTTAAACCTAGGAAGCTCTGTACTTCCCTCACATTCTTCGGCATTGGAAAACCACGTACAGCTTTTTTCTTTTCCGGTGATGGTTTAAGAGTACCAGCCTCTACCACATGCCCTAAAAATTCGACTTTTCTTTTTAAGAATTCACATTTTTCCCACCTAATTATAAGTCCATTTTTCTCGGCAATACTTAAAACCTTTTCAAGTCTTTTAAGATTTTCCTCCTCATTATTTGTTACAATTATTACATCGTGCATATAAATTATTATTATTATTATTATTATCTTATCACGCACTAAATTAAAAATTCGAAATGTCCATTAGGAACTATAAACGCGGTATACTTCACACTTGAAGAATCCACATCAACATGGAAGAATCCATTTTTTAAGTCCAGAGTCGTAAACACTTTTGAGCTATATAAACTTTGTATGACATCTTCGATATTCGGGAGTGGAAATCTGTCCTTGATGATGTACCTGTTCAGTTTGCGGTAGTCTACACATAATCGTAACGACCCATCCTTTTTTTCGCTAGAACTACTGGACTCGCAAAATCTGATTGACTCGGCTGAATAATTCCCTCAGTTAACCACTCTTAAATCTGATTAGTTACGACTTCTTGTTCCTTAGGCGCTAATCTTCGTAACTTTTGATAGACACAACCCGTATTGTTCAATGTAATTTTCAGTTGTACGCATGATTTCTCTGGCTTCCTTGGATTATAGCTGGAAATCAGTTTCGATACACGACGTCGCAGCGATTCGTTAGCAATTGCTTTTACACTTTCTAACTCATTTTCTCTTATTAGCTCCACAATGTTCATGCTCCTAAAGGGATCAACTGTCACCCTTCTTTCTGCTTCCAATAGAGTTGTCCTAGAGCACCCTGCGTGACAAGTAGAAGGCGATCAAACACCAAGCTCTAAATTTTATTTCCTATGCGCGAATAATGGATAATATAAGCTCCGGACACAACTCTTGACCAGATGAAAAATTCGCAGGTTAAGCTTTGCCTTCAGGTGACAGCGGCCGATCTCGAGCCGCGAATTCGCTCGGCTTCTGGCTCAGTGAGACGGGGTGGGTTCGTGAATGAATACAAATGTGAATTTGGGCGCCACGTAATTGCAGTAGTCACAGGAGGCAATTACGAAACTCCTGGGTGAATTAAAAGAATGCGAAATTATGTCAATCTTAAAAGTGAGAACAAATCAGGCATTAACATGAAAACCAAAAAATTGCGACGAAGATTTGTTAAGCGCTAGATATCCAAGAACACAAACGAGGGAGGAACAGAATAAATAATAGTCATAGCATTACTTATATGTAAAGAAAAATATAAATGTATTCCAAATTCATGTCTAGACCTACAGATATTAACTAATAATAGCCTAGCAGTAATCAGAATGGTAAGTGGAGCATGCCGAATCCACGCTAAATTATTATTTCTTTATAAATTTACAGCAAGCATACTCAGTGGAAGGCGCAAATGAGACTTAAATAAGCAAAAAGAAAGAAAATCCAAAATCCGCACGAGGGCACTTCGCGGTGCCTTCTAATCATATGTCGTGTTCTACTAATATTTTTTTTTTCCATGCAATACCAAAAGAAGCACCCTACTATTGAATACTAGTAACAAATTATAGAAATGTAATTAATTGACAAACAAAATTAATCTTAACGCCCTTTCACGCTGCCTGTCTCCACACTTCAGTCGCACTCTCACTACATACAATCCCGTTTGTCACGTAACGGGGGTCACGACAACACAAAATAAAATCCACTTAACTTGTCCGTTAGAGTCCTTTGTCTTGGGTCTGTACGACTGTTACTTTCCTCGGAGCCCCGGCGTACCGTTCGTGACTTCCAGCCTCTTCCTTAACCGAATGGGGCCACCGATGCCGGCTGACGATAATGCAGCGCCACCAAATAATCCAGCTCAGTTTATTTTCTCGCCCGCCACTATTTCACACACTAACATACAACGAGAAAATGTCAGCGCTTGCTGTGCTAAGTGTTGTTCCTTCAAATCGTCAGATCACTCGCTTTTCCAAACCAAGAAAAATATTCCACTCTCGAATTAGCCGACTTTGCCTGTACTCCTCATTAAATCCACGAACTGACAGAGAGCTCTCCCTCGTTTTCGCGGCCTTTTTATAAACTCCGGCAGATAGTAAAAGGTCAAATTGCGTCAATTTGTAGATGCGAAAATTACATATTGAGGTCATGGCTTGCTAATGGCTAGGTGTTTGTGAATACGGTGAAATAAATGAGTTAATAGGTGTCATCTGTACTATTTGGTGTTATTTTCAGCTCTGTGTCGTTATTTGTCGTCAAAACATATTTTTGGTACAACTAATTTAGAATTAACCGGAAGCCATGGCGAATTGTTCCAAAGTTGCTCCGCATTTAAATTGAGCGCGGGAAACGTAAGATATCTTCGAAATAGTTCCCAAATTTGCTATCAATGTTTGTGATAAATATTTTGCGGAAATTGTTTATAGCGGTTTCTTCGCAACTAACCATTTTCTTTCTAGATGACGAGATGTTCTTGCCTTCTTTTTCCAGCGCTTAAATTAGTTAATTATACTGTCCTGCAGTAGTAAATTCAGATGACATTGGGACAGTGTCTTGATGATGCGAGCAACCTCGCGCTTGGAGTCTTGAGTGAAGTTCATACAGGTTAAATGTTAACGATTTGTCATTTGCCTTTCAATCTGCAGTAAATCCCCTTTCCCAGGTAATCGTGTGTTGAGCGATTGTCGCAGTAATCCGACCATGACATCTCATTTTCCAATGTACGTGCGAAATAAATTTTCCCTGGACTCCTTACTGCTGATGTCTACCAGTCTCGGATGCATAAGGCGCCTTTTTCGGTTATGACAGTAGTCGGACTCTTCGAATGACTGAATAGCGAGCACCCATTTCAGATTTCAGACAGAGGCCTTCAGTACTTCAGGTGAGCCTTCCTCCAAACCAGTAAATCTTGTTTCTAAATGTTTTTTTTTTCGTATGTCTTCTGTCATCGTGGGAGGATGTTAGTCGGAGAAGCCGCGGTCACCTCTATTATGGAGTTCTGCAAGTGGAGACAGACAGTGCTTCGGGTTTTAAAGATGTTAGTGTTCTTAAGAAAATGCGATAGTCGCTATAGTATTAAACCTACTTATCTAAGTTAATGAATTAGTACGAGCTTAGGCTATATTAATGTATACAGTAAAAAAAAATTGCAAACAATATATTTTTTATTTAGGAAGATCATCTCCTGGGTTCGTTCTCTTTCGGTGTAAGTCAGCATCTAATTTCGGTGAGGTACTCCTATGTTTCTGTCTCGGGAACTGTCTGCTGTCTGTTAGGCTTATTATTGTGTTTGCCCGTAGTGGACCGAATCACCTTTAACATGTAGAGATCCGGGGCCATGAATTCCTTCGGATCAGGTATAATGATTTTCGTCATCGGCTTTGGAAAGTTTATATTCAGGAAGTGATTTAAATTGTTCGCTGTTCCCGTATCCTTCAATATTCAAATCGCCAACGGTTACAACAGGATTTTGACATCGCCGAGCACTTCTAAGCCATCTATAATAATTTTTCTGTTTCTACGATTGTGGTGCTGTAGTATGGGTGGTGAGGACCAAGATGACTTAACGTTGTGGTTGGTAGTGGTGCCCCCCTCGTTATTTTCGCTCACGGCGTCTACTTCTTCTTTTCGGGGGGGGGGGGGGGGTCTTGAAGTCGCGTGTTTTCGTCATGGCCTTACTGCCTATGCCTAGTTCTGTGTATTTCCAGTGTCTACCAAGGCAACATAACTATTGTTCTCTAACTCGACTCGAATATGTAAATCAGGAGTCGATATTACATTTACATGTCCTTGGTCATTAGTATCTTCATTTTTTAATTTTCTGAAATTGTTGCATTTACTTTATATATGGCCGAATTCCCCACAATTAAAGCAACGCGCAATTATATCACCTAGCTTTACTGTTTGCATGAGTCTTCTTGTTGCTGTTATTTGATTGGTCGCTCTTTTTAACTGAAGTGTGCTGATCGTTGATGTTCGGTTTCCTAATAGCCATTTCGGATTTCATAGTCTAATAAGCTTTCAAATTTTGTTTCAACTCTTCAAGATTCTTAGCTTTGTATAGAATTGTCTTATTTGAGACATCATCTATAATTCCTGCAATTATGTAAGCTACTAATGATTCTTCGTTGATGTTACCTCTGCTAGCGATCTGTTTCATACTATACAGATATTCTAAAAGGGTTTTCGTTGGTTGTTCTTTCTATTTTCTAGAGCATTATGAATACTCAAACAAGTTGGAGCAGTATCAAACTCCCTGCCTAGCAAAACTTCTAAATCATTCCAACTCTTAATAACAATACTAGTCTCCACAGCTAATTTCGCGGCACCACATAGCAATCGCCTAGCATATAAGTATTTTTGTATGTCATTCCAATTACATACGGACGCAATGTCTTCGAATTCTTTTACCCAAGAGCTAAACTTTTTCCTGTTTCCCCATTGAATTTTTCAAGCGTTTCTTCTACTGTACTACTTCTGCTGTAACTCGACAGTAGTTAACTCCCGCAATTTTTCCATAAAATTAACGTTTACTACACGATGTTATAGAATTGTTGTATTGTTGTAATGTTGTATGTACACAGTTTGTTTTCTCGATATAGTTATACGACGGATGAGAGGCATGCATATAGAACAATTATACTGACCTTGATCTAGAGCATTCCATTTGAATAACTCTTTTAGTTTTAGTTTTTTTTTTTTTTTAAATACTTATCCGTTAACTTTTATTTCCTTGTAGTTCAATGAAGTTTTTTAAGAATCTCTGATATTCCGTAATATGCTTGGGTTGTACACTTTACAGCAACACAATAATAGGCTTACTTATAACAATTCACCGCTATTTATCGTCACAAAATCTACTTCTTGTCACTGTTTCAGCATTTCATTTCACCTCACAAATTTGGATTTAGTTTTAATATTCCTTTCATAAAATCTCGTTTTTTATTAATTTTTTCTTTTTAAACAAAATCCATATCCACGTATCACAAGCGTAACAATTATTTTTAGCATAGGCAGCGCAGCATTTCGATATATTTCGGAAATTAAAATGTGCCGACTGAACTCATTATTGCATTATTCTTATCATTTACCGCTTCATATTGGCCGTAAGAGCACTTCTGACACCAAAATTGTAGGAAAGCCGGGTGAAGTTCAGTAAATTACTTTATTTTAATGAAAACCAGTTTAAATTTTATTTTTTTAAATTAAGGTCACTTAGTACTAGTAATTAATTCACATGAGTTTTACATAATTTAGAGTTCAAAGCTCAGCGACAAAACTTTACAGGCACAGCTTGACCGTAGCAGCGGCGTGGCGTTAACAATTGTTGCAACAGCGTAACTAACTTGGCCTCGTTATTGGGAGAATATATCGTCGGCGTAGATATTGATGATGGCTTACTCCTACACACATGTAAATAATTTCGGGAGAAGTCTTTAAGTGCTACCGAGAAAGAAATTAGAAAATTAGGAAGAACGATTGCAATTAAAATGAACAAATTTATCGCCAATAATGATGTAAACATTTAATTGACAGATGAATCGGCATACATTACATCATGTAGCGGGCCTATTTATTTCGAAAATCAATTATTGATGGCACGGTCACATAAAAGAAGGTATAGAAATGAATTAAAAATCCTAAATTTTCAAATCACAGGCAAGAATTAATTGATTTTTGACTAAGTAAAACAGCTCACGAGAATTCTGATATCGAAGCTTCAGAATAGATGAGATTCCGATCGATTCAAAAAAGATTTAAAAGGAAAAAAATGTCTAAAAAAAGTTTTCTAAAAAAAATGCGATTTCACACAATGGGATTGAACCCGCAATTTCCGTGCAAAATCCCAAGTCTCGCGCACTGCACCAAATGTTCAATTATGATGAAGGGATTAAGTTGACAATAAAAACCACACCAGTTGGGTATCTAAATCTAAATTCAAAGCACTTCATTTCTAAGTCTTGCATTTAGTTCAATATTCTTCAGTTATACAAAGTAAACTCTATTTCAATTTCCTAAGTCTATTCTCTTTCCAAGCACTCAATTCACACTTAATGTTCGATTAGAAGATTTTTTGTGGAAACAGAAAAACAAATAAGTTTCGACTTTTTAAAAACGAATTTCCGACCGAGAGCTCTATAAAAAATACTTGTTTCTAAAATTCCAATTGAGACAGGTTCAAAAATGCTGATCGACGTCCGACACGATCCGATTTCTAACAACTCTCCCTGTTCTCGAAAAAATCATTGTTCCATATTTCTAGAATACTATTAGTTCTTTCCCGTATTGTAGGGGAAGATAAAAATTCTAGAAATTTCACCTAATATATCGGTAACATATTTTCTTAAAACATGATTGGTTATATTAATTATAACCGCATTTGATGATAGTATATATTTTGCTCTTTTATTAATGTTTTCTCCTTTTCATAAGGCCATTTGACAATGTTTTTCCATTTAAGCTTAATGGTTGGTAGCTTAGGTGATCATTCCCCTCTTAAACCTTCGAAAGTGGTTCGATAATTGAATCGGACGTGTCATCTGTCATCATCATATCATCACAGCACTATGATTACACAGGTAAGTGGATAAATTTTCATTCAAATGTGGGAAATTGGTTTTCTTTATAATCGATTATGTGTTTTTCATGTAATACTCAATGTGTGTAAAATCTGTGTTTTTTTTTTTGTGTTTATACGACCAATGTTTTTGTGTGAAATTTTCATGTTTGTGAAAGAGACACTAACCTAAAATTTATTTGCATTTGTCCCTACATGACTAATCAATTTCTAATTCTTCTTTCAGGCAATTATTCTTTAAACAAGTGTTCACTAGGAAAATAGAACATGAAAATAAGGAATAAGAGCAAGTAAAACAATACTTCAATAAAGGGTTCTACACACTTATCAGATAAGTATTTTACAAATATTTTATAATCAATAGCGATTCTTTGTTTTTATTTGCTTGTCATTTTAGGTCTCCATGGCTATCATATAGAGGGTTCCAAGACTGAACATACTCCCCGCGTTGGAACTTCTGTGTTCCAATATTCTTAGATACTGTGATTTTTGATGAAGCTAATCTTGCTGCTACTTGTTCCTTCTTCGCTTCAAATCGGATGATGTGTCTTGATACCTGTAATATAATATGAAACGAAAGGATGGGGTTATAGAGCCCCGACTCGCTATCTGGACGTCTGCGAGCTTTTTGCTTTTCAGGATTGAGAAAGGAGACGATAGGTTTGGACATCACATTTTTAGGAGTTAATTTTTGGGTTTTGTGTTTATATTAGTTTGCTGTTGTTATACGGTTAAACATAGAGCGTTACATGGCAACTTTTAAATATTAAATTTCGCTGTTTGCAATCGGCAATAAGCAAAGTTTCGCAATTGGACGTTTCAAAATCGAATTCTTTGTTTTAACAGTCGCGACGCGTATCAAACCATCTGACCCCGGATGTGCGTCAACGACTCATCCCAGAAGCCATATCGAAGGTGGAAGATTTTCTTCCTTTATAATTACAAGATCTCCAATCCAATATGTGTTTCCTTTTGTTTCCACTTGGGTCTTTGATGAAGAAGACATAAATATTCTGCACTCCATCGTTTACAGAAATATTGCCCAGGCGCAAGCGAATTGAAGTCACTTGGCTCGTTGCTTGCGGGACACAGTGGTTGAAAATTCAAAACCGCTTCGATTTGTGTGAGCACTTTTGATAATTCTTCATAAGTGAGGGTACTATTCCCCAGAATTCTTTTCATATGGTATTTAGTTGATCGCACACCCGACTCCCATAAGCCTCCGAAATGTGGTGAAGCTGGTGGAATAAAATGAAAGTGTACGCCTGCGGTTTCAATAAGACTAGCGATTTCTATATTAAGTTCGTTTATCATTTGCTTGTTTTGTCTCGTTAGAATTGAGTGCGCTCCTACAAAGTTAGATCCACAATCAGAATATATGTCACTAGCTAATCCCCTTCGGGGAGCAAACCGTCGAAAAGCCGCCTCGATATGAATTGCCTTTACAGCCATGCAGACAAAAATCGAAGCGTAGCCTTGATAGGTCTTTGATCCTCGACCTCTATGCATTCGAATATCAAAAGGCCCGCAGTAGTCAACACCCACATGACTGATAGGTCGTGATATGATCACTCTCGGTCTAGGGAGGTTTCCCATGAGTTTCGACTGTACTTCTGCTCGCTCCCTATGGCATTGTATACATTTATGTATGTGTTGTCGAATTGTATTCCTTGCGTTCAATAGCCAATACCTTTTCGATCATAACTCTCATCATCAACTGTGGGCGACCATGCAGTGTAGCTTTGTGAATCTTATCGATAATGAGAAATGTTAAATGGCTTTATCGGGCAGAATTATCGGATGTTTTTCCTCGAATGACAGCTCTGCATATTGCAATCTTCCACCAACTCACAGCAATCCATCTGGGTGCAAAAATGGTGTTAGCTTAATTAGAGGGCTGCTTTCTTTCAATGATTTTACGGTTCTGATCTGATGAATTTCCTCTGAGAAGTGCTCCAGTTGAACCTTTTTTAACCAAATGATTAACGCCGTTTCTAGTTCATTCACCTTGAGATATCCTCTTAGCTTTGATTTAAACCGATAACAATATGCTGTTATATTCAATAGTTTTGCAAGTGATGAATAGTTCTCTTCCATTTTGTCTATTGTACCGTGCATGCAATTGACTGGTAATTTTCTGACTTCCGAATTTGTTTCCGATATTTTCTTATTTGTAGGCCATAAGGTCTTGTGTTCTTTCAGCCAGGTTGGAACATGCCTTCAGCTCCGCTGGCATGATGCCTCTCGTAGCACAGTCTGCTGGATTTGCCTTTGTGGGAACATGATGCCATACAGTTTCTCCTATCAATTCGTGTATATGCGACACTCTGTTCGCAACAAACGTCTTCCATTTCGAAGGATGTCCTCTTAACCAGGCTAATACAATTTCCGAGTCACTCCATGCATGTAAAGAGACATCAAGCACTGCTAAAGAATCCAAGACAAATCGAAGAAGTTTGGGTAGAAGTGTCGCTCCGCATAGCTCAAGTCTGAGTATAGATATGGTTTTAATGGGAGCGACCTTTGTTTTCGCAGATAATATAACCACGTTTCTCTTACCTTCTAAATCGATGACGCATATATAGACGACAGCAACATATGCCACAAGTGATGCATCGCAAAATCCGTGTATTTTTATACCTTGATTCTCTTCCAAATGATATATCCAACGAGGTAAGTTGATCGTTTTGAGGTCTATAATAATGCTTCGAAAATTTAACCATTGTTGTTCCAGATTTGAAGGTACGGCTACGTCCCAGTCGAGTTTCGCGAGTCACAGTCTTTGGATGAATATGTTTCCAAGAATAATGGTAGGTGATGCCCAGCCTAAAGGATCAAATAATTTGGCAACATGTGATAAAAAGGTTCGTTTAGTGCACGCTTTTTTTACTTCATCTAATTTAAGGGAGTAACATAAGGTGTCCTTTGAAGGATCCCAATATAAACTGAGCGCTTTGACCTGTTCTCCTAGATTTACGTCGAGTGCTACCTTGACTTCTCTATGCTCTTCTGGAATATTTTCCAATAAGCTAGCGCAATTGGATGCCCACTTCCAGAGGTTAAATCCGCCTGACTTGAAAAGATTAATCAATTGGGTTTGTTTTTCAAACGCACCTGCAACGTCATTAGCTCCTGACAACAAGTCGTCAACATAAAATTCTGATAAGGACGCTTGAGCGGCAATGGGATATTTATCTCTCTCATCCAATGCTAACTGCTGCAGCACTCGAGTGGCAAGTTACGCTGCACTTTTTGTTCCAAAGGTGACAGTTAGCAGTCGATAATCTTGGATGGGAGCGTCGGATGATTCCCTCCAGATGATTCTTTGGAGGTCTGCTTGTTCTGGTTTTATTCGAATTTGATGGTACATCTTCTCGATGTCTGCCGTAAATGCGATTCGATTTTACCTCCATCTCAGCAACAAACATGCCAATTCATCTCGAATAGTGGGACCTTTTAGCATGATATCATTTAAAGAGACTTTGTTTAATGTCTTTCTCGAAGCGTCGAACACCACCTTCAATTTTGTAGTTGAGCTGTCCTCTTTAATCACGGCATGATGTGGTAAGTAGCAAAATCTACACCGCAGTTTACTATTAATATCTACATTTTCTTTTTGTAGATCTATCAGTTCCATGTGTCCAAGCGTTACGTATTCTTTAAGACACTTTGAGCATTCTGTTTGTAAGCACGAATTTAGTTTGAAACGACTCTCCATATGACGTAGGCTTGACATTGCCATAGAACGGGACTCTCCTAGCAAATTTACATCCTTTGTACTCTTAATGGGTAGAGCGACTTCATATCTACCATCTTTGAGTCGCTTGTGCTGAGCTACAAATAAATCCTCGCATTGCTGCTCTTCATTAGTCAAAGTTCGACTATTGCTCACTTCTTCCAGTTCCCAAAACGTTCTTAATTGGTTTTCCAAGTCAGCTAACAAATGAAAACTATTTACAACATTCGCACGGCACTGACTTTGCACTTTTCCAGTGAGAATCCAGCCAAGAATAATAATAATAAGATATCTGTGGATTTATATCTATCATTTATAAAAAATGAACTTACTCTACTTGAATCGCCATCGATTGTGGTACGAATTCTGGTTTTGATACTGATAGCGATGACTGTGCGCCAGACAGTTCTGCTTTCTTATCTTCCGCGGAGTAAGATACATTTCTCCTAGCTGATTGATAACTCGGACCAGGCTTGGGGTTTTGAGCTGAAGTTTCGACTTGTTCGTCTGGCTTTCGATGTAACAGTGTGTGGTGCCGTTGCTTACAATGCAGGCATCTCTGTTTGCTAGGGCATTGTGCTAGCATATGACCCAAACCTAAGCAATTAATACATATGCCTCTGGCCTTCACTACTTCTAACTTCTTAGCAAAATTTATGGAAGCAAATTTTGGACAATTTCTAATATGATGTTGATTACCACAAAGAGGACAAATCGAGCTAGATGATGCAAAGAACGTGTTCAGTAAAAAAACCTTCTTTACTGGTTGATGGTTTATTAAAAAGTAAAATATGTACATTTTATTATCCTATTTATACAAAATTTAGTCTGGGAAATAAAATTAAGAATTACCAAAAAAGTGCTTAGTTCACAATATACCATATATTGTGAGAATGTAAAATTCTCACAAGAAAGGTGAGTAGCACGAGATAGGTACATACATACAGGTGGTGATAGGTACGTAAGTACATGCCCGTGCAAAAACTGCAGCGTCTGGAGTTCACATGGTAGAGTTTTCCGGTGAAATATGAATTCCATCAGAATGAATACGATGCGACGTGAGAATTATTTTATGTGATTAGCGCTGGACTAATCACGATGCGACGTGGGAATTATTTTATGCGATTAGCACTGGGCTTTTCATCCTGCCCCCTTAGGTTGCTGCGCAACACAAAATCTTCGTTGTTATCCGGCTGGCTCCGTCTTGCGGGTACTGGAGGTATAGAATAGCAATGTGGTGGCATTTTCCTGGAGCAAACCCCGTGGTGGTAAACATCCAATAGGTGCATCCGATCATAAGAGCTGCTAGAAGCATGTAACTGATGGTGTAATGATCTATGTCGTGATGCGAAAGTCCCTGGGGCAATGCTTTCGAGTACTGCTTGAGATCCTTAACCTTGTTGGTCAACACATCTATTTCATGATCTTTGGATTTTAGATGAAGCTCTGAAGAAATGTATGGGTGCCCTCTTTTTGCTGAATGTGGGTCTTCATGCAAGGATAGAGTTAAATTTATGCGTGGAATAAATGCTGATATGGTCTTGCTTTGATAACGCTCGTAATCGTCATAGAGGTCTGTTTGATTGAACAATCTGGTCGAAGTTTTAGAATTCCATTTTTCTGTAGAGTCTTAGTTGTTACTGCTGTTCCACAGACAATGTTGAATGTGGTTTCACTGTCGAGATGGTAGAGCCAACTGTTTGGAGTATGTAGCTGTATCCAAAGATTCGATCGATTCGAGCTGCGAAAGTGGCAGTTGAAAGAGAGTGTTTGTCTGTGGTTGAGCAGCTCCATTTCGCACTGGCTGACGTTCGCCTTTAGATTGAAAATGGGATGATTCTGGTCACATAGATACTGATCTTCTCTTAAGTGTTGACATTTGTTTAACTCTGCTTGAGATAGTGGGTAATATCTCTCCCTGGGAAGACTCACGATGAGATAATCTGATGATGGCTTGATTAATAGGAGTTTGTCTCCTTGTTGAATGGGAACAGGTATCATCTTGAATAACTGAAAGTATTCATCCAGGACGAGTGGAATCCGTATGTCAAATAAAATGTATGATTCTCCTATCCTGGTTCCAACTGTCATTAGGTTGTAAAGGAGTAGCACGCCATCCTTAATATTTCCTGGAATAGTTAGAGTTGATGGAATATGGTCCTTTGTTCGGCTTACATCTGAAGCAACGGATACATCTATGGACAGTATGGCGCACCAACCTTCTAGCATCTATGACCCAGTATTTCTGCCTCGCGATTGCAGTTAGCGCTTGAGGTGCTGCGTGCCTATGTTGGTTGTGTAGATAATTGAATAGAAGTTCACTCAGTTTGTGGTCCTTGGGCAGAAGAATCTGGTTCTTGGCCTCTTGGCTGAGTTCTGAATTTTTCAGCCGTCCGCCGACCTTTATGATTCCTGTAGAGGCGTCTACAAACGGCGTCAAATGTTGAATAGAATGGTGAGTATCAAGTGCTTCCCCTTTCTTTAATGATGAGTATTCGTGCTGGAATGCTGTGCGTTGAATATTTTTTATAATTCCGTTCAAGGCAATGTCTAGCTCTGCAATAGATACTTCGCCCATCTTCCTCGATCCCTTGGGAGATTTGCAATTTTGAAAGAATCTGAAACAGTATACAAAGATTCTCTGTAATTTCAAAAATGAGTTACAATGATCAACATGTTTGACTCGTTCTATGGCTGTGAAGACGGATTTTTTTGGTTTGGCTTCTGGAATCTCGTCTGGTATTTTGAAGGCAAATGTGGGCCATTTTTCTTCAGGTTCAGATAGATGCCTTGGACCTTTGAACCACAGAGTTGATTGGCTGAGGGCATCCGGGAACATTCCACGGGAGATTATGTCAGCTGCATTTTGTGTTCCTTCAATGTGTCTCCATTGCTGTGGCTGAGTCAATTGTTGTATTTTTTCAACCCGATGTGCTATGAAGGTACTCCACTTATAAGACGGTGATGAGATCTAGGCGAGTACAATGGTAGAGTCAGTATGATACACAATTCTTGAAGAGTTTATATCCATGCATAGAGATACTCTTTCCACTAATTCTGTCATGAGTAGCGCGGCACATAGTTCCAATCTTGCAAGCGTAGTAGCCTTTACTGGTGCTAGTCGTAACTTGGCGCATAACAGTCTTACTCTGATTTCTCCTTGCGTATTCACTGATCTGAGGTAGCAGAAAGCCCCATAGGCGGACTCACTGGAGTCTGAAAAGGCGTGTAATTGGACGTTGACTGAGTTTGAAAATAGTACGTGTCTTGGAATTTTTATTGCTCGTAATCCTGGTAGACTCTTCTTAAATTTCATCCATTTTTTTGTGAACTGCGGGTAGTTCTTCGTCCCACGAGCATTTGGCCTTCCAGATGTCTTGTAGAAATAGCTTTACTAATACAGTTACTGGTCCTATTAACCCAAGAGGATCGAAAATACGGGCTACTTCGGATAACACTGTGCGTTTGGTAAGTCCTTGTGTTTCACCTTCAGTTGCTTGATACTGAAAACTGAATTCCTTTGGTTGCCAGATTAATCCGAGAGTTTTCGTTACTTCGCCATTGTCAATGAGTAGCATCTTCTCTTTGTGATCTTCTGGTACATTTCGTAAGGTATCTGGGTGGTTAGCACAAAATTTCCTTAATTCGAAACCGCCGCCTTTCAGGAGCTCTGTTAGGTCGTTCTTTAATTTGAGCATGCTTTGTTTAGAGTCAGCTCCTGTCAGGATGTCGTCGACATAGGTATTTCCTAAAATAATATTTGCAGCTTCGGGAAATGTATCGTAGTCTGCTAAGGCTAATTGATCCAGGCATCTCGTCGCGAGGAATGGAGCGGCGGCTGTTCCGTAAGTTACGGTGTTTAGCTGGTATGTTTGCAGAGGCTTCCCTCTGTCATCTCTCCATAAAATTAGTTGGTATTTTCTGTCGTTTGGGGGGACATTGATCTGCCGATACATTTTGCAGATGTCTGCTGTCATTGCGTACTTGTACATTCTGAATTTTGTTATGATGGTGAAAAGATCTGGCTGAACGGTGGGACCAACCATCAAGATATCACTGAGGGATCTTCCGGATGATGTTTTCGCTGCGGCATCAAATACTACACGGAACTTGGACTTGTTGGTATCTGCCTTTGCTACACAATGATGGGGCATGTAGTAATGATCGGTAGGAATGGCTTCCTTTGTTATCGGTTGCATGTGGCCGAGTTCTTGGTATTCTGTCATTAAATCATGATATTGCCTCTTGAGATCGGCATTTCTCTCCAATTTTCTTTCTAATGCATAGAAGCGCTTTGGAGCAATTTCCAGGGGCGACCCCAAAGTAGTTGGTAACTCACGAAAGGGTAGTTTGACGATATATTGTCCTGACGCGGAAGGTATTTTGGAAATGCTCCTCACAGAGGAATTCTTCTCCTGACTTGTACTTGGACGGTGAATCGTGATGCTCCAACTCCCAAAATTGTTGCAACTGTTTGTCCTGTGCTGAAACTGAGGGTTGTGTTGCGATTCCACCAACACCACTAATCGGAAGTGAAGTTTTGCTGCGTGGTAGTCCCAGAGCCTGTACGAGTCGTTCGCAGATAAAGTGGAGCTGTGAGCCCGAGTCCAACAGTACCCTACAGTTGACCGGGACTCCTGAGGCATTAATGACCTTGATTATTGCCGTTGCTAATAAAATCTGCGATTGTGTTGACGCCTGTAAGCTAGATATTTGTGAGTTTGTTGTCTCAGATGGAGTAGAACGACTAATCCTGAACTGCCTCTGCTTGCTTGTTGATAGTTCATTGGTGCCAAGTCTGTGCTCCGACGAACGATGCCTTGTCGTGATTTCGCTTGAATAACGTTTCTTGGCTTCTCTGATTGACGAGAGTTGTGTATTAATGTGTTATGGAGTTTACCACATTTCATACAGCCTCTTGATGTGCAATCATATACTGTATGGTCTAGCTTTAGGCAATTGGGGCACAATTTGAACTGCCTGATGAGCTGAATCCGATTATCTAATGTTGCATAGATGAATTTTGGGCATCTAAAAACTCCATGATATGCCTTGCATACCGCGCACTTCAATACCTGGGATGATGCCGTCAACGTAGATACCCTCTTGCGTTCTTCCTTCGTCTGGATTACCTCAAGCATCTGAAAATTTGTTTCCATGAATTTGAAGAAATCGTCCATTGTCTGCAATTCGTGAGGTGCTTTAAGTGACTGCTCATATAATCTCCTGGATTCCCTATCAAGCTTCTGAGTGAGTAAATGAAGCAGTATGGCATTCCACTGCTTGATCTCGATGCCACTGTTCTCCAATGCTAGTAGACATTCCTTGCTAGTGTCATGCAATCTTTTGATTCCCGAGCCTGATTCGGTTGTGAGAGCTGCTTGATATAGTAACTGATTGAGAACTGCTGTTACTATAGCCCTCGGATTGTCATACCTCTCCAAGAGTAACTTCAAAGCTACTGAGTAGTTACCGTCAGTAGCTTGTAAATGTTTTATTAGTCCGCTGGGTTCACCTGTGAGACTTGCCTTCAAGTAGTATAATTTTTCGGCCCCACCCAGAGGCCTGTTGTGAATGAGTTGACTGTACATGTCATTGAACTGCCCCCATTTGGTGTAGTTTCCGTCAAAGATTGGAAGTGTTAACTTTGGGAATTTAACGTTTCCATTTATCGTGGACACTGATTGTTCGTCAAGCTTTCCTTGTAGCCTTGTTGCTGTTTCTTGGAAATGATCTTCAATCTTCGTGTATTCGCGAATATCGTAGGAGTCATCATCAAGTACTGCCATTATTTGCCCATATAAGGAGGCTATGGTGTCCCAATATTGATTGATGGACCTCAGTTTTTGTGTGTAGTATGCCTTTGGATGTCGATTTGCATGTTCGCGTTACCTTGATGTTTCGCTCTAGCGCAGCAATGGTGGCCTTCACTTGTTTTCTCATTTTCAGGCTTTCGATCAGTAGCACTAATTAGGCATGGTGCTCGGGCTCGTCTGTATGTGATGATGTGGCTGTCGATACCTCGAGTCGCTCACTCAATCTTTGCAAGAATTCATTGTAGACCTTCTCTACCTGATTAAAGTAGTTTTTCAGAAAGTAAGAATGCTCTTTGTTGCAGTCCTCACTTTCAACTATTTCTTCATGATTGTCGGAAAACTTAGTCCATAAGTCATTGAGCCTTCCTTCGTAGCTTTTCGTGTTTTCTATAGTTCTCCGCTCACTGCTTTCCTTCCTGAAATTTCAAGAAGTTGAGAAATTGCCTTGCCAATTCCTGACTGTGCTGCGGTTAGTTTTTGCATGTTGATTTGCTTCTGACTTTAATACTGGTGTTCTATCCAAAATATATTGCCTTGGGTTGCCTATGTACGGCTGTTCATCTTAGTATTAGGTCTTCTTGAGGTAACTGCTAGCCCGCAATCAAAAGCTATTGCTACCGCGTAGTAAACACTGGAACCCTTTGCCTTGGTATATGTAGGTGAGTGGTACCGCTGCGCTGCTATTGTCTCTTGTAGTAATCACTAGAGAGCTTATTGTTTTTTATAGATGATAAGACTTGGTAGTGAAGTATTGAAACATTCAATATATCAAGTCGGGGTCACCAAAATGTTCAGTAAAAAAACCTTCTTTACTGGTTGATGGTTTATTAAAAAGTAAAATATGTACATTTTATTATCCTATTTATACTAAATTTAGTCTGGGAAATAAAATTAAGAATTACCAAAAAAGTGCTTAGTTCACAATATACCATATATTGTGAGAATGTAAAATTCTCACAAGAAAGGTGAGTAGCACGAGATAGGTACATACATACAGGTGGTGATATATACGTAAGTACATGCCCGTGCAAAACTGCAGCGGCTGGAGTTCGCATAGTAGAATTTTCCGGTGAAATATGAATTCCCTCAGAATGAATACGATGCGACGTGAAAATTATTTTATGTGATTAGCGCTGGACTAATCACGATGCGACGTGGGAATTATTTTATGCGATTAGCACTGGGCTGATCAGAACGGTTGGGTGTTTCCTTTAACTTTACATCACTCAGAAAAATAAATTGAATTGTTTTAATGAAAATATCTCATTGTTTTCATTATGTGGTAATTTTCTTAACTTGAAAGAAAATGTTATTAAAAACAAAGAATTTTTCTTTACTGCACAGAAAATGTTATTATAACAAAGAAATTATATTTCATTAAAACAATGTATACATCGTTTCACTTATGAAAACATAATAATCGAAATCAATGAAAGTTTCCTCATCATATAAGTGAAAATATATCATTAATTTGAAGTTATTTTCATACATGCAATGAAATATTTTCATAGCTTCGTTTTTACATTAATTTTCATTAAAATAATGGAGATTTTTCATTGATCTAATATTCATTTCATAAAAACAATAAAATCTTACATAACTGTCAATGAAAATATTCTACAATGTGTACTTAACGGTGAAGAAGTATTTATCTAATCAATGAAAATTACATTGAGGCATTAAGATGAGGTCATTTATTAGCTTCTGCAGTTCCCTTCAGTCAGCGTTTGCCCTTGATTGAGTAAGGTTAGAAAAAAAGTATTTTTTTTTCGATAATTGAGTTTCGTGCAATAAGTATATTTAATGAGTGAATACACGTGTCGTGTCCCAAAGCAAGGCAGGGAAAACAATTAAAAACAACACCGACTTTACTTTTACGTATGATTTTATTTAAGAACACTAACCTAACTCACAAAAAATTACTGCGACTATCGCGATTGAAATCTAACACCGAACTGCTATCTTCAATAATATCCAACTTCTAACTGAACTCACTGATCTAGCCAATCGACCGTGCTCACCTCCATTCAATTAGGCGGAAGCGACTTTGACCCAGTGACCAGCGCAATACCTTGCAATCATAATTACAAAGTATTACGCTAATCACTGCCGACAGCGGGAGCCCCCAATACTGTATGTAAACAAACAGTGAGCCCAGCTGAGTATTTCACTATGCGAAGTGAATTACTTAACCATGACTCAATGCCCAGTTACATACAGCAGTGGATGCGCCAGTTTACAAGTAAACAATTCGCAATCGCCAAGCATTTCACTGTGCGAAGTAAAATGCTTAGTTATTGCAAATCGTTTAATTACTTGTGCATTTGCTGCTAGCTCGAGTCGTGATGTCACAATTGCACCAATTGAATATTGGGTCACGACACACGTGACATGGAGCAAACAATAATTGAATCAGAGTGTTGTGATATAATAAGCACAGGTAAGAATTTTGCCGAAAGCGAAGAACTTGTGGAACTACTACGTGAACTAGATCAGCTTTTATGGTAGAATTCCTAGGTAGGAGGAAATAATTCATTACTTTAAATAAGTGCATTGTTTATTTTTACTTATAAATGACGGAGCAATACGGAAGGGCATGTCTTTCCGTTCGTTTGAATGTACGTGCATATATATTAACTCATAAAGTAGGCACCAGGGCTAGAGGATTGAATCTGATGTTTTTTAAGCAAGCTAATATCCACATATATTCCTCGCGTTTTGTATTTTATTGTCTAAGAATTCTTGTTTTCGAATTTATTATAAATAAAATTGCAAATTACAGAATACTGCTGAAGGCACTGCATCGCTGCCCTCTACCAAATCTCCTTCATCAAGTTTTAATGATATCTTCGAGTGCTCAACTTCAGACTCATCTACATCCCCACGTGAGGTGGTGCATTAAGTAATTCTTTTTATATTCAAATCAATTAAAAATAGTTCTCCAGCATTTAAATATAGAAGAGCTACTCAAAGCTAGTTGCAAGGCTAAGCAATCAATACAGCACTACAAAAATTATAATAGTTTTAACACGAAACATGGAAGAATTCTCGCAGAAATAATTATTGAGAGCATAGTTGAAAAGAAAATTAACGCAAAACCAAAATATTTTGAGCACTTTTCCAAAGAGATCCAGAAAATTTTTCCAACTGAAAATAAAGTGAATAATAAAACCAGACTATAGAAGAATAAAATAAATAAAAAAAATTTATAGGATATATACTTCAATGCAGTTCCTTAAATGAGATCAAATGGAATCCTATATATATTCGTTATCATAATGTGTTTTCTAAGCTGCGAAGAGAAGGGCTACTACCAATCAAAACATTGAATAAACGAGTAACTCCGGATTCATCAAAAAGCACAATCTGAACAAACTATTGCGGTAAGTTTTGGTTCTTAAATTTAACTTTATATGTTATTAACTAGATTAAAATGTGGAATATATTGGTTTGTGTTAATCTTTGTTGCATATAAAATAATTATGCAGAATTAGAGGTCTATGTTTAAAAGTAAAAAAATATTTATATCTTACATATCTTTTTTTTGTTTGTCTGACCATCTATATAATAACTTAAGATCGCCTTGTTGTAACTTATAAATTTTAAAGTTTTTACCCAGATTTAAAAACTGTAAATTATTTAGGAACAACATTACTTTCTAATTATACAGAAGAGGATATGATTATAGAAAAATCTTGGCTCCAATATAACACTGGTCCCGAAGAAATAATTCTAAAGAAGTGGGAAAGCACTTCTGCATATCGCTTAACTACATTTTCAAAGGATAAAGACATTTATGGTATTTTAACAGAGTGGCCCTTATACAATCAGTCTTTTCGACATTTATTGGTAAGATTAACGTAGTAAAATGTTTATGGGAAAATAAATAATGAGTTTTGAATGCAGGTTGACATCGACTTCCAAACTCAATTTTCAAATAAGACAAATTCTTTGTACAGTGATTTTAAAGACTTAGAGGCACGCATTATACCCTTAATGGAAAGAGATATAAAGGATGAAAACAGCAAAGAGACTTTAAAAAAACATATCTTACTGGATGAGGCAGAGAATCGTACGTATCTACATACTCACCTATCTTATGTTACTCCTATTACATTTCATAATCTATACTAATTAATGCTAAATTTTACCAATTCCAGCTAAACATTGTGCTGTATTTTTTATCCTTCTCCAACCGATGGCAAAACGAAAAAGTTGCGCCTAGGAAAAACTACAATCAGTGATTCAAGAGATAGTTTTTTATTTCATTTAAAGACGACCAATGATTTGGAAAATAAAGTAAGAGAATTAAATAACACATGTTTTAAAACTAAAAGTACTTTACAGCCATTTATTCTGGGTGTTGGTACTGACTATTATGATTTATATGACTTTAATGTTTATCACACAAAAGTTCTATATAAGCTGCCAAATTTCATCAAAGCTTAAGAAGATAACATATTATATTCAAAGGGGAAAGAAAGCACAATTAAGTTCTCCATACTACGACAATATTGGTTCCATTTTTAAACACTTTGAAATGGAAAATAGTACCTGCGTTGAGTATGTGGAATACTGTGGCACAAAGTATAAGAAGGATTATATAGTTTAAGTAAATAAAAGTGGAATGATTGCTTACATAATTCTTGAAATTATATTTCTCAATAACGAATTCTTTTTATTTTGCGAACAAATGAATATTATTTCATATAGCGAACACTTTTCAAGTTATTATGTGGGCGCTGCTGTGGGAATTTTCGTGATTAAAACTCTCAAATTCTTTCAGAATCCTCCAACTATTTTATGAGTAATCTTCAGGGAAATGTTTATTAAATCCAAAACCAAATTTTTAGTAATAATCGTCTCACATTGTTATTTTTTTATTCATAAGGATTATTTACTTTGTTATTTTGTTACACTTGATTATAATAAAAGCAAAAATTTATCTATATGCAGTGTTTTATTATTATAATTTCAGTTTGTATGATATTTAATTCTGAGTGTATACCATGTTTCAAGTTGAATGAGATTTTTCATCAAAACCACGAAGTTTTTTTGCATTGATTCAACAAAAATTATACATTGAAATAATGTCCTAAATCAATGAAATCAATGAAAATATAGCATACATCAAGTTGTCGAGTTTAATGAGATCTTCATCATGACTACGAAAATCGTTTAATAAATTCGACAAAGTTCTTACATAGGAACAATGTTTTATTACATTAAAATCAATGAAATTTGACATTATGCTGATGAAATTCAATTTAATTTTTAACATTAAAATGATGAGAACTCGCATAGGCTCGTTTCATTAATTTTAACGCATTTTTATGCCTTTTTTCGTTACTTTAATGAAACGTTTTTCTGAGTGATGTTTGATTCCGAAAGTCTTTCCTCTTTACTGTTAGCGTTTCTAAGGTCCTGAATCTACATTTCAGGAACTCTTGTAACTCTTTCCATGTAGGTAGGATCTGTTTTCTTGGACAAATTTTGCTCCCATAATAAATGTGTCTCAGATGACAGCTTTTGTACGGTAATATACACAATAAAAACATCCCAATGCTCAGTCGGTACCTCTAAGTTTTCTAGAGCTTGTAGACATTCAGTAGTCGTATCCAGCAAGCTTCTGATTCTGTTGGCTGTTTCAGATGACAACGATTTTTAAGAGTATTTTAAGATGTGTGTTGACCAGTACTCTTTTGTTATCATATCTATCTCTCAATAAATTCCACGCGGTTTCATAATTTTTTGTTGTGACTGGAATATGTCTCAGCAAATTTTCAGCTTCTCCAATAAGATGAAACTTTAGATATTGTAATTTTTGTACTTCCGATAAAGAATCATTGTTATGAACTAACGTACTAAACAGATCGTAAAATGTTGGCCACTTCCGATAATCTCCTGAAAATTTTTCTACTGATATTTTTGGGAGTTTTAGTGATTCGTCATTTTTTCCAGCGACAGATGTTGTGTCGTTACTATTGCCAACCGGTGTCGGAGGTTTATATGCAGGATATTCTTTATGAAACCTTTTTTCTATTTCAGCATACTTGTTCATGAAATGGGTTTCCATCGTCCTATATGTGTCCTCTTTTAAATATTGGGCGACTCTATCATCAGTGATCTTTGGATTTAAAATTTCGTTCATTAAAATTTTTCGATGAGTAACCACCGCACCATTCCATAGCTCTTGAAAATATTTCAACCTTTTCAAATAATATGGCACAGTTCTTCTAGGGTCTCGATATTTTTTATAATTTTCGATAAATTTTTCTAAAATTTTCTTTTAGCATAACTGCTTGAACAATAAGTCTTCCATTTAGACGTTTTCTTCTGTATATACCAGCACCAATATTAGAATAATAAAATGGACTTACCGAGATGACTGACTGCTGCTATTTATTAGGATTCCAACCCGTTGATTTCTACACCTTTAGCTTCTGGGATTTTCTCCGCGCGGCAACCTTAAGTCTTTAAATTTTGGAATTTGCACCGCACACACAAGTTCTCTCAATTTTGTACACAGTTATTATATACACGGACAATTTAGAGTGTTCTAGAACAGATTTTTTTGTCCTTTTAGATCCGGTTCGAAGGACCAATAAAACAGCTCACGAGAATTCTGATATTCAAGCTTCAGAATAGATGAGATTCCGATCGATTCAAAAAAGATTTAAAAGGAAAAAAATGTCTAAAAAAAGTTTTCTAAAAAAAATGCGATTTCACACAATGGGATTGAACCCGCAATTTCCGTGCAAAATCCCAAGTCTCACGCACTGCACCAAATGTTCAATTATGATGATGGGATTAAGTTGACAATAAAAACCACACCAGTTGGGTATCTAAATCTAAATTCAAAGCACTTCATTTCTAAGTCTTGCATTTAGTTCAACATTCTTCAGTTATACAAAGTAAACTCTATTTCAATTTCCTAAGTCTATTCTCTTTCCAAGCACTCAATTTCACACTTAATGTTCGATTAGAAGATTTTTTGTGGAAACAGAAAAACAAATAAGTTTCGACTTTTTAAAAACGAATTTCCGACCGAGAGCTCTATAAAAAATACTTGTTTCTAAAATTTCAATTCAGACAGGTTCAAAAATGCTGATCGACGTCCGACACGATCCGATTTCTAACAACTCTCCTTTTCTCGAAAAAATCATTGTTCCATATTTCTAGAATACTATTAGTTTCTTTCCCGTATTGTAGGGGAAGATAAAAATTCTAGAAATTTCACCTAATATATCGGTAACATATTTTCTTAAAACATGATTGGTTATATTAATTATAACCGCATTTGATGATAGTATATATTTTGCTCTTTTATTAATGTTTTCTCCTTTTCATAAGGCCACTTGACAATGTTTTCCATTTAAGCTTAATGGTTGGTAGATTAGGTGATCATTCCCCTCTTAAACCTTCGAAAGTGGTTCGATAATTGAATCGGACGTGTCATCTGTCATCATCATATCATCACAGCACTATGATTACACAGGTAAGTGGATAAATTTTCATTCAAATGTGGGAAATTGGTTTTCTTTATAATCGATTATGTGTTTTTCATGTAATACTCAAAGTGTGTAAAATCTGTGTTTTTTTTTTTGTGTTTATACGACCAATGTTTTGTGTGAAATTTTCATGTTTGTGAAAGAGACACTAACCTAAAATTTATTTACATTTGTCCTACATGACTAATCAATTTCTAATTCTTCTTTCAGGCAATTATTCTTTAAACAAGTGTTCACTAGGAAAATAGAACATGAAAATAAATAATAAGAGAAAATAAAACAATACTTCAATAAAGGATTCTACACACTTATCAGATAAGTATTTTACAAATATTTTATAATCAATAGCGATTCTTTGTTTTTATTTGCTTTTCATTTTAGGTCTCCATGGCTATCATAAAGAGGGTTCCAAGACTGAACACTAAGTTGGTAGCACTGCTCAACTAATATTTTCTTCGGTTTTTATAAACGTATGAGAAACTTGTCATCGACAAAGTCAGCTTTGCTTTGTTCAAATGTTCTTAATAAATTATATTTCTCAGAACGCAATTTTTGCATGGGAATAAATTAAGACTTGTAATGATATTAAAGCATAAACACATTGTAACGGATTTTCTATGGGATTGTTCCGGATAGCTCGCCGAATAAGGGTTTCTCAAAATGAAAATCCTTTAATTACCACATAATAATAAATTCTTTATTAAACGAATAGCCTATCACTTACAATACTAATCACATACTATCCTAGAACTAATTTCTTAAGGTCTATACTGTGTTCCCTATACTAGTCAATGTTTAATACTATGTTACCACCTTGACCTGAGAGGGAGACGGGTAGTATTTCAAAAATGCTTCATTGTCGGATACGGGGATTCTTCACACGACGCGACGTATCCAAAGTAAGCAAAAAATAGCTTAGTGCGACTAGTTCTAACAGAGACGGATGGTACGGGGATTTCTCACACGACGTACCAGTGCAATGTCGAGGCGGGATATTTCTCGCAAACCTCAACGCGGGAATACAGACTAATGTTGTACGGGGATTTCTCACACGATGTACCAGTGCAATGTCGAGCCGGGATATTTCTCGCAAACCTCAACGCGGGAATACGGACTAATATGGCACGGGGATTTCTCACACGACGTACCAATGCAATGTCGAGGCGGGATATTTCTCGCAAACCTCAACACGGGAATACGGATTAATATGGTACGGGGATTATTTCACTCGACGTGTCAGTTTTGCTAGTGCGGGAATTTCGCTCACCACTAATACCCTAGTAAAGAGTCTGTCCAACTTGTTTGGTTGAGCTCGCTGATCAGACTGAATTCTGTGGCGCTTTATATAGGCGGGGCCAGAGCTTCTCAGTGGCCGAGTGGCTGATAATTCTACGGGAGCAAGTTGTGTATGTACAGAAAAGCTTTCAAGCTAATTTGAAAAGCTTTTCTTGTGCTTGGCTAGTACATGCATAGGCGTGCTGATCATGCAGCTGATGACTATGGCAGCTTGTTCGCATGCCCCAGTGGCGTGGTAACTTGAACTTAAGTTCAAGTTGTAATTAGATAATTCCAGTGGTGGACAAAAAAAAATTTAGTTTAGCCTGAAATTTGTAACTTCGTTACAACATTTAAAACAAGTAAAAAAGCTAGAGTTCGTCTGAGACCAATTCTTATGATAGATGACTGGCCGTATGTCATTTCGTATTCATCGCCCATCTATGCAAGTTTGAGTTTTGAAGTGGTTTTTCGCATATATGTATTTCTAGAGCGGTTCATCGGACAGAAAAAACGGTTATATCCAATTTTATAGGATTTCATATTCTGAAGAACTCTTCGGTTCATTAAACTGCATAGGACTAATCGTTTTCACAGTATACCGCAAAGTCCACAATTTTTATATGGAAACACCAAAAATAGGTTGTGCGATTTAGTCTATTTTTTAAATTATATTTACTATTTTTATGGGAACACTACGTACAGCTCTTTACGTTAACGCGAGCTCAGGTAATGTCCAAATGTGTAGTGAAAAACGAAATTTTTGTAGGAGTTACCCGATTTGTCTGATTTTCGAACTTAATTTTACTTTTTTTATACAGTCCGTGTACAAAATTTCAGCTTTCTGAGTACACGCGTTCTCGAGTTCTCTTGAGGATGCACGAACAAACGGACATGCAAAAATCAAAATAATCTTTAATGTCTAATCCATTTTGCTCTACCATCATTATTTCTAGGTCCTACAAACTGAATGACAAACTTAGTATACCCTTTATATTTCATCTAGGATATAAATCCGCCGCATAAACTGGAGAATTTACTTTTGTCATGATGGCTGTCTTCAATCCCAAATCAACTCATCAGGGTCGCTACTTCATTACAGCTCAAATTTTTCAATACTGCTACGAGCTGGCCTTAATTCCTTATTCAAAACTCAATATTTCAGATATAACTCACAATCTCTTTTTATTCTACTATACTTTTTTTCTTTACAAACTCTTCTACTACTGTACTAGTACTGTGCTTTAAGTTATCGCAATCCACATAGTATACTACACCTTTGGTATTTTTTATGCGTTACAAATGGAATAAATGGTATGGAAAGGTGTTACAGTGTCAATAACGTCATTTTCCACATAAAAAAAAAATAATTCAAATAGAGTCTAATCAATGTTTATTTGTTACCATTAATTTTGGTTCTTAGCCGTAGGTTCAAACTGCGATCGTTATACAAAAGGATATAAATCGACAGGAAAAATGGAATGAAAGTCAGCTAAAGAATTTAGTTTTTGGAATTCAATTTAATCACAGAGGCAGTTTCATACAAATTGTTACAAGTGATATTTAAATATGGAGAGATATGGGTAAGTGAAAAAAAACCAATTTAGAGAACTTGTAGATCGCAAAAACGCTGCACATACTAAAAGTACAGTGAATAGGTTAATATATGTTCGAAAACGGTTAGGTAGAAGTTTAAGAAGAACCGAAAACGTCTGCCCAATTTGTGGATATCAGGTAAGGTAAAATCATCTTAGAAAAATGCCCCGCAACAGTTCCGGGATCCTGCTCACTACGTCTTTTGATCATATTGATGATATCCTCTTTGAAAGCATTATAAAGAAGTGGAAGTCCTAGCTCCTCGTACAAGTATTTCACCTGTGCTACTTTAACGGGATCTTAAAAAAAAAATCAATACCAAATCGGTTGAGTTGCTATATATATTTTACCAGATTTTCCGTAACACTCTTGCATTATCTCCTTTTGTGCTTCTGACGCTTTTTCCATGCAGACCACAGCCAACCACGTGCATCTATTTTCCTGAATATCATTTCCAATTTTTCCTGTTTTTTCAGGATCTCCATAGCAGTCATTAAAATCATTTGTTGCTTGGAGGTAGTGGCCCATCTCTTCAATTATATGTGATTCTCTTAATTGTTTAAAAATTTCAGGATCTGAAATACTTTGTGAAGGATATCTGTTAGCACGGAAAAAATTCAGAAGTACTTTTTAATATTTGGAAAAACTTACCCACATAAATGCATAGCCGGCTCTAATTGCAAATAAATAAAAGGAGAAGATCTATATTCAATTATGGTTTTATATCTGTCCATTGTAAAACTAGTCACACAACTTTTAGTAAACTGCTGATCCATGGATTGTCCCAATGCGTTAAAGAAATTGACTTCATGGAATAATTCCAACAGCTGTACATAGTAGTCTTTCTGTGCGAAATGTTGCTTCAAAATATGATAGACTCCGTTTTCTATCACTAAACTGTCGTTAATTGCTTTCAATCCAATTTCCTCCAATTTATACCAGCATGACTTTCCACGTCGTGTAACACTTCCATCCTGTATATCATCGGCCATAAACCCGAAGGTCGCAACCTTGAAGTAATTGCGATTTTAGTTAAAAAACAGTAGCATTCACGTTACATACTATCATTAATATAATATTTTTTTCTACTTTATCTCGAATATCCCGTAGCTATTACCGAAGTTACATTACAGATTGAGGGGAACTTTGCACCCCTGTCAGTTTTTTCACCGACATGTACCAGTAAAACGAACCAAAAGTGCAATAAAAGCATGCCAAACTTAAATTATAAATTTTGCTCGCTTGACCACATTTTTCGGTAGTAATGCGTAAGTAACTAGGATCTTAAAAATATTTTAATGTAATTGTAGTAACTAAAACACCTTTTCATAGTTAAAATGAGTATGACAACATTATATTTGATTCTACGTCCTCCGTAGTTACCTTTTAAAATGAATATGTCCGCCAAAATAACGCTTTAATATTTCACCTTGGCATGTCTCGTGTATCACTGCTTTTAATATTTCATACGTAATATGGAAGCAGTCTTGAGTTTTGTTTTTTTTCAATCTTAAACTCTCCTTCACTTGATCCTTTTAAGCTACCTACCAAAGTCCTCTTAAGAGCTAATAACTGTGCACAAATTCCATGGGTAATAATGAAAATTTAAGTTAGACATATGTCAAGGTGAAGTTATCTCTGTTAAAAACTACAAATAACTCTTTTCAAAAAAATATGTTTACCATTTCAACACACCATGCCAGGTAGTGTGCTAATTTCATATTCTCTGGGTTCACCTGGGTTTCGTCGGCAAGCTTCAAGAACGTCAACACCGTACAAAATCCTAAGTTCAGTTTCCCCGTTAGCACATTGTATTCTAAGGCCTGTTTGAAATATAAATAAGTGATTATGATAGATGCACTTTGGAATCACTGGGAATTACCTTTTCATATGACTTAGCAGCATCTTTCGATTTATATTTACTTGCATATTCTGTTAGACTTTTAACCACATCTGACGAAAACATATTTTAACTTCAACAAAATGTTCTATGAATGGAAATAAGAATTAAATGAATTTACCTGGGAAAACAGCCATGTAATCGCGTTGTTTCTCTGCAAAATCCGTTGATCCAGCTAGTGGTGTTGAATTATTAAGTGTTGAGAAAGCTCTGTAAAATAATAAGTAATAATAAATAATAACTAAATAATAATAATAATAAATAGTATAATAAATTATATAAAATAAAATAAATTATGTATAATCCCAAAAATCTCTTTCTTCAGATATTACATATAAGATTTTATCGCAAAACTTTTATTTTGAGATTTCCTACAACCTTCATTAAAAGCGAAAGAAAATTTACTGTGAAATCGGCCATACTTTGTTAGGCTTTGTACCATGGGAAAGAAAGACATTTTCACATCACAATGGTACTTAAAGCTTTTGGCCCAGGCACACGTGCATACAGTGTTTCTTTCAACATATTACATTGGTACGAAAAAGAGATTTGCATGAGTTCCTTCCTAGTTTATTCTGGATAAGAATGTAAACCCATAACAAACAAAATGCGTACGTGATCAGCAACTTGGAACTTTTAGAAAATAGGCAAATGCAACAATGCAAATGGCTGCAATTCTTAAGACTTTAAATTCAGATCAATTATTAATTAACGTAATATTTTACTTACCTAATGTCTTTCTTTAACCGTTTCTGACAATTTAGATTTCCAGCAACTAATTTATTGAAATGCTTTTGTCGTAGTAAAGAAAGCATCTTCGTAATTTTTTCCTATATTTTCTTTAATACAACACAAAATTCACACACAAAATTTATTGACTATTTACGCAAGCAAATTTAACCTCTCTTGACATATATCGCCATGAACGTTGCACCACTAGTTCACAAAATTGTACCGAAAAGTCACTTATATGCAAACTTTTCAAAATCTATTTTTTTGAACAACTAAAAACCTGAAATCCATTTTATGGTAATATATGCAGTTAGAAAGCATAAACAAAAGTGTTTACAAAGTAACAATTACAAAACCAGATTTGTTGATTTGTTGATTTGGGGAAGGTCAGGTAAGGTAAGACGGAGTTCCCCGGCTATATTGAAAACAAAGCGCTCTACAAAAATGCAACAAACACTCAATCAGTTTAGATTTGCCAGTAAAAATAAAAAGTCAAGCTAGCTTTTTATTTTTGCCAGAAAAAAAATCCTTTCCAGCATAGTTGTTTTAGCTTTTTTTTAAAAAAAAATTGAGTTTTCAAAACTTTTACAGGAATCGAAACGGGTTTCACGAGACAACTTTTGGGATATTCCACTAAATTTCACAATCATGATTTATCCCAGTTTTTTTGTTTATATTTTTCAAAATACCAGTTATTTTCGGTCCCTGATTTAGAACAATTGAAATAAGAAGTGGCGTTTCGTCAATATTAAGAAGAAAAAAACTGATATGACGTGTTTTGTTATTATTTTCGAACTTTTTCATCAAATGACAAATGGATCAAAGGATTTTGTGAACGCTATAAGCGTTATTTTCGTGGAATCTTTAAAAAATGATTAAAGCTGAGCATTTCTTCAAACAGGTTTCTATTGTACAATTTTTTTACAATTTTCTTTTTCTAATAACATCCCATGGGACAATTTGGAGTACGCCAAAAGAGGCATGACGGGATATGTACCCCATCTTACCTCGCTCGTTTTCCTGAAAATAATTTTATTAAATTATATTTCATGGTGCGAAATTACGTGCGCAGAAATGCCGCCGAAAATAGTATGGAGGACGGCAAAAACTTTTGGGGATCCGCTAACCACCCTAGCAAGGAAAGTTAGTTTAACTCGTACTGTCGTTGAAGCAATGAGAACAATAAAAGTTCCCTTGGGTCCTAAATTCACCGTCTTCTCAGAAGAAGAAGAGGCCGAAATAATGAACTATTCACTGGACTTACAACAAAGACTATTTGGTTAGACGACGAAGGACCTACCTTCTTAAACGTACCAGTTAGCCCAAAAAAAATAATGAATTACATAAATTTAACCCTGAATCTGAGAAGGCTGGGAAGGATTTGCTTTTGGTATTTATGAAGCGCCATCCACATACTGCTATCAAAAAACCAGAGAGCACATCAGCTGCAAGAGCCAGGGGTTTCAATCGAGTAGCGGTCGATAGTTATTTCAAGCTATTAGGCCAAACACTAGATCTGAAAAAAATTCCTGCTGATCGAGTATATAATGCGGATGAAACAGGTGTCTCAAACGTTTCAAAAAGTAAATGGAAAATTATGGCCAAGAAGGGATCAAAACAAGCGGGGCCTTGTCTTCACCAGAAAGAGGCGTTACAATAACAATCGAAGCTAGTTTTAGTGCAGTCGGCCACTACATGCCATTTATGATGCTATTTCCTCGTAAACGCATTAACCTGGAATTAATGGCTAATGCTCCTGAAGGTGCATGGGGAGTCTGCAATGAAAGAGGCCAAAACAAATACTTCCAGCAGTACCTGTAACATCAAGAATTCAAAAAGTGGCAAGAAAAAGGTGAAATACTGCAGTTATTACCTCATCTCCGTACAAAATAGCATTAGAAGAAGAGATAACAAGGAAAACAGAAGCAGAACAAAAGAAAGAAAAGAAAAAGCTGAACGACTTAAAAAGAAAGAAGAAAAGCAGGCTAAAAAAGAAAAGATAATGGGAAAATACCAAAATCAAGAAAACGCCCAAAAGTGATACCTACAGAATTTTACATAACTAAAATATAATTTTGTTCCTATTAACGGTTATTTGATTGTGAATTAATTCCAATTTAATTACACTTCATAATTGTGTTTCCATACCCCATCTTGGACCATAGGGTACCCCATGTTACCCCAAGACGGGGAGAAATGAGTGAATCTATGTTCCTAAATTACCAATAATTTTATAAATTTATAACTGACGGTTAAATGAACCAAAAGTATTTTTCTTTATCTATGACATTCTGGATTTTATTTCACATCAAACCTTAACTACACCGTCTTTCCCCACCCTCCCCTATATGACTTTTTCCCAATTTTAGAATTTAATTATGAGAGGTTGAAATGGAATGTGCGCCTTAAGTTGTTTTGCGTAAAAACACGAAAAACTGCTTCACGTTTTAAGTGCAGTGAGAAAAATATTGTGCTAGAAATGAACATAGTAAATAAGAATGTTTGAATGGTGACGACCAGTTTTTGTGCTAAAAATTGGATAATACTAGTTTTGGAAACAAAAATCAATGATAAATCAAGTTTTGTAGGTATTCAATTTTATAAGATCTTTATTCGTTGATTTCAGGTGTAATTATGTCATTTCTACATTCCTTTCCGAAATCTTTTTGCGGCAGTTTGTTAACATCGTGCAGTATTTCCGGTCGTAGTTTTACCTCTTCAGGTAAGGTTTAAGGGCGGGATCGATTTAATGCTCTTCCTTCTTTCGACAAAGTTTTCGAAATTACTATTTCGGATGGCATAAAGTACTTCATCCTTTCCTAGAATATTACCTTTAGTAGTGTTGTTAAAAACTATATCATTTCACTGTGAGCAAATTTAGTCCACTCATTATAGCGGAAAAAATGTCATATAAATGCAAGTCAACCGAGCAAGATGATTTTTGGATATTGTCTGGGGGGGCTTAGAAATACTTAACTTGAAATTGTCGACCAAGATTGCCTATGAGCTTTCTCCGCCATCTTCAAAAAAAGCGGTAAATTTGATTTTTTTTTATAACCCGGCTCACCGTCATGCGTCATTGCAGTTATATACTTTTTTGTTGCTTGTTTTACGCTGTACAATTTAGGTGGTATGAACCTAGCGTTGTCGTTGTTGAGCTATCGGATGAGAAAGTAAAAATTAAGAGATTGTAACTTGTGTTTTCTTCTTTCTCGTGATTTATATCGACAAAATGTCCATTATCAAACTTGTAGGGCATGTTATTACATACAATGTCATCTTTTTTTTTCTTTTTTTTGTAGACAACAATTACGACTTATAGCACGCCGCAATGTGAGGTGGCCAGAAAGTAAAAAATTAAGAGACTGTAAAGGAAATCAAAGTATGTACAATATAAATAAATAAAACAATAAAACTATGAATAACACGCATGAAATTTATTATTAAGTAATTGTTTTTGTGTTGCAGAAAGAAGATGGAGACGAATGGAGGTCAGCTTTAATATCTATACTCTTTTTCGTTTCGACGGTCCTGGTTCGCAGTCGTCTTGCTCGAAATACTCATCGAACTGTGAAGATTCTTTAACCAAATGAGATGATTCTTCAATGGTGGAATCATCCTCCAATAGCGTCAATAACGCCCCGCAAGCGTCGCAACGCACGAAACCTTTTTATTTTTTTGCTCAACGCTGGGTTGGAGTGACTGAAGTGAAGGCCTTGTTGGAAGATTGTGGGAATTCTCGAATATTGCGGAAATTTCTGACCTGAGAAAACTTAAAAATGGAGAAGGGAATAATTCCTTCTCCACGTACAAAATTATGGGAAACATCATACATCCGAAATTCAAAAAATATTTCCTTACAATTGACACAAAAAGTTATATTTTCCTGCGCAAGTATGTCAATTTACGGTGGGGGGGGGGGACTATACATCCTTAGTTACGCCACTGTTATCCTCGTTGAGTAGGATGTTGACTTTGGCGACCGTGTTGCATGTTTTCCAACTGCAATTGAGGCAAATAATGGAAGAAGCAATCCCTGGTTTTCTGCACCCACAGGCAGCTTCACATTTTTCCTTGCACTTGCACGATATGAGCTCTAAAAGCTCCTGGCGCGGGTTCAGCACTGCTGAGAACTGATCCAAGTCCATGATTTGTTCGTCTAAAACCCCATTCCTGATTATCCTTGGAAAACCCGAACCACGTTTACACCTGCAAATACAATACACACGTGTGGAATATATGCTGGCATACTGCGTTGTTTATTGGTGGGAGTAGTGAGAGGTGGTTCAATTTTTTCACTTTAATCTATTCCAATTTATCTTTCCCTCAAAATCTTATTCGGACTATTACGAACATTTAAAAAAAAAGTTAGCCAAATCGGTCCAGCCGTTCTCAATTGATGCGATTACCAACGAAGAGTATTTCATTTGTATACCCTAGATGAAATCTAAAGGGTATAGTAAGTTTGCTATTCCGTTTGTAGCACCTCGAAATAATGATGGTATTTTGATTTTTGCATGTCCGTTTGTCCGTCTGTGCGGACGATAGCTCGAGAACGCGTATACTCAGAAAGGTGAAATTTCATACACGGACTATAAAAAAAGAGTAAAATTATATTCGAAAATGAGACAAATCGGGCAACTCCTTCGTGGGGTTGCCATACAAAATTTTCGTTTTCCACAATAGATTTGGACGCTGCCTGCGAACGTATCGACATAGAAAGCTGAAATTTTGGTACATGGTGTTTTCATAATAATAGCAAATAAAATTTCACAAATGGACTAAATTGGACAACCCCTTTTTGGTGTTGCCATTTAAAAATTTAGGTTTTTTACATAAACTGTGAAAACGATCAGTTCTTAACATTTTTATTGTACTAAAAACAACAAAATTCTATAAAATTGAAAAATAGAAATATATGCAAAAAACCACTTCAAAAATTTATCTTGCACAGAAGGGTGAAAATACGAAATTTCATACGGGCATTCATCTAGGGTATAGTCTTAGGCTAATTCTGGATTTTGTACTTGTCTTAAGTCTCGTTGGTCAGGATATAGGAAAATGCTTAATTAGCATTCCTGTCCTGAGAAAACTATTTTCTTCGGACATGTTTGAAGATGTCCAAAATTATCGCGACGTTCAATAATTTGAAATTTTCATGAATCAACATTGTTGCGCCCACAATGTACACAGCTTGCGATAATGTGCTGATAAAAGCTTTTTCCGTGAAGACTTGATCGTTTCAATCTTCACCGAGTAAAATTTATATGCCCGATATGTATGTATTGTATGTACATACGTACATACCTACATATTGTGTTTGTAAGATTTGTCGTGGGGCTTTTTTCTATTGAAACGACTTGGGTTGAAATTTGAAACTTTTGTTTTTTCCAAGTCGTTTTGTGGGAAAATACTTTTATTATTTTTTTGCAAAGCAATTTCTTCGTAGTTCATGCAAAGAAGCCAACCATGTTTTAAGCATGATTGGCCTATACATGCGTATGAATGATGATAATGATAATTATTAATTATAGTTATCATTTTTTTTAAGAAATGCTTTAAAACTCTCCAACGGGAAACCAATATACCACAACAATTTTCAATAATTCGTTTTGCTATGGACAACCTATAATTAAATATAGTTTTGTCTTCGGCTATATCTCTCCCTGAGTATGGCCGTAATAAGTTTTTCTTCAAAGGGAAGGCCGCATCTCCGACAAAGTAGTACGGAAACATTTTTATTCTGTTTGGTAATCTACACTCTTTCGGAATGGGGAGTACTTCTTGAAATAATCCTCGTCCAAATGTTGATTCCTTAAGAATAACTATTTGCATATTTAATGATTAAGTACTTAAATAAATGTAATCAATTTCATTCCTCCATCAATCTGACTTCCGTACACACCCACTGATATGTCCGTAAAAGATCTCGCCAAATAGTTTCACAAGTAAGTATCCAAGATAGTATTCCTTACAGTAGATTTTCCCACTTTTAAACACCAAGCAAGAAAAGTAAAGCTTACACCTTGTGATAGGAACCTAAGATTCCAAAATAGTGCCATGTTTGTTTAATTAATATTAATATCACGGTACACTTGCAACAACGTGATTGACAGTCTGCATTCAAAATCAATTGCAGGTTTCCTCGATTTTATTCTTAGGTCTTACTTCCTAAGATTTAGGAATAAATCATATATAGGCCTTGACATTCGGATGTGCAAGAAAAACTTTTGGGGATTTAACTCTCTCAGTTTTTGATATGTTGTTGCAAAGTATCCCTTTATCTTTCTGACCCTATTAACTGGACTCAACCACCATCTTCTCTGATTTGGTTTTCTGGATCTTTTATACATTATCCACAATAAATAAATGTTTAATAACATTTCGAAGAGCTCGGATAATTCACGCATTTTTTCAGCTGTACATCGATAAACAACTTCAAACGTCAAGTTGAGACCGAACGGAACAATTGTGCTCATCGGTCGAAATCACTGACATATAATAAGAATGGACTGACCGTTCTTGCTTCAAAAATGGCACAAATATTGAACGGGCTGTGAAAACCCTTTATTTCGTACAATAGCACACCGATTCATAATTTATTATTATTTGTCGATTGGAAAGATGTTATAAAATAGTTTTGCATTAAATTTAAATTATTAATGAAAAATGTGTTCCTCTGCAAATTTATTGTCAAAATTCCTTGAGCTTGTAAGAGATAAACGTATAAAAGCAATATATTTGTCTGAACTTTTATGTCCATTCCAATGCATTCCAATTAATACAGCCGTACTGTTTTCAAAATTGGTTACAGTTCAGTGTACATTTTGAGCTTGAAAGAGACAAATAGAGTTTAACCAAAATTTGTGCCATTTTTGTATATAGGAATTAGATAGGATGGCTCAGTCCATTCTTATTATATGTCAGTGGTCGAAATGGATCGGATTGAATAGAATCGAATCCGATCGAAACGGTGGAATTGTGTTTGCCGCTTTATACTTCATCTGATTCTGCAAGTGCTCCTGCCAGTGAACAGGGAACACAACATCAATCTCATTCTCAAATAAAAAGAGAAGTGAAACTCTTGAAAGACCACATGAAGAGTGTATACAACTAATGACATCGAATAAGGAATGAAGAGAAAATGGCAGATTAGGGCCACCAAGTGCTGCCGGCCTATTTACTTCACAGCGAACAGTCCTTATTGTAAGTAAAAAAACAAAAAAACCTCAAACGCAAAATTGTGATTGTTCGTTCAATATCGACTAATAGAAGGACATCTTAAAGAAAAAAGGATGCTGTTTTAAATGTACGAACCGAAATCACTCCTCAAAGTTCTGCAAAATAAAGTGGATCAAATGCAATAAATGTGCCGCAAAGCATGAAACCACGATGTGCTACCCTAACCTTAAAAATGTTTCTAGGCAAGCTGAGTGACAAGCGGCAACGAGTACTGATAATAAATTAACTGCCTCAAACGTCCAATGTAGTGCTTAATTTGTACTCAGGTAATTCTTTTAAGGACGATATACTCCAAACAGCTTGGGTAATTGCGTCGTCAGCTGAACAACAAAAAGCTCTGCTCTGGATGGAGGAAGTAAAATTTGTTTTACACGAGAATGTGTGTCTTGTTATTTAAATCTTAAAATTTTAGATAAACCGAAGGTGAGCAAACCCATAGATTCTCAATTATGTAATCGTATCGAACTCAATTTAGGTAGTCAATACAGCTAGGATTATGTAATTGTAAAAGCAGTAGAACTCCCAGAAATATGCGTGGATGTTTGGGCTGATGCGGTAATAAAAGGATGGATTTGGCAGATATTTTCACTTATTTATTTTTTATTTATTTATTTATTGATGACTTCATTGAGATAGCTTACAGACTAATGTCTCGATTACAAGCTACCCGTTAATATCGAGATCCAAATATTTGATATTTCATTGAGAATAATAATCAGAATTCATGTATAATACTAATTACTAACTATGACTATAGATTAGCTATGTGCAACAGTACTAGAATAACTTTAAAATGGAGCAAGAGAAGTTTTAAACAAGATATGTTAAAAAGTAAAAAGGATACAAGGAAAAAATACATTTAATAGGTAGTGCAGTTATTATTCAGGAAGGGGAGTCTGCATATTTTTTCTAATGATTTTGCCAAAGGTGCAGAGACTAAGACCGGGGATATCGATTTCGTTAAATAGGTTGTTATGATTTTTTTGGATTCTGTAATAAGGGGATTTATACCGTAAATTGGTCCTGGCAGTAGTAATTTGAAAAGTTAACGGGCAGTGGGTGACACTAGATGGAGGAAGGAAGCTAATGTTACGGGATAATTCGGGCACTTTATAAGGTTGTGTATTATTTTATTATTTTTCTCCAGAAAAAGAATACCAAATTTCTCAAGGTGAGTAAAGTAGTCAAGAAAGCGTCCTTCTTTTTTATATAAAATAAATCTGGTGAATTTTCCCTGAAATGTTTCAACTTGCTGCACATTTACACCATAAAAAGGGTTCCATATAGTGCATGCGTACTCTCGATGTCTTTTTATTAGAGAATTATAAAGAGTTATTTGTGATGTAGTAGACTTGACACTTGAATGATTTACACATTCGGAATACAAAGCCCAACAGTTTAAAAGCCTTGGAGGTAACCCAGTTAATATGTGACTGAAATAACGAGTTCTGGTCAAAAAATACCCCTAAATCTTTCATTTCGGTAACGCGGTTAAGAGATGAATCACCCATTATGTAGTCATAATATAAGGTATTGGCTTTTCTGGAAAAGGCTATAACTTTACATTTGGAGATATTCAACGACAACAAATTATCTTTGCTCCAATTTTCTATGGTAAGAATATCTGTTTGAAGTAATTTGCAGTGCTCTTCTGTGCGAATTTTAGCATCGTCTGCATATAAGAGACAATCGGTGATTAGTTGGTGCGATAGGTGATTGACGTAGAGGAGAGAGATATAAGGACCAAGAACTGTACCTTGTGGAACACCGGAGGTTTGTATGAAAGGACAGTACTGGTGACCGTTAAGGACTATTCTCTGCAGTCGTTCGCCGTTATATGATGCGCACCACGCAACTAAATTATTGAAGAAAGCTATATTAGATATTTTATGGAGAGTGGGATATTTTGTCGAAGGATTTAGCAAAATCGGTTTGAATAGAATCAAACCAGGTTCCCTTCATCAAGTGCTACTGCAATTTTGTCGATATGAATCGCCAGGTTCGTGGTAGTGGATTTTCCCGAAAAAAATCCGTGCTGTGTACAGCTCAAGATGGAGAGGGTTTGGGGTAAGAGTTGATTATAAATAAGTTTTTCAAAACCAAGGGGCAAGCTGTTAGAAATTGATATAAGTCTATAATATTGACGGATCTAGGATCACCAGATTTAAAAATTGGGGTAACGTACGATATCTTGAATACAGATGGGTAAATTCTGTCGCTCAATGACAAGTTGAATAGTACGCTTATAGGAGCAGTAGCAGTTCTTTAGGAAGATGTTCGGTATTGTGTTGGGCCCAGCTTTCTTATTTAAATCAAAATGACAGTTTTCACATCCTGGGGAGAAATCAGAAACGTAGTTATTGAAGGGGAAAAAGAGGTTGTACGAGAAGAGGGAGGTGTTGTGGCATTACTGGATGTTGAGTGATGACTGCCTGAAATGTTGTCAGAATATACAAATTTAAAGTAGAAAGCAAAGATATTACAAGTATCCTCGGGCATATTAGAAATTGTCTCATTGTAGTACATCTTAGTAGGAAGGGAGTTTGAGGATTTCATTGTTTTGGAGTATCCCCAGAATGCTTTGACATTATTGTGTACAGTTTTCTCAATTTCATCCAAATAAGCTCTATAATATTCAGTAATCAAGCTTTTAGATAATTGACAAAATAATCTTAAGCTCTTGTAAATTTCAGGGTGATTCAATCGTTTATATTCACGGCGATATTTTTCCCTTTTTGTTAAAGCTTGGATTAATTCACGACGATACCAGTGTGGACATTTTGCATGTTTTGGTTTTATTACTGGATCGAAGGTTCTTCTGCAATCATTTAGAATAGAGAAAAGAATTTTGAATGAGCTCTCTACATCAGTGGAAAATTTTGATGAAAAGTCAATTGAAGCCAGATGCCCGGATAGTTTTCTAATTCGCTGTATGAAAAGATAGTTTTTGTGTTGACCTCATAGGTAAAAAATCATGTCGATTTATTGATACATCAATGTCAAGAGCTGGGTGGTGAAGGTCAAAACGAGAAAGTACGACTTGAGGTAGCGCTATACTTATCTCATTTTCCGACAGATTGGACCAAACTAGATCAAGTAATCTGTTGTTGTGGTTCTGAATGGAGTTATATTGTTTTATATTACACATATTAGAATTATTTAGCAGCGAAATTGAGGACAAATTAATATTTCCAGTCATCTGCATGCACATCTCTATATTACTGTAAGTCCAGTTCACATTTGGTAGATTGAAATAACCGGTGATGTCACTAATGTTTGAGAAAATTGAGTCGTGTACATCGACGGAAGAGTCGGGAGACATTCAAGGAAATATACAATCGAAGATGGTCATGCTTAACTACTACCCAGAGACTTCGTTCTCAGATTCCATTTCCTGCATCCGGTGTGAGGAAAACGTTTTATTAACAACTATAAGACAACCTCCGCCATCTTTATTGGAAGGGGCATTTAAATTTCTGTCTTTTCTATAGACCAAATAGTAATGATCAAAAAGTACGAAATCCTGCAAAATATTTCACTGAAGCATATAATGCCATAGTTAGGTTAGGTATTAAGGAAGAAAGTGGAACAGTTTTCTACTTCAATAATTGTTGTCAAAATTTTATTAGAAGGCACGCTAATCGGTATGGAGTGACTTTGGCGACTACGTGATGTTACACTTGAAGATAATGCAACTTATTATTACGAATGAAAGGTTTAATTAAATGGTTATCAAAAGATTCAGAGATTTTTTACAAAAATTGCTGCGCTTTAAGTGAATTAATTGAAAACGGTTTCGCAGAAAGAGTGAATTGTGAGTCGGAACTGTGATTCGGAACTGTGATTCGGAACTAAATGATAGCATGCCCATAGACCTGAATAACGTGAAAATAAGTTAGCCACTAAGCTTCGTATAGTATTTGATGCGTCCGCTAATTCACAAGAAGCATCCTTACTTAACGATAACTTATTTTCTGGTGACAATTTAAATCCTGAATTGTTTACTGTTTTAATGAATTTTAGAATTGTTAAAATATCGTTTACAGCCAATATAGAGAATGCCTTCTTACATATTTTTTTAGCGGAAAAGGATCGTGACTCCCGTTGTTTCCGTGGCACAAGAAAAGGTCTAATTATAATGATGTTGTGGTTCAAGGTTTTGGTACGACCGAACTTGTGCTGTTTGCAAGCTGAAATTTTACGTTGATGATTTGATTCTTCCGATAGATGATATCGAGTCCGAGCATAAGATACACAAGGAATAAATTGAAGTGATTACTCATGAACTCGACGAACTTACATAAGTGGAATTCGAACAACCAACAACTATGTAGAGAGTTTATGAATGCTGAAGAGCTAGTAAATATTAGAAGAAATCACGAAAAGGTTTTAGGATTAAACTGGTACAAGTTAACAGACAGCTGAACTACGTGTTGACAGAAAATCAGTGAAGGACTTTGCACAAGTATTAACTCCAACAAAGCTAACAATTCTGCAAACTCTTGCTAGAATCTATGAACCTTTAGATATTCTCGGATCTTTTACTGACAAAGTAATGCAGTTGTTGCAACAAGTTTAGAACTAGCATTTGGATTGTACCCACGGTTCACTTATTGTAAAGAAATTGATGATATTTCTGAATTAAAATTTTCAACGTGTATTTTCTTCAACAAGCGCAGCTGCTCAAATTCAAACTTACAGCTGCTTTAATGGCAATTCGACTTCATGCATACATTCTAAAGAACTTGATCGTGGTATTCCATGATTCGTTCCTTTGGACCGATTCCATGATAGTATTGCGCTGGATAAAAGGTGAAATCCTCAACTACTTACCCCTTCTCATTTCTTAACAGGTACATAAAGCAGGTCTTTAGCGCCCAGTAAAATAGCTAAGGGGAAAACAAATCAAGTGATTTCACAGTTTTTGAAGCAGAGACAAAAGGCAATCGAACTGTTTTTGGACACGTTGGTGAACTAAGGACATAACAAACATTTGTGGAATCGTATTACGTGCAGGACAAGCGACATCTATTAAGTACGGACATAAATAACTTTATGTTCGAAGAATCCATATTTCTAGAATGAAATCTTCGGGAAGATTCTGGATAATTTGTAGAGTATAAATGCGGCACTTATCACGGCCAAGGGAGTCTTGTCTCAAACAGCGAAGTGAACGTGGCAATATGGTTTCGACATTAACGGATAATACTGCAATTTTTTGTATGGTAGAAATAGCAGCAAATTCCAATATCATATGAGTAATAATACAGATGAAATTAAATTCAGTCTTTAAGTTTCCCTGATAGAAATTTCTCATAGTTTTACCTTGTCTCTTACCCCGCAAGGGGCAGTTATAATTTAAACCAATACTAATGTGACTGAAAAGCATCCAGGTGTTTGCAATTCATTAAGAAACATCCCTGGTAGACATATCATGATGAGCTCATCAATAAGCTCATCATGAGCAATCAGATGAACGTACTAATGAAATTTATTCGCGTTTGAATCAAAACCGGGAAAAAACTCATTTATTTACTTATTCACAGATAGTGTGCATGAGATATTGCATCTCTTTCACTTATTTCGAAATGCATACTTTGCTTCTCTTTTGTGCATTTTACAATTATAGATGAGCACTCCGATGAGTACATAATGAGTGTTACGATGAGCTTATTAATGAGCATGTCAATGAGTGTCACGTTGAGCTTATTAATGAGAATATCAATGAGTGTCATGATGAGCTTAATAATGAGCATATCAATGAGTGTCATGATGAGCTTATTAATGAGCATGTCAATGAGTCTCATGATGAATTCATAAATGATAATCTGCATTTACGATTGATTTCATATTTTTTTCCGAATTCAAACTCTAAGACGCTTAGGCCTTAATCAATTTGGGCATAACGTCTTTTTCAGGATACCGGCGACAGTCTTGCCGCGGAAAACAAATCAAAAAATTTATTTAAAATAAATAATTTAAAAACTTAAATAAATAAATCACAAAAATCAATTCAAATTTTCCTAGAAATGTCATCTGTCACGGTGATGACAAAAATAAATATTTATTAATTGCTGGTTTTGTATATAGGGAGCAGTTTCATGCTATCCAATGAGCCCTTCGATGAGATTTAATGAGTGCTCATCAGGAGGCTCACCGGGACTTAATTTTCTATATATTTCTTTATGAAATGCACACACCTTGACACTTTTCAGTCAAATTAGTATTGGTTTACATAATAACTGCGCCTTGCGGGGCAGGAGACAAGGTATAACTGTGAGCAATTTCTAGTAGGGATATAGAAAATCAAGTCTCGATGATCCTCCAGATGAGCAATCAATAAATCTCACCGAAGGGCTCATTCGATATCATGAAACTGCCCCATATATACTAAACCGGCAATAAATAAATATTTATTCTTATTATCACCGTGTCAGATGAGATTTCTACTACGAAAATTTTTATTGATTTTTGTGATTTATTTATTAAAATTTTTAAATTATTTATTTTAAATTAATTTGATGATTTGTTTTTCCGCCTAAAGGCTGTCGCCCATATGCTGAGCAAGACGTTATATCCATATCCTTACGCCTCAGCGTCAAATTCGGAAAAATATATGAAACCTATCGTAAAATCAAATTCTCATTTATGAACTCATCATGACACTTCATTGATATGCTCATTAATAAGCTCATCGGGACACTCATTGCTATGCTCATTAATAAGCTCATCGTGACCCTCATTGATATGCTCATTAATAAGCTCATCTTGACACTCATAATGTTCTCATCGAAGCGCTCATCTAATATTGTAAAATACACAAAAGAGAAGCAAAGTATGCATTCCTAAATAAGTGAAAGAGATGCAATATCTCATGCACACTATCTGAGAATAAGTAAATAAATTATTTTTTTTCCCGGTCTTGACGCGAAAAAATTTCACCAGTACGTTCATCTGATTGCTCATGAGGAGCTCATGGATGAACTCATCATGGTATGTCTACCAGGGTTGTTTCACAAACTCATACGTTACTAGTAGTCATGGTAGTACTATTAACAAGGCATGGCCGATTCGACAGATGTAGGAATTGTACTATAGTATGGATATTCCATTTGGTGTCAATTTGATACCAGCGCAGCGGTTGCATTTTGAAGTTTTCGTGTTATATTGACTGAAAGGCCTTTTGAATTGGCAACAGCCGTTTAAATTCATGTAAATAATTTCGGGAGAAGTATTTTAGTGCTAGCGAGAAGAAATTAGAAAATTAGGAAAACGATTGCAAGTAAAATGAACAAATTTATCGAAATAAGATGTAAACATTTAATTGACAGATTACAGATTACATCATGTAGCGGGCCAATTTTTTCCGAAAATTCAATTCTTCTTAAATGGACTAAAAATCTTAAACTTTTAAATCACAGGAAATGTAATCGACAAGAAATAACTGATTTTTGACTAAGTTGGTAGCACTGCTCAACCAATATTTTTTTCGGTTTTTATAAACGTATGAGAGACTTGTCATGGACAAAACCAGCTTCGCTTCAAATGATTTTATATATCTTATCATTGTTATGGATGTATTACTTATGGAATGCACCTCTACTCTCATAGGAATAGCATTCATGTAGTTGTAGATGATAGGCAGGCAACTGCACTAGATTGTAATTTAGTCTCGTAAGTCTAGCGTTCGAATAAAGTTGAAATCGGAGATTGACTGTTTTACTCAATACTTAACAATTTGACGACGAGGAAAAATAAATAAAAATTAAAAACCTAAAGGCAACCTGAACCATTAATTTTCGACGCGTGTCTAATTCCACACCCGCGTGTTCAATGTAGATCAGTTTTAAGCGTGAAGCATAAAAATTCAATACAAAAGTTTGATCAAGTGATAAACCGCTAGTTGAGCTCAAGTGAATAATAAGTTACCGACAGGGATGCCACTTTGCTACAATTGTAGCAAAAATGATACTTTTTTTTCATGTCATTCCAAAAATGCTACTTTGATACTTTTTTCTATTATTCTGTCTAAAATACTACTTTCACATAAATTCAGAGAATCGAGCTTATTAGATACTCAAAGTAGAGAAGTTCGAAATAAATTTTCTAAAAGAGAATCAGCGTTTTGGAGAATTTGAGGATTATGCTGGCGTAAAGCAGAAAAAAAATCCTTAACATTGCTCCAACGAGGTGGCTATCTTTAAAGGAAGTTGTTGACAGAATTTTGGAGCAATGGCAAGCTCTTCAATTATTTGTTTTATCACCTTCCTTAGAAGATGATTTAATAATTGCAAGAAAAATTGTTGAATAAATGGGAAATCCTTTAGTAAAATATATTTTTACTTTTTATCAGAAATCCTTCAAGTAGTAATAACTATTAGCTGATACTGCAAGCTGTTTCACATATGAATGTAGATGTGATAGAAAGTAAGTGCAGGATAGCCGCTTTCCATTTCATATCACTTTACTCCATTTCATCCCTCGCACCCCCTCGCTACTATGAAGAGATTGTGAAAAAAGATAAATTTCCATATGTATTGAGAATTTCGATTATCCAGTTGGTGAATTTTTTTGCCGAATAATTTGTTCCGAGTGGACCATTACTGTTAATTTGTGTTTGTTTATAATTTGGTGTACTATTTAGTTATTATAATAGAATAAAAAAAAGTTAAGTATTACGTAATTTTATATAAGCGTTCATCTCAAGTACCTCGTGTAGACTGAGACAAATGGTAATGGTATGATGTTGGTTAAAGACAAAGTTGGTTAAAAAAATTTAATCAAATAGAAATATGCTATTCATGAAAGAAAGGGGATATTAGTACCTTTATTGATCATTTATCTCCTAGGTTGGTTTAAGGTAACACCTCCAGAACAGGCGAAATACCGATTTGAGAAATTTTGAGGAATATCGCTAAATGTATCGAGTTAAAAAATAATTTCTTCTCCGATAATTTGTTCATAATTCATTCTAACTGTGTATAGAGTATTAGGAATTTTAAGTAGTATCTACTTATGGGGAAAAAAATTGTTAAAAAAAGAGTTAGTAATAGTATTTAGTTGGTATCTGTAATTCCCGGACTATATGAAATTTTAAAATTACAATCATGGTGGAGTTAATAACTCCTAGATTATTTAAGATAATTTTATACAGTAAATTTTTGAATATCACCTATAAGCAGCTGAATGCGATGAAAGTGAGAAAAGTGAAAAAAAGTTTCAGGTAATATTTGTTAGATTGGCGTTGTATAGTGAAACCGGGTATCGGTATCCTTAAAGAATTTTAAAAATAGTATTCGCAGTGTGATTTCAATAAAATTTTGTACAAACATTACGCACGAAAGGTACATTATTGGACAAATAACCCCACCCCCGGGAGGGAAATTTTTTATACCATTTAATTTTTTTTATATTAATATATGGAGTTGACGGATTTTTTGGGAAGGTTATTTTCAGGAAATACACCGATCGTTTTGTTGAAACGTATATAATTTATTAAAACATTGCTCGACGTTTCGGGTCCAAGTGCGGCCCTTCTTCAGGAGCTCTACATACATATAATAGTAATACATGAGTTCAAGTTTTTTTTAATAAATTCTAAATATAAATATTATAAATACCTTATGTCTGTCTACGGCGCGTATAAATATTTCTTAAAGATAATAATAAATAACACATAAGCAACATGGAAAATAAATTAAAGTAAACAAAGAAAAATACATTATTAATAAATTAAAATACTCTTTAGAACAGAAAAGACAATTACTGGCTACGAAGACAAATATGTACCTGAGGGGTCGTTGAGAAAATGTTAAAAAATTGTATGACTAATACTAATTAATTTATTTTCCATGTTGCTTATGTGTTATTTATTATTATCTTTAAGAAATATTCATACGCGCCGTAGACAGACATAAGGTATTTATAATATTTATATTTAGAATTTTTTAAAAAAACTTGAACTCATGTATTACTATTATATGTATATAGAGCTCCTGAAGAAGGGCCGCACTTGGACCCGAAACGTCGAGCAATGTTTTAATAAATTATATACGTTTCAACAAAACGATCGGTGTATTTCCTGAAAATAACCTTCCCAAAAAATCCGTCATTTTAAGTAACCCGATCAAAAACATAAGGCCAGCTGGAAACCTATCAGCTGTTAATTCATCTATATGGAGTTGGGTCACAACTCTGGAACCCGTCACACCACGTATCTCGTAATAGTCTCAAAAAATCACAAAAAAATCGCAATGAATATAGCAAAAAGAATTTTGAAAATCGTTTTGAATTTGGGCGAGAAATAAGCGTTAATGTGTTTTCGTAATTCGCGGATTAAGTGAATTTAGTGTGATTTGGTCGTTTTATTATCGCGAATAACTTTGCAATAAAACACTTTCTATCTGGAAGAGGGGGGTAAAAAAGCATCTTTAGGATGTATAGAAAACGTTTCTGAAAGTTTCATCCTGATTGGAAGTATGGTTTAGAAATAAAGAGCGAAAGAGTTTCAAAAGAGGAGAATAGTGGGTGGCGAGTGGGAAAATTGTGAGAAAAAAGTGATTTAAATATTGTGGGGAAACGTTAAGAGTAGGGGGGGGGGGTGTTGTTCGGGACAAATGTTTGGGGCTAGGATGTGCAGCCTAAAGTTGGGGAGGGGTAATTTTGCGACGAAGTATAAAGGGGGGTCGGGGAAGAACAATCATTTTTTTTTGCAGTTTTTGTTCTAGAAAATTCTTCCCCACACCCCCGGGAAACGGGAAAAGTACACCATACGATGGGGCAGGGAAGGATACATAGGGTGGGTGAAAAAAAACTTCGAGGGTAGTGTAAAAATTTTAGGGGAAAAATCTAAAACAAATTTTAGCACGATAAATTTGGAAGTAGTTCTATTTTTCCCCCTCTTTTCCCCCCTAAAGTTGGAAAATGTAAAACAGATTCTTAAAGTAGAGACTATAAGCTTTCCATAGAGTACACACATGTCTATATTCTGTCAAGTACTAATGAAAGTACTAATGTCGAAGGTTGAAAAAAGTGAAATTTTTTCGAAAATCGTAGATTTAGTAGTAGGAATTTTCGAAAATCAAAATTGTTGGTATGCAGAAAGTTGCGAAGTGTAAATGGGCATATTACTACAAAGTTGCAAGTCTCCCACCATAGAATCGAAAATGAAATCCACAATTTAGTGATTTTGAATTTTCGAAGTTGAAGCGTTTGTAACTTTTTTCGATGAAGCTTTCGCTGATAACATGCCGGGTAAAAAAGTTACAGATTAACAGGATCTAGAGGATAGAAGAAAAGAAAATCCCCTAAAATGCAATTAGATAAGAAATTTTGAAAAAATAAAAAAAAAATGTTGAAAATTTTCAAATTTCGAATAGTTAAAGTTAAAGAAAGTTGTGTATTTATAAATCCCGCACACGTACCAAATTTCATTAAAATCGACTCAAAACTACCCGAGCTATAATGAAAAATATGTTCGAAATTGGTCATTTTCGAACGCGATTTGCCAGTCTCAGAGGGGAAATTCGAAACAACTTACTAAATTAAAAAAAAATTGTACATCCTTAGTCTATATGAAAATAAAAAAGAAATCTTAAAGGATTGTGCACAAAAAGTAAAAAAATCGAGTCAACTTTGCCTCTCTAGATCTTCGAAAATGTTCGAAATTCGAAATCGAAAAGTACCCTATGGAACGGTCCATTAAGTTCTGAATCCACTGGTATAAAAGTCATAGCTCTCGTTTAAAAACTGTAGGAGGAGATAGGTTTCTACGAAAACACAAAGTCTGATGGGACCAGAGGCATTCAAAGTAGTAAAAAACCTGGTAGATCCTGCTGAGGTGAAATGTAAATCATTTGGTGATCTTCAAAAATTACTGAAGGAGCATTTCGCTCCTAAAATCAATATCATAGCGGAGCGGCTCAAATTTAATAAAAGGGACCAACGTCAAGGAGAGTCCATCCAAGATTTTATTATCCAATTAAAAATTTTATCAGCAAAATGCGAATTCTCCACATTTTTGGATGACGCTTTACGTGATAGATTTGTTACCGGGCTCAGAGACGAAAGACTTCAATATGCAGGTATTACTCAACGAATCAGGCTTATCTTTCAAAACGCCAGTGGATAAAGCGCTTAACATCGAAACTGCACGAGCTGAAATGAAAAGAACAAAACCAGAACCAGTACACCTAGTTAAAGCAACAGCGCGACATAATAAATTTACTTTAAACAGATGGAAGCATTACAGTCACAGCAATACGTCAAAAGGGAAACAAGAGCGGACAGTGGCAGATGGAGATGTACAAAAAATTATCATTTGTTATCGCTGTGGTAGAACAGGCCAATGCACATCGATGTCATGATAAGAATCAAAAGTAGAGGCAATTCAGAGGGAAAAGCGACACAATGAATGGTAGGTAACATTCGCAGTTTGGAGGAGCTCCAGTTGAAGCATTTTAATTACATCGACAAGTGAGTAAAACCTTTATTGACCGAATTGGACATAAATGGCGTTAAGCTCGAGATGGAGATAGACGCATGTGCGGCTGGGTCATTCCACGGAAAATCGACCAATTTTATGTAAATTTCTGAATCGACCAATATAGAATTTGATCAAATTTCGCACAAACGCTGTCCATTAGTAGAATAACATTTTTGTGAAATATTTCCTGTGGCTACAAATGTTTGGTGGAGATAACGGTATTTGAATTTTTAAGAAAATGGAAAATTTTACTTGGTGGAGGGAATTTCAAAAATTCATATCTCAGATTGTACTCATCACAGCTCCATGAAATAATTTTTATTATTTTGAGAAAACCTTACGGTATTTGTGAAAAATAAAACAAAGTTCGTTGTTCTAATTTCTTATTTAAGGATATCAAATATATCCTTTATCCTTGAATATCTCAAAATGCGATTGTTCAATTTTTTTAATTTTTTTTTAGTTTAATCCTTTATAGAAATTGAATTAACTGTAAAAAGCAGAAACTGGAATTCCTTACAGTTTAGATGGAATTAATTTTTAAAGATTTGTACATCAGAAAATTTTTGGTATAAATTAGTATTGTAAGATTTTTCCTGGGTGTGCGTTTTATAAAATTTACGGATTTGTTAAAAAGGGAAGCAGGAATACAAGGATGAAAGAAAATAAGGACCGATTTTTTTTAGAATAACGACAGTGTCCTTAATCCTTGAACTCCTCGAAATGTGGGTCTTGTTTGTTTTTTTTTTTTTTATTTAAATCCCTAACTGAACATTTAGCTTATGTAAAAAATGGATACTCATACTCAGAGCTGCTGCTAATTTTACTCTTTGTTTAAAAGTTTGGCGTCCCTAAAAAGGACCATTTGTTCATACATGCTCTTATATGCGGCATTTATATGTGTGTTTTTAAGAGCCATGTTTCTGAAGTTGTTCGTTTATTAAGCTAAGATATTTTTCTTCTAAACTGTAATTATTTTCACTCTCTATTAGCAGATCAACTTTACAAAGCACTGAAGAGTGTGGAATGATGTCGACGATCGGAGTATTAGGATAGGTAAATGTCGTGGTTGGTCCTAATGGATTAAGTTGTGTGACTTTTACTCCAATTACCTCGTTGCTGGAAATTACACAACCCAACCACCACGTGTTACTTTCTTGCTATGCAATAAATCCCGTGGTGTCCTCGATGAACTATGACCTTCCCATTTTTAAAATATTATAATGTGTCCCTTCATCTGCAGATGAAAAACGTTTAAAATATGCCACCCCAGCCGCGACTGATATTACCGAGTGCAGCTTTTGTGTCTTTGGAACTTTTTGAGCCATCGAAAATCTTTGCTCTAATACAGCTTCTTGTTGGGCATATTCTTGTATTGAAACAAAATCGAAATTCACGTTGCTCATATTTTGAATAGCCCATTCGTAAAGCTGGCGTGGAGTCATAATTTGATCGTTGTAGGGGCGCTGCAGGCTTGCTTTTGCAGCCAAATGTTTAAGGGTTCCACCGAGCCCATCACATATATTTTTTCCATGCGGAGTGGCAAAGAAATGCCAGTTGGGATCACATCCAAAGTCTGATTGATGCATTGTAATATTCAGGAAGTTCTTTCTATTTTTATATTGCGCCGCCGATCCATCTGAGAAATAAATTATCTTTTTCACCCTTCCATATTTGCTTTGAAGGAACCTTATCAAATAACGCTGGAAAGTATGTACTAAGACAGTATTATGTTTCAAACAATTGGAAATTATAATTAAATTTGTATGTTCTACTTGACCACTACTGTTTTTATAATATATTCCGAAAGGATGAATAGTAGCTTGGGAGTTGTTCCAATGAAAACTCTGCACGGCATCTTGATGTACGAACGAATAATTTTCCCAAAAATCGAGAATCACCAAAAACTCGTCTGGTTTAAGCATACTTTTAGTCTCCTTAAGATACGTACTTTGACGTTCTGAAATGAAGGAGTGCGTCTTTAGTACGGAAAGTCTTCTCAAAAATGTCTCAATAAAATCTTCTGCGTTCTCGATCCTTGTTTCTAAAGTTGAACGATCCGTTGATGTCCAGTGCTGGTACGCTACTGTTTCGATAAAATTTTCATCAAAAATCTCTTGAAATATTATTTTTAGAGGAATATGTGCCGGATAATTCGTGCAAATGTCAAGGAAGCAATCGACGGATGGGGGATTACACATTATTTTTGATAGACAACTTTTATAATCAAGGATGCTGCGTTCTTCTTCGACAAATAAATGGAATTTTTTCATTCCTTCGATCATCAATGTGACATTCTGGTGGATGGTGCAAACACATACAGAATGTGTACCAGAAGCTCCGGCTAGTACGCAGTTCTTAGGGCGAAGAGATGCGAATTTTGAAAACCCTATTTTTACATTCGGATGTGTTTCCTTGAAACTAGCAAATATTTCCTTAAGATTACCTAGTATAAGTCTTTTTCGAACATGTTTCTTTTGTGCGTCGACTTTTACTGCTACGAAATCTTTTTTTCCAGGCATAATTCTGCTGATATCGTCGGAAAAATAAAAGCTATCAACATGTTTTATAAATTTCACGCCAAAATCTTTTCCCTTACGGGGACTGGACGACAATATTCCATGTTCTTTTACAAGGTGGTTGCTTTTTTTCGCCATATATCGGGAAGTAGCCGGAAATTCCTCTATTATATTCTCGATGTTCCATTCTGCTGGAAGCATAGTCAAAATCATAGATTTTGTATTTTTGTCCGTCGTTTCGGCGTATTTTTCTTTCAGCTTTTGCACTAGCATAGAGTCAACATCACTTCCTTCAGGCTCCCGTTGCCACAGCACACCAAAGATTTTTTGAGATATTGATCCCATGATCTTCTTTAATCTTTTTTGAATATAGGCTGTATCAGACATACGCTTTGAATCAATTTTTGGTTCCCCCAAGAAACTGATACATTCCTGTAAAGAGTTAAGTGCTGACTCCCTGTCGAAAAAGTCCTCGTCAACCTGCTCCATATTATATATTTCTTGTGTTTCCTCGAAATCGTCAGAAGTGGATGCACTAGCGAATCCGTGTACGCGCACCCTACACTGAGCGCAAATTTTAGATCCCAATTGCAACGATGGAATACTTTTAATCATCCATGAAAGAACGTCCCTCAAATTTTTTCGGTAATTAGAATTAAAATAAAAAGAAACCACAGGTAATTTTTTTCACAAACCGTTATTTTTCACTATTTTTTTAAATTAAATTTCGACAAAACTATCTTAAAAGCTGTTGCTATATTGCCTTCTCAAACAAAACTGCGATTAACTTGGTTGCATACGATGCACATAAAATATTAACGGGATTAGTCAATGGCGCAGTGTTGTTAGCTTTGTCCCAATAGGGCTTAATAATAAAGAACATGGTTTTCACTGTGAAGTGCGATGCACTTGCAGTAATATTCAAAGGCTCCTCCTGTGTCCGATAAGAAAGAGACAAATCCAAAATGGCGGCCTGTCAAAAGAGTTTAATCAATTTTTTTCTACGTCTCAATTATTTCTTGGTGTTATGAACGTTGGAACAAATGCATAATACCGCAACGATCTTATCAAGGGTAAAACTGGTGATTTCATTCAGGGTATAACAAGACCCACATTTCGAGCAGTTCAAGGATTAAGGACATTGTCGTTATTCTAAAAAAAAAAAAACAAATAAATAAATTTCGGTCCTTATTTTCTTTCATCCTTGTATTCCTGCTTCCCTTTTTAACAAATCCTTAAATTTTATAAAACGCACGCCCAGGAAAAATCTTTCAATACTAATTTATACTAAAAATTTTCTGAGGTACAAATCTTTAAAAATTAATTCCATCTAAACTGTAAGGAATACCAGTTTCTGCTTTTTACAGTTAATTCAATTTCTATAAAGGATTAAATTAAAAAAATATTTAAAAAATTGAAGAATCGCATTTTGAGATATTCAAGGATAAAGGATATATTTGTTATCCTTAAATAAGAAATTAGAACAACGAACTTTGTTTTATTTTTCACAAATACCGTAAGGTTTTCTCAAAATAATAAAAATTATTTCATGGAGCTGTGATGAGTACAATCTGAGATATGAATTTTTGAAATTCCCTCCACCAAGTAAATTTTTCCAATTTCTTAAAAATTCAAATACCGTTATCTCCACCAAACATTTGTAGCCACAGGAAATATTTCACAAAAATGTTATTCTACTAATGGACAACCTTTGTGCGAAATTTTATGAAAATCTGAAATAGTCGGTTCAGAGCTTTGGTCGATTTTCCATGGAATGACCCGGCTGTATCGGCAATTGATGAATATTTATATATGAAACATTTAATAAATGGTGCTCTTGATAGTATTTCTAATTCATTACAGGTAATAACAGGAGATGCAGTTGAGGCTGTAGGAGAAATAAAAGAAATAAAGGTTGCTGTTAAAAAGCCGGGAAAATGAAATATTTATATTTTACCATTAGTTGTGCTGAAAACAAAAAAACCGTTCCCTCCTTTACTGGGAAGACCATGGCTGGATCGATTTTGGCGTAAGTGGCTAGATATTAAAAGTGATCAGGATAATAAAATACTATTTAAAAAAAAAAGAAAATTATGAGAAAAGTGGTGTGAACCATATACCATCACGAATATTAGAATTTTTGGCGATTCAGAATGATGATACGAATTCTTTGGTTAGAATCTTACGTAATGCATTTCCAGATGTTTTCGATGGCGATTTAAGCCAACGAATCAAGCTATATAAAGCAGAAAAAGTTTTAAATAGTGAGGTAAATCCGATTTTTTGTAAAAGTTATAATCTTCCATTCGGGGTTAGGAAATCAGTAGAATTAGAATTAGAAAAGCTATGCCAGCAAGACATAATAACTCCTATTAGATATAGTGACTGGCATCTCCAATTGTGGTAGTACAAAAAAAAGACAGTTCAGTGCAAATTTCCATGGACTGCAAAAGGACATTATCCTTTACCAGTTTCGGAGGAAATTTTTGCATTGTTAGGTGGCTGTGAGTATTTTTGTGTATTGGATTTGATAGGCGCCTATATGCAACTTGAGATGACAGAAAATTCCAAATTATTTTTAGTTATTAATACACATAAGGGATTATACAAATTTAATAGACTGCCTTTTGAGGTATCATCAGCACCTTCCCAATTCCCCGTATCATGGACGAAATGTTCAAGGGCATTGATAAGGTGGCGGTGTTTTTAGATGATTTTATAATAGGGGGCAGTGAGTTACAATCATGTTTTGAAAATGTGAGAACTGTTCTAGCCAGGCTGTCCAATTACAAGGTAAAAGTTAATTATGAGAAGTGAGCATTTTTCAGGACAAGTGTAACTTATTTGGGGCATGTAATAAGCCGCGAGGGTACTAAGCCAGATCAAAAGAAAATTATTGCTATAAAAAAGGCACCGTCTCCTAAAAACGTAAGAGATCTTCAGGCATATTTAGGTTTATTGAATTATTACAGTAAATTTGCGAGAAATTCAGCATCGAAATTGCACCCATTATACAATCTACTGCGAAGAACCATTTAATTGGACGAGTTTAGAAGAAACAGCGTTTCAAGAAAGTAAGAATTTAATATTGAGTGAAACAGTTCTAACACATTACTATCCGAAAAAACAAATTACTGTAAGTTGCGATGCAAGTCCTTATGGAGTAGGCGGAGTCCTTTCACATTTAGTAGACGGAGCTTAACGACCTATATTTTTTGCCTCTAGCACATTAAGCAAAGCGCAGCAAAACTATTCACAACTTCACCGAGAAGCTTTGGCAATAATGTTTAGTATCAGAAAGTTTCATAAATATATTTATGGCCACAATTTCAGAATTATGACAGACCACAAGCCGCTACAGGAAAAATTTTGGTAATAAAAATGCTACTCCTGTAGCAGCAGCACGTCTACAAAGATGGGCAATCGAGCTGTCTCAATATTCCTATCGCATAGCATATAGAAAAGGGTCGCAAATGAGTAATGAAGATGCCCTATCACGACTTCCTCTGGAAGAAGAGGAGCAGCCAGATAGCAACGACTCATTAATAAATTATTTTAATGTAGATTCTAATGAAGAATTGCAAATGGATACGAAGCTTACCAAATCAGAAACTGCTAAAGATAGGGAATTAATTGAATTAAGACTTAGCCTTTTAAATGGTTGGTCAGGTGAGATACCGGAAATAATAATAAAATATGGCAAAATTAAACAATCACTCCATACCGAAGACGGATTTGTATTTTACGCGAATCGTTTGATAATCCCGAAATCCTTACAGTCAAAGATGTTAGGTTTATTACATACAGGACATATTGGTGTTGTTAGGGCTAAAAGCTTAGCAAGAACTTATATTTGGTGGTGGAAGATAGATCAAGACATCTATGAGTTTATCACTTCCTGTGATGTTTGCCAGTTATGTCAGAACAAGAAGCCAGAGCTGAAGGATATATTGTGGCCATCGACGTCGCGTCCTTTTGAAAGAATCCACATAGACTTCTTCTATTGGAAAAATAAAACCTTTTTAATAATAGTGGATGCTTTTTCGAGATGGTTCGAGGTTATTGAAATGTCCAATACAAGGACAGATAATGTAGTCAAAGCATTACGTGAGGTATTCAGCAGTTTTGGATTGCCAGAAAGTATATGTTCTGATAACGGTCCACCCTTTAATTCGTACCAATTTATAACATTCTGCGAGAATAATAAAATTGAGGTCCTAAAAGGCCCTCGGTACCACTCGAAATCCAATGGTCTTGCGAAGCTTGGAGTACAAACGGTAAAAAAAGGTTTGAAAAAATATTCTCTAGATCCAAATTACCGATCTCTTCCGTTAGGGTTAGATCATCAAATATCTAATCTACTTTTTATCTATCGAACTACTCCCACGGCCACAACTCAAAAAACTACCAATGAACTTTTGTTTAAATAAAATATATACTGTAGGAACCTCTTACTAGGTCGTCTTACAAAAAATAATTATAAATTAATAAATCAAAAATAAAGGTGCTCGGTAAGTGACAAGTCAGTCAGTTTTTGAAATTATATTCTTTATTTATCCCGTAACATTGGTTGACTCCAAAAAACTTATACTAGTTCGGAAAAACTTAAATCTAACAATAATTCAGTTTTTTTATTTTATTAAAATAGTTTACCGGGTTTTTCTGCTGTATTTTTTCTATCTGAAATGGTAGAAAAATGCAGTGATTAGATTTATTTGTGACTAAAATGTTATAGTCTATTGTACTGTGTATAGTTCAACTCACCAATACAGTTTAGAGCACTATATATCGTTTGAATCACCATACATAGGTTTACTGTATTGCAACCAGTTTAAAGCACTGGAACAACTGTAGCTAAGGTCTATTGTACTGTGTATAGTTCAAATCACCATATACAGTTTAAAGCACTGTATACTGTTCAAATCACCATACACAGTTTTACTGTATTGCAACCAGTTTAAAGCACTGGAAACAATTCAAGGTACTTTAGCTAAGGTCTATTGTACTGTGTATAGTTCGAATCACGATATACAGTTTAAAGCACTGTATACTGTTCAAATCACCATACACAGTTTTATTGTATTAAACAAGGCTTATCAGCTTTTACACTTAAATGCGGTGTACAACTGTTCAGCTTATAAAGAATACTATAAACTTTAAAGCGGTCTACAGTTTCTATTATCCTCGGTAATTCCAATTGTATAGTTTACAGCACTATACAATTGGTGGCATCAAGTAGTTTAAAGCACTACTTAGCAGATTGATAATTTAAAGCATTACCTGGTCTGCTCAGCAAGGACTGCCCATCTTAGAGCGCCAATTCCCATTTATATAGGCAGTTCATTCGTTGCAAAGACTACTGAGGTAAAAGATTTTCTTACGTAACCTTGGAGATGTTTTTATTGATTTTACTATCTCATGAAACCATATACCTCAGTTGCCTTGGCAACGATTTATTTGGTGTACGACTGTACATTCTCCCGCCTCTCGATTTGAATACTTACTCCGTGGCTTGATCACGACCTTATATATGTTCCCTTTTTTTGTAATCTTGACTTGTTTATCGGTGTCAATGTTGTGGATGTAATGTTTTTTGGCTGCCAATACCTTTGTCCAAGGAATATCATGAGTCTTTATTTGCTGCAGCAAATCGGGAGATACGTGTAGGTTCCTCATTATGGTATCAGGAATCTGGTTTTGTTGTTTGGTCATCCTTCTTTTTGGAATGTCTGGTAATTCTTTTGGTCTTGAATGGAATGCAAATGCTTCTTGTGGGCAGTGTAACAATCTTTTTGCCAGTGCCCTTATGGATGCCGAAGCTGGCTGGCACTCCATTGGTTTGTTTTGTGGTGTTACCCACCTTGGTGCTCTTGGAGCTGTGTCTGGGAGTGGTGATATTCCCCTTATGGGTTCTTTATTTAATAATTCCCTTAAAGATTTTGTACAAATCTCGACATAGTCAGTGTCCATTTTGTTATATCTAGTTTTAGTGGATAAACTGTTAATTATTTTATTTTTTAGAAACACCAAATCGTTGTATTTGGTTTAGTGGATAAATTATAAATGATTTTGTGTATATATTTTATTTAGAAACAACTGAATCGTTGTATCTGTTGGCAACCGTAGGTTGCTGAGGTTTTTTTTTTTTTTTTTTTTTAAATAACTTTTGGTTTGTTTTCCTCAATAAGAGGAATTATTTTTGTGATTGGTCTTGTTAAAATATTTTTAGCTGTTTTTATGGTTACAGCACGCACCAGATTATCATGTCCTCTGTGGGTATCCAAAACGCGACCTAATACCCATTGCCCAGGAGGAAGGTTATTTTCTTTAATATAATTATTATGCTATTTTTGGATAGATTGTTATTTTCTTTGCGCCATTTACTTCTGGTTTGGAGCTCGTTTAAGTAATTGGTTGACCAATTCTTCCAAAATGAGTTTGTTAATACTCGTAAGTATTGCCATCGTTTTGTCGAATGATAAGGAGTGTCCGGCAAGGCTGCTTCAATGGGCGTTAACAAATGTTTGCCCGTTAAAAAATGTCCTGGAGTTAGATAATTGTTGTCATTTGAATCGTTTGGAATTGCATATAGAGGTCTTGAATTTAAACATGCCTCTATTTGAATGAGTATTGTGGACATTTCTTCGTATGTAAGGCTAGCATTATGTATACTTTTGTATAGATGTCTTTTTGTAGCTTTTACTCCGGCTTCCCATAATCCTCCGAAATGTGGCGCAGATGGAGGATTGAAATGCCATGTAACACCGAAGTCTGTAAATTCCCTTGCTATGTCTGTTTCTACAGATTTAATGGCGTTGTTAAAGTCTGTTTGTAAAGCTTTGTTGGCTCCGATAAAATTTGTGCCTTGGTCTGAGTATATGTGTGAGCAATGGCCTCTTCTGCCTATGAATCGGCGAAAGGCTGCTAAGAAAGCATTTGTGGATAGTTCGGTAACTAATTCTATATGGATTGCCTTTGTTGAGAAGCAAATGAATATGCAAATATATGCCTTTGTTATTCTTGCGGATTTTAGTCTGGTTGTTTTTAATTCAATAGGGCCGGCATAGTCAACTCCAGTATGGATAAATGGTAGTGACTGTGTAACACGAGCGGAAGGCAGTGAGCTCATTAGTTGGTTGGAGGTGGTCGCGTTATATCGTTTGCAGATAGTGCAGTTCTTAATTCGGTAGCGAATCGTGTTTCTAGCGTTGGTTATCCAAAATTTTGTTCGTAGTGTGCTCAGAACCAACTGCGTACCGCCGTGAAGAGTAGTCTTATGGATATTGTCAATTAGTATGTTTGAGATATGATGTTTATTAGGTAAAATGATTGGATGTTTTTGACTGTAGGCTATATTTGATTCGGAAAGACGTCCACCTACTCGTAGAATTCCCTTGGTATCTAATAACGGATGCAGTGATAAAATTGAACTTTTGTTGTGAATAGGTTTGTTTTCTTTTAATGAACCAATTTCCCTTTGGAATTCCACTAGTTGTGTTAATTTAATCACAGTGCATCTTCCAATATCGATTTCGGATACTGATAGATTGTGATCATAACATCGATTGTTTTTTGGTTTTTGACAGTTGTGAATGAACCTTAGACAATAGGCCATTACGTGGACGGTTCTAGTAAATGTGGAAAATTTATTTAATATGAATGACTCGTTGCTTCCACATGTGTTGGTATAAGTTTGGATTTTCCTTTCTTCTAGATCTGTGTTGAAGGAGTTGTTTTGCTTCGGCCAAAATTCTTTGGTTTGTTGCAACCATGATGGTCCATGCCACCACATTTCTAAACTGCATAATTGGTTTGGAAAACTCCTCGAGATGCTGTATCCGCTGGATTGGTTTTTGATGAGATATGACTCCATTTGGTATCTGGTAGCTTTGTATGAATTTCAGATACCCTATTGGGAATTTCAGATACCCTATTGGTAACATAAGTCTTCCATTTGGATGGATGAGATTGTATCCAAGATAGAGTGATGGTGGGGTCTGTCCATGCAAATGTTTGTATATTTTGTAGATTGAGGTCGCTTTGTACTTGATGCAATAAATGTGCTAACAAAACGGCACCACAGAGCTCCAATCGAGGTAATGAGACACATTTGGTTGGTGCTACTCTAGTTTTAGATGTAACTAATTGTGTATAAATTTGGTTTTTATGTATCGTCTTTAGATAGATGACTGCCGCGTAAGCATGTGTAGATGCATCGCAAAAGCCATGTAATTCTGCAGTTTGAACAACCTCTGGATGGAAATTAGTCCATCTTGGAATTTTTATCTGGCGTAAATCCCCTAATTGTTCTTTAAACGTTTTCCATTCGGTTGATATTTTATTTGGAACGTCTGTATCCCACTCACACCCGGATAGCCATAATTGTTGTATGAGTATTTTGGCCTTAATAATGGCAGGTGCTAACCACCCTAATGGGTCAAATAACATGGATATTTCTGATATTATAATCCGTTTTGTGTATTCGTTTTTTGGGGGTGGCAGATTAACGGAGAAACTAAAGTGATCTGTAGCTGGATGCCAATATATTCCAAGTGTCTTGATGCTTTCATTTTCTGATACATTTAAAACATTTTTTATTTCCCTGTCTGATTCAGTAATATGTTCTAAAAAACTTGGGTGATTGGTTGCCCATTTGCGAAGATTGAAACCGCCCTTTCGAAATATATTTACTAGTTCTAATTGCAATTGTCTCCCTTCCTTAAGGGTGTGCGTACCAGAAAGTAGATCGTCTACGTAGAAGTCTTTCTTTATACATTTAGAGGCCAGCGGAAACTTAACCCCTTCATCTATTGCAAGTTGATGGATAGTTCTGATGGCAAGATAGGGAGCAGGTGCAGTTCCGAATGTAACTGTCGTTAAAATGAAATCTTGAATCGGTTTATCGCCAAATTATTCTTTGAAAGTTTTGATGATTGTGGTCAACCTGTATCATACGATACATTTTCTCTATATCGGCTGATATTGCGTATTTATATTGTCGCCATCTTAGAAGTATTGTCCACAGGGTTGGTTGAATTGTCGGTCCGACTAAGAGCTGTTCGTTTAATGATTTGCCGTTTGCGGTTTTTGATGAAGCATTGAACACCACTCTGATTTTTGTGGTTGAGCTTTCTTTCATTACTGCATGATGTGGTAGATAGTAATAATCTATTTTGGTTTTATTATTTTGTTCTAATTTTATTTGTTGTGTTGGTACTATTTTCATATGACCAAGTGTTATATATTCTTCAATACAAATTTTGTACATTTTGAAATATTGAGGGTTTTTTTGGAACCGTTGCTCTAATTGATAAAATTGTTTAAGTGCCATGTTTCTGGATTGTCCTAAATCTGGCAAGGTTGAATTTATAAATGGTAATTAGACTTCATAACTTCCGTTATTTAAACGCACGTGATTATTCTTGAAGAAGTCTTCACCTTCTTTATATATTGGTGATAAAATGACTTGGTTGGGAAGTTCTTCTGTTTCCCAGAATCTTTTTATTTGGGTTTGGAGTGCTGAATTGTTGTTCACAGATATTGTCAGATTTGATATTTTATATTTGGATGTTTCAGGCATCTTTCCTATTACGATCCATCCAAGATACGTATTTTGAATGATTGGTGTGTCAGAAGGTCCCTTAATAATTCCATTTGTTATTATCTGTGCATATATCTCTGCACCAAGTAACATATCTATGGGTCCAGTTCTATAAAATTGTGGATCTGCTAACTGTACCTTTTGTATGTGTTTCCATTGTGTGATGTCAATTGTAGTATGTGGCATGATACTTGATATTTTATTAATTACTAATGCTTCGATATTTGAAGAGAATTTTTTATTTAATGCTTTTATTGTGAGAGATATGCATCTATGTGCTGAGGCCGTATGAGTATTTGATAGACCTGATATTTGTAAGTCTACAGGAGTTCCCTTCAGTTTGAGACGCTTACGTGCCGCTTCGATAATAAATGATACTTGAGATCCTGAGTCTATTAATACTCGTAATATGCCCATAGTACCTTTAGAATTTTGTACTTCAATTAAAGCCGTTGGCTGTGATGATGACGTGTCATGTATTTCTGATACTGTATCTTTATATTTGTTCACTGGAGAATCTCTTTCTGTGTTTGATTGATGATGCAAAGCGTATTGTGACGTGTCTAACATTCCCAACATCTTCTTTTATTCATACAGTTATTTATAGTGTGGCTTGTTGATAGGCAATTTATGCATTCTTTATTTTCTCTAATATATTTTAGTCGATTATATACATTTAAAGCCCTAAATTTTGGGCAATAGAACATTTGATGTAGTTCGTTGCATAGTTTACATGGTGGTTTTGTAATAGAATTGTTATATAAACCATATGTGGTTTTGTATGTAGGTTTTTAATTTAATTTGAATAGCTTATGAGTAGTGCCTTGCTGGCTGTCTGAGCTCATAGCTTCGAGCGTTCTGAAACGCCTTTCTAAAAATTCGTTGAATTTTATGTATGTAGGAAAATTGCTCGTTGAGCTGATTTCTTGTTCCCATAGATAATGGGTTTCGGATGGTAGTTTTGATACTAATAATTAAATTAGTATAGTATCCCATTGTTGAATGGGTAATTGTAAAGTTTTGAGCTCATGAAGGCTCTCTTCTGTTTGTGTAAGAAGATTTTTTATAGCTATAGCAGATTCGTTTTTGATCTGTGGTTGATTTAGCAGGAGTTTTAATTGAGTTGATGCTAATACGCGTTTGTTATCGTATCGCTTTGTAAGTAACTCCCAAGCTTTTTCGTAGTTGGTTGTAGTTATATCGAATTGCCGAAGCATTCGTTCGGCTTCACCAGTGACGCTGGTTTTAAGATAATGTAATCTTTGTATATTTGATATTGATTGATCCTCATGAATGAGTGATTTGAATAGTTCTTAAAGTGGTCTCCAAGATTTATAGGCGCCGTCGAATTTTGGTATATCAATTGGAGGTAATTTTATGTCTGATACATAAGTATGGTTTGCCTTTCTTTTTGCCGTAGGTGGGCATTGGTTGAGACCATCAGTTAGTAGACTACGAAACTGAATGTATGAGTCTTCGGTACCTTTCATTAGGTTTTGTGTGAAATATGAATCCTCTATTTTGTCGGTTTCTTCACATATTGTTAGATGATTATCGGAGAACTCCTTCCAATAATCATCTATGATTTTTAATTTGGTTTGGTAGTACCCAAAGGTGGGTGTTTTTATATGCTGGTGGCTAGAGACAGCCGCTGCTAATTGTGCCTGAAGGGCATTTTGTCTTTTAATAAGCCTTCTGGTAGTCGTGTCCATTGTTCAATACAAAAGAATAGTCTTCCAAACCGAATGACTTGCACCTATATCTCTATGAATATATATCCGGCTCGAAGGACCATGTACGAACCTCTTATTAGGTCGTCTTACAAAAAATAATTATAAATTAATAAATCAAAAATAAAGGTGCTCGGTAAGTGACAAATCAGTCAGTTTTTGAAATTATATTCTTTATTTATCCCGTAACATTGGTTGACTCCAAAAAACTTATACTAGTTCGGAAAAACTTAAATCTAACAACAATTCAGTTTTTTTATTTTATTAAAAAGGTTTACCGGGTTTTTCTGCTGTATTTTTTCTATCTGAAATGGTAGAAAAATGCAGTGATTAGATTTATTTGTGACTAAAATGTTATAGTCTATTGTAATGTATATAGTTCAACTCACCATATACAGCTTAGAGCACTATATATCGTTTGAATCACCATACATAGGTTCACTGTATTGCAACCAGTTTAAAGCACTGGAACAACTGTAGCTAAGGTCTATTGTACTGTGTATAGTTCAAATCACCATATACAGTTTAAAGCACTGTATACTGTTCAAATCACCATACACAGTTTTATTGTATTAAACAAGGCTTATCAGCTTTTACACTTAAATGCGGTGTACAACTGTTCAGCTTATAAAGAATACTATAAACCTTAAAGCGGTCTATAGTTTCTATTATCCTCGGTAATTCCAATTGTATAGTTTACAGCACTATACAATTGGTGGCATCAAGTTGTTTAAAGCACTACTTAGCAGATTGATAATTTAAAGCATTACCTGGTCTGCTCAGCAAGGACTGCCCTTCTTAGAGCGCCAATTTCCATTTATATAGGCAGTTCATTCGTTGCAAAGACTACTGAGGTAAAAGATTTTCTTACGTAGCCTTGGAGATGTTTTTATTGATTTTACTATCTTATGAAACCATACACCTCAGTTGCCTTGGCAACGTTTTATTTGGTGTATGACTGTACATATACTATTATAAATAGAAATTTAAATATTAGTTTTGATAAGAGGAACAGTAGTAAACAACAAAAAATTAATTTCACAGATAATTTCTCACAAAATAAAATAAAATTTTATCCTGAAGAAATTGTACTGTATTACAATAAAAGTGATAACAATGCCAATTGGATAAAAGCTAAAATAATAAGACTAAAAACTCATACTCTGTATGAAATTACTATTGAGGGTTACTCAAAAATAGCCCATGTTGATCAATTAACCAAATATAATCAAACAAAAATTACTTTTCAAAATAATAAGTATTACACACCTAAAATTAAAACCAAATGTGATATAGAGAAAAACATTAAACCTGAAAGAAAACTAAAACAGACAGATTTTTTTAGATCTGGTAATTTTGATTAGAATATGCCTTTTGAAACTTTTTTTTTATTCCTGAAGAAAATGTGAAAAATATTGTAATAGTTATAAGTTTATAAAACTAGGCCAGTACTTTTAATTTTACGGGGAAGAGGTGTTATGGATGTATAACTTATGGAATGCACCTCTACTCTCATAGGAGGAGCATTTATGTAGTTATAGACGATAGGCAGGCAACTGCACTAGATTGTAATTTAGTCTCGGAAATCAGAGATTGACTGTTTTACTCAATACTTAACAATCATTATCGATACATGTATGTAATATATTTCCCTCCAGGTCCTAATCTTAAATAAATCAATTTAACCGGAATTGTTTACTTTTTTCAAATGTTCTTAATAAATTATATTTCTCATTTTTAATGATATTAAAGCATAAACACGTTACAACCTAGTAAAAAAGCTAGAATTCGTCTGAGACCAATTCTTATAATGACTGACCGTATGTCATTTCGTATTCATCACCCATCTATGCAAGTTTGACTTTTGAAGTGGTTTTTCGTATATATGTATTTCTAGAATGGTTCGTCGGACAGAAAAAACGGTTATATCCGATTTTATAGTATTTCATATTCTGAAGAATTCTTCGGTACATTAAACTGCATACGACTGATCGTTTTCACAGTATACGTAAAAGTTCTAAGTTTTTATATGGCAACACCAAAAATAGGTTGCCCTATTTAGTCCAGTTTTTAAATTATATTTACTATTTTTATGAGAACAATACGTCCACAATTTCAGATCTCTACGTTAACGCGATCTCAGGTAATGTCCAAACATGTAGTGAAAACGAAATTTTTGTATGGCAACCCCACGAAAGAGTTACGCAATTTGTCTCATTTTCGAACTTTATCTTACTTTGTTTTATAAAGTCCGTGTACAAAATTTCAGCTTTCTGAGTACAGGCGTTCTCAAATTATCGTGAGGACGAACATTCAAACGGACATGCAAAATACAAAATAACTTTTAATGTCTAATCCATTTTACTCTACCATCATAATCTCTAGGTGTTACAACCGGAATGACAAACTTAGTAGTATACCCTTTAGATTTCATCTAGGGTATAAAAATGCCGCATAAACTGGAGAATTTACTTTGGTCATGATGGCTGTGAGAAATCCCAAATCAGCCCATCAGGATCGCTAATTCATTACAGCTCAAATTTTTCAATACTGCTACGAGCTGGCCTTAATGCGTTATTCAAAACTCAATCTTTAAGATATAACTCACAAATTTCTTTTTATTCCACTAAACCTTTTATCTTTAAAAACTGTTCCATTACTGTACTAGTACTGTGCTTCAAGTTATCGCAATTCACATAGTTTACTACACCTTTGGTATTTTCTATGCGCTACACATGGAATAAATGGTATGGAAATGTGTTACAGTGTCAATAACGTCATCTTCCATATATAAACATAATTCAAATAGAGTCTGATCAATTTTTATTTGTAACTATAATTTTGGTTTTTATCCGTAGGCTCAAACTGCGATCGTTATACAAATGGATATAAATCGACAGGAAAAATGGAATGAAAATCAGCTAAAGAATTTTTGGAATTCAATTTAATCACAGAGGCATATTCATACAAATTGTTACAAACGATATTTAAAAATGGAGGCATATGGGTATGTGTACAAAACAGTAATTTAGATAACTTTGTAGATCGTAAAAACGGTGCACATACTAAAAGTATAGCGAGTAGGTTAATTTATCTTCGAAAACGGTTAGACAGAAGTTTAAGAAGAACCGAAAACATCAGCCCTATTTGTGGATGTCATGAAAAGTAAAACAATCTTAGAAAAATGCCCCGCAACAGTTCCAGGATCCTACTAACTACGTCTTTTGATCATATTGATGATATCCTCTTTGTAAGCATGATATAGATTTGGAAGTCCTGGCTCATATTTCACCTGTGCTACTTTAACGGGATCTCAAAAAAAAAATCAATACCAAATCGGTTGAGTTGCTATATATATTTTACCAGTTTTTCCGTAACACTCTCGCATTATCTTCTTTTGGGCTTCTGATGCTTTTTCCATGCAGACCACAGCCAACCACGTGCATCTATTTTCCTGAATATCATTTCCAATTTTTCCTGTTTTTTTAGGATCTCCATAGCAATCATTAAAGTCATTTGTTGCTTGCAGATAGTGGCCCATCTCTTCAATTATATGTGATTCTCTTAATTGTGTAAAAATTTCAGGATCTGAAAAACTTTGTGAAGGATCTCTGTTAGCATGGAAAAAAAATCAGAAGTTCTTTTTAATATTTGGAACAACTTACGCACATAAATGCATAGCCGCCCTAATGCCAAATAAAGCAAACCAGTAGCCTTATTTATATTTGTCAATTGTAAAACTAGTCACACCACTTTTAGAAGCCTCTAGCTCTATGGATTGTCCTAATGCGATAACGAAAATGACTTCATGGAATAATTCCAACAGTTGTACATAGTAGTCTTTGTGTGCGAAATGTTCTTTCAAAATATGATAGATTCCGTTTTCTATCATTATACTGTCGTTAATTGATCTCAATCCAATTTCCTCCAATTTATACCAGCATGGCTTTCCACGTCGTGTAACACTTACATCCTGAATATCATCGAGCATAAACCAGAAGCTCGCGACCTTAAAGTAATGGCGATTTTAGTTAAAAAATAAAAGCATTCTCGCTACATTACTATCATTAATGTAATATTTATTTCTACTTTATCTCGCATTTCCCGTAGCTATTACCGAAGTTAGATTACAGATTGAGTTGGAACTTGCATACCTGTAAGTGTTTTCACTAACATGTACCAGCAAAACGAACCAAAAGTGCAATAAAGGCATGCCAAGCTTAGTTTAATAATTTTGCTCGGTTGCCCATATTTTTCGGTTGAAATGCGTAAGTAACTAGGTAAGAATATTTTAATGTAATTGTAGTAATTAAAACACCTTTTCATAGGTAAAATGTATATGAAGTAATTATATTTGGTTTAACGTCCTCCATAGTTACCTTTAGAAATGCATATGTGCGCCATAATAACGCTTTAATATTTCACCTTGGTATGTCTCTTATCTCACTGATTTTAATATTTCGTGTTGTTAAAATTAAAGTTAGAAATATGTCACGGTCAAGATAACGCTTTTCAAAAAATATGTTTACCATTTCAATACACCAAGCCAGGTAGTGTGCTAATTTCATATGCTCTGAGTTCAACTGCGTTTTGTCGGCAAACTTCAGGAACACCAGCACCGTACCAAACCCTACGTTCATTTTCCCCGTTAACAAATTGTATTCTAAGGCCTGTTTGAAATATAAGTAACTTATTATGATAGATGCACTTTGGAATCACTTTGAATTACCTTTTCATATAACTTAGCAGCATCTTTCGATTTATGTTTATTCGCATATTCTGTTAGACTTTTAACCACATCTGAGGAAAACATGTTTTAAGTTCAACAAAATGTTCTATGAATGGAAATAAGATTTAAATGAATTACCTGGGAAAACAGCCAGGTATTCGCGATGTTTCTCTACAATATCTGTTGATCCAGCTAGTGATGTTAAATTATTAAGTGTTGAGAAAGCTCTGTGCAAAATAAGTAATAAGCATTTATATAAAATAAAATAAACTATGTGTAATCCAACAGACGGATATGCAAAAATCTAAATTATCAATAATACATATGGGTGGGTGTCCAATCCATTTGACTCTACCAGCATTATTTCTATGCGTTACAGACGAAATGCCAAGCTTAGCATACCATATGAGTCTTTATCCAAGGTATAAAAATCATGAGTTTTTAAAATTAAAAAATTTGTTAAAATATTTTTGGAACGTAAATCGATGGGGATTTAAAAAATATAATTGTATTCAAATTTTCAGCTTTATCAATCAAAAATAGCAAACTAAAAAGTTTGATAAATTGATTTCTAGGTCGCCCTCACTCCGCTCATAGTACCAACAATTTGAATATCACACAATCACTATATGAAGTACATCGACGTAGGGGAAAAAATAACTGATGAATTTGTAAAAATGTTGTTTTTATTTTCGAAAATGTTACCATTTCGAGCTGTTAGAATTACTCATCCATTATCTTTACGTCTGTAAGATAAAAACACTGTACTATATACAACTGTGAAAAAAAGAATCGCCATCTAAGAAATTTGCTTGCGTATAATTTGCAGTACCTACTATTACGATTACAATGCTGCGTTCTTTTTTTCTGATCCATATAAAAGGATTTATAAATGGATAAAAAATTATCAAAGTGCAAGCTTTTGATTAATTACAAATATTTTATACCCTAGGCAGACGGGCAAAATCAATGATCATTCGTTCGTAATTGAATTTTTCAAAAATCGCTTTACCTTTGAATTTTAATTTTAATTATTAAAAATGTGCTGTCAATTACATATTAAAATTGACAGGACTTTCGTTTTAATTCACAAAACCTTGGGTAACTTGATTTTTGAAAAAATCAATTGCGAATGAATGATCAGTCCTTTCGTCCGTCTGCCTAGGGTATTAGATCTATTTTGGCTTTTTGTGAAAATTGAAATTGCAATTTGATAATTTTCCCACATAAAAAAAATCATGGCTACCTACACACGTTTTATAGAATGAAATTAATTTAAATTTCCTATGAACCAGTGCAATAAAAAAAACGCAGCTAATACCTCCATATCATTGTATCATCGCAAAATTTTCCTTCCGCGTGAAGCAATAATATTTTAGAGCTTCCAATAGTATAACATTCATATGCGTATTAATATCTGCCATGATAAACTTTAGTAGTGTTGCATTTACTCCATTCAGTGCCGCCTTGACTTGATGTGATGCCTGCTGGTACAGTGGGCTCAAAATTCAATACACAAGATGCGAGCTCTGCAAAAAAAGCTTTTACGATTGCATCCAAACTTTCAGATTGACCTTTCAAATATTGGTTCGCAAAGCAAAGTTAATCTTGTCATCTCTTTAGCCTTTATTACTTTATGCTTATATGCAAACTTTTCAAAATCTACTTTTTTGAACGACTACAAACCTGACATCCATTTTATGATGATATATACAGGAAAAAGGTCAGAAGTTGCAATTTTAAGCAAAAAAAAGTGGTTATAAAAAAAACCAGATATGTTTTCCGATTTTAGAATTTAATTATAAGCAGTTAGAATGAAATGTTTTGTCCTGCATTAAGTTGTTTTGCATAAAAAACGAAAAACTGCTTCGCGTTTTAAGTGCAGTTGCATCAAAGTTATGCTGCTGATTGGATTATAAATTGAACTTCAAATTATCATGCACGCGTAGAAAATAAGAATTTTTGAACGGAGAAGACTAGCTTTTGTGCTAAACTATTACTAGTTTTGGAAACTAAAATCAATAATAAATCTCGTTTTGTAGGAATACAATTTTATATGATCTTTATCTTTGCAGTAGTTTGTTGACATCGTGCAATATTTCCGATCGTAATTTTACCTCTTCAGGTAAGGCTTCCGGCTGGAAAGAATTAATGCTGTTCCGTCTTTCAACAAAGTCTTCGAAATTACTTTTTCGGATTTCTTACTACATAGAATATTGTTATATATTAGAGTTTTGTTAAATTTTATCATTTTTATGATCACAAATTGTTAAGATAGCAACGTTATGTTAAAAAGTGATAACAATTTTCATTGAAATATGTCAAATTAAAATAACGTTTGAGGCAAGATATGGAGAGCACTCCATAAATTTGTTATCAAACTAGGACGCCAAAAGTTTAAATATAATTCAGGTACTAAGACAAAATAGGAAAAAAAGTTCTTCCGGAATATCCCGCAGATAATGACTGTGAAGGTAATAAATAGTATAATAAAAATATTTTTGCAATATTACCTTTATTAGATATTTCAAAATCATAAAAATTTTGTTATGTATTCATCATTTACTTCCACCGGGAGGAGACTTTGAGTTTTAAGGATCAGAAGCGGAACTCGTACTGGAGTCCTTCCACTCAGTGCTCCATAAATGGTATGTTTTTAATTGTTGGAACGGAAAGCAAATCCACGAGGAGTTGAAAAAATTAAGAGTTTAGAATAAACATCGTCAAACAACATTAAACCCAATAGTTGTTATATTTATTGTTGTATATTATTTTATTTATTAATAGAAAATTATACTAATTTGTTCAATATACATACGAAAAAAAAATTATCTTTTCATGCTTCCTGTGTAGAAGATTTTCGGTATCCCTCCAATAAATTTGTATAAAATCTTGGATAGTAAAAGAAATTTTAGCATACCCCACTTTTAATTTTTCATTTATTTTAATAATTTAAGCTCTACACATAGTGTTGAAAGAAAGTTTAATTTGTTTCATACCAATAAACTGGCGTACCTTTTCGATATATATATATAACTAACGTACCTACATGTACAAGTGTAATAAGAGTATTCTGCAAATATTTGTTCCTTTTCCCAAAAGAAAAGTTTTTAGTGGTGGACAAAATTTAAAAGTTTTAAAATTCTATGTTATAGGTATATCCTGCAAAATAAAATATCAATAGTTATTTTCTTTTTTCTTTATAAAAACAGAATGTTAATTTTTTCCACTTTTTATGAGAAAAGTTTTTAATTAAATGCCTCTTAGCATACTTGCATCACTGTTCGCAATGAAATGGATAACAAGTTTATGATCGTAAATTAAGCAACGGGCTATCATTTTAAAGTTTTTAGCATGATCCGTAAAATATACAAAATATTACGACTTAATGGTAGAATTTACAAATATTTGTAAAATTTACCACGTTTTATTGGTTAATGCTACAACAATTCGTAATTAACTTCTAATAACTAATAGTAAATTCAAAGGATTATGATTCTGAAATTTTATTCTCTACATGCCTATGTTAGACTCAGAGACCAAACTCTACAACCTTTGTTGCAAATGGTGCAAAGACTGTAGTCATGATTTTGTTTCTTCAACTTACTTCGCACAAATCTTTGACAACCAAAATTTGAGTCTTTATCGTTCTGCGAAGGACTATATCTTCATCGTGGGAATGCTAAGAAATTTGAACGATTGTAATTGAGACGAATAAATTTGTCGCCAAATGGGATAAGTATCCATTTGACAGATGAATCGGCCTAACCTTGTTAATCGTTGTATCAGGATCTGCGACCTTGACTCTGATTGCTAGAATACCCACCCATCGTTTACCCTTTCTTGAGTTTTACGACTGAGACTCAGTCAAACCTACTCTTAGGTTTAGGGACCACCTACCCTACTTGACTTGCAATTTGTCTTGCTTATATTTTGCAGTGGTGTACATTTGATTTTCTCGGCGTACTCTTCTCTGCAGGCAGGCGTTATCTTTCTTTGTGTATAGGTCGAAATCCGCGGCTCTCGAAAGTTGGTAGTCTTTTTTTTCATTTCACCGTGGTGACGATGATGATACCTGGACATTTTAAAAACTTTTGTAATAGGTTCCGCTAACATAGATATCATTCGGGTTAAGAGCTGCCGTACTTACTTGTATGGCTAAAGAGCCGATGTCAATTCGAATATCTTTGGGCAAGGTATCAGTGCCAAAAAATTTAGAATGGCTTTGATGGGCCGCTGTATGCAGAAGAATGCAGTGCATGCCCGTTTACTTTTGCGAAGATTCGGCAGAGTATGTCGATATATTTGGAATGACAGAGTACGCCGAAATTTTACCAGAATAAATCACTTCGATTGACTGACTAATTCTGATTTTATTAAGATAAGCACAGGCTTTTTATATAAAATTTTTATCGAATAAAACTTCAATATCGATTACTGCACAATTTCTTCGAGCATAATTATTGCTGAGATTGCAATATTACGCTCAAATAATTTTACTGTTAAGCTAGCGCATGTTTACAATTTTCAGTGATTCCTATCAAAGCGATGATCTCAAGCATGGATATTCTCACAATTAAAAATTACGCTCGCATGGCGGAATTCGATTTTTTTTTACTTTTGATCAGGTCAAGCACTCATGTTTGGCATTTTTGTTTATGTTTACGTTTACTTTTGTTTAATTTTGTTGTCTCAGGTCATGCTTTACAAGCCACAGTATCTCTGGTTTTACGATCCCAACTTTTATTATTGTTATCTAATATCTACTACACCTCTGTTAGTGTAGAAGTTAGTCTAAGAGAGTTGCGACGGAATGGACCACAATATTTGAAATGATGTACACGTGTTGAGGAAGTCGATCAAATGTGTACAAAACTGCTATTACAAAAACATTTGCTTTCGGCACACTCTATAACATGTTATGGTCCATTCCAGAATGCACTACCCATTTCACAATCTGTATACTCTGCTCTAGTATACCATGCGACATCTAGTTCTTGTGCCATCTATGATTGTATCTACTATATTATCAGATTACACATCAATCACCTACCGGTTGGTGCATCTGTCGATGAAAACGTGTTTGTCTAACTAGTCCAATCGATCGTGGCAAAAATTTTGTCAATTTGTTTCGTAATAAAGTCTCGACAAGTGAGTGAGCGTGCCTTTTATAACTCCTGCCGTCTTGTTTATATTTTTTGTAATGTCCTAATGAAGATCATTTCAGTTTTGGAAGTAGTCGTGGAGATGGTAAAGGATAACGCTTTGAAATTAAGGTAAAATAAATGTAAATTTCTTTACGAAGAAATAGTGTATTTGGGATATATGTACAGTTAAGGCACAAGGAAAACGTCCTAAAGTAGAAAATTTACGCACAATTACCGAGTTTCCAGTTCCCAAATGTGTAAAAGGCGTACACAGTTACCTTGGTCTTAGTTCATATTTTCGTAGATTCATAAAAGATTTCGCGACATTGGCCAAGCCACTTTATGATCTGCTTAGAAACTATTCTAAATTTCAGTTGGTAATTTGGAATTAAAAATATTTGATTTGTCAAATTCGAAATTACTTGAGTCTCCGATCTTACAGTCCTTATAACGAAACAGAGTTGCACTACGATGCAAGTAGCATTAGATATGGCTCTATATTATTGCAACAGCAAAGCGATGGCAAGTTACATCCTGTATTTTACTTTTCTAAAAGAACAACTGACGTGGACTGCCGATATCCAGTGCTATGACCATGAAGTTAGATGGGTCACGTTGACGCTCTTTGCCGGTCCACTGAAATTTTTGGATTAGTATATCGTAAAATGAACATTGATGTAATGTTTTATGTTCCCACCCAAATGGAGAACCAAGTTAATCAAACTCACGATGAAGCTATGTGTCATCTAAGATCGACTAAATGTTATGAACATATTAAAAAAAAAGTATTTGTTTCCAAACATGAGAAATAAATAAAGTTACGTCGTACATGGAAAATTTTTTTAAATATATTCACTTTTTTCCCAGTTCAGGAAAAGTTGAAGGCACGCTACGTAATATCCTGAAAGGAGATAAACCTCGCAAGGTTTTACACATAGATCATTTCGGACCATTACCAGCTACAAGTACGAAGTAAAAGTACATTTTTTACATTTTTACATTTTGTACATTTACTTTTTTTTATAGTCGAGTTTTACTAAATTTGTAAAGCTATATCCGGTATCCACAACGCAGACAAAAGAAGCTATATTCTGCTTAGAAACATATATCTCTGTATATAGTAGACCAGGTTAAATAGTTTCTGTTCCTGGCACGTGGAATTTTCATACGACCAAAATATTTAACACGTTAAGGTAGCTACCTTATCTCTACAATCTAATGGTCAAGTTGAGGGTGTTAATTTTATTATAACACTTATTGTTAGGAATATCTGGTAATTCTCTAAACTAAGTATGTATTTAGTTTGGTAGGCACTGGTGCGAATGTGATGTTGAGAAGCGTAGGAATCATATTGTGCAAAGTTTGGCGAGATACTGTCAGTGCAGTGACCGAGATAGAGTAGACGCAATTAAATAATTAGGTGAAGTGATAATAAAGAAACATAAATTGGTGAGAGACAAGCATATTTGATTTAAATTATATCGTAGGTTTAAAGTTAAGCTGGGTAGCTCCGGAACTGTAAATTGTACTGTGTAGTCTAGGATAAATAATTTGTGAATGGGAGTGTGAATGATTAACGAAAGTAACGAATGCCTGTTCTCTGCGCACGTCGCACCTCACCATCAGCGAATGCCTCTTCTGCGTACGTCGCACCCAACATCTGTGCGTGTATCGCATAATACCTGCTTTGGTCCTACGTATGTCGCACTCTGTTTCCTTAAGGAACTGACATTAGCATTACATCTGGTTAATATGCGTGCGTCGCAAATAAATTTTAATGGAAGAGTTCCAAGATAACAACGGCTCAGCGTAAGTCGCTTCCCTCAACCTGGCGGTACACATGACTGCCCTATTAAATATGACAGTAAACAATAAGGATGTAGCGAACTTGTGATTGAACGTATATGTGGGTGTGAAGGATGTACCAAAGATATGATTGAATGTATATGGGGGCGTGAATATAAAAAAAAACATTTGCTGTATTTCACTCATAAAACTCAAACGTTGTTCTCCTTTTTCTGTACAGCTCCCGGATAACAGCAGCTAGTTCGTAAGTAAGCTATACTACACTCAGATGTATACCATTAAGTGTATATATAATAATGAATATATGTACCAGCAGCTACAAAAAAATCTGTGTTTAGTCACATTCTACCTTCCTGAATTTTTCCTGGTTTCCATTTATACTATGTTCTTCAAAGAGGAAGACCCTGAAACACCAAGTAATTGGCATAATAAATTAAGTAAAGTAGAATCGAAGTATAACTACTACGCCAAGTATATTGTTATACGGCGTGTATTAGAAGGGCCAGCTTTGCGACAGAATTATGCAGCTTCTTCAAGATAAGCTGCAAAATGTTGATACACGCAATTTAAGTAAAATCAGAAATAGGGCTTGCGATACGATTACAAAAAGACAAATGTATAGTAAAATATATTTTGATAGAAAACATGAACCACCCCGCACTTATGGAAAAAGTGATTATGTTATGGTTTAAAAAGTAATAACGATCCTAGGTGTCAGTAGAAAAGTTTGCCAAAGACCGCGGTTCCATATGAAGTTGTTGAAGTGTTAAACAATGACCGGGCCAGTATAAAAGATATTGATGGATCACAATTGGCTAGGATAACGTACCAAGGAATTTCTTCTCCAGCCAACATGAAACCATATGTTTCAAAAGATTTTAACGTAGTTGAATATAGGTGCGAGAAGGTAAATTCTTAAATGCTTGACATACTTAAAATTTATGCAAATTTTGAAACAAAAGCTGTTTTGAGTTGTTTTATATGATATTGCTAAATTAATTGATCGCAAAGCAAAGTAAATATTGTGGCAAATAAAGTTTGCGTACGTAAAAATAATTTTTTCATAACACATTTTTTCATAATTTTGAATCTTATGAATGCAAGTGCCTCCATTCTTTTTGGAATTTTGGCTTTTAATAGGAGTTATGTTAGATTATGACTATGGAGATTACATTATATGAGTATGTTCCTTTATCGCTACACGCATGGTCAATGTTCCGATGATATATGTAGTCTGATCCCTTGTAGACTAATCCTTGCACACAATGCTCGCGTTGCAAGCCGCTCACATCCTCTCACCCTTCAAAATACTTTCGGTCTGTAAAATTCCGTGATGCCGTGTTATCCCGAACTTTGCGAATGTGGAACAGTCTACCATCTTCTGTCTTTCCTTGATCCTACAATCTGCGAAGATCAAGAGTGACATATGTATATCGGCACCTAGCGACTTACCACATGTTCGCTTGACCTTTCGTTAAATTTGTATTAATTCAAAATTTTCCTTCCAAATGTATGTTTTAAAAAAAGCTATTCGTAAATGATCCGTAAAGCTGAAGGATAATCGTTTTGATTCTTTAAAATATGTGTATTTACTCGGATCGATTATACGTCAGGATGGACGAACTGTAGAGTACCATGCACAAACTTAGAGAGGAAAAAACAATGTTTGGTCTTCTAAATAACTGAGGTTTGGACATTTGTCGATACAAACATTATTGTCTGGTACAGTCAAGCATGGCAACGTTTTTGTAAATTTGTTCTGCAATAAAGTCTCGGCAAGTGAAAGTACCTCTTTTAACTCATGCCGTCTTTTTTACTTGTAAAATCCTCATTTTAATTGGAACAAAAAGAAAAAAATGAAAACGTGCAATTTGAAATATATGTTAAATATAACAAAATATATGTTAAAAAAGATATAAAAACAAAAAGAGAAAAGTCCAAATGAAATAAGGCTAGTTTAAGAGGGTGAAGTGTTTAAATAGAATTTCTGTTCTAATTGATTGTCAGTCTTTTAAATATCGGAAAGTCGGTATTAAAAATATTAAAAATTTCGATTGAAGTTCAAATTAATTTTAAAATTCTGGAAATGGGCGACTTTTCCTTGATGTAGGGCCTGCCAGATGGCAGTCTGGAGCGAGGTATATTCTGTGATATGGGAGTGGGAACGTTTAGGTCAACTCTGGACAGTATGATAGGACAACAAAATAAACAGTTTATCATTTTAAAAAGAAAAATATTAACAAGGTAGGCTCTGCCATTAAGAGGAGTCAGTACTCAGCAAAAGTTACAATTTAGATTCCAGCGACCCTGTAGGCAATAAAACTTACTATACGTAGGCATGTGTCCTAAAAGTGAGGAAATTCATATAAGGTTAGCCTAGATCTAGACCACGAGCCACATTAGAGACATCTAGCGTAAAAGACAGAGACCCAACATACGACAGTTTAACACGAAAATGAAAATTTGCAGTTCAAAGAAATTGAAAATTGTTAACGAGAATTAACTCTCCTAATTTTTTTTCCACAGAATTTTTAAATATACTATTTTGCTTTGCATTTCAAAAACTTTCAATAAAATATTACAATTTCTCGTCGGTGAAATATCGGGAGAAAAAACAAGTACTAATACAGTCAAATAATTAAAAAAAAGCGCCACTAAAAATGAAAAAACTTGACGTTATTTACTAGATCTAGGATTTGTCTTTCTAAAATAGCCACAATCTAAAGAAATGAGAATACCTACTAACAGGAATTTGATTTAAAAAACTTCAAGTATTATCATTTTTTACAAGCTTCCGAGCTAATGTCTCCATTCTATTCCATTTTATTTGTCCCGACGTTCATTACTAGACCTCTTCGATACTTTTTTAAGATACAAATCATTCTTCTGCTACAATTAGTTCGCCCGAAATTCGCATTGAAAAATTTATGTAACTTGCAAATCTCGGTACTGACTCCTCTTAACCTAGGATAACAAATTAAAATGACTGAGCCTTTTGGGAGATTTCAGCGAAATGTTACTGCATTTAAATTGAATACCATACATAATATTAGGTACCAAGAGCTTTGAAATCTTTGTACGAAACGCATGATAATGTTGCGCACAATCCACACATTTAAATCAATACTACCATTATTGAAATATGTTTAGCATTGCAGGCATTTAGGCGCCATTATAAGTTGAAAAATCACGTACAAAATCCTCACATTTAAAGCCAAAATTACTTTTATTGAAATATGTTGAGTATTGCAGGCATTTAGGCGCCATTATTTAGTTGATACATCACCGAACCATTGATATACATATATATGAATATATAAAATCATTGACGGAACATAACCAAACCAAGTCAATAATATGATCGGTCCGCTAAGCTTACAGAAAACGCGGTTTATGCATTAAATGTATGAGCGTGCCGGTGGCAATAATTTTAACGAAGGCTTCTGCCTTAACTAGGTTGAATTACGTCGTTGGGCGGCAAATGGCATAATCTTCTAAAATGTAAACTTAAAACCTGTATACTTGCAATTGATGGATTTCGCTGAAAAGTCATTGATCCGAGAAATAATTTATAATTTGATCCAAAGAGTCGACCAAAATAGTAGCTATCTCCAGGACCGATAATCTTGACACCAAGATTCTCCTCACAGCCCCGCCTTTTCTGCAGTTTGCAAGCAAAACCAATACGCTGGAGTGGCTTCCAGGTGTATTCATAGAAAGAACTTTTGGCAATTTTATTGCAAAACTTCTATGTAAAACCAGGAATCAATAGATGGTATTGAGTACCATCAGAAGACAATTAGTCTGTAACTTAAATGTAAGGTCAAAAAGTACATATTAAATTGCGCAGCCGGACATTAAAAATTTCTAAAAATCAGTTCAATGAGTGCAATTGTGCAAAATAAATTCGAGATAAATAAAAGCAATAAAAATAACAATTAAATTGATTATCGATTTTACGTGAAATGCAAAACTTAAATCACATGCCAAGTCTGCATATGATTGAGACAAAAGGTCGTAATCCACTGCAACGCAAACAAAAGAATTGTTTCTATAATGTAACAAATCAATTAAACTGATCTGATATACTAAATGGAAAAATCGAAAGTAGCTAACAAATTAATAAGAGTATTACCGAGGCCAAAGGGTCGGATGCCTAAGAACATAAAAATAATACAAATAAAAACACCGATGCCACTAAACCCGCAAGGTGTCAACCGAAAAATGGAGAAAATTTCATCAAAACTTCTACATCTTTGTAACCGTAGCAGAGCTAGACAAAAAATCTGATAACGTAAAAATTTCTGTATTCTTAAATACAATAGGGCCTGACGGGGTTGAAGTTTTTTCCGCCCTAAGAAAAACGAAATCTACGAGAGTTTTATATTCCACAATCGCAACCAACATACAGTGGAACCCGTTCGACAAATTCTTGATGGATGTTCAGAAATAACTTCGAAACTGTGCGATCGCGAAAACCGAATGCTAAGAATTAGAATCTTCTTGGTGGGCACACCCAACAAAGACTTACAGCAGAAATTATTGGAAACTGAGCCCTTAACCTTAACGAAAGCAATCGAAACGTGTAAAACGAGTGAGGTATCGAATAGACAACTAGAGCAACTGCAAAAGCAAAAGGATTTATCAACATAGTGCCATATAAAAAAATTAATTATAACTTTTCTACAACTAATCTAAATTACAGACCAATGAATCAGAATAGGAAAATAATCAATATAACCCGCCATATGACCCCGGAAAAAATCACGTCAGCAATTTTAGTGCTCTAACCTTTACAAGGGTCACTGGTAGTCTAAATTCAAAATGGCGGCCAAATTCCAAAGGTGCATTAGCCGCCATCTTGAATTTAAGGGGGAATTGTTTTTGTTTAATATCTCGGCCATTTTCAAGTTTTCAACAAAAATGGTAAGGGGTTAAGTTGTTGTAAATTCGATTCTATACAACTTTCTTCCTTACAATTTCTTACATTTCTTACAATTTTGATCTCTACGAATTTTGCTAGAACCAATATTTAAGGTCCTACGGTTGCGATAAGTCTGAACTACTTGACTCTGTTTTTCCGACGATGGTCGTGCCAAATCAACATCGTCGGTTTCCACTTCGCAGATCTCCTGACATTTAATGGTGATGTTCGATGTTTATTCGGCAGGATTCTCGATGATATCATCATTTTCATCGTCATCAAGTATCACTTGAAGTTCGACTACATTGTCGCATGTCTTACGTCTGGAAATTTGGCATATAATTGAATATTTGAAATCTGCTTTACGACACCCGGACAGACATTGCGCTGATAACGATGTCTGGCGAACGATGTTTGGCGGCGCGTTTTCGCTGCTCCCAACCTTTCAAAACGACCATCTCTCGGTCTTCAGGATAACCGTCGAACACTACAACAACCTCCCTTTCCAAATGTCGCTTCATGTACAAAAGGTATATTTGAAATATCGTTTCGAACGTCGCATTCATACGAGACCATACAACTTTGTGCAAAATAAAAATTCTCCATCGACCACATAGAGACGTCTTTCTCTCAACCGTTCAGAACATTGCAGAGGCACCAAGCAACTATAAAATGAAGTGTTAGTAGTTAGTTTCGCATTCCTTCCTCGTTGAACGGAGATAGAAGATACGGTGAAAGTTTATAGGCAAAACAAGCTTGGAGTTCCTTGGTAAATTTATTCGTAATGCTCATTCGTTGGAAAAGCAAAAGTGAATTAATGGGGATGGGCGTGTCATCTACAATTATACTGCTGAAAACGGTCGACAGGGGTACAACTTTTTCTATCCGTTTAAATTAATCGCAACTTGTACCAACGATGTTGTTTAACATCTTTGTTCCACTTTCCAACGCCAAATGTCAGTCCCGATTATTCCCGTGCTAGTAGAAGTCTAAATTATCTCTGCAGTCACGTGTCGGCCTATAATCGACATGTTGCTCGGTTGTTCTTCTGTGGATATCGCAAAAGTCTTCAATCTATTCAAAAATGTTTTGCATGTCGACGGAACCAATAGTCCGTCGTCGAGCAGAAACGTTGTCATTCGCTGCCTGTTTGAATATTCCTCCACTAATCTTCGCTTCTCGATTCAGCGTCTACTCAATAGTCTGATCAGACATTATGAAGAACCAGAATTTATTGGGGTATCTTATAGTGAAGTGACCCTGATTTCTAAATTTTTTGAATTCATTAGCCGGCATTTTCTCACGTAAACCTGTCATGTCTTGAAGGTATAAGTGGTCACTCTTGGCACTTTTTAGTATCCGCTGGCATGGAAATAGGATAGCATTTTTTGAGCTGTCCCAATTACCCGAACGCAAGCCTCTATGAAATGCTTGACCAACGTGACCATTTTAAAATATTATGTCCGTTGTTTCATATTATTTTTTTTTTCCGTTGGCTGTGAGAACGACAGTTTGATCAGAGTCCATTAACAGTTTGTCCATCTCATTTCGTTCGTAATCATTGAACTCAATCATCTCCATGATGCGCTAAGGATAAATGTACGAGAAAATAGACACTAACGGCTCTTGTGTACGCATGACCCAACAAAATCTTCTCCACACTATCTCTGCATAAATCGTGTTGAGGGGATGCTCGAGTCCACTGCCACTCATTATATGGCTTATGGCATCTAAAAGTGACATTTCGTACGACATGGAATCTTCCGAGCCGAACGTAATGGAACCAATGCCGGACGAGGGATCGGGGATCGACGCTAAAACAACATTGCGTGCTTTCCCGAACAGTGACTGCTCGAACGCCACAATATACGATTTCCATTTGGAAGTTTCACTTCACGTGAGAGCATAATTGAGCGTCATGTGTATTTTGTCATAATCGGAAGGTGGGGCATGAATAAATGGAAACAAATATGTTCTTCCAGTTGGCGAGTTTTATTTGCAGCGGTTTCTTCTATAAACCCATTCCAACCAGGTATCCCAGTCACGCAGGCCGATTTTCCGTACAGCCACAGGAAATCGCCAAGGGTCGAAAACTTTTTTCTGGAGGACTTCGCATATTTGTTATATCGAGAGCTTGAATGTTTCTAAGTTCGCTCAATTTTTTTTCTGCCTTCTGCCTTCTTCTAAAATAATTGCAGCTGCTTCACGAACAAAGCTCAATTTTTTTTCCTTACTGTCGGATTGCTTTGCCACATAGCAGGCTTGCGAGAGAATTTTGTGACCAATGTCACGAAAACACATTATCGTCTCCAATCCTGGCACGTCAAACGTTACAATTTCGTCACCGTACTTCTCTTGCAAATGTTTTTTTATTGTCTTTCGGTCCGGAGTAAAGTCTCCTTCGATCTTTTTCTCCATCCCTTTCAGGTTGAATTAACATTCGTCAGCGTGGTTATGAAAATAATCGAAAATATACTCCATACCACGATCTATTTCGCAAGAAACCGGTGCTCCTGATGTGATGTCTCACGCGATGTGCAATGATGAAGGTTGCTCCACCAAGTGCAATCATAGGGCGCTTCAACAGCCATTAGATCTATGTTCCTGATGCGTGCTATTATTTTTCGTCCCATTTCGTCGTTGCGTTTATTCAAATGGCTCAAAATAGTATCCCGGAATTCACGGTTTCGAACCACCAAAATGTGACGCCACACGTTTATGGAACGCCTCTTTTTCATCACTAGATCGACGTTTTCATTACAAATGAAGCAACAAAAAGTCGTACAGATCAAAATTGTAGGAAATGTAATTCTATACCAACTTTGTTCCTGTATACATTTATATCCTAAAGTTAATAATAAACGAGTTAATTCGATTTCACGATAAAACTTGTAAGTACTAAATTTGTGGAGAATCAACAACTTAAGCCCTTAAAAGTTGAAAATGGCAGAGATATTGAGCAAAACAATTCCCCCTTAAATTCAAGACGGCGCCAAATGCAGCCGCGAAATTTGGTCGCTATATTAAATTCAGACTATCAGTGACACCCCCTAAAGACTAGAGCAATAAAATTGCTTACCTGAATTTTTCCGAGGTAATACTTTCTTTTTTCCTAGCCCAGCCTATGGAGTAGATGTAAAAAATGTTAAAACAAAATTATTACGCAGTAGCATGCAATACAAAACCAATCTAGGTCTTACAAAAAGGATAGGCGATCCTGTGTAAAATTCGTGTATGTGTGATAAGCATTTTTTCTCGACACGGGCAGGTAATGTCAAGAGAGGTATCGCCTTGTCGTACGTCAGGGGAAATGGCCGAAACCTCGTTGGGAATGGAAGCCAAATTTTTATGCATTTTGAATCTGATCACAATTTTAATAATTTTCATAGTTTTTTCATCAATAAAAGGTGATTTAATCATATTGTAAAGTTTTAAAGTTTCAAGTCAATAAAGTGGGAGTTATCTCTTTGTAGAGTTCACTCCGGTAAAGTTCACCAATTTCCAAAAAATAGACAATAAGGTGAAGCAAGAGCAGGCGTACCCTAGCAAGGCCGGCGCGTTTAGTGGCGGTCTTATCAAAATCAGATCTCTTTCTAATGAGATCCTTAATAGAAAAACTGCAGGAAAACAGTTTAAAAACAGCCGAAATATGAAGAGCGTCGGAGATGTCCTCACGCAGGAAGACATAGAAAAGCTGAGGCATTTCGAGGTTAAGGTGAACGAATCTAACATAGAAGGCAACAGCAGCCATCTTGCAGATACTCCACCGCATATCCAGTTAAACAAGGAAAACACCTTCTCGACCCCAAATAATATTTCGAAGTCATCACCGCAGATCCAGTTAAATGAGGAAATTTCCTCCCCGCCGACAATTAATAATAATAGTTTGAAGAAAGCACATAGTGCGCTTACATCGTCTGAGTGGGAAGATAAACTTAAGGTAGCTACACAGGAGTTCGTCACTATTAATTCCAAAAAGAGGAAGAAAAATACAGAAAAGGAAGTTCAAGGTAAGGATGATCTTGCCCAATATAATTATCACAATAAGTTCGCGTTATTATCTAACGAAGACGAATCTATGGACACGGATGGGTATGATGTCACGCCTCACACCGATATTCCAGAAAGCTCCTCGAGAGCACATATTATTAACAATAAGTCTGGCTCAAAGGCACCGGCACCTAAGAGCATTGGTAACGCGAGCCCTTCTAGCAGGGCAGTAGTTTTTTGTCCCCCCATATTTGTTTTTGGGATTAATATTAAAATTTTAATCGAAGTTATTGAGGCAACAGCCCTAGATTGTTTTGTAGATAACAATATATATAAGTTTATAAATATAGGCTTTAGGCGTACTAAGGTTTTTGTCAGCAATGCAAGGGTCCATAGATTACTTATGGACAGATTACGTAGTACACAGGTGGAAGCCTTCTCATTTGCCCCTAAGGAATCTAAGAAATTCTCTATCTTACTCAGAGGTTTAGAGTGCGACACTCCAGTTGAGGAGATTACATCAGCACTGAAAGAAAAGGCCCCAAATACTAAGATCGCCAAGGTTTCGGCATTCAGCACGGCTCGCACTAGGGAGCTAGGCTTAAGCCCCAGATTGTTCACAATCCAGCTCGAAGCAGGAGAGAACACTGCTGAATTATTCGCAATTAGGTATATCCTATACCAAGCCATCACTTGGGAAAGGAAGAGGCAAAAGAATATCATCAGGTGTTTCAGATGCCAAAGGTTTGGACACACGGGTGACTTCTGTGCCTATACTAGTAGATGCGTGATTTGTGGGGAGGGCCATGATTCCGAAGTCTGCATCAAAGCGAGCGAAAGCAATAGTACCAAACCACCACCCAAGTGCGCTAACTGTGGGACCTTGGGTCACCCGGCCAGCTATGGGGGCTGCCCGGAGTTCAAAAAATATAAAGAAAGAAGAGACACACTGAAACAAAACGCCAGACAGATGGCAAGCAACAGAAGAGCCGTAGTTAACCACGCGATAACTAATTACATAAACCCCTCAGTGTCATTCGCAGACACTCTTAGAAATGGCTCCGAGGAGCAGAATCAAGCTAAAGGTGCGCTGAACAGTTTCATGAGCGAATCTCAAAAATTGTTTGACATGCCTTTCAAGGATCTCATTGTACGTATCACACAATTCTGGCCCAATTACCTGAAATTGCAAAGCAGAGAAGATAAAATGTTTGCATACTTAGATTTCGTTGCTTCCATTGTAGCAAAATGAGCTGTACAAACATTAAATCTCTCGCATTGAATATCAACTCGTTGGTATCCCATGATAAAAGAATGGCGCTCGCAGGTATTCTGAATCAAAACAAAATACAAATAGGTCTGATCTCGGAAACCAGACTCAGAAAAAACCACAAACTTAGGTTTGAGGGTTTTAACTTTATTAGAAATGACAGTGGCAGAGGCACAGCAGTGGTGTTAAAAAATAATTTTAAATTCTCGCAAATTCCGTTTCACAGTGACCTTATTTCAGTTTGCCTTGCAAGCATAACTTACTCTATCAACTCTAACTCTCCCAAAAAACTCCTTTTAGGAAGCATATACATACCTACGAACTCTGACCCGAGCATTGCTATCGAATTGGATAGGCTGCACACCATATCGTATGGATTTGAAGCAGTGATCCTAGGTGGAGATTTGAATGCAAGACATACCAGTTGGGGAGACACGCTAAACAACAGAAACGGTAACACCATTTATAACTGGCTGCACAACGGTCCATTCCTCTCACTAGATATACTATCACCAAACAGCCCCACCTACCCGAGATCATCATCAATCTTGGACCTGTTCCTCATCTCGGCCTCTCTTGCCGCGTCACCAAACAGAGCTCAAGCCCCCTCATGCTTCACAATACCCTCTCCATCTGATCACTTCGGTGTCGTACTGTCACTTCATTTAGAAAATTTTTCTCCTCTTTTGCTTACACCAGAGACCTTTACTTCCTTCGAGCACACAGACTGGCGTTCATTCAGGTACGACCTTGACCAAAGACTCAAACACATTAGCATCCCCTCAGAGGAAAGCATCTCAAATCAAGAGATTGACAGATACATACCCAGGATTAACAAAGAAATACTTGATTGTACCCAAAGACACTCCGTAACCCGAAACACCACACACCTCAAGTATCATAACATATCTGCCTTAACCAAGAAACTGTTAAAACTTAGAAACAACTGGCTCAGAATTATGAAAAGAATATTTCACAGGCACGGGAACAGAGTTAACAGCGGTTACCAGGAAATGCATTCCAGAACCCAATGCCTTAGCAAGATCATTAGGGATAGGATTAGGATAGAACTTAATATGGCCTTCAAGCAAAGACTTGGTAGAATAGTCCCCTCTCCCCAAGCCTTTAAAGAAATTGACAGAATCACGAACAGAAAATTCTTTGGAACCGATATTAACAAGGATTCCCTCACTTATAATAATCAAGCTCTGGTCAATACTGAGGATAAGTTAGATGCGTTTAAAGAATACTTCACGTACATCTACTCCGAAAATCGTCCATCACATGATATATCCATGAGCAGGCTCGTGCTCGATAGTGTGCAGAACTTCAACACCACAGCTCTAGGCGATCAGCTAACAGTTTTCTCCTCTGCCAACAAGGCCTCCAATCCAACCGATCAATTAAGATTTACCTCCGCTAGTAAAATTCAAATTTTCAGATTAAACCTTAACAACAAAAAATCGTCCGGACCAGACCTAATCACCAATTTCATTATCCGCAAATGCCCAGCCTCACTTGACTTAATCCTGTCCTCTCTTTTCAACCACTGTATCAATAACGGTCATTTCCCTGCAGTTTGGAAGGAGTCTAGACTCATCCCAATAGCCAAGAAAGGGAACTCTAAAGATATTAGGGAATTCAGACCTATCTCTCTGATCTCCAATGTCGGTAAACTATTTGAAAGGGTTCTGGCGGAAAAGTTGGAATCTGTCTGCGAGGATTTGAATATCATTCCGGATAACCAATTTGGTTTCAAAAGGGGGCATTCCACGGAACAGGCTATCCTACTTTTGTCCAACAAAATCACTCACAATCTAAGAAGCAAGAAGTGCACAGTCTGCTTAGACATAGACTTAGAAAAAGCCTTCGACTCCGTTTGGCACAAAGGTCTCATTTATAAACTACTACAACTAAATCTCCCAGGTTGGCTGGTAAAAACAATAAATAGCTTTCTAGCAGAGAGGAAAACTAATATTACTATAGGCAATGATTCCACTGGTTCCATCCCTGTACACTCGGGAGTCCCGCAGGGTTCCATACTTGGCCCTCAACTATTTAATATCTTTTTAAATGACTTCCCCATTAAAGAGCCCGTAGGTGAGGAGCCGGGGGCAATCTTATACGCCGATGACACAATCATTTTAGCCAGTGATGAACATCCCCATGCCGCACTAGACAAGCTGAAAAACATAATTCCAACGATTCTCAATTACTACAATATTTGGGGCCTCAAGCTTAACAGTGGTAAATGTGGCTTGATATGCTTCAGAAACGCTAGTGGAAAGGGACACCACTTGGCTGTTCGCGAAAGCAAAACCCTCAATCTGAGTATCAATAATCACAACATTCCCCTTAAAACTGAAATAGACTATCTAGGCATTAGACTCAATAACAAGTTCAGATTCAATACACACGCCAGAAAAGCTCTAAATAAAGCCAAAGCAGCCTCGGCTATTCTTAAACCACTACTCAGCTCCCAGAGCCTTACTAAAAGCACAAAGATACTGATATATAAAACGCTCATCAGACCAGTCCTCACGTACGGCTTTACATCTTGGTTCACCATCTCGCCTTGTGTTGCAAAACAGCTGAACCTGTTTGAAAGAAGAGTCCTCCGCTTTTGCTCGGGCAAATATAGAAGAGCCAACCAAAAATGGTTCCCTAACGCAGTCCTTTACAAGGAAACAGGTATAACTCCCCTAACCCTATATTTACTAAAACTAGGTAACAAAGCGTTAGAGCGCATTGCTAATCATCCAAACCCTATTATTAACTCAATATTCAACCTTAATCGTTATGACACCTTGGCAGATAATTACTATCTTTCCCCAATAAACATCCTACATGATGACTCTCGTCCCCTTATACAAGTCACTCAGGAAAATCAATTTTCGGTTCCATTCTATGAGAAGGCTTCGCCCTGTAATTATAGAGGTTAGAATATCGTCACTCACACCCGTGCGGCGTTGACAAGGATCGTATCGAATCAACCACATTTGTAATTAATTTACCAGTAAAGCTTTGTTAATATATTTTCATAAACCCAACCTCCAAAGCAGTATTGTCTCCAATAATTTTCAATTTTTTCTTCTTAAGTTTAAACTTAAGCACTAGAGTAAGATTGTAAGGAATCCTTCTGGAATAGGCATAGACTTAGGCGTTTGAGTAAGAATTTACGCCATTACCTGAACATACCATAGCTTAATAAAATACATAGGGAAGCAGTTCTACATTAAAAATAAGAAACTCTTTCACTTCTCTTTAACCATGTATAAAATAATCATTATATCTAGAGGAATTTTCCTCTTTTCTCACAAAATGTACACCAAGGGATATATTCCCAATGAACTTCCACAGCAAAGACCTGTATTAGAATAAGAAGAAGCAATAAATGTCAAACATAAAATTTGTAAACCTAGTTCTTCCAAATAGGTTAGTTAAACTTAGCTTCTATGTAATCAGACTGAGGTAAGGCACAAGCCAAGCAATAAGCTGCGTGATATTTCCCAAATATTGCCCCCCAGGGGGTCTTAGTTATCTAGTTTTTAAGTTTATAAGTGTTGTTTGTTAATGTTTTAGGCCCGCAAGAGGCAATGTTGTGAAGGTGTGCCGGGAGCAAGCACACGCAGATACCACTAACAATGTACAGACCTTCTGTCACAGTAATCAAACACTTGTAAGAGGTAACCAGCCCTCACCCTTGATACTATAAGTGGCCAGACATACGAATAAGTCGGCAATATATTCTTAAGTAGTCGAGAAGACTCGTGTTCAGTTCATGTGTTTTATAGCCTCAATAAAGTTTCTTTATCTTATCTTTATCTTTGTCGTACGTCAGTTCGACATTTCTGACATTTCTCAATTTCTAAAAGAAATTCCGGTGTTGATTTAATGATTTCGAGTTAAAAAAAAGTGTAATTAAAAGTGATTCATACAGAAATAATAGTGAATTTCGTTATGTGGAAGAGATTTTATAAAGTCGAGACTCCGGAGTCTTGAATTATAGCGATGAAGTGCGCTGTGCTGTGTTGCAGAAAAAACAGGAGTTATTGTGATAGGAAATCATTTTTCAAGCAAGTTCGATTAATTATTTGAATAATAAATTATAAGAGTGAAATAGTTACAAAAATAAACAACCGTGACATAAAAATTTAACATTTTCCAATACCGGTTTGTTTGTTTAAAATTGAATTGTCATTGTCGCCTTAAGTTACAACAAAGGCAACGCCAAAAAATATTATCAACAAATAAACGGGGCACTAGGAAAATTCCTAAAAATGTAAAAAGTCGTGAACAAATTACTAATTTAATTAATTAATTCAAAACTTTTGCGATTAAATGAAATCTAAATTTTTTTCAATACTTAATAAAGTTTCAACCCCTAAATTAATTGCCCGCTCTGAAAATATCGTAGTTTACTACTTCAATGACTAAAACAACCACATCTATATGGTTCTACTACATGAAGAAAAATGCTTAAGTTTTTCTTCCTCATAGCCTATCCTTTTTGTTATATGATCTAAGATCTAGGTACGTGAACTCCAGAATTTTGAAATAAATTGCATTGATTGCATTTACGTTAACACATTAAATTAAAAATCAGATGTAGAGAAATCTTGGTACGAACATGTTAAAATTGGAGATAAAATTATAAAATTTAAATTATTTTCTGCAGCAGATGTTAATGTACTAACAGTAATGTTTAAAAGTTTAAGAATTGAAACGAATGATATTACAGTACAAGCTTACGGGGAACAACTTTAAATAATATAGGTCCAGTGAATACTGTACTGCACCTGGCCTGAAATTGGGAGCAGTATTTAAACCGAATATTGATCATGTAACAGAATTTATTTGAATGTATACATGTTGTTCTTGAGCCTTTCTCTCTCCATAATATTTTCAGATCACATATCTTACTATCGTTACGTACCCTCCATAAAGCCAGAGATGCCATATCTGATGAACAAAATTGATCTACAACGTTCCCGAAATTATACCTGCTTGCAATACCTACGTCAGACACGGATCGAAAAATGTTTCGTTCATTAAGGCAATCGATGCGTATAAGGAAGCTTTGCTGTTGAGCTGTGTGCTAGAGGCTTTACTGTTTTCTATGTCGACAAGGAGCCTAATAACATATCCAAACATAATTCAGGTAAAAGTCCCTATTATGAGACGATGTGCCTATTTATGATACATTACGTGAATTGACTAATTTATTAAAAAAATACAGCATTTAACACTTAAAAAATATAACAAATTTACTAGTCTCGCTAATTATTCTTTTTGTATTGATAAATATATATATATATATATATATATATATATATATATATATATATATATAAGTACGTGGTTCGATATCAGTATACTTGAATTGAAACCACGACTGAGGAGAGTTTAAGGATATAGAATATCCATTTTTTTATTAGCGTTAAATTAAATTACTACTTTTATTTATGTATGTATATTATGTATCAATTAAAAGCTAATGAGCACTAGATTTTATTTCTGTTTGCATTTGTGCTTATTTATGACAACAGTAATTTATTTTCGAGTATTTCACAATATCTACAATAATATATGTGGACGTACCGAGATATTGCACACCATGCACATCGTGAAGTACGAACTTAAAAATTTTCGCTTGTCCCCATTTTATGAGACAGTATACTGTTATAAGTTTTCAAATAAATAGTCAAGGTTTTTACTATTAAAAAGTGCAATTATTTAATATAAGGCATTGTTTATTAGCATCACTCCAAATAGTTATTTACAAGAAAACATGTTGAATTAAATAACGTTAGATTAGAAACCTAACCTAAAATCATAACATTGATTTTGCAAGTTATTTTTTTCGTTTTTTTTTTTATTTATATAAGTAAGTTCATTTATTTGAATATTTACTATAAGTTTTTAATTTTTTTTTTTTATAGATTAATTTGTGAAATATTTTAAGTTACGTGACAATAAGAAAATTTTAAACAGTGGTTTGTTCAAATCTGACTAATAAAACAAAAAATGCGAAGAATTCAGTATGATCAATTAAATATAGAAAATGCTTTAAAAGCAATGAAAGACACGGGGTTGTCGTTACGAAAAGCGGCCGCTGGTTTTGGAATTCCGGTAGCTACTCTAGGCAGAAAAAGAATATTGTGCCTGACAAGATCAAAAAAAGGACCGGAAGTAGATCATATTATCGAATGGGTGCTGGAACAGAGTTATTAAATTCTGCTTAAAAATATGTGCAAAAGTCAGCAATAAAAACTCCGTTTACAGATGACCGCCCAAATTGTCACTGGTATGAACGGTTTAGAAAGCGACATCCAGAATTATCTATTAGGAAACCCCAGCATCTGAGTCTAAGTAGAGCAGCTGTTACTTGTGAAGAATTACAAGAGTGGTTTAAAAATTCCGCAAAATACTTATAAAGTCAAAATCTATCGAATATTTCTTCTACAAGAATTTTTATTTCCGATGAAAGCAGCTTACTTCTGTGTCCTGATGCAGAAAGCTTATTGGCGGAAAAAGGATCGTGTGCAGTTTAATATATTGTTGATGGTGGTAACGAAGTTCTAACGGTTCGGTTCATGTAAAGGGCGGATGGGGTCGTACTCCTCCGATGCTAGTGTAGTCTTTCAAAAAAAAAAAAACTGTACCTAAGAAAATAGTGGATAATACTTCTACAGGATGGGAGACAGAGTTTCCTGTTATTTTATACATTGATAATCATTCATCATATCTTAATTTACCATTGGTAACTTCCTGTAGAGAGAAGCAGATACTACCACCAAATTCTACTCACATAATGCAACCTTTGGACATTTCATTTTTCCGTCCCTTTAAGGACTTACGGAAGAAATGTGTGCCAAAATGGAAAAACCAGGAAGGTGTTGCACAAATTAAAAAAAGGATTTTCCTGTTGCTCTGAAGTTCACTTTAGATAACATGAAGAACGACAAAAATGTCGTCGTTAGTGGTTTCAAAGGGTCAGGGCTTTACCCGTTTGACTCCAAGGTTGTAGACTACGATATTTTATAGAAGGGTAAAAAATCAAAGCAAACTATTCATCAGAAAGTAATTAATAACTCTGATTCAGATAACGTTAAAAATAAACAGTTCTTACTTAAATTTTAGATGAATTTACCAGCAGATACGCTTTCTGAATTCAAAATTGCAGCAATCAGCGGATCATACACTGGACCCCTGGAAAAAAAAGGGATTGTTCGATTACTGGCTTAGAAATTTTAAAATGTTTACCATTAATTGTTAGTAATAATGATTTGCAGTGCACTCTTGATTTAAATCAACATACTTCTGTTGATCAGACAATTTCTTCCCATAATAATTCTAATGTATCTCTAAAACAAGACAAGATTGAAACAGAACGTACAGTTATTAGTCCTGAACTTTCATCAATAACTGTTAACAAAGGTAGCGTCAAATGATTTATTATGAATTATTTTTAGTCAACATTTTTGGTACAACTGTTTTTTGTTTTAGATACTTCGCACAAAAGACCTCTGAAGGAAATATTTACTCTACCGTTGGAGTATTTACCCCAAACAAAAAAGAGTTAGACTTGAAAAAAGTGAAAATTCAAAATTACCATCCGTGGGGACCTCGGATGAATGGTACCAGCATCAATTAGAAAACGAAAACTTAAAAGAGGTTGCAAGAAGAAAAGAAAAACTGATGAACAAAATAAAAGAACTGAAAAAGAAAGAAATTAAATATTTTGATAATTTATATTTCTTAGTCATTTAATTTATGAAAGATTAATCATTTGTTGTTTCAAATACAAGTTTATTACCTGTTTTATAAATTTAGTGATCTGAAATTAATAATTAGTTAACATAAAGTGAGTCTTCTTTAATTTTTAACTGTCTCAAAAATAGGCACCTTCATAATGAGACACTGAGGCCATATACGTTTCAAGTGTCTCATAAATAGGGTCATAGATATTTCTCTCGTAAAAGGCTATTTCTATATATTTTAAACATAAACATTCATTGAAAACTAGCAATATTTATTAAATAATTATAATGTAATTGTATAATACAATTTAATTATATATTTTTCATTAAAATAGATTTCATAATAGCGGTAATGTGCGACCAACCTGAAAATTGTGTCTCATTATAGGTACTTTTACCGTACTGGATCTCAACTCTCAGCTTGGTGACCCTGGAATTTGAATTAAGTAGTATTAAGGTCAAAGTCAACAAAAAGAATTAAGAATAACTTGATTATTATGAATTAGAATAATTTCAGTATTATTTTAAACTCGCTCACCTTTGTAAAGATGATGTGAAGCAGGCAAAGTATTGCGCCATAAAAGAATGTTATTTATCTTTTCCTGAAAATTATCGCTATTTGAGTAAAAAACAAAAAAGAAAGTTACCATATCTAGGTTTCCTTTCTAACGTGCCTCAAAGGAGCCGCTACACATAATCATATCACTATTAGAAAAGCGACAAGTTTTCTTCGCCCGACTTGAGTTAAAATGTAACTGGGTAGCTCGTAGCCCTAAGTATTAAGAAGTTATAAATAACTCCGGAAAAATGCAAACGAAAATTTGAAAGCATTTTCTGGTGACAGTCAAGTAGAAAAGTTGCAACGAAATACCTGCATTTACGTAATTAAAATATTCCTTACTGAAATTCAATATATTCAAATTCAAACTAAAAATTCGGAGTAAACTGCTAGAAATAGGGGAATTTTTTAGAGTAACTTTGGAAGGTGAAACGGGTGACCCTTAGAGAGAGATGGAGGCAAACCGTCAGTGAGTCGAAGATCAGTTGATCTGGAGGTCGAGCAAGAGTAAAAGTCAAGTTTGGACGGCGAGCCTTAAGCAAAGGTCAGGAGAAGAAAAGGTCAAAAGGACAGAAGAAAAATAAAATAAAAAACTAAAGTCAGAAAAAATAAGGTCTTTACAATAGAAGAAATTTAAATAAAGGCAAGAAGGCGCATAACAACAAAAGGCGAGTCTGGACCTGAAAGAATTAATTAACTAATTAATTGATTGGAAAACACATGGATGGGATACGACAAAGAAAAAGATAAGTACCTACCGTTCCACTTTATTGTAAAGATATTTATTTTTTACAATAATTCCTTTCCAGATTTTAAATGAGTTTCTGAGTTTTCCGTAAAAAAAAGTGGTTTATTAGATTAATTCGCACGATATTTGCTTAGTTTTATTGTTCTTTTTTCATTCGAAGCCCGTGTAAAAGTGAAAAGAAAAGTTTATTTATCTTCTAAATACGTTTTATAACGAGTCGTATATCATAAGAGAAGAAATTAAAACGAGAGTGTGTTGTTCAGTTTTGAGTTCGTGGTCTCTAAAATTACGTGGCGCACAAATGAAAAGAAAGTGTTAGCGAAGCTACTAATTTTATAGAGGTACAACACAGCTCTTTCTCCATCGTTGGTCGGGCATATTACGTACATTCTGGTACGTAACAATTTTATACTCTATTATGTATTATTAATTAATTATAATTCTTCCATTTCCAAATCCTTTTCAAATAACTGCGAGTAGTATGTACTAGTGAAAGTAAGAAATGAGTAATCCTTTTAATCAAGGTGAATTAACTTAATCTGTATTGAAAACGTGCTTGTAAGATAAAAGAATATTACGTTATTTTCCGCATTGGTTTCTAGACCGCGATTCATTACAAAATAAAAATGGCCATAACCAATTTAATAACCCATTCGACAATTTAAATGCTATTTAGCTGTACTCAGCTTTTACTTCCTACGTATAAAGACCCGCAGGAGGTTAATAAAAAAAAACCAAGTAGATTAGATTATATTTGTAAAAGGGTATGCAGACGTTGGCCTCGCATTCACTGCAACCTGAAAGATCTATTGCGACTCCCCGTTAAATTTACTTCCTTTTAGGTTTAGACTGTTGATGAAGTCTCGGACCAATCTGGGACTTAGGTTCCACACGGGAAAAGCATGTTCGAGGTGGAATAATCTTCGCCTGGCCAATGTTTCGCAGATGCAAAGCAAGTGCTCCGAGATTTCGTGAGCATCCTGACAAAAACGGTAGGAATAGGTTTCAGCCAAGCCCATCCTGTATAAGTAATACGTCAATGGGCAATGCCCTCAGAAGAGCTGTGTAATAATTTTGAGCTCTCTTCTCCTAAGAAGTAGGAGTTAAACTTTTTTGCCTGACGAAGTCCTTGCAGCCTTTCCCAATATAAGAATTTATTATTGTTCTCCCAGCTATTTAGGGTAGCTCTAAGTGCACAAAATGCCTCTAGTCCGACAAAGAGGGCTTAGTAGCCCTTGTGACGTATCAATCATATATACTTGACAAAATGAGAATTTAATAGTATGAATTAGCATTTTATATAGTTGGAACATACGGTATATTTGTTATGCTTAAACTGATTGTAATAAAAAGGCATTTAGCACTATAACTTTTATAGGACAGTTCCACATAAATTTTGGACGATAATAAGTTAGCAACAGTTAACTTTGGTACAGAGCTATGATATACTTATAAGAAATGACATCCGGCACACTTGTCAATTCTGTACCTGTGATTAGTCGCACGAACAATATTAAAAAAGAAAGAAACAGAAATTGCATTAATCAGAAGTTATATTTTATACGTATCTTGTAACCGGTGTATTTCTTTTATCCCCGATCACACAAAATGAACCAAAGGTATAACAACCCTCATGTCTAGGTACCCACATGAATAACTTTGTTTGTCCTTATTAATTTTAAGGGTTTGCAGGCATTCCCCGACAATCCTTGACTTGATAGTGTAGTTTGTAGTGTGAAGTTTAAGACCTTGAGAGCGGCTTGACTGTCCGAGAGGATATTAACGATTGAGCCATTTATGGCTCCTTCAATGCAGGTATTGGCGCACTCTTCTATGGGTAACACCAAGGCCAGGAATACTGTACGAGAAGAGCCCAGGGCCTTTAATATCTGGGGGGCGTGTATATGCCCAGTCCGACTCCTCTGTTCGTTTTGGAGCCATCTGTATACCATCTATACTTGTTGGAAGGACGGTTTAATGGAACATCAGTGTTGTCGGTTTCCCAAAACCACGTCGAACGGTCTTACAAAATCTACCTTGGGTGTGATTATATCATATATTGTTGTTGTTGCTTTAACTATTTCGCTTTATGCACTCTGATAGCACTGGATAAAGCCTCCCTTCTTAGGAGTTGAAGGTTGAATAAGGCTTCCATGGCTGCTGTAGGGTGCCCCGTGCCACCAATTATTCCTAGACAGGCAAGCTGCTAGATTTTTTGAAGCAGTGCCTTGGCTTTCTTTTGATTAGTTTTTGACCACCATACGAGGGCCCGTATAAGTGTCCATGGGTTTAAAAACTGCGGTGTAGATCCAGTACATAATTTTTGGCTTCAAACATTATGTTCTGCCGATGAAGCAACGCCACGTGTAGAGAGATCCTACCGCTCTTTCCGTCACTCTGCATAGATGCGAATTTAGGTAAGTTTTTTTATAGAGTAACCCTTACACTTTACTTCCTCTGAAAATATCATTTCCGTATTATCAAGAACAAAATCCGCTAGTGAAATTTTCGATCTTCTCGTGAACGGAACGAAAACCGTTTTATTGGCTTTTATGCTCAGGCCTTTTTTTAAACACCATATGCGAAATTTGGAAAGGGCTTTATGCATGTGGTCGGATATGACGTAATCAGGCTTGCCCTGTATTGTGACTACTAGTTCATCCGCGTAGTCTTGTACATTAAATCCCGAATTGCTCAACTTCATTAGGAGATCGTCAATCACAATCGACCACAACAGTGGAGAGAGGACTTCTATTTATGGGCAGCCTTTAGCTACAGTGATCCTGACTGAAAAATTCCCCAGAGTTGTGGTTATCCTTCTACTTCTAAGCATCTATCCAGTTAACCGTGGATGAACCAAATTTAATTGCATCGTTATCAAAAGTTTCTTCTATGTCTCTTTTGCTTCGAAAGCTTTTTCGAGGTCTTTGTCTAATACGTGGATGGCAGTCTCAGTAGACTTGCTAGCTAGATAAGCAATCTGCTTAGAATGAAGTGGTGGTTTAATCCCAATTTTCACTTCCAATGTGTCAGTCTAGGATTTTTCCATTGACTTAAATAAAAATGAGGAGAGGCTGATGAGGTGGATCGATTTGGCTGAAGAACTAGCTCTTTTTCCTGCTTTGGATATAAATACCAATCTGACGTCTCTCCAACATTGAGGAATATACCCTAGAGCGTTAAACATTTAAAGACTTCTTGGCTTATAGGACTAATTAATTATGAAGACCAATATGTACAGAAGTCTTGTGAATAAATTTCAGAATTCTCTCATAAATAATTCAACGTATGCCAAATGAATAATTAATATTAATATTGTTGCAAGTCGACGTACCTGTTCGTACACTTTCCGCCGACTATAGCCCAAAAGAGTGTATTTACCATTATCAGTCTTCCTTTGTAGTTCCTTTAGGGAAATAACTTTTGCTTTAGAGAGACAGGTCCAGCGGTTGGAGTTAGATTTCTGTCTTCTTTTGTGCCTCCATCCCAAAACTGTCAAGGTGTACAAGTACAGAACTGTAATGTTCTAAATGAAAAAAATGTTATCCAACTGTCTATGAGTTTCAAGCGATGTCTTTTCTCGCAAATTAGACAATTCAAGCTGATATTTCCATCAGCTGTTCCGCGAAAAGATTATATAGAGGGATGTGTAGGAACCCCAAACCAAACCAAGGGCTCATCCCAACCCAATTCCAATTCGCACACCATTTCTACGATTTCACCCAGAATCTAGTCCAATTCAGACGAACCATTCCAACCGATGTTAGAAAGGGCCAACACACACGTACCAGCAATGAACTAGTTTGACACTGTGATAAATACAAAATGAATATTACCAAGTTTTAAATTAAAGAGCAAAATGAAATTGAATATTGCAACTGCAAACTACAATGTTCTGACAAATTTGACAGATATGAAAGTAAAAGCCAATCGATAATTGTAACTTCGAAACGAATGAAAGTTTTGACATGCAGAAAAAATTAAATGTAAAAGAAATTTGACATGTAGTAAAAGTTAAAATTAATTGAGATCCATTTGATGAATGCTGAAACCAGTGGCGTAGATAAGGCACCCGCAAACCCCGCCAGGCGGGGGGGCCCCGGAAATTTAGGGGCCCCAAACTGGTAACTAAATTTTCAAAGAATTCCAACATTTTACTCTAAAAGTATACATATAATAAAAGTCATGAAAATTTCAGAGAAATATCTTTTTTTTCCAGATATTTTCAATTTTATTGCTCATTTTACTACTGATTTTTATAGATTATATACCATTCTCATATCCGGAATTCAACATTACCAACACATTTTTCATATTTGGCTATTAGCATAGACAAACTAATACATACAAAGACTGCGACGATGCTTCAACGTGATGTAGGGAAAGCCTCAATTTCTTCTTAAAAAATTACAGAAAATGTTTCGGCAGAACTTTTGTTCACTTTGGTGGCCGACTGGAGCTATTTTCAGATACAATACTTTACTGTGCGTCGTTGTCAGCCTCCAAAAATGCGTACAAATTTCAAAGAAAAGATTTCCAGTAAATCTCTAAGAAAAAATTGTGGTCTTCCCTACATCAGGTCGAGGAGGCATCGTCGCAGTCTTTGTATCTTATTAGTTTGTCAATGCTAATAGCGAGGCAATGCTGTTGGCCTCCAATAATGCATACAAATTCGAATGAAAAATGTCCAGTAAATTTCTAGGAAAAAAATTGAGGCCTTCCCTACTTCAGGTGAAGCATCGTTGATTTTTGAACTGAATTCCTATTACTGAAATTATAGAAAATGAGCAATCTGCCTTAAAACAGGCAAATTTTATTGTTTTTCTGGGAATCAGAAAGATAGCTGCGTATTTAAGTAAAAAGTATTTAGATTTTTTCAGTCTAGATTTGGATGCGCGACGGGATATATCCATACAAAGGATACTCAAAATAGCACGACTTCATGTAAAGTGTTTCGATTCTCATTGGAGATTATATTATTTTATTATTAAATTGAGAATATAAGTAAAATATAGAACTTAATATTCAAATATTTTTCATATACATTCGTATAAGTGTCGTGCAAAGTATTTTTGTGTGAAAATGAGTGAAAGGAAATATATGAGTGGTGCACAAAAACGAAAATTGAGACAAGAAAAATGTGAAAAAGCACATAAGTTACCGAAGATTAGTAGTTTCTTTGAAAAAGCCTCAGAAGCTAGTGCGTCTACCTCAGTTAAAATTATTGGAGCTGATGAAAATGTTGCAATTGTCGAACAGGAATCAAATATAGCTGCCTCAGAAAACGAAGATGAATGTGATCAGGAGGATCTAACACATTTTGTTACAGACAGGGCTTTATTTTCGGGACACCTATCGGACGATGTAAAACGAAAAATTATTGCTGCAGGTCCAAATAAACCCATGGGTCCATTTCCGAAGAATGAAAATGACAATAGAGCCTTCAGCACTGATTACTATGTGGTTAAAACAAGAACTGGCCAACAAATTGATCGTTTTTGGCTTTGTTACTCTCAGGCATTGAATGGGGTTTATTGTCAACCGTGTTGGCTTTTCTCTGATAATGTAAAAGCAGTAAGTTGGTGTAAGGGAACAATTAATGACTGGAGAGGCTTGAGTAAGAAAATTAAAATTCACGAAGAAAGTCATGCTCATTTGGAATCATGTATAACCTACAGCACTTGGGAGAAAAATAGAACCATCGATAATCGAAGAAGTAGTAATGAAAAAATTAAAGAAGTTTTAATAAGAATCTGCGATGTGATAAGAACTTTATCAATTTGCAATATGGCTTTACGAGGTCATCGAGAAAGTATAAGCGCTTACGAAATTGGAGCAACGAGTGGTAATTTCTTAAATATTATTGACTTAATATCGCGATATGACCCCATACTAAAAGCCCATTTGTCAAATACCAATATTCGAAATAAGTACTTGAGTCCTGACATCCAAAATGAAATAATTACACATCTGGCTAAAAGCGTTTTAGAAAAAATAACGGAAGGTATCAATGACGCTCCATTCTTTTCCCTTATAATTGATAGTACCCAAGATATATCCAAAAAAGACCAACTAAGTATTGTTATACGGTATGCAAGCATAAAGCCAAATGCAGATAAAGGAGTACATAACAAACTAGAAGTAAAAGAGTCATTTATTGGATTTATAGAACTAACCGAACAAAATTCACAGAACCTTGAGAATGTCGTTCTTACTGCCTTGGATAATTTTAAAATTAAAATTGAAAAGTGTCGGGGACAAGGATATGATGGGGCTGCTAATATGTCTGGAAAATATAGCGGTTTGCAGGCAAGAATCAAGAATCGAGTTGCTACTGCTGATTATGTGCATTGCTCAGCTCACAATTTGAATTTAGTTTTAAATGATTCGGTTAAGAACATTAGAGAGATTCAAAACTTCTATGGCCTTCTACAAAGTATTTATGTTTTTTTCAGTGAAAGTCTCCCGCGTTGGCAAGCACTAAATGAAACATCATTACATGTAAATAAAATGAAATACACCCTCAAAAAACTCTGCCTGACAAGGTGGTCCTCTAGATATGAATGTTTACTCTCTATAAGATATAATTATCAATCGGTGATGCAATGCTTATCAAACTTCATCTTATTGTGCAAAAAACCAAATGATAGAAATGAAGCAAAGTCTTTGCAGAATAAAATGGACAGTTACGAGTTCATTTTAATACTCGTGTTTCAAAGTAAAATCTTAGAAGCCGTAAATTTAATTTCAAAACTACTACAGAGTCCCTCATGCGATTTAGAAAAAGCTTGCGAATTGCTCAACACTGGACAAAAGAACTTATCACAACTTCGACACAATTTCGATAAACTTGAAGAAGAAGCTAATAGCCTAGCAAAGTCTTGGAATATTCAGCCTAAGTTGAAAGAAAAACGCCAGAAGAAATTTTTTGATGAATTTGAGGATGGCTGCGTAATTCCTAATCCCTTGAAAAAATTTCAGATTGAAGTTTTTAATGCATCACTTGATATTATTATCAACCAACTATCTAGAAGATTTTCCTCTATACATGAAATTGTGAAGCTTTTCACATTTCTCAACCCTTCAAAATTTATCAGTTTAACGAATGAAGCAATAATGGAATGTGGAAGGCAGGTTCTGAGCAAATATGGTGATGATTTTTCGGAAGACCTACCTATTCAGTTAATTAATTTCAAGACTGTTTTCAGCAATGATATTAAACAAAAGTCATCTATTAAAGAACTGGCAAATTTATTAATAGTGGAAAATACATGTGTAGCAACTAGTCTTCCAGATTTGTGTACATTATTTCAATTATATTTAACATTACCGGTAACATCCGCAACAGCAGAAAGATCGTTTTCGAAACTGAAATTGATTAAAACTTATTTACGCAGCACTATTAAACAAGTTCGGTTAAGTGCTTTGGCTGTTATAAGTATTGAACATGAACAAAGTAAGTCCGTCAATCTAGAAGAGCTAGTTGAAAACTTTATGCTTCTGAAAAAAAGACGCTTTTGTGTTTCATCTTCTAATTAAGTCGGGTAAGTTCTTGTAATTTCTTCTTTTTATAATTCACTGTTTAATTTAACTGCACTTTTGAGCATCTGTATCATCCTCAGATATAAGAAAAATTTGTAATAATATTTTTGGATATTATTATAATAAATACCAAATTTTACACCATACTTATTATTTTACCAGAGAGGATTTATATATAGGTATAATATGTATATGTATTAATACATGCATAATGTCCATACTTAACTAGGAATATTTATATATTCCACAACTTTTTGCTCTCAATTATGAATGTCTTGCGTTCTATAAAGTACAGTATCGACTATACCTGAGGTCTAAATGTATATTTAAAAAGGGCCCCTAAAAATTTTCGCGGGTGGGCCCCTGAATTCTTATCTACGCCACTGGCTGAAACCAATTAAACTTTATTAGATAGACGTCGGCCCAGACCAATTAAGTATGTAAGAGATCAAAAAAATTGGGTAATTGTTTAAGTCGCGACAGAAATTTTGTTGTTCTAAGAAACTAGAGTTAAATGAAAAGGGAGTAGTGGGGCTTGTACAAAAAAAAAAAAATTTTTTTTAAACAGAAGATAAATCCGAATAAGTCAAATCAAAGCGACGTGTTTTATTTTGTGGCAAAAACAGAAAGACGGGTTAACCCAACCTACATAAGTAACCATACGGAAGCCGGCCGTCTAAGGAACTCTGGCGCGGCTTCATCAGACCTCATTCGGAGCAGTAGACATGTAACCCAAGGTAATTGGGCCCCCTGCTTTCTACTACAATTGGTGTATATTCCGCGCATTTGCCACAAAACCCCGGATCAAACTGCCATCAACTGGTGACGGCTCGGCCAGTGGCGAGGTAGCGGTGATTGTAACAGATCACACAGGATTTTACTAAAGAAGCTGAACACATCAAGAAAACTTGCAAGTTGCAACATTATTAATATTCATTATTCCGCACAAAACTAGAAGATTTCACTAAGGTATGTATGTAATTGGACAGATTTTTTTTCCTATATGCCAGTAATTCTTGTTTTTTTTTTTTTTTTTTTACGTTTCATTCAGGTAAAAAGATAAAAAATAAAGGGATAAAAACGCAAAATAACAAAATGAAGGTCAAGAAGTGTAACCTTACAGAACTGTAAAAAATTACATAGTGCAAAGAAGAAAAGGCCTTGCCGAATTATCAGTTGTGAAGGACGTACTCATCAGTACGACTGAGAGTTTCTGCCTGCTGTCGACGCTGAAGGTAATATTAAGCAAACCCCATATATACACTCAGTATAAGTTCTGAGTGTGAATTATATGAACCAACATTTTCTGATTTGTTGATTTCACGAATGTATAAGTCGAAATTACGAATTGAGTTTTAAAATGTCCAAGCGAAATTGATATTGAAAAAAGATTTGTAAAAGAATTTCAGATTTGTCGATTCAACAAATGTATTGGTTTATATTAATGGTTTTACGCATAAGTTGGTAAAAATGCTTATAATTAATTTCGCACGTAATTTCTCAATACAAGAGCAAATTGGCGCTAAACGTTTTCCCAGTAGACTGAAAATATTGTAATTTTGTATGACAATACCACGGGTTTCAAGATTTATTCCATTTTTAAAATTATATTTATTATTTTTCGAAAATGCCATATACAGAATTTTGGCTCTTTAAGTAAAAGCGTTCTCGAGATATCGACAGACGGAAGAAATCAAAATAACAATTAATACATAAATATTATGCGTGGGTGTCCAATCCATTTATTCTTTATTACAATATGCGTTAACAGCGAATTGATATATAATATAACAAATCATATTCTTAAAAACAGACAAACAGTTAATTCGTTCCTGCGAAAAAATTAATAATTTTATATGCTGATTTTACTAATACTTCTTCTGAAATATTTATCATCAAACATTTGTTAAGTGAACTAATTGAATTAGAAGCTACATCTAAAGATTTTCCAAAACAACTAAGGGCAAATTAACTAATTCCAGTAAGAAATTGCAACTAATTAGCACTTACAATTTTATTAATAAGTTAATTGTTTTTCCACCTCAATTTACAGGAATTACTAATGTGCAATCAACTAATCGTGATTTATCGTTTTAACTAATAATTTTTTTTTCAGTGTTCATTCGCAATTCTCTAACATACTTGGGAGTTAGGAAAAACATGAGAAGTCTGAAAAAGTCCGATTCGCAGGGTATCAGATTTTGGTGTATAGGATTGAATTTCTTTTTTTTGAGATAACTTGAAATTTTTCTAAGAAGGGTTATTTTTAAGGATGTAAGGATGCATGTATTGGAAGAGCATCGAGGTACAGATGCATGCCAAGCGTTTCATGGCCGCATAAGCGAAGGAGCTTCTGAGGTACAGTTGGACGAATGTTAAATTCTTAACCGACCACTGTCAACTGAGGAAGTACCTTGTCACTAGTGGTATACATGATGGAACTACTATTTTGGGTGCATCGTCGGTGATAGCTTAATATAGAATGACAACCTTTGGTAAAGTTCAGCTCGACCTTAGTGAGCTGGCTGGTGAGCAGTCCACCCCGTGGGCTCTTAAATCTGCCCAAGGTGGCGGGATAGCTATAAGGGGTTACACCACACTAAGGTTTTCATTTCAAAAAATCATTTTTATTTTGTGCTTTATAAATTGTTTATACTTTTAAGAATATTTAAATCGTTTTAACCATTTCAAAATTCAAATTACTTCCGATGTTATAGCAATTAGCGATTTTTCCGAGCGCCAAGGTGGTGTAACCCCATAAAGATATGGGAGGGGTAACCATAATAGATGCTCTCATTGGGTGGCCATAGCACTTTGTTACTACTCATATCCCTCTTTAATTAACCAACTAAGCTGATATTTATTCCTGTAATATTTTAATGCAGAGAAAAATGGAAGTTACTAGAAAAGCAAGCCAGCCAAGACCAATGTTATTTAATTTGAGTTCTGTGATTTAATGACTTTAGTTTTCGCAAATTGTATGTATTGATCGAGTTTGAGCATATTTGATTTTGACCCCCCACCCCCCCCCCCCCCCCGTGATTGATATTGTTGGATACCTAACTCTATGTGGGTAGGGTCGTACATTAAGGGAGGCCTTTTTTCGATGGATGGGTGTAAAATAAAAGGATATAGGTTAACAATTTTTGAGAGTGGGAGTCGTATCACCCACATAGGGCTTATCCGAAATACGGAATGTTTAGTATCAAGTCAAAAAGAGAGGGGACGGTAATGGAGTGGGGTTGTTTGTTTTTGATCCTTTATACTTCACAATGACTTTATACGTCGAAAAACGGTTTTTTTGTACTTAGGTCATAAATGTACATTACAGTTTCTATACTTCTACCGTTCTTGATTTCATATCCGTTAGTAAGAAAGAAGAAGAAGCATTATTTTTCAATTAAAAATTATATCGCGGGGGCGAAATGAGTTGCAAATTCAACGCATTGTGGAAGATATCAGACTAAACATTGCTTCAAGATTGCAGGAATGTTGCCATTTCGTTATGGAAGTTATAAGAAGTTTTGTTCCGGGCCTCAGTGATGGTTGCAACATTAAATTTGTAGTTAGTTTACCCCACCCAATATTCCATCAAAATTTAAAAATAACGGTATTAATGTTTAATTTCGGAATTTAAATGAATCTATTAACTGACCAATAATGCCTAATTCCGTGCAAACTTCTTTTTAGACGATTCTTATTTGTTGTTCACATCGCTTTGCTTTAGTATGAACTGATATTTATTTAAAATATTTTCATAGTAAATAAACACTTAAAGTGATGATTAATGATGGCACCAATGATATTTTTGCTCGCTGCTTTTAGTTCATATCATCATGAAAGCAATTCGGTTTTGGGTTGCCACATAATTTAAGAACAGGTTTTCTTGTAATGTATTATGCAATCTTAAATTTAGCCAAATTTTACTTCTTGCTGAGTTATTTTGAATAGCAAGCTTTTACTTAATATGCAAAATTCTACTTTATGACCTCGTTAAATTTGCATAATATGGTATAAATGTTAGCCTAAAAAAATGTTGAACTTCTTTTACATTTCTGAGCATAAAAAGTAATCCTAGCTTTAGTTTTGTTGTGGGCTGCCTGGAGAGATCTATTTTCTAAAATGTAACCTAGGATCTACTCCTATTCATAGAATTTACTGACATTCAGAATGACTGGACCAGAAATAGTGAAGTAATCAAAAAGCGCAATGACAATACCTTGATGATATTAGCGATCAGAACCGGTTTATTGGCAATAAGTTATCGATAAAAATTAAAATTGGAATTTAAAGGCGTAAAGGTTTCAAATTGGATTGGATTGTAGTTTTTTAAGCGCGTTTATAATACAACAAGCACTATCTATATAGCTTGCTTGAATACCTACTTTTAAATTCGGCTCCCAATAGACTTGACTGATTGCAATCAATATAAAATTTAATTGCAGCAGCATTTATTACCCAAAAAAATTATATTGTCGATTTAGTAATACCCAAGTTCCATCATCTTGAATATATCTGAAAATTTACGTTCTACCAATCAAATTTCTAGTGTTCAAGCTATATTTATTTGAAATAATGACATCGGGAAAATTTGTCGGTTGGCTTGGTTAAAGCCGAGCTTACAGAAGTGGCATTTCAAATAAATAACTTAAAATTGAATAAATCACCTGGTTTTAATGGAATCACAGTTAAAATATCAATAGTCGGAGTTGAGTATGTTACGAGACCTCTTTCCCCCATTTTAAAAATGGCTGTTGTTCATGATGTAATTCCTGAAAGTTTAAAAAGGTCAATAATTTTTCCATGACACAATGGTGATTATTGCAGAGTTCGAAACAAATCATAGACCAAGTTCTCTTCTGCCTAATATAGCTAAATTATTTTAAAAGTGTGTTTAAATTAGGTTAATTGCTTACCATATTGCGCATTTTTATTATTAATAATCAATATAGTACTTACCATGCATTGTATGATGGTGTCTCCTGCAATAACAGCGTTTTGATAGAGGAGGGAAAGGAGTAGGGATTTTTCTGAAACTAAAAAAGCCTTCGAAGCTTAAATAATATTGGACTAGGATAAGGACTAAAGTATTATTATTCTTTTATGATGTACAACATACATTAGCGGAATATGCGATGTAAAATTGAAGCGTAATTAAAACAAGCAATTCAAGGTCACACCTTAGTTCATTAGTGAAAAACCTTAGCAATAGTAACTTGTGACAATAATCAAAAGGCTTTGGCATTCAACAAGCGCCACATAAATAAAACACGAGACACAGCAATTCTGATGTGCGCGGCACGGTCATCATACCCCCTGAACTAATTTCAAAATTTTACCACTGACCCATAGAAATTGTTATGACGCGAGTGACATTACCATACTCATGTCACCAAAACGTGACAAAGATGACGCCTCAAGATATCTGACCTGAACTTTTTCACTTCATACAAAACATGCCGACCTTGAAAGGTCAACCAAATGATGGGATCTTCAGCATTAGCATCTCATCAGAATAAAGATGCACCGTCGAACCCAGGAATGCTAAGAACCTGGAGATAAGACATCAGTGGGAATGCGACACACCGCTGAAAACATTAGTACATAGTAAATTACTTGTTCTCGTTTACATATTTTAATAACTCAATTGTTTTTTAGTTCGATACCGGAAAATACCTCCAAAGAGGTTTTTGTTAAATAACTCAAATAAATAAAGTTCATTTTTATACAATTCCAGAATTGTATTTTCTCTGTTTAATTTAAGTGCGAAAAAGGGCCAAATCTCGTAACTCCATCGTAGGGTTTCCATACAAATTTGGGCACCGCCGGAGATCGTGTTAATATGTAGAGCAGAAATTTAGTAGCAATGGTAAAAAAAAAACATTCAAAAAATGGACTAAATCGGGAACCCTTTTTTTGTGTTGCCATACAAAACTTTTTGTTTTCAGTTCAATATACCGGGTGTCCCAGACGTATCACACTTCCTTTATACCCGGATTCTTCACTCAATTTCGAGAAATAAACTGTATGGAAGGAGAGCCAGAAATGGCACGGTGTGGGCGGTAGGGGGGTTTACTATTTTTGGTACTGCTTCCACTTTACACCCTATAAATTACTTGATATACACCCTATCAAGGCGAATTTGATCTCAGGTGATAGAAAACTGTCTATGCTTTGCAATGAATGCCCAACCAGTCCGACTGTCTTATTCCAATCTTAAGTTGTAGTACGTCAAATTCCAAAAATTGGAAAAAGTCCTATTTTTTTCAAATTTTAACAATTTTTCCGCAAAAATGTACAACAACTATACAGTTTATTTACATGATTTAGATACCCCGGAATGTTACCTTTAATTTAGCTATGCGCATGTACCTACCTAAATGCTAGCGTTTACAGGGTGTAAAGTGGAAACAGTACTAAAACTAGTAAACCCCCCCTACCGCCCACATCGTGCATTTTCTGGCACGAAATTGAGTGACGAATCCGGAGTATAAAGGAAATGCAGTACGTCTGGGACGCCCTGTATATTTGGATGTTGAAAGCACATGGCATTTTCATAGAAAATAGGCCCACTATGAGCCTTGATTCCTTTCTGCTGACCAATAAGGAGTAATTTAGTCTTTTGTTGCGTGTACTTTACGAATTTGTTCGCTTGTCTCAGCCTAGGATATTTTCCCAGTGTGCCATTTTAAGTGGGTGTCACACCAGGAGCGGCGCGGCGCGGCGCGTTTAATTTTTCGGTAGCCGCTGCACGATTGTACTTGCAAAATTAAATGTATAAGTCACACCTTTTTCAATGTTGGCACCGGCGTAAGAACTATTTTTTACACACAAAATTGTACCCGCATGAAATGGCATATCGATCAGTCCATATTATAAAAAAATGGGAAGTTTCAATAGAAAAAAAAACCACGACAAATCCTAGCTTCAATAAGATTTGTTAAAAGCACAATATATATGTAGATGTATATCGGGCATATAAATTTTACTCGGTAAAGATTGAAACAATCAAGTCTTCACCGCAAAAGCTTTTATCAGCACATTAGCGCGAGCTGCATACATACTGGGCACAACAATGTATGCACCAAAGGCAAGATGTTGGCTTCATATTTATGAAAATATCAAATTACACTTCAAGCCATCGACCGTCGCGATAGTTTTGGACATGTTCAAACATGTCCAAAGAAAATAGTTTTCTTAGGACAGGAATGCTAATTAAGCATTTTCCCTTATCCTGACCGACGAAACTTAAGAATTAACAAGTTCAAAAGCTAGAATTAGCCTAAGACTAATTCATATGATACCCTAGATGAATGCCCGTATGAAATTTCGTATTGTCACCCTTCTGTAGAAGTTTAATTTTTAAAGTAATTTTTTGCATATTTTTCTATTTTTCAATTTTATAGAATTTTGTATTCTGAAGAAGTTTTTAGTACAATAAAAATGTCAAGGACTGATCGTTTTCACAGCATATGTAAAAAACCTAAATTTTTAAATGGCAACACCAAGAAGGGGTTGCCCAATTTAGTCCATTTGTGAAATTTTATTTGCTATTATTATGAAAACACCATGTACCAAATTTCAGCTTTCTATGTCGATGCGTTCGCAGGCAGTGTCCAAATATATAGTGGAAAACGAAAGTTTGTATGGCAACCCCACGAAGGAGTTGCCGATTTGTCTCATTTTCGAACTTAATATTACTTTTTTTTTTATGTCCATGTACAAAATTTCACCTTTCTAAGTATACGAGCTCTCGAGTTATCGTCCGCACAGACGGACAAACGAACATGCAAAAATCAAAATAACTTTTAATATTATGCGTGGGTGTCCAATCCATTTTGCTCTACCATCATTATTTCGAGGTGTTACAAACGGAATGACAAACTGAGTGTATACCATATAAATTTCATCTAGGGTATAAAAATGAAATACTGTTCGCTGGTATTCGCATCACTTAAGAACGGCTGGACCGATTTGGCTAACTTTTTTTTTAAATGTTCGTAATAGTCCGAATAAGATTTTTAGGGAAAGATAAATTGGAATAAATTAAATTAAATAAATTGAACCACCTATCGCAGCTCCCACCAATGAAAAGCGCAGTATGCTAGCATATATTCCATACGTATGTATCTGCAGGTGCAAAACGTGGCTCGAGTTTTACAAGGATAATCAGGAATGGGGTTTTCGACGAACAAATCATGGACTTGAAGCAGTTCTCAGCACTGCTGAACCCACGCCACCTGAGCTTTTAAAGCTCATATCGTGCAAGTGCAAGGACAAATGTAAAGCTGCCTGTGGCTACAGAGAACCAGGGGTTGCGTGTTTGATTATTTGCCTCAATTGCAGTTTAAAACATGCAACATTGTCGCCAAATTCAACATTCTGCTCAACGAGGATAACAGTGGCGTAAAGGATGTATAGCCCCCCCCCCCCCATTAACATACTTGCGCAGGAAAATTTATCTTTTTGTGTCGATTATAAGGAGATATTTTTTGAATTTCGGATGTATGATGTTTTCCATAATTTTGTACGGGGAGACGAAATTATTCCCTTCTCCATTTTTAAGTTTTTTCGGGTCAGAAAATTCCACAATATGCGAGAATTCCTACAATCTTCCAACAAGGCCTTCACTTCACTCACTCCAAGCCAGGATTGAGCGAAAAGATTAAAAGGTTTCGTGGGTACTACAACCAGTGTTGCCAATATCTGGATTGCCAAACTTATTTGTTTAGATTTACTTAGTGCTCTACATTCATCATTAAACCTGTTAAAAATCCACTGGCAGCCCCAGCATACGCTCATGAAAGCACATTAAAACGAAAATCTATGAGTATCTGAGAGGAACTGTTAAACAAGCCAAAGCGAAAGGGGAAAAAGCTACCAACATAAGTATCCGGAAATATCCGATTACTTAAGGAAAGAGCCTGAGTCCACTGATCACCAGTACAACCGTATTGGGAGCTTGAGGGATTTTCAAAACTTTTCAACGTGAAAAATTTGATCTTAAACATATTTTAATTTTCGTACATTGCTGAGTTGTCTAATGTTCTATAGTTAAAGTAATACTCTTCTTTCTTCTAAGACCTCGGATGCATGCTAGCAGCGTGTACGCCTAGTTTAAGGAAGTCAGCCAAATATTCCCCAGAAAATAATTTACAGTATCTCAGTTTTAGGCGTACCTTTTTTCTCCATTTAAAAACAAAGAATAAATAGAAGAATTCTCGAATTTTTTATTGTTGTATCATCAGTACTGTTTAGCCAGCATGATTTCAGCTTTTCAAAGCCTATGATGGTATGAACACGTAGAATTACAAAGCTATTATAATTTTTATTCAGAAACCGTATTTTAATTGAGTGAATCTAATTTCTTATTCACCCACGTTGTTATTTTTTGTGGTTTCAAGTTTCATCACTTCATATAAAAATATTAATTTTGTAGGTTTTCCTGGGCCCCTAGAAACTGTGGGCACCCCCCGCGTGGCAATGCTTACGCTGGCGTTATTTACGCCAGTGGAGGATGATGAGGATGATTCGGCCATTGAAGGATCATCTCATTTGGTTGAAGAATCTTCACAGTTCGACGAGCATTCCCAGCAGGGCGACTGTGAACCAGGACCGTGGAAACGATGAAGAGTATAGATATTCAAACGGACCTCCATTCATCTCCATCTTCTTTCTACAACACAAAAACAATTATACTTACTAATGAATTACATGCGCGTTATTCATAATTTTATTGTTTTATTTATTTATATTGTACTTTAATAATTTCCTTTACAGTCTCTGAATTTTTTACTTTCTGAGCACGTCACGTGGCGGGCTATAAATCGTAATTTTTGTCTAAAAAAAAACAAAAAAAAAGATGACATTTTAGGTATTATATTATATTATATACATGCTCTACAAGATTGATAATGGTTATTTTTTCGATATGCATCACGAGAAAGAAGAAAACAGTAAAAAACAAGTTACAATCTCTTAATTTTTACTTTCTCATCCGATATCTCAACAACGATGAACGCTAGGTGAAAAATTCATACTACCTAAATTGAGCAGCGTAAAAAAAGCAACAACAAAAACACATATAATCGCAATCACGCATGACGGTGAGCCGAGTTATCGTGAAAAAATCAAATTTACGGTGTTTTTTGAAGATGGCGGAGAAAGCTCATAGGAAATCTTGGTCGACAATCTCAAGTTAAGCTTTTCTAAGCCTCCCCTGCACAATATCAAAAAATCAGCTTGCTCGGTTTACTTTCATTTATATGACATTATTACCGCTATAATGACTGAACTAAATTTGCACACTGTGAAATGATACAGTTATTAACAACACTACTAAAGGTAATATTCTAGGAAAGTATGAAGTACTTCATGCCATCCGAAATAGTAATTTCGCAAACATTGTTGAAAGAAGGAAGAGCATTAAATCTATCCCGCCCTTGAACCTTACCTGAAGAGGTAAAACTACGACCGGAAATACTGCACGATGTTAACAAAGTGCCGCAAAAAGATTTCGGAAAGGAATGCAGAAATGACATGATTACACCTGAAATCAACGAATAAAGATCCTATAAAATTCTATTCCTACAAAACTTGATTTATCAATGATTTTTGTTTCCAAAACTAGTATTATCCAATTTTTAGCACAAAAACTGGTCGTCTCCATTCAAAAATTCTTATTTACTATGTTCATTTCTAGCACAATATTTTTCTCACTGCACTTAAAACGTGAAGCAGTTTTTCGTGTTTTTATGCTAAACTACTAAATGCGGACAAGACATTCCATTCTAACCCCTCATAATTAAATTCTAAAATCGAAAAAAAAAATCATATAGGGGATGGTGGGGCAAGACGGGGTATTTAAGGTTTGAGGGGTATGGAAACACAATTATAAAGTGTAACTAAATTGTTATTAATTCACAATAAAATAACCGTTAATAGGAATAAAATTATATTTTAGTTATGTAAATTTTGTATACATATTAGAAAACATCATAAAGGACCCTTTGTCAGGTAAACACATTATACAAACATGAACTGCCTCCTTGTCGTCATCATCGGCTCCTGCACAGCCACAGTATGCACATTTTTTACATTTTACACAATTTATCCAACCTTCAATAGATTCCGAGTACGGAGCCGTGACAGTAAAGACATTGGGTATTATCAGAATCGTCATCACTATCATAAAATGATTCTGTAGGTATCACTTTTGGGCGATTTCTTGATTTTGGTATTTTCCATTATCTTTCTTTTTTAGCCTGCTTTTCTTCTTTCTTTTTAAGTCGGTTCAGCTTTTTTCTTTTCTTTCTTTTGTTCTGCTTCTGTTTTCCTTGTTATCTCTTCTTCTAATGCTATTTTGTACGTAGATGAGGTAATAACTGCAGTATTTCACTTTTTTCTTGCCGCTTTTTGAATTCTTGATGTTACAGATACTGGAAATCATTTTATTAGTTGAAACGTAGTATCGGGTGGTCTAGGTGTATGACTATTTGAAGATTCCCCGATTCTGGATGTTATCTGACCAAAATGAACATCCAGGGTGAGCACCGTTTGAATTGTTTTCCGCAAACTGGGCATCTTGACCTAAAATTGCAGTGGTTATAGTTTGAATTGGTATTTCAATAGTAGCTGCAGCTAAAAAATCTCTTCCAGTGAAAACAGTCGGATCTAAAGGAGCCATCCCACATTTCTTAGACATGGTAGCAGCTTGTAAGAATGCATTTCCAAATAATTCCGCCACTTGTCAGACTGAAACAACAAGCCCTGGATTACAGCGGAGCAAGAACTAACCACTTGGTCATAAAAAGTATTTAAAGGCTTCATGAAAGCTACATCGAGTGGCTGAAGCCGGTGAGTCGTATGGGGTGGGAAAGAAATAATTACAGTCCCCTTTTCCCTAGCCAAGTTGATTAATTCAATGTTTTTTGTATATGTAGCATGGCGATCTTTAGTAGCTCCACTAAAATAATGAATTTCTTGAACCACTGTAAGAGCAGTTCTGTCGTGATGCAGCCTCTTTCATTGCAGACTCCCCATCAGGAGGTTAATCCGTTTACGAGGAAATTTCATCATAAATGGCATGTAGTGGCCGACTGCACTAAAACAAGCTTCGATTGTTATTGTAACGCCTCTTTCTGCTGAAGACAAGGCACCCGCTTGCTTTGATCCCTTCTTGGCCATAATTTTCCATTTACTTTTTGAAACGATTGAGACACCTGTTTTGTCCGCATTATATACTCGATCAGCAGGAAATTTTTTTAGATCTAGTGTTTCGCCTAATAGCTTGAAAAAACTATCAACCGCTACTTTATTGAAACCTCCGGCTCTTGCAGCTGATGTGCTCTCTGGTTTTTTGATAGCAATATGTGGATGGCGCTTCATAAATACCAAAAGCCAATCTTTCTCAGCCTTCTCAGATTCAGGGTTAAATTTATGTAATTTATTATTTTTTTTTGTTTTGCTAGCTGGTACGTTGAAGAAGTTAGGTCATTCGTCGTCTAACCAAATAGTCTTTGTTCTAAGTCCAATGAATAGATCACTATTTCGGCCTTTTCTTCTGCTGAGAAGACGGTGAATTGCGGACCCAAGGGAACTTTTATTGTTCTCATTGCTTCAACGACAGTACGAGTTAAATTAATTTTCCTTTCTAGGGTGGTTTACGGAGTCCCTAAAGTTTTTGCCGTCCTCCATACTATTTTCAAGTACGGCAACAATTGCATTTTTCATTTACTCTTCTGATCAATTCCCTCTATCAGTTTTGCGGACGTAATTCTGCACCATTCTGAAATATAATTTAATAAAATTATTTTCAGGAAAACGAGTGAAATAAGATGGGGTACATACTCGCACATGCCCCTTTTGGCGTACTCCAACTTGCCCCATTGTACAGTAGAAGATATGCTCACCTTTAATCCTTATTTTTGAAAGATTTCACGAAAATAACGCTTACAGCGTTCACCAAATCCTTTGATCCGTTTGTAATTTGATGAAAAAGTTCGAAAATAATAACAAAACACGTCATATAAGTTTTTTTCTTAATATTGACGAAACGCCAGTTCTTATTTCAATTGTTTTAAATCAGGGACCGAAAATAACTGGTATTTTGAAAAATATAAACAAAAAAAGCTGGGATAAATGATGATTATGAAATTTATGCAGTTCAATATCCCAAAAGATGTCTCGTGAAACCCGTTTCGATTCCTGTAAAGCTTTTGAAAATTTAAGTTTTTTTTTTAAAGAAAAACAACTAAATAAACTAAGCTGGAAAGGATTTTTTTTGTCTGGCAAATCTAAACTGACCCCTCAAGGATAGCTGACGGGTTGAGTGTTTGTTGCATTTTTGAAGAGTGCTTTGTATTAAATATAGACGGGAACTCCGTCTTACCTGTAACAAATCTGGTTTTAGAATTGTTATTTTATAACCACTTTTGTTTATACTTAAAATCGCAAAGTCTAATGTTTTTCCTCCATATATTACCATAAAATGGATTTCAGGTATTTAGTCGTTCAAAAAAATAGATTTTGAAAAGTTTGCATATAAGTGACTTTTCGGTACAATTTTGTGAACTAGTGGTGCAACGTTCATGGCGATATATGTCAAGAGAGGTTAAATTTGCTTGCGTAAATAGTCAAAAACTTTGTGTGTGAATTTTGTGTTGTATTAAAGAAAATATAGGAAAAAATTACGAAGATGCTTTCTTTACTACGACAAAAGCATTTCAATAAATTAGTTGCTGGAAATCTAAATTGTCAGAAACGGTTAAAGAAAGACATTAGGTAAGTAAAATATTACGTTAATTAATAATTGATCTGAATTTAAAGTCTTAAGAATTGCAGCCATTTGCATTGTTGCATTTGCCTATTTTCTAAAAGTTCCAAGTTGCTGATCACGTACGCATTTTGTTTGTTATGGGTTTACATTCTAGTCCAGAATAAACTAGGAAGGAACTCATGCAAATCTCTTTTTCGTACCAATGTAATATGTTGAAAGGAACACTGTATGCACATGTGCCTGGGCCAAAAGCTTTAAGTACCATTGTGATGAGAAAATGTCTTTCTTTCCCATGGTACAAAGACTTACAAAGTATGGCCGATTTCACAGTAAATTTTCTTTCGCTTTTAATGAAGGTTGTAGGAAATCTCAAAACAAAAGTTTTGCGATAAAATCTTATATGTAATATCTGAAGAAAGAGATTTTTGGGATTATAGTTTCTTTTATTTTATTTAAATTATTATTTTTTTTACAGAGCTTTCTCAACACTTAATAATTCAACACCACTAACTGGATCAACAGATTTTGCAGAGAAACAACGCGATTATATGGCTGTTTTCCCAGGTAAATTCATTTAAATCTTATTTCCATTCATAGAACATTTTGTTGAAGTTAAAACATGTTTCCCTCAGATGTGGTTAAAAGTCTAACAGAATATGCAAGTAAATATAAATCGAAAGATGCTGCTAAGTCATATGAAAAGGTAATTCCCAGTGATTCCAAAGTGCATCTATCAGGATCACTTATTTATATTTCACACAGGCCTTAGAATACAATGTATTAACGGGGAAACTGAACTTCGGGTTTTGTACGGTGTTGACGTTCTTGAAGCTTGCCGACGAATCCCAGGTGAACCCAGAGAATATGAAATTAGCACACTACCTGGCATGGTGTGTTGAAATGGTAAGCATATTTTTTGAAAAGAGTTATTTGTAGTTTTTAACAGAGTTGACTTGACCTTGACAAATTTTTAACTTTAATTTTCATTAATACGCATGGAATTTGTGCACAGTTATTAGCTCTTAAGAGTATCCCTATAACAGTTTATATCAAATATCAGGTCGCTTAAAAGAAACAAGTGATGGGGATTCCATCCATATTACGTATGAAATTTTAAAATCAGTGACATAGCAGACATACCAAGGTGAAATATTAAAGCGTTATTTTGGAGCACATATTCATTTTCAAAGGTACCTACAGAGGACGTAGAATCAAATATAATTACTTCACACACATTTTAACTACAATTATTAAGATTCTAGTTACCGAAAAATGTGGTCAACCGAGCAAAATTTTTAAACTAAGCTTGGCATGCTTTTATTGCAATTTTGGTTCGTTTTGCTGGTACATGTCGTTGAAAACTCTGACAGGTGTGCAAGTTCCACGTAAATCTGTAATGTATCTTCGGTAATAGCTACGGGAAATGCGAGATAAAGTAGAAATAAATATTACATTAATGATAGTAATGTAGCGAGAATGCTTTTATTTTTTAACTAAAATCGCCATTACTTCAAGGTTACGAGCTTCGGGTTTATGGTCGATGATATACAGGATGGAAGTGTTACACGACGTGGAAAGCCATGCTGGTATAAATTGGAGGAAATTGGATTGAAAGCAATTAACGACAGTATAGTGATAGAAAACGGAGTCTATCATATTTTGAAAGAACATTTCGCACACAAAGACTACTATGTGCAGCTGTTGGAATTATTCCATGAAGTCAATTTCTTTAACGCATTAGGACAATCCATGGACCAAGAGGTTACTAAAAGTTGTGTGACTAGTTTTACAATGGAAAGATATAAAACCATAATTACATATAGATCTTCTGTTTTTATTTATTTGCAATTAGAGCCGGCTATGCATTTATGTGGGTAAGTTTTTCAAGCTATTAAAAAGTACTTCTGCATATTTTCCGTGCTAACAGATATCCTTCACAAAGTATTACAGATCCTGAAATTTTTAAACAATTAAGAGAATCACATATAATTGAAGAGATGGGCCACTACCTCCAAGCAACAAATGACTTTAATGATTGCTATGGAGATCCTAAAAATACAGGAAAAATTGGGAATGATATTCAGGAAAATAGATGCACGTGGTTGGCTGTCGCCTGCATGGAAAACGCATCAGAAGCACAAAAGGAGATAATGCGAGAGTGTTACGGAAAAACTGGTAAAATATATATAGCAACTCAACCGATTTGGTATTGACATTTTTGTTTTTTAAGATCCCGTTAAAGTAGCACAGGTGAAACACTTGTACGAAGAACTAGGACTTCCAATTCTTCATAAAGCTTTCAAAGAGGATATCATCAATATGATCAAAAGACGTAGTGAGCAGGATCCCGGATCTATTGCGGCCCAGTTTTCTAAGCTTCTTTTACCTTACCTAACATCCACAAATTGGGCAGACGTTTTCGGTTCTTCTTAAACTTCTATCTAACCGTTTTCAAAGATATATTAACGTACTCATTATACTTTTAGTATGTGCAGCGTTTTTACGATCTACAAAGTTATGTAAATTACTGTATTGTTCACATACCTATATTCTTCCGTTTTTAAATATCATTTGTAACAATTTGTATGAATCTGCCTCTGTGATTAAATTGAATTCCAAAAACTAAATTCTTTAGCTAACTTTCATTCCATTTTTCCTGTCGATTTATATCGTTTTGTATAACGATCGCAGTTTGAACCTACGGATAACAATAAAAATTAATGGTAACAAATAAAAATTGATCAGACTCTATTTGAATTATTTTTTTATATGGCAGATGACGTTATTGACACTGCAACAGCTTTCTATACCATTCATTCCATTTGTAACGCATAAAAAATTCCAATGGTGTAGTAAACTATGTGGATTGCGATAATTTGAAACGCAGTACTAGTACAGTAGTAGAAGAGTTTGTAAAGAAAAAAGCATAGTGGAATAAAAATAAATTGTGAGTTGTATCTGAAATATTGAGTTTTGAAGAACGAATTAAGGCCAGCTCGTAGCAGTATTGAAAAATGTTTGCTGTAATGAAGCTGGGATCCTGATGGGGTGATTTGGGATTTCTCACAGCCATCATGACAAAAGTAATTTCTCCATTTTATGCGGCGTTTAGATTTCATCTAGGGTACTACTAGGTTGTCATTCCGTTTGTAGCACCTAGAGATAATGATAGTAGAGTAAAATGGATTGGACATTAAAAGTTATTTTGTATTTTGCTTGTACGTTTGTCCGTCCGTCCTCACGATAACTTGAGAACGCGTGTACTCAGAAAGCTGAAATTTTGTACACGGACTTTAAAAATAACAGTTAAATTAAGTTCGAAAATGAGACTAATCGGGTAACTACTTCGTGGGGTTGCCATACAAAAATTTAGTTTTTCACTACATATTTGGACAATACCTCAGATCGCGTTGGCGTAGAGAGCTGTTCATAGTGTTCTCATAAAAATAGTAAATATAATTTAAAAACTGGACTAAATTGGGCAACCTCTTTTTGGTGTTGCCATATAAAAATTTAGAGCTTTTACGTATATTGTGAAAACCATCAGTCCTATGTGGCTTAATGTACCGAAGAGTTCTTCAGAGTATGAAATCCTATAAAATTGGATATAACAATTTTTTCTTCCCAATGAACCGTTCTAGAAATACATATATACGAAAAACCACTTCAAAACTCAAACTTGCATAGACGGGTGATGAATACGAAATGACATACGGCCAGTCATCTATCATAAGAATTGGTCTTAGACAAATTCTAGCGTTTTTACTTGTTTTTAATGTGTTTATGCTTTAATATCGTTACAAGTCATAATTTATTCCCATGCAAAAATTGCGTTCTGAGAAATATAATTTATTAAGAACATTTGAACAATGTAAAAAACCACGGTTAAATTGATTTATTTAAAATTAGGACCTGCAGGGAAATATATTACATACAAGTATCGATAATGATAAGATACATAAAATCATTTGAAGCGAATCTGGTTTTGTCCATGACAAGTCTCTCATACGTTTATAAAAACCGAAGAAAATATTAGTTGAGCAGTGCTACCAACTTAGTCAAAAACAGTTATTTCTTGTCGATTACACTGCCTGTGATTTAAAAGTTTAAGAATTTTAATCCATTTATATAGGTACCTTCTTTTATGTGACCGTGCCATCAAGAATTGAATTTTCGAAAAAAATGCGCCCGCTACATGATGTAGGTAATGTATGTTAGATCCGCAAGAGTTTTTCTTGCACACAAGAAAGTCAAGGCCTATGTATGATTTATTCCTAAATCTTATTAAGGATGGACCTAATCATAAAATCAAGGATACCTGCAATTGATTTTGAATGCAGACTGGCATTCACGTTGTCGTTAGTGTGCCGTGATATTAATAAAGCAAACATGGCACTATTTTGGCATTTTAGGTTCCTATCACAAGGTGTAAGCTCAACTTTTCTTGCTTGGTGTTTTAAAGTGGGAAAATCTATTGTTGGGAATATTATCTTTGATACATAGCGAGTTCTATCGCCTGCCTAATAGTGTAGACTGTCAGATCTTGAATATAAATAAATGCTGATGACTTCGAAGACAGTTAGAACATTCTACATTGTGTTGGCGTTATGGACGGCAAACATATCGAAATTCATGCTCCTCCAAATTTGGCTTAAGCTTCTTTAATTATAAGAAGTCATTTAGCATTGTTCTGCTTGGAACATGTGATGCTATCTACACTTTTACGGACATATCAGTGGATGGAGGAATTAAATTGAAAATATTTATTTAAATACTTAATCATGCAAATTGGTATTCTTAACACGTTGACGTAAATGACGTCTATAGCCGTCGAACGCTAGTGCTTACAAATGCAAATGACTGCTATAGCCGTCCTATATTCTTAGCATTCTAAATAAATGATTAAACTGTATATCACTGTTAAATCCATTAGTTTCATATTTCTTCAATCTTGTTCTAAGAATGAATCATGAAATATTTCTTAATAATTAATATAGTCGTCTTTTTCAGTTATTCCCAGAATTAGAAAAAGATGGGGAAAAAGGTGCTCGTAGAATTTAACGACGTACATTGGGGTACAACGTGTCTATTTTCCAAAAAGTATGCCGACCGCTAGGCTGGGAGGGTCCTAAGCTGCACATTGACATCCTGTAGTTTACCAGTTAAGCTGGATGGATGCCTTATAAGGGCTACCAGGATTGAAATTTGCACTAGAAATATGGGTATCACGGCCTGATGTCTTTGGCGTGATAGACTCCTAACGTTCTTCCCTGATCTTGAAGCTCATATAAGGAGTTTCCTTTCTTTTACTTAGCCCGACGCTTCACAAATTTATGCCCTAATTTAGCACTGGTCTACTGCTGGAAATTGCTTTGGGCAAAATTTCGTCTGTACACTTCTTGACCCACTTTGAAACTAACAAGATTCGCTGTAAGATTATATGCTTTTGAACTTTGTTCAAACGCACAGTCCATATTTTCTTGCACGGATCAATCTTAGTTTGTTTTCAGCTTCTTATCTTAGAGGTTCATTAAGAGTTCCAATGTTCCTAAGGATGTGATAGGAACTCGCATGATCAATCATCTGCTGAAAGTATCCGGTAGGGCGAGAAGCCAGTTGCTTGGTGGATTGAGCTCCTGAGGGAGCTAGCTATATGGCTTAGCTTCTCATCTCACTTAGGGTCATCCATGTGGATGTATACCCTAATCCCTGACAATAGAGACCTATTCACTCGCTCTGAGACGTTTGCTTGCGGCGAGTAGACTGCTGTTCGCAAGTGTTTGACCCCATACTTATCCAGTAACCTGGAGAACTGAACCGAGCAAAACTGGACTCCATTGTTAGAGACTACCGTCTTCGGAACTCCGAACACATGAAATATTTCTGTCTCGATGAATTGACATACATTAAGAATAGATGCCTTTCTCATCGGTTTGAGAATCGGGAATTTAGAAAAGTGGTCAAGAATTATTAGTATGCAGACATTTCCTTTCGCTGACGTGGGATATGGACTTAGAAAGAACTCCCATAGGTGGTCTAAGAGTGGTATTGGGGCCTTGGTTTCTTTACACACGTTACAGGAGCCTACGCAGTTTTTGCCATTTTGAGAAGCTAGTGGCAGATCATGCGCTCTTGAAATATCGTCGGAGACAAACCCTCGTGGAATCCAAAGCTTCCAAGCTTTTTCTTCCTGAATCGGATAGGCTGTTTTCGAAACAGTCCGAACACAGACGATGCCATCCGTGACACAAAGATCTGGCATTTTATCAGAAGTTGATTTAACTTTCTGCCTCAACTCCTCATATACCAACGAATTAAAATATGGGGAGCCAAGTTCAACTTCCGGACCAGGATCTTCATATGGTGAGAAGCTGTCACAATGGATTCACGACAGAGCATCCGGGACGACGGTAAAGCTACCTCTTTTGTGTTCGATGGTGAAGTCGCAACCTAGAAGCTTCAAACACAGCCATTTCAAGCTCGCATGATCAGTCACTATTTTAAACGGCATTAGTTCTATGAAGGGCCGGAACTTCTGTACACTTAAGATCGCTGCTAAGCATTCCTGCTCTGCGACTGTGTAATTTCGCTATGCTGAATTCAACTTTTTGGAGACGTCGGCTATCGGCTTCTCGTAGCCATCGTCATCTAGTTGTAACAGCACTCCACAATACCTTGTTGGCTCGCATCACACTGGATAACGAACGGTTTGGTGAAATCTGGGCTCACTAACAACGGATCAGAGGTAAGTTTCTTTTCCAGAGACGTCGGCTTCTGGTGTCCATTGGAACTGATTGTGATTTTTCAGAGTGTCTGTAATGGAGGCAGTTAGATCAGCATAGTTCGGAATGAATCTTCGATATCATACCGCCATACCTAGTAGGCGTCAGGCCTGCCCAACAGTTTTAGGTGCCGGATAGTTTTATGTTTATAAAAATATTTTTAATTCATTTTTACTAAATTATTCCCAACAATTACCGTTATGGTCTTTACAGGTACCAAGACGTCTATAGACGTCTTTTGTGTATCAGTGAAATCAAAGCTATTAAAAACAAATGACGGATATAGACGTCCATATTTTTTTAGGAATATTTGGTGAAAAATAGATTAATTTTATTCTGTAAATATGATATCTTGATCGAACTCCCGAAGAACCAACTAATTAACAAAAAAAAAAAAAAAAAACGTCGTTTTTGTCGTCCATCACCGATTTCAAAGTGAGCGTCAACGTGTTAAGGAATCAACATTTGGACGAGAAGTACTCTCCCATTCCGAAAGAGTGTAGATTACCAAACAGAATAAAAATGTTTCCGTACTACTTTGTCGGAGATGCGGCCATCCCTTTGAAGAAAAACTTATAACGGCCATACTCAGGGAGAGATATAGCCGAAGACAAAACTATATTTAATTATAGGTTGTCCAGAGACGAATTATTGAAAATTGTTTTGGGATATTGGTTTCCCGTTGGAGAGTTTTAAAGCATTCCTTAATATTATTGCCAAAAAAAGCTGAAAAAAATTGTATTTGCAGCCGTAGCCCGTGTTGTATACCTAAAAAGCTGTAAAAATGATAATTATTATTAATAATTATCGTTATCATCATTCATACGTAGGTATGTATAGGCTAATCATGTTTAAAACATGATTGGCTTATTTGCATGAACCACGAAGAAATAGCCATCAAAAATTTTTTCAAATTCCTTTGCAAAAAATAATAAAAGTATTTGTCCACAAAACGACTTGTGAACTTAAGGCTAAACTCGATTTTGTTTTACATAATTTTCATCCTTAAATTATTTAGAACACGTGGGTGGAAGGATATTTTCATATCTAAAGTATTTTAGAATGCACAGACTGTTAAGAGAGGAACCGTCCTCCAAGTCACTGGGAAATTGAAAAGAAATTCAATTTGCGGGGCATCAGGAAGCAATGCCAAAAATTAATTTAGAAATTCTTTTTCGTCGTTGCAGCAAAAAAATCAAAAGAATAAAGCAAAATAATTATTTGTTTTATTCAAACGGTTGGCATTTCGTTATTCTGAGGTTTTTTTGTAAATAAAAACCTATAAGGCCTCCCAAATTTCATCAAGTTTAATAATTTTTAACCCTATTAGTCTCGGATGAACTGCCAGAGCTGTGGAGCGCCCCGCACAGACCAAATAACATGAGCAGCCATTTTGATTTGTTTTTATAAATAAAATTAGAGTATACATTCCATTGATAGAAGAATAAAATTCGTTAAAACTAATTTCCTAAAGTATTTATTTTATGTAAAAAAAAATTCCCAAAGTTCATGCATTTACCATGCCTCTCGACGATAACCTTCCTTTAAGACATATTTCCGTTCTTAGAACGGGCAACCTTAGCTGGTTGATAATAAAAATAATTTCACACTTGTAAAGCAGGCTATAAAATGTTATCAGATTATTGGAATAGAACAGATACGTTCTGCAAATGAGCGATTCAATTTAGTAAATACAGATGGTTCAGTAGTAAATGAGAACAGCCTGGAGCTTATGGACTTGCGCATGTCAATGATAACGAAATGGACTAGATTTTCCGCCGATGTTATAACTTTGTGCGTTCATAAATTCAAACGCTTTACAACAGTATTTCACTGTTCTAAGGAAATGCTTCAGGAGCACAAAAAGATTTTCCCAAAATTTGTGCCATTTTTGACTATAGGAATTAGATAGAATAGGATAGGATATTCGGCAAATTTGGTCCGCAAAAATGTATCCAAATGGATTTATGTGGATCCAAGTGGCAACACCGCTTGACAGGTATCTCGGTCTGTCTGTTGGCATTATGAGGTACACCATACACATTCAGTACACACAAAAATTACATTATTATTTAATTGGTTTCCAAAATTTTAAAACCCGGACGGTATAAAACTCACCGCCCGGACGTACCCCGGACCTTCTCCAAACTAGGACAAATCCGGGGAAACCCGGACGGTTTGCAGCCATATCTATAATCGACTTGGCGTATGTTCGCTTTATGACAACTCAAATGAAATAAGACTGATCGAATGAAGAAATGACGCGCATTTTATAGAAACATTTGTTTTTATCCATAATGTTAAATTTCCGAAATATTAACCCTTTATGACTTGATTAGATTTTTTAATTGTTATTATTAAATGTCAAAATGCCTTTTGCATTTTTTGGCCTGTGTACCATAAGGAATTAATATTAATTTTAATGATTTTATTTAATTTTTACGAATTTTGCTATAAATTTGTCGACAGGCCATTTTTTATTTCATTCCATTGAATTTTTCTTCTCACGATTTTCGCTGTTGTGTCTTGCTCGCACTTTGTCTTTTTTTCGGACTCATTAGTGTGAATGTAAATTATTATAAAGTGGTCATTACAATTTCGCGACGATTCTTTCCCAAACTGATACGTCAAGTGTCATGAGAACATGAAATTTCGCCGTGTTATTAAAGCTCGAAACATCAGACGAGAGTTACAAGCAGTTCTCAATCAACATACCAGTACCGTCGCAATCAATGCCCACTCTCAAGTCTTAAGTTGGATGGTATGAGTCGCACGGACGAACCATACATTCCGAAGCATCCGAGGTAAAGACCAAGTCCAAGCTTTTATTACGGTTGTTCTTGACATCATTTACCTGAGAAAGACCAAGTGCGGCAATAGCATCCAGGAAGATATGCGCATTTCCAGAAGATGTACTGGGAACCAGGGAGTCATCATCATCAGAAACTTGTTATTGAACAGTAAGAAGATTGAAATCATCAAGGAACATAATATTATCCGAGTCCCGCGCCAGCTCGAACACATGTTCCACAGCAGCAGCAACGACATTCTGTGAAGCAGACGGACTATCGGGAGGAATGTAGACAGCTAGAATCTACAGTATTTTTGTCCCAATTGTTATACTGATGCATGGGAATTGAAACAGGGATGGATTGTTAATATCTATCTTGGAATTGCTGTAATTAATCTTTACCGCGTTTAGAATACCTCCTCCGAGGCCGAGAACAGAAAAGTCATCAGGATTTCGATCTCGTCGAAAATCTTGAAAGTTGTTGTCCAGTAGTTCAACATCCGAAAAGAAATTGTAAAGCCATGTCTCCGTTAAAATAATAACATCGTGAGGAATATTAAAAGAGTTCAAGTAGAGCCGACGTCTTTTTTACCGTAGACCACGAACATTTAGGTAATAAACGACTAAGTCTTTAATCTGAGATTTTTTTATTGCCCCGTCTAATCCATTAGCTTTTTTGATGCATCCCAGATCGGACGAGATACGAAACGTTTTACCAATAAACAATAAGTCCAGAATTTTAAGTCCAATAGCAACGTCTCGAGTTCATCGGAAAGTAGCAGTTTGAAAGATGACACTACACGATTGGGAAGGCCTTCTTGGGTCAAACTGAAGCATTTAATGCGTGAATCCATAAGACTTATTTTTGAGTTCACATAGTTAACGATAGATTGCGAAGAAGTCCCAAATAGCCTTCGGAAAAGCAACAGTCTCAAGGATAAAAGTATCCGACTGCCCTGAATTTTGTTGTTGTTGGAATTGTTGCGCATTCCGCTGCTTAAGCAGCTGTTGCATCTGCACTTGTTGTTACATCTACTGTTGCTGTTGTTTTTGTTGTTGATGCTGCTGCTGAAACAGCTGTTGTTGTTGTGGAATCTTTTGCAGCTGTTGTTCATGTTGATGCCACTGTTGTTGTGCTGCTCTTGTTGCTGTTGTTGTTGTTGTTGATGCTGCTGCTGAAACAGCTGTTGTTGTTGTGGAATCTTTTGCAGCTGTTGTTCATGTTGATGCCACTGTTGTTGTGCTGCTCTTGTTGCTGTTGTTGTTGTTGTTGCTGCTGTTGTTGTACATGTTGTTGTTGTGGTAGCTGCAGTGGTTGCTGTTGCTGTTTTTGCACCTTTTATGATTAACCGTCACCTGAGAACCGGTCGGTTTGCTAGATAGAGGAGTTAAATTTCTTAAATCAACTGCAATGGAGCTTATAAGCCTAGAATTCTCAGTAACAGCTGACGACCAAGATCCTATATCGCTTTCAACTCGCCTTCAACTCGCCTGATACTGCATCGAACGTGATCGTTGAGAGGCATGAGTGAGGCGTTGATAGCACTTGAAGCACAGGTTGAGTCATCGTGCACATAGAGAGACTGAAGGAGTTGCACAAATTCAGTACTTTTGATGTAATTGTGCCAGATAAATTTATTGTAATTTTCTGTCTTCTACTTATTTGTTTTGGTTATAGCTATGTTTTATGACAACTCTTGCATGTTCATTTCTTGAGTTTTTATTGTTATATTTGCTATTTCATTCACTGTGGTATTCATTTTAATTAAATTATTTAGATTTATTTGAAAATTTCTAACTATTATCATTTCCTTTACAGGTAATCGAGGGACTTTTGCACCTGTGGCACACTTCAGCTGCAGGTAAGATGCCTTGTTTTATTTTACATTTGAATGTGGTACTTCATCTCCTTGTGTTTCAGGTTCGTCAAACAACTGGTTAATCGCAGAGCCTATCTGAATAACATTTTTCTTTTTAAGGCGGTAAACTGACAACAGGATTGTCCTAGTATACTGTCCAGAGTTGAGTTTAATGCCCCCACCCACATATCAAGGAATATACCTTGCTTCAGACTGTGTTCATTCTGGTCATTATATTCCAACATTTCACCCACTTAAACTAGCATTGTTTCATTTTTACTTTTTCGCTCTTTTTGTTTTTATATATGTTTTTTTTATTTGGTCATTTCCGATTTAGTTGTTACTTTTCATATAGATTTAATATTGCATTCATTCGTTTCTTCTTCTTCTTTATTTTAGTTAGTTTTACTTACTTTTATTTTTTACAATTCTTTTTATTTTTACATCTTTGCATTCATTACTTATTTTTGTGCTTGTATGTATATTAATTTATCTCTAACCACAACATGAATTATGTCTTTTTTTTATTATTATTAATTTTTACGAGATAATTCAATGATTCTTTTTGGGATTCTCCGGTATGAAAAGTTGTATTATTTCGTTTTTATATAATTCTTTAATTTGTTAGGCAACGTTTCGGGTCAGGTTTGACCCATCATAATAAATTAACAAGAAAGAAGAATTTTTTATATTTAATACATGTTTGAGCTTATGAAAATGAAGGATGAAAGATCGAAAATAAATTAATTTAAGAGCAGAGCGAAAAAAAGCAAGAGTAAAGATATAATTTGAAAATACTTACAGGGATTAGTGTAGAAACGCGTTAAAATGAAAGACGGAAGACATTAAAATATAAAGAATAAAATGGTAAGTAAAAATTATATAAAAAAATATAAGATAATATAAAAGATATAGAGAACATAACAATATAAAATCTAAAAATCTACAAGCATGTATCTACGTAGTATAGTAAAATTTACATTAGGAACATTAACGATGACGAGAGAAGATCTTTCAGAGAAAATTATCACTCACACATAAATTGAGAAATGTATATAGACACACGTTAAACACTATTGTACGTTAACAAATAAGCAAAAAGGTAAATAAAAAAAAAATAAGCAAAAATTAACATAGACAAAAATAAAGTAAAGAGAAAAGAAATCATCTATACGAGTCATAAAAATAAAAATAAAATCAAGGGTCACAGAAACTAAAACTATAGTGTGTTCGACAACAAAACTTCTGTTACGTAAGCAGACTCATCTATAAAAAAAATGCATCGTTTGGTCGATCTTTGGTCAATGCTTTCAAAAATACCTTTTATCTCAGTCATAGTATTATATGACGACAGAAAGAATTATCAGTTAGATTGATTCCTAAATCTATCACACTGATGTACTAGGATGTGGTATGTGGGATGTAGACACTCCATGTCTCGTCTCATACCCTACATACCTAGTACATCAATGTGATAAATCTAACTGATCATTCTTTCTGTCGTCATATGATACTATGACTGAGATAAGAGGTATTTTTGAGAGCATTGACCAAAGACCGACCAAACGATGCATTTTTTTTTGATAGATGAGTCTGCTTACGTAATAGAAGTTTTGTTGTCGAACACACTATAGTTTTAGTTTCTGTGACCCTTGATTTTATTTTTATTTTTATGACTCGTATAGATGATTTCTTTTCTCTTTACTTTATTTTTGTCTATGTTAATTTTTGCTTATTTTTTTTTTATTTACCTTTTTGCTTATTTGTTAACGTACAATAGTGTTTAACGTGTGTCTATATACATTTCTCAATTTATGTGTGAGTGATAATTTTCTCTGAAAGATCTTCTCTCGTCATCGTTAATGTTCCTAATGTAAATTTTACTATACTACGTAGATACATGCTTGTAGATTTTTAGATTTTATATTGTTATGTTCTCTATATCTTTTATATTATCTTATATTTTTTTATATAATTTTTACTTACCATTTTATTCTTTATATTTTAATGTCTTCCGTCTTTCATTTTAACGCGTTTCTACACTAATCCCTGTAAGTATTTTCAAATTATATCTTTACTCTTGCTTTTTTTCGCTCTGCTCTTAAATTAATTTATTTTCGATCTTTCATCCTTCATTTTCATAAGCTCAAACATGTATTAAATATAAAAAATTCTTCTTTCTTGTTAATTTATTATGATGGGTCAAACCTGACCCGAAACGTTGCCTAACAAATTAAAGAATTATATAAAAACGAAATAATACAACTTTTCATACCGGAGAATCCCAAAAAGAATCATTGAATTATCTCGTAAAAATTAATAATAATAAAAAAAAGACATAATTCATGTTGTGGTTAGAGATAAATTAATATACATACAAGCACAAAAATAAGTAATGAATGCAAAGATGTAAAAATAAAAAGAATTGTAAAAAATAAAAGTAAGTAAAACTAACTAAAATAAAGAAGAAGAAGAAACGAATGAATGCAATATTAAATCTATATGAAAAGTAACAACTAAATCGGAAATGACCAAATAAAAAAAACATATATAAAAACAAAAAGAGCGAAAAAGTAAAAATGAAACAATGCTAGTTTAAGTGGGTGAAATGTTTGAATAGAATGACCAGAATGAACACAGTCTGAAGCAAGGTATATTCCTTGATATGTGGGTGGGGGCATTAAACTCAACTCTGGACAGTATACTAGGACAATCCTGTTGTCAGTTTACCGCCTTAAAAAGAAAAATGTTATTCAGATAGGCTCTGCGATTAACCAGTTGTTTGACGAACCTGAAACACAAGGAGATGAAGTACCACATTCAAATGTAAAATAAAACAAGGCATCTTACCTGCAGCTGAAGTGTGCCACAGGTGCAAAAGTCCCTCGATTACCTGTAAAGGAAATGATAATAGTTAGAAATTTTCAAATAAATCTAAATAATTTAATTAAAATGAATACCACAGTGAATGAAATAGCAAATATAACAATAAAAACTCAAGAAATGAACATGCAAGAGTTGTCATAAAACATAGCTATAACCAAAACAAATAAGTAGAAGACAGAAAATTACAATAAATTTATCTGGCACAATTACATCAAAAGTACTGAATTTGTGCAACTCCTTCAGTCTCTCTATGTGCACGATGACTCAACCTGTGCTTCAAGTGCTATCAACGCCTCACTCATGCCTCTCAACGATCACGTTCGATGCAGTATCAGGCGAGTTGAAGGCGAGTTGAAAGCGATATAGGATCTTGGTCGTCAGCTGTTACTGAGAATTCTAGGCTTATAAGCTCCATTGCAGTTGATTTAAGAAATTTAACTCCTCTATCTAGCAAACCGACCGGTTCTCAGGTGACGGTTAATCATAAAAGGTGCAAAAACAGCAACAGCAACCACTGCAGCTACCACAACAACAACATGTACAACAACAGCAGCAACAACAACAACAACAACAGCAACAAGAGCAGCACAACAACAGTGGCATCAACATGAACAACAGCTGCAAAAGATTCCACAACAACAACAGCTGTTTCAGCAGCAGCATCAACAACAACAACAACAGCAACAAGAGCAGCACAACAACAGTGGCATCAACATGAACAACAGCTGCAAAAGATTCCACAACAACAACAGCTGTTTCAGCAGCAGCATCAACAACAAAAACAACAGCAACAGTAGATGTAACAACAAGTGCAGATGCAACAGCTGCTTAAGCAGCGGAATGCGCAACAATTCCAACAACAACAAAATTCAGGGCAGTCGGATACTTTTATCCTTGAGACTGTTGCTTTTCCGAAGGCTATTTGGGACTTCTTCGCAATCTATCGTTAACTATGTGAACTCAAAAATAAGTCTTATGGATTCACGCATTAAATGCTTCAGTTTGACCCAAGAAGGCCTTCCCAATCGTGTAGTGTCATCTTTCAAACTGCTACTTTCCGATGAACTCGAGACGTTGCTATTGGACTTAAAATTCTGGACTTATTGTTTATTGGTAAAACGTTTCGTATCTCGTCCGATCTGGGATGCATCAAAAAAGCTAATGGATTAGACGGGGCAATAAAAAAATCTCAGATTAAAGACTTAGTCGTTTATTACCTAAATGTTCGTGGTCTACGGTAAAAAAGACGTCGGCTCTACTTGAACTCTTTTAATATTCCTCACGATGTTATTATTTTAACGGAGACATGGCTTTACAATTTCTTTTCGGATGTTGAACTACTGGACAACAACTTTCAAGATTTTCGACGAGATCGAAATCCTGATGACTTTTCTGTTCTCGGCCTCGGAGGAGGTATTCTAAACGCGGTAAAGATTAATTACAGCAATTCCAAGATAGATATTAACAATCCATCCCTGTTTCAATTCCCATGCATCAGTATAACAATTGGGACAAAAATACTGTAGATTCTAGCTGTCTACATTCCTCCCGATAGTCCGTCTGCTTCACAGAATGTCGTTGCTGCTGCTGTGGAACATGTGTTCGAGCTGGCGCGGGACTCGGATAATATTATGTTCCTTGATGATTTCAATCTTCTTACTGTTCAATAACAAGTTTCTGATGATGATGACTCCCTGGTTCCCAGTACATCTTCTGGAAATGCGCATATCTTCCTGGATGCTATTGCCGCACTTGGTCTTTCTCAGGTAAATGATGTCAAGAACAACCGTAATAAAAGCTTGGACTTGGTCTTTACCTCGGATGCTTCGGAATGTATGGTTCGTCCGTGCGACTCATACCATCCAACTTAAGACTTGAGAGTGGGCATTGATTGCGACGGTACTGGTATGTTGATTGAGAACTGCTTGTAACTCTCGTCTGATGTTTCGAGCTTTAATAACACGGCGAAATTTCATGTTCTCATGACACTTGACGTATCAGTTTGGGAAAGAATCGTCGCGAAATTGTAATGACCACTTTATAATAATTTACATTCACACTAATGAGTCCGAAAAAAAGACAAAGTGCGAGCAAGACACAACAGCGAAAATCGTGAGAAGAAAAATTCAATGGAATGAAATAAAAAATGGCCTGTCGACAAATTTATAGCAAAATTCGTAAAAATTAAATAAAATCATTAAAATTAATATTAATTCCTTATGGTACACATGCCAAAAAATGCAAAAGGCATTTTGACATTTAATAATAACAATTAAAAAATCTAATCAAGTCATAAAGGGTTAATATTTCGGAAATTTAACATTATGGATAAAAACAAATGTTTCTATAAAATGCGCGTCATTTCTTCATTCGATCAGTCTTATTTCATTTGAGTTGTCATAAAGCGAACATACGCCAAGTCGATTATAGATATGGCTGCAAACCGTCCGGGTTTCCCCGGATTTGTCCTAGTTTGGAGAAGGTCCGGGGTACGTCCGGGCGGTGAGTTTTATACCGTCCGGGTTTTAAAATTTTGGAAACCAATTAAATAATAATGTAATTTTTGTGTGTACTGAATGTGTATGGTGTACCTCATAATGCCAACAGACAGACCGAGATACCTGTCAAGCGGTGTTGCCACTTGGATCCACATAAATCCATTTGGATACATTTTTGCGGACCAAATTTGCCGAATATCCTATCCTATTCTATCTAATTCCTATAGTCAAAAATGGCACAAATTTTGGGAAAATCTTTTTGTGCTCCTGAAGCATTTCCTTAGAACAGTGAAATACTGTTGTAAAGCGTTTGAATTTATGAACGCACAAAGTTATAACATCGGCGGAAAATCTAGTCCATTTCGTTATCATTGACATGCGCAAGTCCATAAGCTCCAGGCTGTTCTCATTTACTACTGAACCATCTGTATTTACTAAATTGAATCGCTCATTTGCAGAACGTATCTGTTCTATTCCAATAATCTGATAACATTTTATAGCCTGCTTTACAAGTGTGAAATTATTTTTATTATCAACCAGCTAAGGTTGCCCGTTCTAAGAACGGAAATATGTCTTAAAGGAAGGTTATCGTCGAGAGGCATGGTAAATGCATGAACTTTGGGAATTTTTTTTTACATAAAATAAATACTTTAGGAAATTAGTTTTAACGAATTTTATTCTTCTATCAATGGAATGTATACTCTAATTTTATTTATAAAAACAAATCAAAATGGCTGCTCATGTTATTTGGTCTGTGCGGGGCGCTCCACAGCTCTGGCAGTTCATCCGAGACTAATAGGGTTAAAAATTATTAAACTTGATGAAATTTGGGAGGCCTTATAGGTTTTTATTTACAAAAAAACCTCAGAATAACGAAATGCCAACCGTTTGAATAAAACAAATAATTATTTTGCTTTATTCTCTTGATTTTTTTGCTGCAACGACGAAAAACAATTTCTAAATTAATTTTTGGCATTGCTTCCTGATGCCCCGCAAATTGAATTTCTTTTCAATTTCCCAGTGACTTATGAGGATTGGCTCATCCCTTAAAGCTGTAGAGCGCCCTGCGCGCTCAAAAACTTGCTACCAGTAAAACGCATTTAAAGTTCAACATTATTAAAAATGTTTGACAACTGAATACAGCTATTCCAGCACTATACAGAGGCCCTTGATCTTCCTCCAAGAACTGGTTGTGCTGAACCTGAAGGTTAACGTTTTCATGAAATTTATGAAGCTACCTCAGGTAGTGACAAAACATCTCCCAGCACGCGCGCTCCGACCGCCTCAGCTACCTGTTTTCCAGTCGCCAGACGGTTCCTCTCTTAACAGGCTGTGAATTCTAAAATACTTTAGATATGAAAATATCCTTCCACCCACGTGTTCCAAACACTTTAAGGATGAAAATTATGTAAAACAAAATCGAGTTTAGCCTTAAGTTTGTAAATTTTTTATTTATTTTTTTTAATATTATTTATTTTTTTTATTTTATTTTATACCATAGCCTAGATGATGAAATCATAGAGCATACTAATGTTGCCATTCCGTTGGTAACGCAAAGAAATAATGATGATAGAGCAAAACGAGTTGGACACCCACGCAAATTATTATAAGTTATTTTGATTTTTGCATGTCCGACTGTCAGTCATCATTCGAGAGCGCGTTTACCTGAAACTCTGAAATTTTGTACACGGCCTTTTTAAAAAATTCGAAAATGGGACAATTCGGGTAACTTGTTTGTAAGGTTGCCATAAAAAAAACGTCTCTTTCACTATATATTTGAACACTTCCTGAAAAAAAATAGTAAAATAATTTAAAAAATCCCCTAAATCGGGCAACCCGTTCAAGGCGCTGCCATTCAAAAATTAAGATTTTTTACATATATGTAGGTACTGTGAAATAGATAAGTTCTAGATGTTTTCCTTGTACTGAAAATTTCTTCAGAATATGATATCCTACGAAATTGGTTATCATAATTTTTACTGTCCGACAAATCGTTCTCGAAATATATGCGAAAAGCCACCTCAACAATGTAATTTTGCAGAGAGGTGGACTAAACCATACAAAATTACATAAGGGAATTCACCTAGAGTAGTGTAAAAATTCGTCATAGACTAATTCCAGATTTTACCTGGTTGTGTTTTATTTTAATTTTTAATTTAATTTTATTTTTTAATTTTTTTTTAATTTCTGTATTTATTTTGTAATTTTTAAATTAATTAACTTTTTTTAAATATATTTTTCAGTAAAAAAGCATATCTGTGCTTTTCTTACCTGTTTTTAATACTATTTTCCTTTTTAAAAAAAAAGCATGCTGGGACTCGTCCGCGTTCCAAACAGAGTAGAGCTTGTCTGTATATTTATTACAGCATATGGTGAGTTTAAATTTAAATCGTCAACTAGGGAAAGTTTTATTTTTCTATGAAAAAAGGTTAATTTGAACACTTGGCGAGTCAGAATATATCAGCGTCAGCATCCTGATCTATCTACTAGTAGTGTGTCAATGATAAATTTCCATTGCATTAGTGCCATAACATAGTTATCACTGTGATTTTGACAGTCATATGAATAAAATATAAAAGTGGATACATTTTTGGATCACTGGATACATTTTTCCGCAAATTTGGATATAAAACAAATATGCTCGGCCGCAAAACCGTTCTCAGGATATCTGTTACACTCTCAGCCAGTCTTGCTCAGTAGGGAAGAGAGCGGTACGGTCTTTCCTTGCGCAACCTGCGTTGTATGCATGTGTATTGTGCTCCGCGTGCCGGCGGATACCCGATAATATAGTGCGTCAACTCATGTAAGTAAAATAGGCAACACTTCACGAACGAAAAAGATTACCCATATAAGAAGAGACCTCTGTATTCATAAAAATAAAATAAAAAAAGCAAAAAGGTTATGTAGGATAAAGGATGGGTATAACTTAATAGATAGTAAATACCTACATTTAAAAGAGAGAAACATCGAAACTTTTACTAGAACGTGCTGCTCCACGGCGCGTTGTGCAAGTTTACAACAATTTGATAAGTTTTACTGGATGTTTTGCATAATATAACTGAGAATACTCGATGGACTGCAATTGAAAATAATCAAAATCGAAATTGATCACAAAAAAGTGATAGATGACTGGGTGAATTTAACAACTCTCAATCGAAATCTAAGCGACCAAATAGGCTTTTAACGGCAAATCAACTTTGTCTTAAATTTTTAACCGTTTGCGTGCTGAACAATTTTCTTCGACTTATGCTAAAAATGCGGAGTACTTTATATCTCTGATTTGGATGACACTCTCACATTTTGTATAAAATGCAAAACTAGCTCACCCGTATTTTTTTGATTTCCCGTAGCACGCCCCAACCCCCCGCTATGGGGGTTAAAAATTGCGTGATTTTACGGTGTAACGAGATTTTCAAAAAATTATATTTCGAGAACACTGCAACCGATTTTTCTCATACAAACCCCAAATGCAGCCTAATACTTAACGGAAAAATATTTTTGTTAATAATAGTAGTATTTAAAAAAACAAAAATTATTAACTATTTTTTTTTGTATTTTTATTTTGAAGCTAGAAATCTTGTGTATCTATGTACAGCAAATTGAAATGGTGTTTGGCTTTGTTTTGGAGATATGAATTTTTAAACTCAGCGTATACCTAAAGTAACGCACAATGAGAGCACTGAACTGAGGGGCATGTATTTTTTTTTCTCTTCTGCCACATTTTTTTTTTTTTGTAATTTTATTATAAAGCTCTATGCCTTATTTATATATCTGCAAAAGATTGTAATTGCGTTTGGCTTCGTTTTGAAGATATCAATTTTTAAAGTGGCCATGTATCCACACGAAAACATTTGTCTTCAATAGTTCATAATTTTATTTTTTTGAAAAAAATACTATTATCAACAAACCTTTTTTTCTTTTGGTGCTACTATATTTTTTTATGAAAACTGTAAAGTATTAGGCTTCATTTGGCGTTTGAGTCAGAAAAATTGGTTGCAGTGGTCTCGAGATATAGATATACCGGAGGGTTAGGGCGTAGTACGGGAACACAAAAAATACTGGTGAGCTATTTTTGCATTTCATAGAAACTGTGAAAGTTTCATCCAAATCAGAGTTATAAAGTACTCCGTATTTTTAGCATAAGTCGAAGAAAATTGTTCAGCACTCAAACGGTACTTGACTTTTTACCAACCTTTATTTGAAACAGTTAACTTAAAATTATTATTTTTAAATGTTATATTATCAATAAGCAAAAATCAAATAAGCTGAATAATACTTATTGTGCTCACTACCAACTAAAATGAATTCCAGATTTATACTAACAAACAGGAGCGAGATCGCGCTCTTCGCATTTTTAGTACAAATCGAGAGGTGCGCGATAGCGCTTCTCAGAACTCAAATGGTTAAAAACATGCTCATTTGTGCAACGGCCGGGCGTTCAGTCGCATGCAGAATATTACATAATGTCACATTTTTACACATCATGTCGTTCAGTCTGGTAGCGTAGTGTCTCGGTGCGCTTAGTAGTTTTGACGTTTAGCGTAGATTTCTTCTTAAAAAACTTTCAAAATTGACATTTCGAATCGAAGTGCACACCAACCGTTCAGTTGATATCCCTACTTTTTCAATCATGTGATCTGCACACCTGAACGCACGGCGGGTTATTCAAGATTGCACAGTATTTCTTACCATACTAGGTCCTAATAGCAACGTAGAGAGAATGTTTTCAGTCACTAATTTCTCAACAGTGAACGAAAGAAAGAAACTCACTAAACACACAAACAGTTCATAAATAAAGAAAGACACGGTATAACAATTTGAACTCATTTCATTTGTTAGTAAAATAAGGAAGAAGGTCTGGTAGTCCAAAAATTAAAAAAAAATTGTATTGGAATGGAGATATTAGCTCGGAAGCTTGCACAAAGTGTTAAAAATTGAAATTTTTTAAATCAAATTCCTGTTAGTAGGTATTCTCATTTCTTTAGATTGTGACTATTTTAAAAAGATAAGGCCTAGATCTAGCAAATAACGTTGAGTTTTTCATTTTTAGTGGGGCTTTTTTTAATTATTCGACTCTAATAGTACTTGTTTCTTCTCCGGAACTTAAGCAATACGATTATCTGCTAACAGAATTGCAGGACATTTATTATTAACATTGGCGAACATTAATTTGCCGAATTATTTATAATAATCCTACTATAAAAATAAATTCAACAAAAATATATATATATTGTTACGTGCAATAGAAACAGACAACTGGTGACATCTACTGGCAATGGAAAGTAAACGACTTCAGGTTCGGAGAATCGATTATGTAATCGACAGGAAGGTTCAGGAATAAGAATGAATAGAACAGTCAAGAAGCTTTTGGAATAGAACACTCCAGAATAATCCGAAGAGTTTCTAGGGTATAAATATAACAGTTGTCATCGCCAGAAAAAGAGTCTTGTCTTAGACGTTGCAGTGTTAACATGCGAAAGTGTATGTAATTAGATTGCGATATTTGAAAGTACCGTGTTAGCGATAATTAAAGTTGAGTTAATTAAATGAATGGTTTTGTGAATTTTATATGATTAAAGCGAAATAAATAACTTGTATATTAATTATTCAATATTGTGTTTTAAATAACAAACCAAAGGCCACGCTCGCAACAATATGTATACTGATTTCACCGACGAGAAATTGCAATATTTCGTTGAAAGTTGTTGAAATTCAAAGCAAAATAGTAGTGAAAAAAATGTAGGAGATTCTCGTTAGAAATTTTCAATTTCTTTGAACTGCAAATTTTCATTTTTCATCTTAAATTATATGGTTTTGTCAGATGTTGGGTTTCTGTACGTTACGCTAGATGTCTCTAAAGTGGTCTGTGGTCTAGATCTAGGCTAATTTTTTATGAATTTTCTCACTTTCAAGATACAAACCAAAGTATATAGTAAATTGTTTAACCTACAGGCTCGCTGGTATCTAAATTGAAACTTTTGCTGAGTACTAACTCCTCTTAATGCAATTTCTCAGCGGTCTCAAAGGAAAAATTTTAGCGTTTTTAGCTTGTGATTTTTTGATAAAATTTTTTGCTATTAAACATTAATAAATTTGTGGATTCCCAACTCACTTGCGGATTAGCAGCAATAATGAAGGTGTCAAATTTTTAAATATAATTTATTCAGCAAATCATCGCAACTAAGTATATGTATATTTTTATTTTTCATTTGTTTGCAATCAATTTGAAGTTATAGGACAGACGTGATTGTATGAGACAAAGGTTATTATTATACAAGTCGCAAAATAATATAAATAAATTTATTACAAACCACTAATCAAATTTATTCCCTTTCAGAAATTTTTGTTTAATTATAATGAATTTGTGATTACTTATTGTTGTTAACATTTTGTAAAAAGTATGCCTGTATGGTCATCTTTTACAAACCATTCTAAAATATTAAACAAATAAGGTAAAATCATTCAATTTAAATACTTAATTGTTTAATAATTAATTAATATTAATTTTTTGAAGTACCTACTTGCGTAGTTTTATATAGATAAGACATGAATTAAAAAACATAAAAATAGAACGAATTAAAAAACGTAAAGTAATTTGTCCAATAAGTTTAATTTAAGATACATTTGAGTAAAATAATGAATAAGTTGCATTTTTGTTGAAGTTTATATAAAATTTGAGTTGTTTTAAATTTATTTGAAATATAGACGAAACTTTAGATTTGTCAAAATAATGAATTTTATGATTAAAGAATGAATAAATAGCCAATTGATACCTTTTTAATCGCTACACTACCTACCACCATTTTGATTTCAGCACGCAGCATATTATGATTTGTAAATGCAGCTTATTGGATGTCTGTCAATTTTGGAATTGACATATTCCACCAATGTGTTGTGATTGATTAACGTAGTTCATCATTATAGGAATTGACATCAACTGAAGGAATTATTAGTTTTCTAGTGACAGTTGTCACAATATTTCTATACTTTAGTTTCAGTTACAGTTGTCATATCACGAGTGATAACAAATTAAAATGACTGAGCCTTTCGAGAAATTTGAGCGATATATTATTATTGAATTTAGGTAAATAAATAATTAATAAATAAATAATTCTTTATTAAAAGGGCACAAATTAGATCAAGCTCATTAATTTGCGCCTACTCCAAGGCAGATTTAGTATCTACTAATAGAAATATATGAATCTCATAAAAATTCGGTTATACGTTAGTCTATGTTATACTTACTAATTAAAAACTATAGTAAGATACAAATTATAAGAGCGAAAAGCAAATGAAAATTGCAATTAAAGAATGTAATTGAATTCAACAGTGAACACTAATGAGATAAGCTTAGAAGCTAAAAAAATGATTAATTGATAATCTCTTAAAGCTAACAGGATAGTAGTTTTCTTTAATTTCAAATGGAAGGGTATTCCATACATAAAGACCATAGACGAAAAACAAACTTATAATAGTAAAAACTTATTTCTGGTCTGTATACACTGGATTATTACCTTTTATAAATGCATACTAAATAAAGAACTATGGCAAATCAATAGTAAATTGACATGAAAAATTAAAATAAATGAAAACAAAATGATGAAAAAAATTTAAGTAAAAGTAAAGAGTTTAAAGTAAGAAATTATTTGAAAAAAAACAACATAACATAAACAACATAGATAAATATACATGTACATAAATAAGTGCTTGACGAAAGCGGTTCTCATCATCACATTACTCTTCAACAAAAAAATGCTTCCACAGTGCAACACAGTGCATGATTGCGAAGGGTATTCCATAATCGAACTATTGCAACAAAAAAAGAGCGCTGTCGCACGATGTATGAATTGTTAGGTATAAGGAGGGTTTAATGTCTATATGAGTGCAAAAATTCAAAACGATCTATCAGGTAAAAAGGAGAACTTGCATTAACCATATTTGACGTAAAAACACCAATGCCCTAATATTCATATTAATTATAATTAATATATAAACGGTACACAATCATTAAAACAGGCTAGACAGTACTACAATAAATGAAATGTGGCATCAACAGAGATTTTACAGGTTTCAGCTTTAGATTAGTAGAAAGTAGTTTAGCGGATAACCACAGTTGCCTAAGGACACTATAAATCTTGCCAAGAGACTGCTTTACATGGTCACAGCAACTCAGCGTACTATTTATACGTACTCCCAGGCTATTAGCTTCTCTCGTATAGGGGAGAATCATTCCATTAAGGTATATGAGAGGAAGATCAGAAAAGGTAAGATCATATCTGTAACAAGCAATACACGTAGATTTCAAGGGATTTAGTGACAATTGGTCTGTACACGCCCATGCAGATATATTCAACATATCAGAGTTTACTCTAACAATGCATTCCACTATTAAACCTATTGGTCGAGACAAATAAATCTAAACATCATCAGCGCAAAGGTGAATGTTAGCATCATGAAGTACGTCCGGTAGATCATTGATGAACAGATAAAATAGGAAAGGTCCGAGAATAAACCCTTGTGGGACTCCAGTATGTACACCTTTCCATGCGAATTGTTCATTCCCTATCCTGACCTACTGAAATCGACCAGTCAGAAAAGCTCTGATTAATTTAAGCGACGACGATGAAAAATTATAATTTTTTTTAAGTTTAGCATGAAGTAAACCATGATTAACTATGTCAAACGCCGTGCTAAAATCAAGAAATACCACAGCCGTGAAATAGTTAATGTCCAATGCTCTGCGTTTATGCGGCTTTGTTTTTAAGAGTGCTGTTTTGCTTCTGCAACCCGATCAATAACCAGATTGCCACCGGGAGACCAACCCATTTTCGAGAAGTTTCTCCAAACGAGTGCTGAAATGCAATTTATGCCGAGGTACGAGTAGCAATCTGGTAAGAGCTGATGTGAGAAATATAACATTATCTGGCCAAATATACTATCCTGAACATCGCATACGCAATTCTAAATAGAATATAATTATCCCAGTATACTTTTGGAATCTTGCACATGAGTTATATACAACATTTATTCTATTACGACATATAGTAACTGATCAATTTGCCGATAGTTTCACAGCCATAAGTTATATTTTGTAGTACTGTAGTACTTGTAGCCTTCACAAGACGAATCTTTGTATCTCTAGGAGTGTAGGATGTATGTCGGACGCCATAAGCCCTTTAAACCACGACCTTTTAGCAAAAAATAGAGGTCAAATTAAAAAAATATGTGAAAAATCCGAAGTTTTTAGTTTAGATCACAATAACTCCTGAGGAGTACTATGTGAGTATTTTCACCTCCCGCTGTATGGACCACAATAGAGGAAACACCCTATATACATATATGTAAAATCTATATATGTACATTTATATGTACTATATATTACATTATGGAGTTATATTCTAACGATAATGTAACGGCTTGTACACTATATATTCCCAAGCTGGGTCATCAGAATTTCGCTATATAAACGGGAAGATTTCAACGATTTTCGACTTAATGATTCCGATATTTGAAGAGACACGACATAAAAATAAAATTGTAATACCTTTTGTTAATTATTTGTAAAAAATACATAGTTTAGAAAAACTGGAATAAATTGTATTTCATACGACAATGTCATTTTTATGATTTATATCCGGGAGGAATTAAGACCTTTCTTTTCGCATATTTTTATCGTTTTCCCTAATTTCCTAAGTAGACTAGAGAATTGTGAATTGAAAGTGTAGCGATACATATGTACAAAGGGAATACAAACACATACTAATATTCTGTTTTCTCTCACTCGATATAATACAATCAATATTTTATAAACGAGATTAACGTTTGTTATCAGAGATAAGATTACGTTCTTTGCTAATTACATAAATAAGCTCACTTCTACTTCACTTGTAGTTCAACTGTGATCGAGTGCACTAGTTGGGATCTTGTAAATTTAATTGTAAAAGTTTAGTCCGGTAATAAATCCTGTACATATAAATTATTAGAATTAATATAAAGTATAAGTATAACACTAAGCACAAACTTTGTTTAATTTTTGATTCTCCGATGCAAATAGTTCTTAAAAATAAAAAATAAAAACATCAACAGAGAGATAAGGGGGGTTACCACAAAAAAAAAGCTCACGATTTCTGTTTTCAAAAGCCCAGTGGAACATAAACGCATAAAAGTATGCAATTTGAAAATTGAAACAAATCACATGCAAAGGTATATGATGCTGTGTTATTCGTGTGCATTGTACTCCAAAGCATTTCGGCCATCTGCACAGCAATGGGATTGCATAAGCATGGCGAGATTTTAGATTTGCTGTTGGATTTTTCATAGAACTTATAAAACGTTTTGCGTGAGGAGCAGGCAAGGGACAAACGAAATGTGTTCGCTCTGTGCTGTTGGTCAGACACTTTTCCTTGTAATTTGTCTGGCTTCATTTATTACTTGGGTAAATTTTATTTTACTGAAGCCACTCATCAAATAAATCTCTTCCGAGAACTTTGAGTTGTAATGTTTCATATAATTTTGGCAATGTTCACACTATGTCAGTTTTACCATTTTAATAACTAGATAACCAAAGATATACTTTAAAGAGTTAAATTTGACTTTACTAATAACCATTTTCTCCTCCCTACAGCTTGACTAAAATCCATTAGGGTTTAAGATCCATACAAAAACATAAAAATATCGGGACCGCACATTTTGAGATATTCAAGGATAACCGAAATATCCATTATCCTTGAAAGCAAATTTTCAGAAAAATGATTTTGATTAATTTTTCTCGGAAACCTCAAAGCTTCCAAAAATAAATAACGTTTATTTCATGGAGATCCGATGATAAAGTTACATCTACTAAGCAAAATTTCCCACAATTTTCAAATTTTAAAAGACCGTATCTCGGTCATATATGAATAGCAAATATCATAAAAAAAAAAAACACAAAATTGGTCGATTTTCTGTGTAACGGCTTATAGGATTATATATTTCATATACACAAATTTACATACAGAGTAACATTCAGTTTTCTCTTCTTTATATAATTATTGGACTGCATTTTACTAACACGTTCCATGATTAAATAATAGTTACTCACAAAAAGAACCAAATAGATTTATAAAGAGAACTGCCAAAATAAATTCTCGCCTCCCAAGCTAAATAAGAATTTATCAATGATAAAACTCAAAATATTCCGCGAAATCTACACTCATATACCTAATGCAAAAAATGGCGGCATACACTTTCCGAGCATGCACACTACAGCCCGCCGCAGAGTTTTCAAAACAAGTGAATGCTTTCCGAAAGCATATTATTCCATCTGACGGTGATGAAATGAATTAAAAACGCCAAATTGTATGCAAAATATATAAAAACAAGAAATTTTTGTCGTTACCATGGTTAACATTATTGACTTTATTTCCTTTATCATTGCACAAAACAATTCGACTTTTTCAAAATAAACAGAAAAAGGTTTGATATTCGTTACAAATTGAGCTTTCTTTCCAATAATATCATAATTGTGATAGTTATTCGTCTCTGAAAATAGTAACTTTCAAAGCAAAATATATTGGTAACCAAAACTTTTTTATTTGTTTTCTCTCCGTCACTTTCTCTTCCACTTCAAGATCTTCCATACTCAAGTACAAACTTATCTACTTGATGTACCATTATTACGTTATTATGTACCAAACTTTGCAAATTTCATGCATTTGAGAAATTTCTACAGCTAATTACATACATATAAAACTCCGAAATCTTTTTTTTTTGACATGTCATTACCTAAGTTTATGCTTTTTCTCAAATTATGTGCAATTTTGATCATAATAATACGCACAGATTTGACGTATTAACTTTTTGTGTTTTTTAAGATTTCAGTAATAACCCCCCTTAAGGAGTTTTATTCAAAAAAAATACGAAAATTCCCATCGCCCAAACTCTTTAACTCTCCAGGATACAGAATCCGGCCCTAGAATATAAAAAATTATATGAACGTACAATATATTCTAATATAGTTCAGCACTCTATAAATGCCTGGATTACATAAATTTTCATTAATTTCACTACTGTTATATTGAGTACCTCATAAATAAAATTCTCCTAGCATCTAGAAACCCTTTATCAGCAATATGCACATCAATTCAGAAACAAGTTTCAACATTATTGAGAGAAGAAAATATCTCCGATGGAAAAAGCAATATATTAGGAGAGCGTGAAAATTTATTTCCTAGCATCCATCCGTCTTTTATCTTGTAGACTTTCGAATCCCGAACGATGTAACCCTGGTAACTAAAATGATGAAAATTTACACGTAAGAAAATATCAAATTTTTCATGTCTGTTCGTGCTTTTGATAATTTCCAAGAACAAAGGATAGAAAAGGAGTTGTTTTAGTGAATGAAAGGTACAACCTTTTACGAAACCCTGACAAAAGGTTTTTACTTTAGAAATTGCTTTCTCTGAAATAATTTTATTTAATTTTACAGAAAATTTCTTAATAAAAATGCTGACTAAGCACTTCCAGCAAGAAAGTGTATATATTAATGTATATGTATATAAGAGAGAGCAAAGAGAAATTATATTGTGGTGTCGGATCAAAGGATATATTTAATTTTTATTTATTTATATAATTATGTGGCAATGGACAAGGAACTATATGTTCAAGTTTTGTATTTTTACAATGCTACGTTTATAAAGTGATTAGTTTTTCTTTGCAAGCTCCAACGCCATCTGTTATTAAATTCCTCATCTTCTTGTACAAATCAAGTGTTTTAGATTTGTTATCGTTTTAAAAACAAAGTGAACGTGTTTTTTTAGTGATATGCAAATTATTGTTCTATAATTTAAGTACGACCAGTATATTTGAAAAAGTAATTGAAATCGTAAAGTGCTATTTGAATTTTTAGTACTGCCTTAGACACACGATCAGTGTGAAATGAAGGACTAGCCATTTAGTTGTTTTAGAAACCGAGAGAACTTTTGAATTAAATGATACACTTTTTGAAATAGAAACCTGGATATATAGGGTGTTCCGGTGTAGGTGATCCATAGAGATGGAGTTGATAGTACTCACCTAGGCAAACAAAAAATTGTAAGATGAAGAGGGGGGGGGGGGGGGGGGTAAGACGCGTTTCGGCGGTAGGGGGTTTAAGATTTTTAGTGCTGTTTCCACTTTAAACCCTGCAAATTTCTTGATATGCACCCTTTCAAGGCGGAATGCACCTCAGATGATAGAAAACCGTCTCTTCTTTCCGATGAATGCCCAACCAGCTTTCTTTTCACCTTTCATCGGAAGTTGTAGGACGTCAAAGTAACAAAGTTGGAAAAAAAATTAAATTTTTTTAAAATTTTAACGATTTTCCCGCCAAATGAATGATAACTATACAGTTTTTTCCAAGATTTAGAAACCCCTACCTAAATGCTATCGTTTTTTAGATATTCCCATTTTTATGATGCATAATTTCAATAATTTTCTTAATAACAATAGAAATCGCGCCTAATTTTATGCAATTCCACGCAAATTAGAAAAATTAAGGAAATTATGAATAGAAACGGGAATATCTCAAAACCGGTTGCATTTTGGTAGGTAGGGTGGTCAAATTAATGGTAACATTCCGGGGTTTCTAGATCTTGTAAAAAACTGTACAGTTATTATGCATTTTGGCGCGAAAATCGTGAAAATTTGAAAAAATTTGGATTTTTTTCTCCAATTTTGTTACTTTGGTGAGCTATAACTTCCGGTGGAAGGTGACAGGATGGCTGATTGGGCATTCATTGGAAATTTGAGATGGTTTTCCATCATCTCAGATGAATTAAGACGGGTGTATATCAAGAAATTTACAGGGTGTAAAGTGGAAACAGTACTAAAAATCTTAAACCCCTACCGCCGAAAAGACGCGTCTTACCACCTCCTTCACCATACAAATTTTTGTTTCTCTAGATGAGTACTATCACCTCCTTTTCTATAGATCACCTACACCAGAACACCCTGTATGTATGCATCGAAACATAAGTATTCTTCCACGAAATGTATATAATGTTGGTGATGTCAGTGATAATGAATTCCGGGATAATAATAATAACCAAATATCACTTAACGAAAATGAAGTTGTCACCAGGATAGAATAACATAGAAGGGTTTTTATTTGTATCGTTGAAACGTTACGTGAAAGATCTTCTCCACTCGATGTAAGGTTCATCGATGTGCCGACTTCATTTTACACATTTACCACAGATGGACGAATTTTTATTTTTCGGGCTGAAGGCGATAAAGAGGTACTCATTAGAGAGGTTAATCAACTCTAGTAGCTGCAATGTTTTGATCAAAGCAACTAAATTAATGGATATTTTTTTCTGCTTAATTTCACTTTGTCTCATTATAATTCTTTCATGTAACATAAAGCTCAGATTAATAAATTGCTTTGTATGTAGTATTGCAGATTTAATTTTTTTTTCTATCCATTCTATTTCTTTCTTTTAATTATGTTTTGTTTTTTAATAGTGACCGCAATCGGAATTACACTCCTTCTCGATTACTGTCAGTCAATATGAACCTGGCGATCCTTCCAAGATAAGTTGCCCACGTATCTATGCTGACGTTTTGATATACATTTCTGAATTAAATCATCTGTCAAAACTTTGTGCGCCTTTTCTTCCGGTTGAATGCCGATAGCATGAAGAGACCACAATTGTGATAAGTCCATTTCAGTAAACTCGAAAGCATTGAGAAAACTAACATATGATGGAAAACAATGATTAATATTGGAACTATTCGTACTCACGGTATGGGGGGGTCCTTGCAATGTCCAGCCAAAGACGGTTTGAACAGCTCGTAAATGCTGCGTTTTTGCTTACCAGTGACCACCGTCCAGTAGAAATCCCCAACCAAGTGTTCAATATTTACGGACTGTACATCAGCAAGTTGCAATCCTTCGAATGCCGTACACATTTTATCCCTGCAAACCGACTTGCTTTCGATCCTAATACGAACCGAAATTGATGTTAAAACAAAGTTATGCGCGCAATGTGTTAATGGTGTTATATATTTCTTGTATATTAAGAGAAGCGAGCTATTCTCGTGTCGTAAACGATTCGCGCTGTGCGACATTTTATTAGAGCCATGGACATTTATGCATTTGAAGCTGGAAATTATGTCCGTGGTCATTATTGGCGTGGTCACTTCATTGCACCTTTTATGACTGGGTTATACAAATAAATATAAATAAGAGAAAAATAAGGTAGAAAAATATTTATTTTCCTAAAAGTATGTCATCCATGTTTTTCAGTTTTTACACGTACCTACTTTTGAGATTAGCTTTTAATAACAGAGAAATTGTTCAATTTTTCTACTACGTTTTTTAATTAGTCTTAAATAATTAATCACCTTTTTACGGAGTTAATATTAAACATGTCAGCACGTGGCACTAAACTGTAAACATATCAATTATTTTTGTTTTGAGCATTATCAGTACATGATGAGTCATTTAAATCCTCTTTCGAAAAACGAATGAATCTCGCAGTAAATTCGAAGCTAGACGTATACCGAAATCAGAGAAATGAAGAAATCTTGAGCAAAATGCGGAATTGTTTTCTCATTTCTTGCTCAAATTCAAGATTACTCCCAGAAAGCGAAAGCTTCGCTAAAATGTTTGGCAGGGAGCCAGCCCAGCTGCTGTTGTGTGCGTCTCCCTTCTCGAAATTGCTGACATCTGCCTATTTTTTTCTGTCAACGCCCTTTCCAGCGATTAGACTTCTCGCTTGATAAACCGTAGCAGACCTTGCACTTGTTCATCTTCAACTCCCGCTATTGTAGAGGAAGTACTGCTAGGTGTTACTCAATTCGCCCCATCTTCCTTATCCCTGTCGGTCCCAGAGTTGTCGTTCATACGATGATAGTCCACTGTTAATTCGCTTCGTAGTAGTTTAGTTGGCGGGGACTCTCAACGCGGTGGGAGATCTGGTGCTTGATACTACAGAATTATAAAGATGACATAGCCCTAAAACATCATCCCTGGACTTAACTGGATTAAGCGACAGTAATTGTTGATCGATAAGCTCTTGCAATAATGCTATAACACCATCATAACAAGCTTTGGTAGCAGTAAGACCAGAATTAGTTTTCTGAGCTTCATCCACCAACACAGTCTCCAAATAACTAAATTTATCAGCGCCGGTCAAATTTTTGTTTTCATGGACCGTTGATCGAAAGTGTTCCCAGAAGCATAACCATTCTTCGAATTTTCCAGAGAACTTTCATGGTTGAAGTTTAGACAATTTAGAGCAATCCTTCGCTGCGGTTTATTATTGTGAGAAGCCTCCTAAGTCGTTTGGTCGGTGTTGTAAAAAGAACTAGAATTACACACATTAATATTAATGGTAAAAGTTACTAACTACTTAGACGTTAATATTTAGCATTACTTATTTGTATTAGTATAAGACAATCAAACTAAACAGTGCTCATACGCTGAGCCAGAGAAAAGGGCAGTTCCACTCGAAACTTGTAACCGTACAGACCTCAATAAATAACCTTATATACAAAAGTGTTTTTTATCTAAGTACTAAGTACAACATGACGCAACCGGTGAAAACGAAAGCAATTTAAAATAATTACGTTGGACGTGCGAAATTAAATTAATAAAACGTTAATTACATAAAAACTAAAGTGTAGTGACTAAACTTCGATTGGAAGTAAAATGGAATCGATATTCAGGCTGCCGCCCCCGATGACCTTTGAAGGAAATGTTAAAGAGGAGTGGAACGTTTTAAGGCCCTGTGTGATAATTTTTTTATAGCTACGAAAAAAAATAAGGAAGCTGAAGACATTCAAGTAGCAATGTTACTTAATTTGATGGGGGACAAGGCGATGGAAATTTTCAACACGTTTCAATTGGAAGAAGCCGACAGATCTAAAATTATTAAAGTCAAGAATGCATTCGACGATTATTGTAATCTCAAAGACTGCATAACATATGATAGATTCAAATTTTATGCTAGAAACCAGCAATCAGGGGAATGTTTTGATCATTTCGTAACGGAACTAGTAAAACTCTGCAAAAAATGTAGTTTTGATGATACATCAGAGCCGATAGCGGATCAAATGGTTCGTGATCGAATAATACTTGGAATCGGAAACCCGGAAGTGCAAGAAAAATTACATATGATGGAAAAATTAACTTTAAAGAAAGCTATAGAGATCGAAAGAATATTAGAGGTAACACATCAAGAAGCGAAAGAAGTCCAATATGCACACCCAGTTTATTATGTGAAGAAGGCCAGAAGTGAGGCATCATCGTCAGCCAAAGACAAATACAATGATCACAACGGTAAAATGACAACAAATTGTAAGAACTGCTCTTTTACACACAGAATTAATAAATGTCCGGCGTATGGTAAGCTATGCTTTAAATGTAATAATAAAAATCATTTTTCCAAATTGTGTAGGAAAAAAAGTGTGTACGAAATAAATAACGCTGAATCTATTTCAGACGATGAACTTGAATCTTTAGTGATCGATTCCATGACAATAGCAAGTATTCAGGGTCAAGACAGAGACTTCTAGTTAATGAAAAATTGGTAAAGTTTAAAATCGATAGCGGCTCTGGGGTAAATATAATCCCATTGAAAGTTTTTAAACAATTATTTAAATCGGTAAATATTCAAATTACAAGAATAAATTGAGAAGCTTACGCAGATACATAGAACAATTTGTGATTGCGGATGTGGAATCAAATCCAATATTAGGTTTAAAAGCATATGTGAAACTTGGGTTAATTAAAAGAGTGCATGAAACTAAGTGCATCATGAGTGAAGACATAGGAAAGAAAACATACTTAAACAATATAAGGATTTATTTAATGGGTTAGGTTGTTTTGCCGACAAATGTCAAATAAAGATAAAAAAAGAATGTAGATCCGGTAGTAAAATATTCACGACGAATTCCATTAATATTAAAAGAAAAGGTATTAAAAAAACTAAATAAAATGGAAAAAGCTAAAATTATAGATAAAGTAAACAATCCAATGGGGTGGGTTAATAACATAGTAATTACAGAAAAAGAAGACATGTTATGTTTCATTGATCCATTTGAAATTCCAACGTTAGAGGATTTAGTTTCTAAATTATCGGGAATGGAGTACTATACAGTATTAGACTTGAAAGACGGTTTCTGACAAGTCAAATTTGAGGAAGCGAGTAAAGATGTATGTACATTCGTAACACCATTTGGCTGTTACAGGTTTAATCGATTAGCGTTTGGCTTAAACTGTGCACCTGAAAAATTTCAAAAACTAAATTCAAAGTATTTCGGGCATCTAAAAGGTACATTTGTCTATATAGACGATATTTTAGTTTGCGGGAAAAATAAAATAGAGCATGATAAAAACCTAAAACGAGTTCTAGACACTGCAAATGAAATTAACGTTATATTTAATCCTAAAAAAATGCAATATTGTGTCAAAAAGGTAAGGCCATATTTTCTCGAAGGAGGGTATTGAAATAGATCCTGAGAGAATTAAGGCAATTTATTCCATGCCAGATCCTAAGAACAAGAAGGACCTCCAGCGGTTCTTAGGAATGGTTAATTATGTCCGAAATTTTTTACCTAATCTGTCTGAAAGTACAGCTTCTCTTAGAGGGTTGCTTAAAAAGAATGTCCAATTTTTTTTATTACCAATTCATTCCAAAACCATAGAAAAACTAAAACGAGATCTGAGTCAGGCTCCTATTCTACAAATCTTTTGCGAAAATATCCCATCTGTAATTCAGACGGATGCATCTAAAGATGGATTAGGTAGTTGTTTACTACAAAATAATAGACCGATATCTTATGCATCTAAAAGCATGCCACAAACAGAAAAAGCCTACGCGCAGATAGAGAAGGAACTTTTAGCAATTGTGTTTGCGTGCAAACAGTACCATCCTTACATATATGGTCGGAAAATTACGGTACAAACTGACCATAAGCCCTAAGTATCCATCTTTAAGAAAGATATTGCTCAAATTAACTCATCACGTATTCAAAGAATGCGGCTCAAATTACTACCATATGATTTGAATGTAATTTTTACACCCGGCAAATATATGCTAGTTCCGGACCAAAGCGATGTGGATAGCTCATTGAATGAAACAGTTCATTCCATTAACTTTTGGGATAATAGAATTGAAAAGATTGGAAAAGAGATACAAAATAATGAAGGAATGCTAATCTTAATTAGATACTCCCTGAAAGGTTGGCCAGGTGATAAAATTAAAATTCATGGCTTCGTGAAAAAGTACTGGCCAATAAGACATGATATATATGTCGAAAACAATCTCCTCTTCTTTAAAAACCGATTGATAATTCCCACGTCAATGCGCGTTGAAATATTATAAATCGTACACGAATCGGATATGGGTACCTCTAAAACCAAAGGCCTAGCAAATTTAACCCTTTACTGGCCAGGAATTTACAATGACATAGAGGATATTATACGAAATTGTCAAACCTGTGAAAAATATAAGTCGTCTAACTCGAAGCAGTTGCTTATATCTCACACCATACCAAATATTCCTTTCAATAAATTAGGTTGCGATATATTTCAATGTAAAGCCAAAAATTACCTAGTGCTAGTCGACTATCTATTTAAGTTGCTAGAAGTTGGTGAATAAAAGATAAAACTTCAGGTGAAATTAAAAGACATCTAAAGAAAATTTTAATAGCAGACAACAGCCCTTTAACTCATTTGAACTGAGGCAATACTCGAAAGAATGGAATTTTCATATCATTACTTCTAGCCCAGAATATCCTAGAAGCAACGGCTTGGCTGAGAAAGGTGTCCACATAGCTAAAACCTTACTACGAAAGAGTGAAGAAACCAATAAGGACTTTGAAAGTGCATTATTGGCGTACAGGAACACCCGAAAGCAGGTGTTAAATTCACTCCTAGTCAAATTCTTATGAGTCGTGTGTTAAGATCAAAACTTCCAGCTAGTAACAAATCATTGAAACCTGAGTTATGTCAGAATATTTTTGCTAACACTAAACTTAAACAGGAAGCAACTAAATCCTATCATGACAGACATATCCGAAAACAAAAAGAAAATGTATTTTCGTATTTTAGAGAAGAGGGGGATGATGAGGCGAATGATAATGGATTAATGAACACTACCTCTGAACCAGCTACAAATACTAACCCTCAAAGCACAAGTTATGGAATCTCAAATAGTTCACCGTGTTATGTAAATACTCGTAGATATGGGCGAATAAGTAAACCGCCAGTACGGTATCAGGCTACATTATAGGCAACGGTGGCCAAACGGCGGCTCGCGAGCCACATGCGGCTCTTTTTGAGTTTTATTGCGGCTCAGTTAAAAAAATTTCATAAATACTTTCTACTAGGTTTTGAGCATGTAAAATCTCATAAATAATAAAAATAAATACTAATTCGATAGAAATTTATGTTTATTTTTATTATTTATTTATGTTTTAACGGTTTTAACCGTTTTAACGATGTTTATAGCGAACGTTATGACGGATCGAATATATGCGTGTGTGTGTGTGACTAATACATGTATTCGTTTGATTTGATGCGTATGTTTTTATAGTCTGTTCGGCCTAAAAAGAACAAACACGCGGACCGTCGGGTATCGTCGGGTATTGTTTACAGTAACACCTGTGACCAGTGTAGTAACACGAGCTTGTTCGTTCAAAGGGAGAGAAAATATTTTTTTTTACAAAAAATTCAAGCTCTCCGAAAAGGCTTAAGATATTATTAATTGCGATTGAGAAGATAAGTGAATATTTGATCGAGACATATCGAAAGAATTCTAAATAATATTTAAACAATTAAAAATATATTTATCTTGAATTTGATGTTGAACAACACACGCCACACTGATCGCGCCACTTTGCTTCCGAATATAATTTCCGAGGGAAACCGCACATTGCTTTGTTTTGTTCTTTTATGGCCGGACAGACTATACCCGTACCACAGTATAAATAAGGATAAGTAGAGACAGAGAGATAAAATTTCTGTAAAATAAAATTCCCCGAATCCAGCATGAGATTCCCCCCACTTAATCTATTTCGCGCAAACCAATGTAAACAGAAGAACGTTCTGTTCAAATATAATGTGATTACACCAACAAACATTAGAATTCCTGTGAAAAACATTGGGACAATTCCCTTAATATTTCAGAAAAACCACAATTAGCAATTCTTATTCGCCTCGTTTTAGAAAATGCAGTAACGAAAGGGGAGTTATTAGATTTAATTGCTTTGAAAGATACGACTCATGGAATCGATATAAAAGCTGTTGATATTGCACTCCAACAGAAAAATGTTCCAAAAACTAAATTAGTCAGGTTGCGACTGATGGGGCAGCAGAAATGGTTGGACAGAACGGATTAATTGGCCTTTTAAAAAAAGATGCAATCGCGAACATCTTGTTGCAAAATATTTTAATTTTGAAAATGTATTTACTCCTGTTATAAAAATTGTAAAATTTGTAAGGACAAACGCAAAAAATCATCGTCATTTCCGTAATTTCATTAATGATATTGACGAACCATGCGCAGATTTATCTCTGTATTGTATTGTTATATGGTTATCCACATATAACCTTTTTAACAAATTTGTTAACCAATTTGATCCTATAATCGAATTTCTTAATATAAAAAATCAATCATATCCACAATTAATGAATCCACGACTTAATGTTTTTCACCGATAAATTTAAAAATGCAAGGAAAAAATAAAAATGTTGCAGAATTAAGCCAAATTATTTACAGTTTCAAAACCAAATTACAACTATTTCGAAAAGATATAAGCGAAAAAACTTTTAATCATTTTCCGTGTTTACAAAAAGCTGCATTAGAATACAATCCTTTTCCTAAAGCTAAAAAAAATATGATACAAAATTAGGCAACATTTTGGAAGATTTTGAGGAACAATTTGCAGATTTAGATGCATTAAAACCATCTATCGCATTTTTAATAAATCCATTTGAAGTTGATATAATTTCGAATGGTTTTCCGTTTTCTAAAACACTACTACATGAAACAACGGAAAGAAAAATGGAATTAATAGAAATGCGAGAAGACTGAAAATGTATCATAAATCTGCAACTTCAGTTGATTAATTCTGGAATGCCGTACCATCAGAAAAATACAACCACTTAAAAAATGTTGCATTTAGACTATTGTCAATTTTCGGAACAACATATAGTGTTGAATCACTGTATTCAATAATGAAATATATTAAATCTAAATATCGGTCCCAATTATCAAACGAACATTTACAGCAACTATTAAGAAGTGCAATTACCAATTATAAGCGTAATATTAAAAAAATGATTTCTGACTTTCAAATACATAAACTTGGTACAAGCAAACAATAATTCTGTGTAAGTGAATATAATTATGTATTACATATGTAGGTATTTATATTTATATTTTTTTTTTGTAAGAAAAAATGTTAGAATTAAATAATAAATAAATTAATAAATATGACTCTTGAATTTTTAAAAAAAATTGTTCCGTATAATGAGAGGGAAGCAGGAGGTACAATTTACTGAATGCCCGTTTTCTACATTTATTTGAAGGGGCGAATGTTTTTCCGATTTGGCTCTTAAATATTTTCGATTTTTCAATACGGCTCTAAGTATCACCAAGTGTGGCCACCCCTGATAGGCTATCGTTTTGTGTTTTATATTTTTAGTACTCACTTGGAATAACATTGAACTTATACTCAATCTATAATTATGCTTTGAAATAAAATAGAATAATAATTATTACCTGAACACAAACCCTCAATATGTTAGTATTTAAAACTCATTTAAAAAAAAAAAAAAAAAAAAAACTTGAATTCAACTATGTAATTAGGGGAACTGAATTTAAAGCTGAACTAAATGGCATTTGTAGAAGGGAAATGTTGTAAAAATAACATTAATATTAATTGCTAAAAGTTACTAACTACTTAGACGTTAATGTTTAGCATCACTTATTTGTATTAGTATAAGACAATCAAACTAAACAGTGATCATACGCTGACCCAGAGAAAAGGTTCACTAGAAACTTGTAACCGTACAGACCTCAATAAATAACCTTATATACAAAAGTGCTTTTTATCTAAGTACAAAGTACAACAGTCGGCTGCGAGATCAACTTTTATATGCACCTTTTTCAAGTGGGTATAAGGATGGGTGAGTACACCTATCGCCAAATCTTCGTATTCGGCGATTTTCTCTATTTCTTTATCGAGCTCTTTAGCTAGTGTCCTTTTCATTTTTCTGAGCCGTTTGCTATTTATTTTAACATAATTTTTATAAGAGCCATTTAATAAATAGTCATGTACCTATACATAAAAAAAAATTTATTATTATTATTAATTTCACTCAAAACCTCTCATAAATCAACAACGATCTTCGAACCTCAGCTTGGATGATCAAGGCGAAATACTATTCACTAGCTAAAGTTGTCCGTTTCTAGAATAGGATTCTCTCTCAAGTTTATAAAAAAAAACATTTTTTTTATTTTCAATTTATAATTTTTTTTATTGTAATTATAAATTCATACTTACCAACTCCATCACCATTCTATACAACATTTTCTCGGATTTTTCTCAATACCATCTTTGAACTTCTCTGGCAAGCGATCAGAGATAACCACACTGATAAAACCTTATGGTGGGTTGCTTTTTTGTTTATTTGGATATTGAATATGTTGACTACCAAAATGAACACTACTGTATTTTGTCCTGAGCGCACCAATTTAGTTAGACGCCTCGTAAACGTGCACACGAAAATCTGAAGTAGAACTTGACCTTGAACATATGTAACTATGATACGGTAATATTCTTCAACCGATGACCAAACTGCTGGCCAATGTCTCTGATAGGAAGCAGCTATGCTCTTGTAAGACAAACTGGTAGCGACCGCGAATGGCCTTATGCGAAGTAGCGTGACAAGTCGCGGCGCAATAAGCCCGAAAAATTGTGGCATTTCCCACTATGTGGTAGAATTCTGTTCATGTATTCGTTATGCTCATGGAAGTAGTAAATCTAAAATATTTTTGAAGGTGGGTTTAGCGAAATTATTTGAAATAAACCAAAATTGTGAACTGTCACTAACACAAAAAAAGTTGGGAATACAAAAACGTAAACAAAGAAATATTTTGAACACTTCTCTTGATATTTTTGTTTCCCTTCCCTTTTTAGGGTTCAGTATCCAAAGCGAAAAAAGCGGGAACCCTATTACTAAGCCTCCGATGTCCGTCCGTGCGTCACCGGGCTGAATCTCATAGACAGTTGAAATTTTCACAGAGTGTGTATATCTTTTACCGCTATAACAGCAAATAATAAAAATGAAATAAAATTAAAACTTGAATGGGGCCCCCATATAAGAAACGTGTTTTTTGGCGTATACTTAGTGTTAAATTTTGTATTATGGTACAGAACCCTTCGTATGCGAGTCAGACTCGCGCGTGCCCGGTTTTTATTTCACTTTTTTTGCACGTAAGCTTGTAAAAAGTTCATTGGTATTTTATTTTCTTCGGTACACTTGTTACTTTTAATGTACTTCTCAGTCAGTCATTTGGCACTGTAGTGATAACAATGGAATAAAAAAGTGAAAAGCAGAGAAAACTGATTCTGTCCCAGATTTGAGGCAAGGAAAATTGGCAAAACTTTTTAAAATTCCTGAGGCCATCATTCAAGAGGTACATATTAAAAAAATTTAAGGAAGAGCTAACAGATCAGAGCAAGCCTGGATCGGGAACGAGAAAAGGATCACGTGATGCAAAAAAGGTGCAGAAGATTAAAATTCTCTTCAAAAGACATCCAAACGTCTCAATCGGGGATGCAACAGCGAATCTTAAAATTCCGAAGTCTACCATTCAGTACACTAAAAAAAGAAGTATCAATGTGTCCAAGGTTCCTGATCGCGATGAAGCGAAACAAAAATAAATGTGTAAAATTCGTGCCCGAAAACTATACACAACTTTTAAAAACGTTCTCTTGCTACGTCACGGACGACGAAAGTTATTGTAACGCAGGCTTCAGCCAAATTCCAGGTCAGGATTGTATATGTTGCCACAAGTCGGGGAAGAGTAATCCAAGTCCAAAAATTTAGGGTATGGAGAATCTCAAAGTTCCGATAAAAACACCTTATGTGGCAAGCGATCTGTTCCTGTGGCTGGAAATACGGACCATTCTGTACAGAAGGGAGCATCAACGGTCAAATGTATTTGAAAAACTGTTTGCAGAAAAGGCTTTTTCCATTCATTAGATCATATACAGGGCTTCTGAAATGTCTTGGCTTGATTTGGCAACATCCCATTATAGCAACGGAATTTTACCGCTAAGATGTCATCAATGCTGTTCCCTAAGGAAACATGGAAGCAAACCGCTCGAATTGGCCAGAGCTTCAACCTCTCTAACGCTACGGGGCATACGTGAAACAAAAACTGAGAAAGACAAAAAAGCAAAGCAGGACTCTCGAAATTTTCACAAAACAAAATTACGTAAATGTTACAAAAAGTCTAAGTTTTGATTATGTACAGAACTTGAATAAAAAAGTAATTTTTTTTATATGGATAACAGAAATCAAAATAAATTTGCTACTACATATTTTGAAGTTAAGACTTTGATTAATATGTCAAAAACAAATGAACCACTTTTCATTCCGGACACCCCTTATTTCCGGAAAAGAAATTTCTGGTTTAATTTCAGGACTTCAACTTGCCGGAAAAACGCCTTTTCAGTATTATTTAGGCGATTATTCAAGCAGCACCCCCCATCACACAACCCAAGTAACATTTGAAGTTGAATTTCCTATCATCGAGGGCCGGTCGACCTATTAGGTCTTCAAAGTAATTTTGACCTTGTAGTTAATTAATAGGGAAAAATAACGTAATAATTTCTTTTTAATTTACCTCATAGGAATGAGAAAAAATAAATATTTCCTAAATAATTCCCTATTCGATTGTGTTCGCCCTCAAAGTCCGAATTCCCAAAAAAAAGTTAACCTCGACGTTAATTGGACTATTATGGGCACGTTTAGTGAAATCCCTAATAGTCAAAATTACGTAAAAATACAACCAACAATTAATTTACTTTTGTTTTGCTTCAGTAGCACTGGCATTAATGAACTGTTCCTTTCATTGAATGGCTTGATCAAAATTACAAATGTTGCTCCTTTTTACGACACATTTATATCTGGAATACTATTTGCATTTTTAATATATCAATAATATATACAGGATTTAAAAATATCGTGAAATCCTTACCATACCGCCTTCTCTGTTTGACAATCATTTAAATTCTTTCAATTGTCAAATCTCTTTTACCTATTTAAAGCGAGATTTCCTAATTTAGGGCGAAATGCCTATTTTAATTCGACATTTCTTTCTTTGAACACAAAATTTTTGCCGTTAAAGTCGAAAATTTTGTTTATTTCGCCTTGCCATCCAGGAAAGTCGTCGTATAATGAAAAATGTTAAGTCAAACTAGCCTTTAGGTCGAGAAATGGATATTTAACTATGGCTGCCATATATTAAAGGACTGAATAGAAAAATTTCCTGATTTTATAATTTAATTTTTTCCATAGTTACTGAAGAAACCTCCAAATAAACGAATTTTTCTTAATTTCAGATCGATTTAAGTAAAAATATTTAATTTATTTCAAGCTTCTAAATGGCATACCAAAGAATAATTAAAAAAACTTTGAAATTATTATTTTTTAAATACCTACGTATACAATATTTTTAAGACGCGTTGGTGTTTTTCGGAAAATTATTTCCATGTTTATCAATAAAATTTTTGTTGTCGTTTTAAATTGATCGCTTAAAAGCTGAGAGAATTAATTTTGAATAAGCCCATACTTCTCATAATCATTCAAGTTAGAGTTATATGCCTTGTTCATAATATTTATATTACCTACTAGCGAAAATATACACACAAAGTTCTTATAAAATGAAATTCCTTATACATTAGCACAGATGTTAACATGAGTTAAACTAGGTAGAAAATAGGTCGAACTTAAGGAAAATTTACGTTAGTTCGACGTGAAAATTAGGTTATATTAACCAAATCAAGTAAATGTGTCCTCTGCCCTATAGGCAAATATTTCTTAGTTCGACGTCCTGTCGTTCTTCACTTAGGTAAATCGGACGTAAATATTAGGTAATCTCAACTTAACCACAATTAGTCGCTGCACTTATTTACGTCGAGCAGACGTAAATTCGACCTGAAAAAGTGGGAAAATGTTAATTGGCCAGGCTTAATCAGTAAATGCTTTTATTCAATATAAGCAAAATTAACGAAACAATTCAAAGTTTTTTAATTACAGAAACCACAAAATACAAAACCCGGCGCAAAATCACGAATCTGACGTTAAATTCAAATTGACGCAGTTAACATTTAGAAAGTTAACTGTGTTAAACTTGGTTAAATTCTTCTTGCTTTTCCACCCCTCCGTTTAAAAACCGAGTTTGCCTCATACTTCTCTTCTAAGATTTTTTTTGAGTAAGGAACAACTAAGGTGGAGAATAGAAGAATTTTTATTTGTAACATTTCTGAATTAAATTACAAATACTAGAAGAAAAAACAACCGCATCGTCCGGGGTTTGAAGCCGGGACCTTCCGTTTTCTGGGCGACTGCCTTTTTACTACTGAACTAAAGAGAGACAGATGTTTTTTCCTCTTGTATGCCTTAATGGTATAGCTAGCCTACTAAGCCATATTGCTTTCAGCTGGCATTAACCAGTAAGCATTTTCCCCTTTTGTATTTATAATTTAATTCAGAATCGTTAAAAATAAAACTCCTTCGATTCTCCATCCGACAACAATTCTAACAAATGTGGGTTCGATTCCCGTGCGGGAAATATAAATAAAAAAAAAACAACTAGGATTATCATTTCGTTTATGAAAATTGTAAATATTAAATAAAACTGTAATCAGGCAACCCGTTTTGCTATATATTTTTACACAGCCTGAGTACGCGTGGACCTAAAGAGCTAAAATATTCTACACGGCGTCTTTATAGAAATAGTACAAATATAATTTCAGAAATTTACCGGGCAACCTATTCTTGGTATTGCCAAGGGGTATTATAAGTATTGGTCTTAGACCAATTCTAGCTGTTTTCCTTGTAAAATTTTATTTCCTTCTGACGTCCTTAATTTTTTCTTACTTACAAGCTTTTAAATTTTCGCATTTGCCCTCTCAAGCTCTGTCTTATGATGAAAATATATGATAGGGTCAGCTTTCGTCCATTAGTCACTGGTACTGGAGATATTTTCGTGGCCGATAATGCATTTTCCGTTCGGATTTGATGCTAAAACAGATGTTGATTTTAGTCCTATCAGTAGTAGTAAAATTAAGAAATGTGCATCAACTAGGCTCTTAAAGGAATTGACAGTACGTGCATGCTGGATACTAGATGGGAGAGCATTCCAAGAGCGCGCAGTCTGGACAAGCCTATTAAAACGAGGAAAAATAATGTTCCGGTTACTATGTGAATTAGTGAAATTTATCATTTCTCTAAGGTAATATGGTTCATTATTATTTGCAAAAAAAACATTAACGTTCTTTTTTTGAGATATGTAGTAAGCGGGCACCCCACCAGCTGATTGCGGTAAGGCGAGACATGGTTATATGTGCGAAATCCGAAGATGAAACGTAAGCAATCATTGATCGCGACCTCCATTTTGTTGGTACAAACACTATCAAGTCGAGGGAAAATGAAAGTTCCGCATGTGAAGTACGGCAGGATTAGTGTCTTAACCAAATTTAAACGAGTTGATTGTGGCAAAATACTGGCTGAGAGCCATAGCCTTCGAAGTCTGGAGTAAATTTTACTAATTTTTGATTTGATAAAAATCTTCCTATCAAATGGCCATAAACTGCTGTGTACGCTTCAAGCTAGGTCCAATATTTCAACTTTGAAAAAAACATTCCTTTAAATATACAAAAAGCATGTTCCCACGGTCATCATGGATTGCTGTATCATTCATTCTCAGTTGCTTTTTTTCCTGCATACATATATAGTAGTAGTAATTAAGATAAAATACTATCATCAGGACCACAAACCCTGACTAAACATTTCCGGATATAAATGAAATGACTGCATAAAATTTTCTCTCTGGTTCTTGTTCTACTATAGGGGTTAAGCCGTTGCGCTGATGTAATAATAACAAAATTAATTATTCCTCCTCTTCCCCATCCCAAGATGACCCGGAAAGCAAACATTGCTGGTAAATTATACCACGGTGGTTATATGAAATTGCTATAAATGTCTACTTCGATTGTTGAACATAATTAAGTGGGGTTATGCCCCTGCTCCACCTATAAAACAACAAAATAAAGTATGCAGGAGATCGGGTTCATTATAATATGTATGATGCGCGGGTTTGAAACAACAGAGCTAGTTTCATTACGGATATTTGCACCTGCATATGTAATTAAGTATGGAAATTTTGTAGATTGAGGCTTCGATTGGAAAACAAAAATTTATACAACGGAATTTAATTTAATTGAGTTGTATGTGTGTGTGAATTAGTTCAGACTCCTGTGTATTAGTTACGTTGCCGAAAAAGCCAATTGTTTGTTTTAGTTTTGTTTATTTACCAATAATATATTCATTTGAAATAGATATTATGATTTATAATGTAATTTGAAATTAAATTTTCCTTTATAGTCAAAACCGCAAAAGTTATCAATTCAGAATTCAAAATTTTCCATTCCAAGCAAGGCGAAATCAAAAAATTCCAAAGAATAATTAATTTGATGCAAATTTAATTTGTTCCTGATAATCATGTTTCGCAAATTTTTTACATACAGGCTGTTCGGTAATTAAGTAAGATGGATTCTTTCCATACCCAAAGTTTTTCATTTTTCAGAGGAAATGTTCGAAAGTGCCTTCAAGGATTTGGCAAGATAATAATTTTAAGAAAAAGAATTGTGCAAGGTATCACTAAGCTTGTATGACTTATGAATCTCACGGGTCTTTTGCTACAAACCTTTAGGAATATATACATATACATAAAAAGTCGTGTATTTTATTTTTTATAGTATTGTATTTCATTTAGTAATACTTTTAAAATAATTAATTTTCAGTGGGTCTTCACTCTTGAGTAATCAGTTCTAGTAATTTGGAGAAATTTAATTTTAGAAAGTTCTGACAAGATTAGTCGGCATCTGAGTCCAAACTGTTTTAATAGTGTTCTCGAGATCTCTTATATTCTCGAATTGTCATGGCTCCCGATAATATTAAGTTCAGGGGATCGGACAGCCCATGATAAGACGCTTTCGTTTCTACTGAACACCATTCAAAAACTGGTCGTGGTGCGGTATGAATAGCTTCATTCTCTTGTTGGAATATCCAATTTGTTGTTGTATCCATAATTTCATTCATATAATCATCGGCACATTGTATTAAGGAAATGTAGGTTCTGCGCTTTACTTTCCACTTAACATCCTCAGTTCGAGTGCTCCATTAAAATTTATCGCTCCCTAGACTATAATACCACCTTCTCGGCTGTGATGACTTGTTATACATCGTCTTCCTTTTACTTTAAGACAAGGGAGCGTGAAATTCAGCGAACGTGGCCAGGGCAGCCCATTGTGGTAACCTACTTGAAACTCCATCACCAAAACCTTCCTGTCCTCTTAATGAAGCGCATCAGTTCTTGGAGCGGTAAAGTTTTCAGCTCAGAGATATCACACCCAAGCGTATCCAGTCTGATCCGGGCAAAGACCAGAAAAGCACACAGAACTTGATGTCTCAGGCTCTCCCTGCAGACAGAATAGACACTACAAGCTATCAACAGCTTCTATATTTGTTAGATGAGTGTAAAGCAAGCAGTGGCCGGTGATCATGCTAACCACAGTTCTACATTGTTCCCTTCGAACACCAAGAGAAAATTAGATAAATTCTCAGTGTTGTGCACTTGCAAGTGATCAAGTTCGCCCATTTCTGTTGATACTACACATCCGCTTTGATGAGGGACCTGATAACCGAGGTGGCAAGGCCTATGACGGCTTTCGCTCCAAGGAATGGATAACCAGAGCCAGATCTGGCTAGAAGGTCAGCCGTTTTATTCCCCATGATCCCCATGTGATCAGGAAACCACTGAAGGGATACCTTGTTGTGGATACACAGCTTACCCACTGACGATCTGCAGTTTCCAGGATAGGATCTCCATATCAAGAGCTATCTTCTCTGCTATTTCGTTGGCAAAGATTTTAACCTAGAAGACAGTGGTGTGTTTTCCAAGAAGGTATTCTAACCTAAAGTCTAGTTCAAGAAAGTAAACACCCGCCCTGACTCCCTCTTTAGTTAGAGCGCCGTCGGTGAAAATCTTTAGAGCGGACCGGGGAAGGCTCGATATGGAACTTCCCTTAGTACACGATTCCCTTCAGGAAAACTTACAGTGAAGTGACGGCCAAAAAGAAACTCTGATACCATCGCATCAAACGACATACGGCCAGAGTTTTATACCTTTCCAGACCACACACCAAAGAGCAATAAGAAGAATCAGTCCCCAGGCGTCTTACCAAGACCGTATCCATCAGGTTGGTTAATACAGAATCTTTATCGCTGGAAAAAAATGAGGAACGTCGATCTGCGTATTAACTAAGGTTTTTTCTATAATTTTAACCATTTTAAGTTTAGGGTGGGTTAAGGTTTTGTTAATCATTTTAATGTTCACACATTCGCCAAAGTACCTACATCTGCACTGATTTCAAGTACAATTCTCAACGAATTTGAAGCGAGTCGTAAGATTTTTATCGCAGTTTTATCACCGACCTTGTAATTTTTATCGTAGTTATTAGAATTTCTTACATAACGCCTACACATTCCATATCTGTAGCCATCGCCATATTATTGGGGTGGGTAAATTATGGTGCGAATTTTTCAAACAAAAAAAAACTGGCACCGAAAAGAAAAAAGCTGTGTATTTATTTTAGAAAGCATGCTTTAAGCATACACACCACACACATCGAATTTGTCCCTTTGTCGTGTCCCCAGCAAAACACTCGCGTAATCCACATAAAAAAAACTTTATTCAATAAAACCACTTCGAATAATATCTAATATAACTCGAGCTTCTGATTCACACTTATAGCTCTTAACTCCTAATCGCCAAAAACACAACTGAGTAACCTGATCCACTCGCAAGTCGGGTCACCTGTTAAAATCATTACAGGCGGAAGCGACTCTGACCCAGTGACCAGTGCAATACCTTGCAATTAATCGCAAATCATTACATCAGTCACTGCCGTCAGCTGGAGACCCCAATACTGTTAGTAAACAAACAGTAAGCCCAGCTGAGCATTTCACTATGCGAAGTGAATTACTTAACCCTGGCTTAATGCTTAATTACAACAGCAGTGGATGCGATAGTTTTTTAATAAACAATTCGCAATCGCCAAGCATTTAACCGTGCGAAGTAAAATGCTTAGATACTGCAAACTGCTTAATTAGTCGTACACCTGCTGCTAGTTAAGTCATGATGTCACAACCAGACCGAATTGAATATTGGGCCACGACATTCCTCCCCCCTGTGAAAGACTAATTCCCAGGGGAAATTAGATCAGGGTGCTCGGTTTACTTTCAACTACATTGTACATTTTATCGTATATATACAATAATTGTTTTTTTTTTTTTTAACATCTTCTACGTTTTATCTTAGCAATATCTACTTCTCTTGATTCAGTTCCAATTTAACAACATGTATTTTTATTTTTCTTTTCTCGTGATCTCATTTACTTCTTCAAACAATCTTTTTGTTCAATTACAATTTAATTATATTCTTAACCCTAATTTTGATATTTCTAAAAATAGTATTACCATAATAACAAATAAAAACTGTACAATTATTTCCAGGATTAGGTTTACTTATACAAAAATTGATTCTAGATTTCATTAACTACATATATTTGTTTTATCTAATCCTATTACATAACTACACTATTTACTTTCGTTTAAACATTTTTATACCTAATTCCAAATTTTTTTTTTCAAATGAACAAATGTTTTTTTTTTTTAGCAATTCTTACACTTAACTTGAATACAATATTTATATTGGTTTAATTACTCAGAGTGATTCCGTCTATCTAAAGGTTGCCACTGTCCTACCCAATATAACACTTAGTGTAACAAAAATATCTAACCCTACAACAGTTGTTACTACGCTAGCTGTACCAGCTGTTTTCCGACTATCGTAGGCAGGTTTGCTGTGGGCAATGTTGCTGTAGTAGGCACGATTACTTGGAGGCCATCGTTCGTTTCCTTGTCTTCGGTAGGCTGTCCTGTTGTTACAGTGGGTTTTATTGAACTCCGGGTGATGGGCAATATCGACAATCTGCTTGATCTAGCCGGTACTGGTTTTTGCTTCCGACATCTCCTGCGGATCAGAACTCCTGCTACTAACATAAAACTGGCAATACTTAACAGCCCAATTATTGAGGTGGCGGCTAGATAGATGGTGTGGGGCTGACTTTGTTATCGATGTATTTCCTCTCGTGTGATGTCCTCATTTATTTTTTGTATCTCGGCTGCATGATCTCTCCAGGCTTGGTTGGCATTGTCGGCAGCTAACAGCCGTACCTTACGATTTTGATCGCCATCAGCCATAGGCTTTGTAGATCTATTTCTGGTGCTTACGCTATCCCATGATGGTAATTCCGAAAATGAGGGTTGCCAAAGACTAATATTTCGCTGAGCGTGGTCCTCTGATGTGATCAAAAGGTCGCCGATCTGAAGGTGGCAGTGCTCCTCGATTGATAATACTCCGGTAGAACATAGTTCTCCAATCGCTGTAGGTGTATCGCGGCAGTTTACCTCTAGTTTCGTCTTGTCGGCCATCACGAACAACCAGTGATTTCGGGTAATCATGCGGACTAGACTATTCCATTTTGGGAGAATTTTTTCCTTGCATGCCAGCGGGTTGACGTTGAAACTTCGAAAAAGGTTGAGTACACAGCTATCACCAATGGCTGTGACGATTGGTCCCAACTGTGGGCACAGGAAACGCAAATTATTTTCGAGGGTTGTCAGTTGTTGGCATTTCTCATATTGCTGATAGTCTAGCAGGACATACTGGCGATCGTGATTATTTGCTGCTAGAAATTCGGCTCCCAACTCATATACATGGTAGCCGTCCTCATCAACTACTGCGGGAATGGTGTATACTTTGTGCAGTTCAAAAGCCACTCTCTCCGGTTGAGGAATGTCTATTCTGACCATAATGTGCTGCGGACCCTGCATTGCGCTCACCTTAGCAATTTGAGTCAACAATTGGAAGTCCAGAAATTCCTCTGCTAAATCCAATTGTTTTGTAGCGTTCGTCATAATTTCTGTTAGCTGCCGGGCGTGAATAATCATGGGGTGAAGTTTTCCCATGCTCAGTGCGACTAACATGTTCGCATAACCTTCTTGGACATCGCTGAGTTCTCGCAGTTGGAGGGTCATTAGTGTCAGTATTTCATTTATCTCCACTCTCCGTGTTAACGTTGTTATCTCCAGGTCTTGACTTTGCTGCGCGGCGGTGATGGCATTGATTTTATTCCAAAGTTCCTCTCGCTCTGCTGCTGCCTGAACGCGCGACGCATTGAATAGATTAAACGTCGATGTCATCACTGTTGTTTGCTCTTGAAGCAAGGTGAAGGTGCGGTTTTCTTTTCCATCTAGATCCCTCAAAGCCGAGTAGATATTTTCCGAATTTGCGTGATCCATGGTCCCGAAAAGTGTTTTTGACAGGGACCCTATACCATCAAAGAAAGATCGCTTCCTTCGAAGAGTCGGTTCCGCATGGGTGTGGTGCTTCAACTCATCATCCTGTCTCCTAATCTTCGCCATCCAACTTCCTATTTCCTTAGTGGCTAGCTCACATCTGTTCCCGAGTTCTCTCTCTCTGTGGTTGATTTTTGTGCAGAGCTGTATAACCAGCTTGCTGCAATTGTTTGCGAACTCCAGCTCGACCGCCAAGTCCGGCATTTCTACTTTGGATAGAATAGTCCAATGCCTAGTGTAAAAGTTTGCTTTTCCTACTTGCTCGAACAATACTCCGGACTGCATTATGGGCTTTATATTGTAGCCAGCCTGCCCAGCGTATGACAAACTGATGAACATCAACAAGATTATGGCGACTGCTTCCATATTCAGCTTCTTAACTTCTCCCAACTAACTATATGACAACCTTCTTAATTTTATCCTACCTAGTATACAAAAATAAAAGAAACCACTCTGTATATAATTTATTTAGTACGATTTTTATTATTATTTAGTAAAATAAAATAAATCACGGTACAGATTTAGTTTATTCTACTATCTATCCACTTCCTCCTTCTCTCTCTCTCTACCACCTTTCGTCCTTTTTTTTTCAATTACCTTTTTTTTTTTATAAGTGTTCTTTTCTTTTTTACACTTCTCTTTCCAATTGCTTTTTTTTTTCTTTTTCTTAACTTTTCTTTTTATTTACCAATTTTTTCAATGAGTATGTTTTCTTTTTTCTTCTTTCTCTCGCTACTTTAATTCTTATTCTTTACTTTAATATTATTAATTTTTTTCTTACTCTCTTTACTTTAGTTTCTTTTTAATTCTCTCTTTTTTTCTTACCCTTTTTGTTTTTACTTCTCTCTGTTTTTTTTTTTTTTTTTTTTTTTTTTTTTTTTACTTATTATTTTTTTTTTAAATTCTCTTTTTTTTTTATTAATGATCTTTTCCTTCCAATATTAAATTTCCTCTACAAATGTATATGTTTATGCCTTGCCGGCTCTTCTGGGCTTCTTTTAGCGTCCGTCTCCTGAACGGACTCCGAATCGGGCCACTAGGTCTCTTCTTTCGTCCGTTCTTGTACGATTCTGCTGCTTTACCTGTAAGGTAAAATAAAAACAAAATTTACTAAATAACAGTATCATTCAAAAAATTTTTTAACCGATTCACGTGAACCCGTTTGAGCTTTCTCCCGATAAGGATTGTTACATTCTCTGGGCTATGAACGTAAATTACTTCATAAGGACCCTTGAAGATTGACGACAGTTTTCCCGCCCGAGCCGGGTCCCTAACCAGAACCTTTTCACCGACATGCACCTCTATCGCCCTCGCGGATCTATCATAGTACTTCTTGGCGGACAATTTACTTTTGATCAAGTTTTGCTTTGCTAGTTCGAATGCCTTTTGCAATTTAAACCGTAACACATTATGATATTTATCGGCATTGTATAGCGGTTCAGGCTTCCGCTGCAAGCTACTGGGAACTTCCGAGACGAATCCGAATAAAGTTTCCATTGGTGTCAATTTTGTGCCCGAATGCACCGAGTTGTTGTAGGCATGAGCTGCCGTCCGCAGGAATTCGTCCCAATTCCGCGGGTCTTGATCTACAAAACTTCTCAAATAGCTTGCTAACGTGGAATGCTGTCTCTCTACGGCATTTGACTGCGGATGATAGGCAGTGGTCTGTAATTTTTTTATTTTCAACATCTTACAGAGGGCCTTCAGCACGTCTCCTGTAAAATTCGCTCCTTGATCAGTAACTAATTGTTTTGGTAGAGTATATCGGCTGAGAATTTGCTCGAACAGTGCTCGTGCCTTAGTATTCGCTTCCTGATCCGGGATCGCTACGAAGTCGACGAACCTTGTGAGATCATCCACCAAGGATAAGATGTATTTGTTGCCATTGTGACTCAACGGCAATGGTCCCACCAAATCGACGTACACCTTCTCAAAAGGTTTGCTTGAGATTGTAGTGATCACCAACGGCATCTTAGTAGCTCGACTGTGTTTATTTTTCTGACACTGCGGGCAGCGCCTAATATACTTCGCGATATCCCTTTTCATCCCTTTCCAATGATAGAAGCGCTTTACTCGTTTTAAGGTCTTGTCTCTTCCGAGATGTCCTCCAAACCGAGAGTCATGGAAGTCCTTCAAGATCGGCTCAACTTCATCTGGATCTGTGATATGCTGTGGGTTCGGATCACCCATCACCTTTCCTGCTATTACTTCTGCCTCATCGAGGTCACCCCATTCCTCTTCGGATTCCATAGGTGATGTATCATTTACTTCGGAATCTTCTATTCGAGCTTGTGCCCGAGTGATAGCTAGGCATGGATGCATTTCGCTCTCCTCGAATTTGGCTTCTATTATTCTTTGGGGTATTCTGCTTAGAGCATCCGCATTGCCATTTTCTCTTCCCTTTTTATATAAAATCTCGAAATCATACTCTGACAATTTCTGATGAAATCGTACCATGCGTGACGTCGTATCTCTAACCTTGAAAACACCCCGAAGAGGTTGGTGGTCAGTAATTACTTTGAAATGCCTGCCCAACAGATAACATTTATAGTTACTTACGGCCCAGACTATGGCTAGTAGCTCACGTTCAGTTGTCGAGTAGTTCCTCTCGGCCGGATTGAGTGTGCGACTGGCGTAACTGATGGGCCTTCCTTCCTGCTCTAGAACTGCCCCTAGGGATTCACCACTAGCATCCGTCAGTAACGTGAATTCCTTAGTGAAATCCGGATAAGCTAATAATGGAGGCGTAGTGAGAGCCTCTTTTATCAGGGTGAATGATTTATCACATTTGGGTCCCCAATCAAACCTTACCTTTTTCCGTAATAAATTATTAATTGGAGCCATGATTAGTGAGAAGTTAGGGACGAATTTCCGATAGTAATTAGCTAGCCCCAGGAAAGACTGTACCTGTCGCACTGTCTTTGGCCTTGGAAATGTCTTTACGACTTCCACTAAACGTTGATCTGGCTTTACTCCCTGTTCCGAGCATACATGACCCAGATACACCACTTCTTTTTTTAGAAACTGACATTTAGCAGGTTGTAGTTTCAAGTTATGATCCCGAAAACGTTGGAATACTTGCCTTAACTTATCGTTGTGTTCGTCTAAGTTTTTTGCAAATATCACAACATCATCGAGATACACGAAACATTTTACTCCCTGTAACCCTGTTAATATGCTGTTTAAGAGCGATTGAAAAAATGGAGGCGCTGTCTTTAGCCCAAATGGCAATCTTTTATAATGAAAATGATTGAAATTGGTACTAAAAGCCGTTTTCTCTCTATCTGCTGGATCGATTAGTACTTGATGATATCCGTTAGCTAAATCTAACGTTGAAAAGTACCTAGAATGACCTAGTCGATCCAAAATATCCTCAATTCGCGGAAGTGGATATGAACAAGGGATACAGACCTTGTTGAGTTCACGGAAGTCTACGCACAACCTATACTTGCGATTCCCAGCTTCATCAGTACCCTTTTTGGGTATCAGGAGTACTGGAAAATTAAATGGACTATCACTATGCTCTATTATGTCATCCTCTAACAATTTTTCGAGTTGCTTTTTACACTCTTCTCTGTGAGCTTCCGGCATTCGGTACTGCTTTCTATGTATGGGTCCTGTGTTGGCCATTAGAGGTAATTGAAAGGTTTTTGTTGGAGTATAGGTCAGTTTGTCTCCTGGCAAATGAAAAATGTCACTGTATTCGTAACAGAGCTGAGTCACGGATTCCCTCTCCTCTGGATTGAGATCTTCTCCCAACAACAGTGATTGTTTCATTAATTTTAGTCGCTGTTGCCTTTTATTACACTTCTCTTCACTATCCGCTAGTGGTACTACTGAATACCGGTTCAGTCCTTCTAACTTTGGTTTGAAATCTTTTACCTCCACGGCCTCAGTCCTAGCATTTATGATTCCCACAAAGGCTTGTCCATTCTTAGGCCTGATTATTGTATTTCCGCAATACACTCCAGGACATATTTCTTCGGCCATACATAGCATTTCAGCCTCACTCTCAACTGGGATTCTCACCAGTTGCTCTGTTCTGGGTTTCAAGCGTATTATTGGTCCATTCGTGCTCTCGCGTTCAAGAACAAGTGCAGAAGCTTTCATCCGGGGATTATTGAGCTGGACTTCCGTGCGAGGATGCCCTAGCTCGTTTTCCCGTTCAACAGCTACTCTCACCTGCTCTTCACCCCACATGCCTGTAGGCCATGTTATGAACTCATCCCTTACCAGGCGATCATCTAGTTGACCAGCCTCCGTATGAAGGGTTGCGGTCAAAGTATTTCCCCGCCTGTGTTCATGTTTCAGCGCCTTTGCATCCCGGGTGACCTTCATCTCGTTTTTCTGCTGGGACTGTTTTTGGGCAAGGCCTTCCGTCATCTTTTTCACTCTCTCGTTTCTCTTGTTTATCTGTGTTAGATACCGGTCTATGCTGTCTGAGGCTGCCATCGCTTTACCAATAATGTCCTTTAGCTCTGTAATTCTCTCTTTAATGCTCTGTTTCACTGTTTCTGTTGAGATTTCTCGAGGATTTTTGTTACTAGATTGACTAACGCTTCTTTGACAAGCTTTGGCCAATGTCACTACGTTAATACCTTCTTTTCCTGTTACATTCGCAAAAAGAGGCTTCTCCTCCTTGTTCCTTTTTACATTCCGTATTGATAGTTTTTGGTTGATGCAGTCGATGATAGCTCTATCCTTAAGAAATTCAATACCCAGTATTCCGTCAGCTGGTATTGAGTCTGTGTCATAAATTACATTGAACTCGCAAGCATGCTCTTCAGTATCTATACATAACTTGGATTGACAAACCCCTACGGACTTTCCTTGAGCCCCAAATAAACCCCCAATAGTAATAGTTCGTTGAGGCTGAATAAACGTGTTTTTTTTATCTTATTAAATTTTATTAAATTACATGTGGACCCGGTATCAACCAAAAGATTTAACTTACCTGTTAACCCTATGTCTGCTTCAACTGTGATGCTACAATTATTCAATAAACTTAAGTCTACTGAAATATCATCCCCCCTCGGCGATGTGTCTCTGGAGTTTGTTAATGGAAGGCAGCTGTGGACGAATTCCCCAGCTGCCGCTCCCCGTTTCCCTCCAGTTGGTCAGCGCGTTCTGCTAGGTACTTTCAGAGGCAGTTTTCTGTATAGTGATCACATGTCCTACAGAATTGACAATAGAGAACTCCCGATACGGGCTGAATACATTCACCTGGACTACCTACCGCAGTATATGCGAAACGTACCTGCTGTTTCCTACAGCCCGCTACCTCATGACCATAGCTGTTGCACTTGGTGCAGTAAGGGGGCTGTGTCCTACATTCTTTCGCAATGTGACCCCGTTGTCCACATTTAAAGCAATGAATGGTTCTCGGTGGGGTTACCCTGGCTGCCGGCCCTTGGTATCTTATGGGTGATACTGGCCTAGCAGTGGAATAAATTGGTCTTTGCGGTTGCTGAACTCGATTGGGACCGGCCTCGCCTGCTCCCCAACTGTTTTGCGTACCTAATGAGTTAGACCTCCAACCTGCCTGTACCACTTCTGGGTCTCTTACTTGGAGCCTTTGTGCATCTTTTTCATAGTATGTAGCTTCCTCTTGTTCTCCTTCTAGCGAATCGAATTTCCGTCCAGTGAGGTATACTTGAGTAGGTTTACTCCTAACGCCAGCTTTAAATGTCGCTACTGCATCTGCCTCTAATTCTGCTATCAATCCTGTATCACCTCCTGGGTATTTCGCTGAGACCGCCGCTTTTATTTGGTCGAGCAATTCCTTCATCCGGTCTGCGAACTCCCTGATATCCTCACCAGGCCTCTGCCTGCATGCCAGCATTTCCGTTCGCAATTCGCTAAACGATTTTTTTGGTATGTAGGCCGAATTGATTACTTGCTGTAAAGCATCAAAATCTTTTGGTTCCTGTGAGCTTACCAAGTAGTACGCATCGTCCGTTAGGCGATACTTTATGCACCTGATAAAAATCTTCTGCTCCTCCTCTGTCAGTCTATCGTGTAGATCCTTACTGCAACTCAGAAAGCGATAAACTTCCTTCGCCAGTTTGGACGATCTTTCGCCAGATAGTATAGGTACATACTTGGATACTAGATCCATCACTTTTTCATGCACGTCTGCCATGTTGTCTTGCCCTGTGAAGTTTCTTTCCTCTGGCCTTATCTGGTTCTGCTCTGTTCTTACTTTTCCACTCGGCGCTACTTCCTGCTTCTTTCTTCTGATTAGCTCTCTTTCTAAATTTTCTTCTGGTTCTTTATGCTGTTCCCAAAATAACAATTTCCTTGGCCTGAACCCTTTACTCGTACTCACCTTATTACCCTCTTGAATCGGTTTTCTCTGTGAAGATCGCTCGAGCCCCAACTCTTCCTCTAACCCCGCTGTAGTTTCCTCAGCCTCTCTTAACTGTGCCTTTAGTGAATCTATTTTCTTTATCAGCCCTTTCTTCTCTTTTTGGATTTCTTCCAATTCTTGCTCTGCTTCTACTTCACGGCTCTGGATAATTTCGAATGCTGCTGTTACCAATAGGTCTAAAGCTTCGCCCTTTGTACTGCTTTTAGCACTCTCATTCAGTTTCTTTAACAATTCCTTCTCTTCCTCTCTTGTCCACCGTTTCTGTAACTCTGCCGTTATATGTTCCCCAATATATTCCCAGTCCTGCTCGTAATTCCGCAATATTGCTTGGCCTTCCTTCAGTTCCTGTGCTTTTATCTCTAACTCCCTTTCCTGGGCCTGAAAGCGTGACAATTCCTCCCTAGTTAAGATATTGCTTCTTCCTGTTGACATTTAGGACTGTGAGACTGTTATACCTCACGCACATATTTCCATTATAACCACTACACTTGTCACTTATCACTTAGCACTCTTAACACCGACATTAACAGGTACGCGAAATATACTTCTTACCGCCTCTCATTGATCATACCTATCAGCACTTTTGTATCTTACTGAATTACCTAAAACGTACGTACATATGCTCCAACATAAATCTGACAAAGACTTTTAATCCAGAAAGATTCTTCGCGAGTACTCGAATACTTATTAAATGTATTCCCAATTTAAGTAAAAGCGCATAAAATTTTAAAACAGAGTGTAACTAACTGCATTTTGGCACGGTGGCCGTACTTTACCGACAACTTTAAAAGAATTAAATTTTTTAGATCCACTTAGTGGAATCACGTTAGAGCTATAGGAATTCAACAAACCCCAACGATACCTCGCAAAACCGGCACGAAACAGAAATACTTATTATTACCATACAATACACAAAAAGAACCTCTAAATGGTTCAAAAGATTTTGAACCACTTGCCTTAATGTTGTAGAAAATTAATAATGATATATACTCTGTCTCAGGGATTGTAGCAACATGTGTAAGTGTAATTTTTTTTTTTTTTTAGCTGAAATATGGTAAGACTAGCAGCATTCTCTTGCAACACTACTTAGCACACCAAGAAAGAGGAACCAAACCTATCAAAATGAAGTGGAAACGAGAAAAGCCCTTTATCTAAATTTATTACCATAAAAATAAAAAAAAAATAATCAGAGATTCCATTTGACAACAATTGCAAAGACTATATATTTGCACTTAACCAATATCGGCAAAAGGCCAGTGAATTTTTAAAATTCCAAGAATATGTTCATATAACTCATCACGACTACATGCATACCTAAAATTTTCACACCGTGGGATCCCTGTCAACACTACTTAACTTTCACTTTCAGCAAAAATTTTAAATTTATCGGAAAATCACCATAACTCACTTTCTTGGCCAAATAAATACATAAACACATATATTCCCCTACCTTTTGTTATCTAATCTATATGTAGGTAGGTATGTATATTCTGAGTTTTTTTTTTTTTTAGATATATATATATTTATTTTTTCCTTTATTGAATTGTGTTTTTTGATAACAGGAAGGAGAGTGCACTTTGTTTACCTACATCCATGGATTTAGCGAATTAAGTTTGGTTTATTTTTTATAAGAAACATTCAATACTTAGTTTCTTATAATATAAAATCGCACATGATATTTCACAATTATACGCCACTCACTGACTCACACACTTTTTGCTTTATCTTCACATCAAATAATTTAACACTTCTCTTTGTCTGTAACATGTATTAAAAAATATATTTGTTAATAAAAACGAGAGAGAATTAGACCACTAAGAGCTTAGCAAAAAAAAACAATCTCTTCCAACAAAACAAGCTACAAAAAAGTTATGATTTTCTTACTTTTATCCATTTTCTCCATATAAAAAAAAACAGAGAATAGATTTACTTGGGTGTGGCTCTAAATATTTTCAATAATGACTTACTTTAAAATTCTATTTTAACACAACAAAAGTTATCATTTCTTATCAACTAGTTTTACATTATTTACTTTATACGAAAATTCCACTTTATACGAAAATTCCACTGATTCATTCGCAACACAAAAACAATGAAGAGAATATAAAATCATCACAAAACAAACATGAAGATCAATGATTAGAATAATAATGTATACGATCACGAAAAATATGCGCAAAACCGTCGCTAACAAAACAAAGCCCAAATTTTTAAAAAGAAAAACCCCGATGAAATAACTACTTATATTTTAAATTGCTCACCTAGCACACGAGAAAACTTTCAAACGCCCATAACTATTAACGCTTAACACCAAAACTCACATTCAGCATTACAATAGTATCTTTAGGCTGAAAGATCCAACTTAATAAACTTAATTTAACACTTCTTAATTTTAACCTGAAAAGTAAATTAAATTAAACAGATTTTTTTTTTTCAAAAACAGAAATAAAAATACCAGAAGTTTTAAATTTTTTACTCGTAAATAAAACAATACAAAAAAAAACACCACAGTAAGAAATCATCACATTTCTTACCTTAGTTTCACCGGCTGCGCCAAATTGTCGTGTCCCCAGCAAAACACTTGCGTAATCCACATAAAAAAAACTTTATTCAATAAAACCACTTCGAATAATATCTAATATAACTCGAGCTTCTGATTCACACTTATAGCTCTTAACTCCTAATCGCCAAAAACACAACTGAGTAACCTGATCCACTCGCAAGTCGGGTCACCTGTTAAAATCATTACAGGCGGAAGCGACTCTGACCCAGTGACCAGTGCAATACCTTGCAATTAATCGCAAATCATTACATCAGTCACTGCCGTCAGCTGGAGACCCCAATACTGTTAGTAAACAAACAGTAAGCCCAGCTGAGCATTTCACTATGCGAAGTGAATTACTTAACCCTGGCTTAATGCTTAATTACAACAGCAGTGGATGCGACAGTTTTTTAATAAACAATTCGCAATCGCCAAGCATTTAACCGTGCGAAGTAAAATGCTTAGATACTGCAAACTGCTTAATTAGTCGTACACCTGCTGCTAGTTAAGTCATGATGTCACAACCACACCGAATTGAATATTGGGCCACGACACCTTTATGCCAAATTTGTTGTAAACAAATGTTAAATTTATGGACATCGAAATGGCTGGGCATAATTGCTTTCCATAGAGTTTGCCATGAGTCTTGCCATAGAAATGGTTATGGCTCAAGCGTCTCCACTGTCCATTCCATATGGAAATAGTGAAGACAGTGGCATGTATAGCCGCTGTGTTAGGAATCGACACAAACGTCTACGGCACACTTCCCTTCCAATTTCCTGGGCAGAACACTATTCAGTATTTATCTCCTTAATTTAGCCCTCTTGCTCAGAACTAAGTTTTTTTTTTTAAATAACTCATTTTGATTTTTGTTTCACTGTAATTATAATTCTTTATTTATTTTTTCACGTTGAGAATGATTTCAACACGAGGAATCCTCTAAAACGACTAATGTCAGTAGTCGTCTTTAAATATACATATTTTCAAAAAAATTACATTTAAAAAATGAAAAAGATACAAAGATGAGTAAAAAAACCCGTGAGATTTATAAGCATTACAAACCTCATAAAACCTTACAAAAATATTGGTCCTACTTGCATCACAATACTGAAAAACAGTAAAAATACAAGTGGACGTAACATATTTGATCGCTAGTGTATCCTGCCTAATCCTAGTTTTATTTTCTTATCAAAACAAGTAAATATATTTTAATGGATTCCAGTATTATCATATGGTACAGGACCAATAAACAGTGAGGAGACTAGGAATAAAAAAAAGGTAGTTCAAATCACCAGTTGTGCTGTGAAAGCTATTGGGCATCTGATAAGGTCAAACCGCGATTGAACATCCTTCTAGCATCTTTTAATTAATGCTTGAAAAAGAAGTCTTAGTCCATTAGCTCATGAGGTTTCACAAGTTTGGTGCAAGTATTTTGACTTAACTTTTTTGTTGATTCTATGCAAAAAAAAAAAATTTAACATAAAATAAATAAAAGTGGTTCCATTTAAAGGGACACCATGCACTTTACTCTTTCAAAACATGTCTGTGATAATACATAGAAAATTTAGACTATATACTAGAATCATAATAAGAAAATAATACTTTTCACAGTTATAAATAACAAGGTAAAGTTATAATTGGTCTAAGACCAATACCCGATACCCTAACTAAATTAGTGCCCCCGTATGTAATTCCGTATGGTCACCTCTGTGTGCAAATTTGATTCTTAAAGTGATATTTCGCCACTATTCTCAGCAGTTTGTCGAACGGTAAAAATGATTATAACCAGTTTGGTAGGATTTTATAATCTAAAGAACTTTTCAGTATAATAACAACGTCTAGGAATGATCGTTTTCAAAGCATACGTAAAATATCTAAATTTTTGTATGGCAATACCAAGAATGGATTGCTGGATATACTAAGTTTGTCATTCCGTTTGTAACACCTTGAAATAATGATGGTAGAGCAAAATGGATAGGACACCCAATATTAAAAGTTATTTTGATTTTTGCATGTCTGTCCGTCTGTGCGCACGATAACTCGAGAACGCGTATACTTAAAGAGCTGAAATTTGTTACACAGACTTTAAAAAAAAAAAGTAAAATTAAGTTTGAAAATGAGACAAAACGGGCAACTCATTCGTAGGGTTGCCAAACACGTGTTTCGTTTTCCACTATATATTTGGACACTGCCTGAGAACGCGTTGACATAGAGAGCTGAAATTTGGTATACATAGTTTTTTCATAGTAATAGCAAATAAATTTTAAAAAATGGAATACATCGGGCAACCCATTCTTGGTGTTGCCAGATAAAAATTAAGTTTTTTGACGGATAGTGTGAAAACGATCAGTCCTAAACATTTCTATTGTACTAAAAACTTGTTCAGAATATGAAATCCTATAAAATTGATTGTAATCATTTTTTCTGTCGGACGAACCGTTCTAGAATATATGCGAAAAACCACTGCAAAAATACAAAATTGCTCATACGAAATTTCCTACGGACATTCATCTAGGGTATCATGAGAATTGGTCTTAGACTAATATTAGCTTTTTTACTTGTTGAAACTATATTTAAGTAGTACAACATTTCAATTCTTTAGGTCCGCGTTCTCAAGCAGTGTTCAAATATATAGTACGGAAACTTACGATAGAGCTTCGAACTTAAATCTACAATTTATGTAATTGAAAACTCTCTTTCGATTTTCTAAATACATTCCAAAATAAGGCTGCATAATATTTTTTTTTAAACGCCCAGATCTGCAACGAAATTGGGTGGAAATATTATATCCGAGTTAGGAAAAATAGAGCCGGTAACAAAGGCAATTTATCCCTTAGAAGCAATTTTTTGATTGTTGTAGAACTCCAAAAAATCTAAATAAGATCTTTACGTTTTAGTTGAAACTTATTGATGTTCAGCGTCTTACCCCATCGCTCTGACTGATGAATGCTCTATGGCAGTAAAACAATAACTACCATCACATGCTGCTAACAATACACTACTGAAACTTTTTTTTATAGTTATAAAAATGAGATCCGCTCTATGGGAAACGTTTGATGGGAATACTGTTCCCATCTGGAGAACCTATCCATATATACATGTTTTGAAAATCTTTTCATTATGTTTTTATAATCGTGATTGATCTGCTGGCATAAATTGGGGATACAAATGTCCATTATATATCGAAGGATTCTAGAATTATTCTATAGTGGATTTTTCTACTTTATAACTCCATGCTAGAAACTGGTGAGAAATTGCCTGAGAAAGATACATATATTAGTTTCAGTAAGATTATTCCTTTCAATTACTTTGACTTACTTACGAGAATATCATGGATAATCTACACTCAGGATCAATTTAGTGATCGTACCGATTTCTTTCTCAGATCGTCACTAAGAGGTCACACACTGGTCGTGTTATTTTCGTGTACTTAAAAAAATGTTCCGACTCATTATTTTAAATTCTTTGATTACTGGCTTTAAGGTAGCCATCACTCTCCACGTCAAGTTTGCTTACTTCTCTAACCCACCAGAGAGGTTCTATTTGAGCATTTTATTAAAATATCACACAAGATTATCAAAAACATTCTGATACAAACTTTAATATCGTCCATTTATCCTTTAAATTTGGCGATCTCAATTAATGTTTTTGTTAATTATCAGTTCGGAAAATAATACTGAAAAAAGCACGAAAGATAATTCACATAATTTATTTAGTTTTAATCAAAATAAGATAAAAAAATTATTCAATGCACATTTTCTGAAAAATCTACATCTACATTATATAGGTATGTACTGTACATGTACAAATGGCTAGAGAATAAATTTGAGCAATTTCTGGTTTGTATTTGATTTTAAAGAAAACAAAATATGATCTATTGTCGCTTTGATCTAAGCATCACCACCCACCTCGTCACTAGGATGACAAAAATTGGGCATGTTGAACTACAAATGGGATTTCCGCTCACCCTGATGAAGCTGCGTTCTCCATTTCATCCTCATTATCTTGAATGGATGGATCATTTCAATCCGACCTAGACTCCAGTTTCATGGTGGTATGCGGTCCTCCCGAATAAGCACCAAAAGTCCTGGTTTGATGTTTTTATATAGATAATTCTATTTTATACGTACTGAAAAATTATTAAGGTAGTCCTTCAACGAGCAACTCCATAAATGTTCATATATTTTATGGATGAGTTTCCATCTAGATAGTCGATGTGGATTGGCGTCCTCAAGAGCTGGCGCTGAGGGAGGCAGAGCCAGTTAAAAAATGCCCTGGTGCTAACGCCTCTAAATATGGAGTGTATGGGGTTATACGACCCATATGGTTTTTTAAGCCATTGTTTATTTTCCAGAAATATTCCGATATTTCGGTCTTTGGTTTAGAGACCGTTATCAAGGCTAACAAAAACAAAATAAACAATAGCATAAACAACCATATGGTTTTTTCTTAAATAAACTGGATCACCGGGTCGTATAACCGCATACACTCCATATCTAAAGGAATCTAAGGCCCACAAAACATCTTTCTTTCATTTACGCCTCTAAGTTGTCCAGGATCAGAGCTTAGTGTATGCAATGGGAGAGAATTAACGCATGCCTCGATCTGGGTGAGTAAGGTGTAAAGCTCATCGGAAGTTAATGTAGATGTTCCACCAATGTTTACACCAGGTGTGTGAGGAAATAATTGAGTTTTCAGGTACTTGCGATTTACAGAAGAAAAGTAGATTACGAAGTTCTTTAGCTGCACCGACAAATATAGTTCCATTATCACTGTAAACCTTTCTGAAGGGTAGGCGGCGTACAGTAAATCGTTTGAAAGCCGAAATAAATTATGCAGTTGTTAGGTCTGATACTAACTCTAATCTAACTCTAATGCACTGCTTTCATAGCCATGCAATTAAATAGCTCAAGATAGATCATCTGTGAAATTCTACCTGGTCCAGGTCAATACCGAACAAGAATAGGACTAGCGTAGTCTACGCCACTGTGTAAAATTGGTCGTGAAGGTTTTTGCTCCAATATGTGGCAGCACTCCAAAAAGTTGATTATTTACAGAAGTACATTGTCTAAAGCATCTTATGCATCGTCAGCCTGAAGTTTGGAATGAGATTTTTTCATCTTAAAATACAAAATTGTTGTCGAAAAAGTTCAAATTCATCTGGACACCTCCATGCAATATCTTATCGTGTACGTCAGCAACTATAAGTGCCAACAGAAATTGATGTTTGGAATCATAATCCAACTCATAGTTTTGTAATTTGTCTCCCAAACGTATAGCACGTGTTTCAAAATGGCTAATAGGAGATAATCTAAGGATTGTACTACGTTTAATAATCGTTTGTCTGTTCGACAGTTGACGGATTGGATGGCGTGAGAGATCCTTTTTTGCAGGGTTCGGACGATATTTTGCAATTCGGTGCTAGATATTCCTTTCTCTACCACAAGGAATGATCGGTCTCATACCAATTTTAGCTTCTTGCATGATTATTCAAAATGAAAAATTTTACAGACAAATGATGAAAAAATTATTTCAAAGAAAAAAAAATATAAAGATTTAACGCCTCAGTAACTTGTCACAATAATATAAATTCGCAACTTTTCATGATAAACGTCAAAGCAATTACCAGCCTTAAACTATCTAATCATTACGCGTTTGGAGATAAAATCATAAAAGGAATGAGATTCTTCTTAACTTAACTTTATTGTGTTAATTAACTCAGGGAATTTTTTTAATTTCGAAACTTTTTGTTTGCAAAAAGGTAACTATTAATTGCTTTCTTTTAGGTGTGCAGACGAAAACTTTTCTCTTTCATACGTGTAAAAAAAACTCAATTACTTGATGGTATTGTGTCAAATTAAAAATAATTTTCTAATTAAAAGGTGACTAAAATAAGCAGAAAATTAATGAGCGGACGACTATAATGCGATCGAATTAAACCTTCATTAAGGATTTGATTTATTGCCGCTTGAGACTGTACGTAAACGACAGATAAAAATTTAATTCACGCACATTTAATTTTGTCAGAAAGAGATTAAAGTCGTCGTTTAAATTCAACCTTATATGTATATATGTAGAAGGGAATAACTAATTAGTCATATAAGTTTTATATATCGTCGGTTGGACGGTTATATTCGTTTTTCATGTTTTTACTTGAAAAAGTACGCGAACATACCTATTGTCATATTACTCTCATAAGACTGGTCAACACCATTTTTTTTAGCCTGAGTTCTACATATCCGATTTTTGCTTCTTCCATATTACTAATTAAAGAAAACATATTTTTACCCGAAAAATTTTGCTTTTGTAGCTATCAGAATTAAATAAAGGGTGTCAAGACAATCTCCCTTTTTCACCTTGTTGTTGTATGTAAAAATAAAACAAACTGTTGCTGTTCATTTACATGAAAACAATTAACACAAAATAACTATCGTTATAGAATACTTATACAATGTGTATTTTCGAAACTTGATCAAACAAAATGTGCGGATACTAGACACCTAGACAAACAAAAAATTATATGGCGGGGGAGGGGGCACATCAACCGTTTAGGAGTTACAGGGTGATTAAGGAAAAAAGCTTTATTTTCAGATGACACCCTGTATCTTAAAAAGTACATAGAGTACGGTCGTAATTAAAGATTCGTTGTTTGTAGAGCTTCATGGCCTTTTCAAAGACTACTCAACCAGCCCCATACCCTCCTCCTCTCAGGAGTTACGGGGGCCTAAACCAAATATTTAAAAACGGAAGTCTACAGTTTACACTTTTTATAAAAAAAAGGCATGTGAATGACCTTTTTGCAAAAAAAAAAAGAGAGGCCAAAGTGAAAAAAAAGGTAAGTAAATTCTAAATTTTTATATTAGACCCCTATAACTCCTGAGACGAATGGAGTACGGAGCTGGTTGAGCAGTCGTTGGAAAAGCCATGAAGGCCATTGCGACCGTACTCTATGTACTTTTTAAGATACAGGGTGTTATGTGAAAATAAAGTTTTTTTTTTCTTAATCACCCTGTAACTCCCAAACGGTTGAGATGGACCCCTCCGCCATACAATTTTTCTTTTTTTTTTTTTGGCTAGGTTCGAAAATACATATGTATAAAAAAAACTGTTGGAATGAATATTTTCAATAGCAATGTTTATAAGGCGTTTCGTAACAGCAGAAAAATACTTTTCAGTACTGAAGAGTATTGGTTTCTGCTGATACGAAACACCTTATATGCTGTAATGATTCGCTCTCGATGATCTGATTGTCTGGTATGATGTTCTCACGAGATCACTCAGCCAATGTATTGTTGATCAAGATTGGGCGTGTGAGACTGCCTAATTGTAATTAACTTGCGAGATAGCTCAGCCGATGTTAGTATATGTATGGCGTCAAAGACAGCCTTAGTATTCTGAACACAGGCGAATAAACTCAGCCGATATTCGTGTTTAATATATGGCGTCAAAGACAGTCTAAGTGAACTGAATAAAGCGGGATAAGGCAATTCTGCCGATAAATGAAACTCCTTCTTTTCAAACGTAACGAATAACTCACCTTTTTATTGTCCAAACATCTTATTTATATCAATGATTACATTAATTGCTATCCCTACTTAATGCACAAATCAAAAAATTTGCATATCATCAAATTATTACACAAATTATTCATATACAAGTTATTGACCTAAAGTATTGCCAACAATTTGTTGACATACATTCCAGGCATTCCAAACATGCGGGTTCACCAAGTTCATTGCAGCGCATAAACGGTGTAGAATTTCGCGTCCGCAAATTGACGTGTGCCGCAGTCAGGGTGTGTTAAACTTGCTTGGTATGTTAACATAATTTCTTATTTCCGTAAAGAAATTATGTGGATCATATTGCATTCATTTTGGCAACGAAAATACCGATGCGACATGATACACTCATTCATTCATTTTAGCGCTGATTGCTATTAGTTTAATGAACTGGCATGTTTGTATGCTTTTTGTCTTTTTTAATATTTCTGGATGCTTGATGCATTACAACCCATTGCTATCTGCGTCAACTACAGGCATTGCAGTGTTATTTATATCAATTATTTTTAATTATATTTTGTAAAAGTACTCATGACTTTTCTTTTCTTTAATATTTTTAATAGTTCTTGTGTGTTTGTATGGACTTTCTGGTATTAGCTCCAAAATATATTCTCCCATCATTCTCTCCTAATAACGACGTCATTTGCCATCATATCTTGATGAAATCGTTGCTTTTCCGAATAGACACACATACTATGCTTGAATTGCTCCAAGTGAGCATGTGACATATGCACTTTAAAGGACATTCTACATCCCATGAGTATAAACCTATCAAGCATATTTGAAATAAGCTGTTTGCAATTATCAGCTCTTCTGTTTCCAAGAAAACCACGAACCACTGCTTTAAGGCTCGCTGACTAGCCTTTCGTGTGCTTTGAGTAGTTGTTAAAATTTCTTACTGGCCATTATTTTCTTTATTTGCAGCACGACGTAAATACCCGCTTTTATTTTGTACTCAGATAACTCAGGGTAAAAAATCTTCCGATGACCTCTATCGAATTGCTTCATTCAATTTTATATACAATGGAGGCATCAATACGTGTTTAACCTTCACAATTGAATCTATTTAACATTACGTTTTCCTATTTCGAACTTGGTTCGCTTACTCTAATGTCCCATATGAAATGGTAGCATGGATATTTAGTATATCCGCCTTGCGTTCCCATAAGAAAGAGAATCATCTTACAATCCTTTATCACTGGCCTTCTTATAATTTAAACTCCGCAAATATAGCAGAATGTGTCCACATTGTGTTTACAAATTCTTGAGACCATTTTTGAATCTACCGTCACACAAAATGTGCAATGTGCATAGGCGCACTAAGTATAAACCACGTAAAAAGAAAATACCAGAAGTTTTCAAAATGTGTTTTATTACCGTAAATATCACGAAAAGACCGATTCAGCCTTTTACTATTCTTTCTTACCTTGAATTCAAGGTACATCGGTACCATAACAACTATCTGATCCTTTTTCCATTACGGAAAGATCCAAAGAAGCAAAAAACCAGTACGTTGCCAGATGAGCTACAAAATAATAAAACCTTTCTTACAACTAACTTATTTTAAGATGGCGCTGTTTGCACACACGACGGCAAAGCTGGTGCCGTCGTCCGTTAAAAGTACGTAGAAACAAATCAGCCGTTTGCACACATGACGACAACGGCACGAGCATATACGGCAGTATAGAAATATAACAATTTTAGTGGCGCGACACCGGTTCTGCCGTCATGTGTGCACACTTCCACTGAAGGCAAGTGCCACACCAGACTACATATTGATGTGCTGATGTGGTGATGGTGAAATTTTAAAATAATCACCAACTGATATATTGCGAGGACATTCACTTAAAGTGATCTAATTTTTACGCCGAATTTACAAGCACTTAAAATGGAACTCAGTGAGAGCTTTTATTATTAAAGAATAGAATAAAAAAGCAAAATAAATGCAAATATTGGATGTTTGGTGGGTTATATATTAATATATGTATATACTTACTTATATATTCATGATTTTTTTATGGCATTTACATCTGAAGGAACATTAACTATCATTCATGTTAAACGATAAAGGACAATATCTATCTATCAACCATTGTTATGCTCAGGATTGGCTTTAAATAAAAAGGCACATTATTTAAAAACCTAGTTTTTTTATTAGTTCATTAACCTGATATTATTAGAATTATATAAATAGATGATTACTAACTAATGACTCAGACCGACTCTCCAAATGCTAGACCAAGACTGACTGACTACAGAACTGAACTCGCTGCTAACTTTCGAGACCGATACATAATTGGGTTCACTCTTAACTGTTTGGACTGATAAAGGCTTAGTATTTGTATACATACAACTACTACATATATACAACAATCATGATCAATAATAAAATTAAGCCATCATTCATGATAAATGATAAAGTCCAACTATCATTCACGTGTAAACACTGTGGAGTTTCAGATATTCAATTCCGTTTTAGTAAATTGAGTTCTATAGGCAGGCTATACCATATGCCTGCAACATCTTTGCATTGTAGATTCTTTGATAAAAGTCTTCTAAGACTGTTATTATGAGACTTAAGATAATAAAAGTTTTCGGTAACAATTATAATTAACTTTAAAATAAAAATTTTATTGAAACTCTTATTTTGAGACTTAAAAGCTTTTTGGCAACTATAAACTATTTGCTATTATGTCTCAAATATACCATTCAGTATTGATGGGACTTTTTTTTAACTCATTTCCAAAAATAATAGTTATTTGCAGTCCTTGATTTCCATCCTCCATATTTTCTTGAAAATTTTTCTTCAAAAAAAGAGTTGGATTGATTCGGTTCTCTGGGCCACATTTTTGCACATTTTTAAGAGCAGTCACTTAGATGTGATTTTCGTATATTTTTCTAAGTATGAACGAATGAGTAGTCCCACTGACATGTACCTATAGCATGGACCGCTGACACCACTGAAATCGCCAACATTATCATGGGATAACTTTTCTATAGTTGTCTCTTTTTGGGTTAACGACTGGTATCCACTGAACTTGAAACAATAAGATCTATACGAAATCCACCATAATTCAGTTTCAGTTTAGTGGATTTTCTAAATGAATATATTGAATAGAAATAGATGGCAATATAACATTTGTAATCCTTTCTCTGTCGCCCATAGCTACTTTTAGGGATAGGCAGACAAAAATTGCTTAATTTTATTTCCTTAAAAATCGAGTTTAAGGAATTATTGATATTATGGGAGATAGGCTTCCAATAAAAATAATAATTTTGAATGTATTTGGAATTTGTTCAGCATGTAACATGACTGTTAAACCTAAAATGAAACTTGAAATTAAGATAGTTCTCAAACGTCCGACAACAAAAGTGGACCCATATGAAATAGAAGATATATGTCAGTGCGTAGCCCTTGTATAGAATTCCCGAAAAGTTTTATCCTTTGGCTATACTATATGGCGTCATTTGTAAAATTTTACAATATTTCTCATTTCCTTAAAGGTTCCTATATTCAAGTAGGTACTTAAGCTAAAGCAACAATGTTATTGAATTTAGAACTAACTTAGGTGAACTCATCAGCATTTAAAAAAAATTAGAAAACTATAAAATTTTACCAATTGCGATATATACCTACTATAAAAGACAACGGTCCCAAACACCCTTTCCTACCACTATATATACTTTTATCTATCAAGGGTATAACAACCTTAAAGAATTCCCTCCTTACGTAACATTTTGTACGAGAGAACTTTTAGAATTGGAAAGACAGTTGGCTACTGAAGTGGATTATAATATGGTTATAGACAATTTTTAAAAAATGAAACCTAAACAAAGGAAGCTGGTATAGTTGCCTTATTTATTTATAATTCATATTTAAGTACATAGGTATATTGTACATACTTATATTAACTTAATTTTGAAATAATAGATCATTGTGATGTTTTCCTTTACAATAAATGTGAATTTTATGTATACAACCTAAAGCTGGAGGTCTATTTTTTATTTTTTCAAAATATGAAAAAACATTTATTTTTATGAAGTGACGCCTTTTTTCAATATGGTCGCTCCTCCAAATGTTCAAACCTATATACGCCTCTGTTCACGATAAGTGATAAAATCCAGGCACCCTAATGCCTCTGGAATATGAATTATATTTCGTGTATGGAAGAAAGAAGCCATGCTAATGACGATTGTAAATTGCAAATTTGAACTTCAAAAATTGATTGGAAGGAGCGTTTCGTATTGGCAGAAACCCAAATACTCTTCAGTACCGAATATAATTTAATAAAAAATTACGCAAGAAAACATACCATCAAATTACGCCGAAATATTTCTCCTACCTTTTTCCCATTTATCCCTTTTGCACATAGGCTGATTCCAACAGGCACCTTCATTTTTCAACACTTTGCACTAATTTTGAAACGAAATTTCGTTCTCGTTTTTAAAATTTTAAACTAACCCGATGAAATTAGTTTGAAAATAAAATATCGACTGATGTCAGTAAAAATCAGCAACATGCAAATCACTTGCTGATTATCAACTGCCTCTTAAAATGTGACATGCCTCATTAAGATATTAGTGCTGCTGATAATCACCACATCAGTACATTAGTGGCCTGGTGTGGCAATTGCCTAATAAAACACGTTTCTCCTTATATCGTCATACAACACCTCGAATATTTATTGATCTGTGGGTCTCTTAAAGGATGAGGCAACCAACGAAAACTAATGTTCACGAGTTAAAGGTTTATCTTCATAGATCTTGTCCGCAATACATGCAAATAAGAACACAATATGTCATTTTTGGATAATTGTTATTATTAAGTTTGTTTAGTAATTGTGGTTTAAAAAAAACAAATTCACGTTTAAGTCCATAATGTTATCACTATTTTCTAAACCTTAAATCCAAGTACAATTATTTTTTTGTAAATAGTAATCTTTTAAATTATAATGTCGGCAGTAATATTTTAACATTCTCAACAGTGTTGTGTATTTACTACAATTGTAGTAGATCTACTTCATTTGTGACGATTTACTACTCTACTACATAGCAGACTCCTTTTACTACATTTAATAATTCGAATGTTAAATAAAAAATTATTCCCCTTAAAGAAAAACATTTGTGCTCATATAAATTCAAATTGAGCTTTAAGTCTTTCACATAAACATAGCAAATAGCATTATGATTTGCCAATTTGCAGTTGCTTTCCACAGTTGAATAGTTCATGAAAGAAGAACAAAGCAAGGAACATTGCCATTGGCTCGATATTGTTTGTTTCATTTTAACCAGGCCGGTGCCGGTCGCCTTCGCTCTGTGCTGCATTTTGTACGTCATCTGTCATGGATTGGGATTAATTACATATATATGTAAATGTGGTGTGTTAATTTCTCTAAAATTGCCTTAAAATGGAAAAATATTTCAAAAAAATTGATAAAATTATTAAAATGTAAGTAATTTGAATGATATAAACTAGTAAATATATTAATTGAATTATTGATGAAGACAAGCGTGGCGATGGTCATGGACATAACCTTCAAAACAATTTATATGGATCAAGAGAAAATAATCAGGACAAGCGAGGTTATGAACTTAAAATTCAGAACGAAGACAATTCAACTCAATCAAGTGAATCAACGCAGTAAGCATTGAATACTTTCTTCAACAAAATTTTTTTGAAGGAAATTGTTCTTTTTACTTTAGGAACAGCAATGAAGTATTGCATGGTGGTGAAAGTGATGAAGTAGAAGTGTTGCCGTCCCCATCAACGAAGTAAGCTTTTAAATATTTCTCCTCAAGACAAAGCAATTTAATTCTAGGTATGTTTAAGTTTTGTAGTTGTAGATGATAATCGTCAAGAAAAAAGTATGACCAGCGATATAAAAATTCCTGGGTAATTAGTCGGCCGTGGCTCAAACAAATTAATAATAAAGCCTTTTGTAAATTATGCCAAAAAACGTTGGCAAATAATGTTACCCTTCTGAGAAGGCACACCGAAACACCTGCACATAAATTAAAATTAAAGGAATCTAGGATAACCGAAAATATCCCAGTGTTCATTCGAAATGCGGAAAATGTTCTTCTGCAACAGCAAAGTTGCGGACAGAAGTAAAGTGCTTAATGTATGCTGTTCAACATTCTTTACCACTTAGCATAATGGATTATTTACCAGCATTAATTAAATATATTTGTTGTGATTACAAAAATCTCATGTACAAAATGTTAAGTGTGGTCGAACGAAAGCCACATATATGCTCACAGATGTTATAGCTCCTTTTGTAATAGAGAATACATGTAAAATATTAAGAAAATGCTATTTCTATTGATAGTTCGGTTTTATGATCAGGATAAAATGCAAATTGTCGATAGGTTTTTAGGATTAATAAAATTATTGGAATCCACGGCAGAGAGATTAATAAAAATATTATAACCTATTTTGAAAAATATAATGTTCCAATAAAAAATATCATTGGTTTAGCAACTGATAATGCTGCTGTTATAAAGGAGAGATTTCTGGAGTAAAAACAAGACTACAGGTTCTAAATAAAGATCTGTTTTACTTAGGATGTTCATGCCATTCACTGCACTTATGCGCCTCCAATGCAATGAAAAAAATTCCAAATGGTATAGAAAAACTTCTCCATGATATGTATTTTCATTTTGCGCATAGCTCCAAAAGACAGATTGATTACGCTCGGTTTCAAGATAATTTTAATATAAATGTGCACAAAATTTTAAAGTTAAGTGGAACTCGTTGGCTTGAGCTACAAGTAGTAATTTCTCGAACAATGGAACAGTGGACTGCCTTGATTCATTATTTTGCACTGAAAGTTTTTGAAGAGGGTGCACACTCAAAGAACTCGTCTGCTGAAAATATTTTGCAAGGATTAAGTAATCCGGAAACTAAATTATACTTATTGTTTTTGGTGTACATTTTAGAAATTATTACAAATTTAAATAAAGTATTTCAATCGGAAAAACCGAAAATTCATTTGCTGAGGTGTTTATTAGAAGAAAATTATAAAAATATTTTGAGAAATTTTATTAAAAAAGAATATATCTCCACATCAGCAAATATTTCAGATCCAATTATATATCGTGATATGCCACATATGTTTTCGGACTTAAATTTGATCAGTATGAAAGGGAACTTAAAAATTCAAATGTAGAAATAAGCACTATTGAAATTGTTAAGAAACATCAAGATGAGTTTTATGTCGAACTCTGTTCACAAATTTTAAAACGATTTGATTTTGAGGACAATAAGATAAAATTATTGGAGTATATCAATCCTAATAAAATACAAAAAGGCGAAATGCCTACGATTGTTCCATTAATTGAAGCTTTTCCTTTTTATGATAAAGAGCTTGAAAATTACCCAAATATATCACTAGCTGTGGACGAAGATGTGGTCCAATTTTGGAATAACTTAGCGACAACAAAAAATGTATATGAAGAATTTTCTTTTAAATGTCTTGAAACGTATATAATAAATTTATTAGTCTTGCCTCATAGCAGTGCTGCTGCAGAAAGACGTTTTTCTGACTTAAATAATATAAAAAACAAAAAAAGAAATAAGTTGAATATTAGCATATTAATAATATACATACAATACAATATAATATTACATACATACGTCGTAAGACGATTAAATTTGCTTTTACAGATGGCTGTAGGTAGGTAGGGTTTATCTTAGCAGCATTAATTAAAACATATTTTCTGTTACTCTGACTGAATTTATATTAAAGAATAGGATTTTATGTTTTTATTGACTTTTGTAAAATTACATATATATTTTATTTTATTGTTACTAAATAAAACAACTGTTTCACTACATTTTGTTTAAATCTACTACATTTTCCCGAGCCATATACTACAATTAAGCCGCAGTGAATACACATCACTGATTCTCAAACGTGTCCCCACGAAAACATAAAACTTACTAGATTATTTTACAACTTTTTGTTCGCTTCTTCAAACATTCGCCTACTCAAAATATCTTCAGATATTCTGCAACGTACTTTCGTAATCTCATTTTCGAAAAAAAACTACAATTGCAAAATAACCAGAGACTAATACCTCTCAGATAGCAGCGGCAATACAAATACAACTTCGTCGTGCGTCACGTCATATCGCCACAGATCATTGTAAAAGGTACAGAAGCTAAGTTTTTCAAAAATAAACTATGTTTTTAGATATTTTTCGATATAAAGAATTAGAAAATAGCCATTAAAATAAAAACTCCAAATTTTGTTTTTATTTTGATGACCTGTATAATTATCCTGTAATATTATCGGAAATTTAAACAGAATATGAGGTCTATTAATGGTCGCATTGAAAACAATTTTTATATGTATTAACTTCATAGAATTTAAATTGTTAAATTGTAATCAATATACGGAAGTGAGTGGTAAATAGGTTGTAAAAAAAACTGCTTTTTTAAGAACACTTTAAAAACCGTACTGGAGACCCTGTGAATATACCTTTACTATTTAGTGAAGTTCAACTCGTACATAGATTCTTAGTTTTGATTTTTTTATCAATACAAACATCCGCCAAGAAGACACTTAGTATAATGCCAATGTGATGCATCATGTCCTCAAGGAACAGTTGCAGCCATTCCTGGCTTACAGTCATTCTACCTCTTTATCCAAAGTTTCTAAAAAAAATTCAATCCAATATGGAATAATTTTAAGAAAATCCAATTCACAATTACTTTTCTCAAATCAAAACTGACTTTCTTGCTTTTGAGAAATAATAGAATAAACTAAGAAATACTTTCTAAGTGAAAAGTAAATATTTTCTCAATTCAAGAACAGTTTTCTTGTTTTTTTCCAGGAAAAAAGGTTTGCGTTAAGAATGAGTTACTCATTTTTTTTCTTACTATTAAAAAAAATATTTCTAATATTAAGATCCCCCGAGTGACGTTGCTAATTCAATGAAGAAATACACAAGTACCTACTCGTAAATTTCTCGTTAAATGATTTTCAATAATTTCACAAATTTATACTTTTTACATAAATATATATATTTGCATATCTACATTTTTTTTTGTACTCTAGCATAGATAGAACAAATGAATATTTAATGTGTGTGTATTGTTATATGTATAAAAAAATATATATAATTTAATAGAATAATTTCTAATAGCAATATCCTTAGAAAAGTGCTATATAATTTACATGGAGTACCGCATGTGACGTTATATACCGGATAACTAGACCATGTCGAGAGAAACTGTAGAAACTGCAAGCTTTTTTGCAGTTTGTGTCGACTAAAAATGAAACAATACCTTTCTTGGCAAGATGGTTGAAGGGTAGAATGCAAGTGAAGCTACAAATTTTTACAACAACGGCTAGTACAAAATATTCACTGAACTCTATTTTTAGTACAGTATAACAAATAGAAAATAGTATACAAACTTAAGCGCTATTTTTGAATATTAAATTTAACATCGCATACAATATATATGTAGCATATGAAATGCAAGAACTATAATTGGTGAATTGACAATTAATTAATTAGAAAATATATATAGCATGACGAAACAGAAACAAAAACTTGTATAAGAGAAGGAAAGCAAAATAATTAGTTATATAGCACAAAAGGGATTTATAGATAGATTATTTAATTCTGACCCTGCACAATAAAGAAAATAATCGACATACAGTTGATGCACGAAAACTTCTTCCAAATTGAAGCACGTCTAACGTCTAATGCACACCATTCCACGATTTAAAATGGAATTTACAAAGATTCAAAACACAGTTAGAAAAGTGAATACCATTTCCAAAATGAGAAAGATTTTCTAGAATTAAGTAAGACGAGCTTGATAATGCTGCCAAATCAGTACTGCTAGTAAATATTTCGAATTTTAAGAAATCATTTTCTCTCTTATAAGAAATTATGAAAACATTTTAAGAAATATTTCTTGAATTCAGAATATCAAAACTGAATCAAGTTTTCTTCAGTCAAGAATTTGTATTTGCATGAAAGTTCATACAAAAATATATAAAAAAAATCTAATGTTCTTGATTGGAGATTCAAAAAGTATAATATCGAGAATATAACACATACTTCAATTATTTCTGTAACGAAATTAGTTCTTATTACCTACTAACGTTTCCGATTTTCTACAAACAAGGAAAGTATTTCTTGTAGCTTCGGAAACTTTTCCTTTCCGTGTGCAGATCATGTGAGACTGCATTTTCAACCGTCGAGTAGAATAGTTCGAGATTGTCGAAAATATTAATAAACTTAATTGTGAAGTTATCAAAATTTAATTATGCAGTCATCAAAATTCAATTGCGAACTTATGAAAAGAATGAGGTCGGCAAAGGCACTCATGGCTGTCACTTAAAAGAAGTTGATATTCCCGTGATATTACTAGTTCAGTGATTGTAGCGAAAAAATGGCATATAAATGCAATGATTTTGATTTGATTTGATTTTCTTGCGATAACTCGGCTCTCCGGCATGATACGAAAATTATGATTATATGCTTTTTTGTTTCTCTTTTTTTACACTGTATAATTTAGGTGGTATGAATTTTTCACCTAGAGTTGATCGTTATTGACATATCGGACGAAAATGTAAAAAAATAAGAGACTGTAGCTTGTTTTTTACTGTTTTCTTCTTTCCCGTGATACATATAGAAAAAAATGTCCATTATCAAACTTGTAGGGCATGTTAATACCTACAATGTCATCTTTTTTCTCTTTTTTTTTAGACAAAAATGACGAATTATAGCGCGCCACAATGTAATACCCTAGACACACGGGACATATCAATGATCATTGACAGAGCAATGATCAGTGCATAGCTCGTGTGTCACTGCATCATTGGCGCAATGGTCATTTGTTTCGTCATTGGACCAATTACGCCCCCACAAGCTCATTCGTTTGCAATTATGCATTGCTTGTCATTTCTTTTAGCGATCAGCGCGCTTTCAGAAGTGAGGAACTGCAAATTATTGGTAAAATCAGCTGATTTTCCAGCCATCACTGCCAGATGTCATTTGTGAAATTGGTTGATACATTTTTCAAGGTAAATTTTGCATGTTTCCCAAATTATCGAATTCTTTAAAAAAAATTTCATACATATAAATGGGAAAAAAGACGAATGAAAGAGAGACGAAGAAAAAAGCAACATTGTGGAAAACTGCTGAAAATTATAAGTTGTGCGAGCTGTGGCTCATTTACATAAAATATCTGAGAAGCCACGAAGAAATAGCCACATATATGGGGATATGTCTGTGAATTTTAAGGATATGGGAATAATCGCCAAGTATGCATAAGTGACACATTTAATGGGTCAAATCTAGTCTGTCAAATCTAATTACGTGAAGATGGGCATTGCCGTGTGCCACCCCAAAACAGGAATGATCATTGGTCCAATTACGTAATTGAACCAATGATCATTGATATGTTTCGTGTGGCTAGGATATAAGGTGGTTAGAAAGTAAAAAATTAGGAGACTGTAAAGGAAATTATTAAAGTACAATATAAATAAATAAAACAATAAAATTATGAATAACACGAATATGAATTTTATTAGTAAATAATTGTTTTTGTGTTGTAGAAAGAAGATGGATATTAATGGAGGTCCATTTTTAATATCTATACTCTTCTTCGTTTCGACGGTCCTGGCTCGCAGTTTTTCTGCTCGGAATACATGCATAGGTATTCCTGTTTTGAATAAATAAAAACATGGTCATGGGCTAAGCATCTCTTTGTCGTTTCGAATTAGGTTTGGTTAGGGTTTTGGGGAAGGTCGAGATGCCGGGAGGATAAAATAACTGACAGGTTCACCTATAGGAGTATAGTGAAAAGGGCAGTGGCGGGTGATGCAGGAAACCCACTATTCTGATTTGTGTCCCCTTTCCTATCTTTAAACCTTTTCTTTTTTTGTTTTATTTTTGTCCATCTTCTTTCTGTCTTCCAAAGGTACAGCAATAGGTGATTGATCCGAAAGCAAAGAACCTACCCAACCCCTGAGCTTGAGCTCGCAAAAGTCTGTACCGTGCTCATCTAAAGGTCAACTCCCATTGTCCCTAAATACCAACCATGGGGGCAAAAAGTAGCCATCCATAGCAAGTCATCTGTCTCGCTGAGTTAGAAGGTCGAGAAGCGGCCACGGTCAGATGTGAACATGACTGGCTAGCCGGTTATAAGGTTTACAGCTTCAAAATAAAAATATAAGAAGAGAAACCAAGTGGGCCCTAGTAGAAAAAAAATACTACATTGGGCGTAGTGTTTCCCATACTGCATTACTTTGGGTACTGAACACCACATCATTATACCCAACAAATGCACGGAAAAGTGCCGTCCACAGCACTAGGTTACTATTGTTCCTGCTAGACAGATCGCTTTTCTCTTGATTTGCTCCATAGCGAAAGGATTATATACGCCGAAGATAATTCTATAAACACAAGGAATTTGTAATATGAATTAAATCCTCCCCCCCTCCCCTTCCACTACCTTTCCTTTATTATACGAAAACGCACAATTTCTAAATATCAAACACAATGCAAATTCAAAACTTATTACTAATTAATTCTCCTTTATCGTTGGAGTTTTAGCTAATTATAATTACTACATTTACATTTTACCGTAATTGCGTGAACCTCGAAATATTTAGAAATTTTCAATTTGGGAACATCTTTCCGTACTCTCTAAAACACTCAATATAACTCAACTATGAGTAAGTTTATAGCTTTGTGTAAAATATGCAAGTATTCCTGGATAGGTAAGTAAGTATATTTTCGCTTTGTATATACAGCTTTATAGGTCTCTTATTCCCCCCCCCCTTCAGAAATGAAACCATAAATAATCAAAACCCAGGAGCACATATGGCTTTTTCGACCATTAAAATATGTTAAGGCTTTTCCAATAAATTTCAAAGCGTCGCGAAAACTTTTCTCTGTATAAATATCTCCATTTCGGTTTGAAATTTATGTTTTATGGGCCCGAGATACTTTGGGAATTGGAAGACTTTGAAATTATTTTCAATCAAATTCAAATCCTCTGCTTTTAAGGAGTTTCTCGTATCTCTTTTACCAGTTTGTTTCAGAGCACTTATCATAAGTAAATGATCCTCTCTAATCATGATATTTTCCATTTTGAAAGGTCACTTTTGAAAACTGGCGGATGATACCGTAATAAGGTCCAAGTTAAGAGGCATTTGAATAATTCAGGAAAAACGATATCCTGCTGGAGCTTTCTCGTTTCGTTTTCTCCTTTTTCTTTGTTTTGTAAATATTAAATTCATGATGATGGCAGTCTCACGCTCAATTCAATTAATCAGAAGAACGCTTTTAGCCTAATGACTCAAACTGTTTTATGGTAACAGTTTATGTCAGTATATTTGTCACCAATTTATACGTTACATATACATATATACGTACAGAGTCAGTTCCCTTCCACAAAGATAAATATATGATTACCAGGCTATCGTTATAAGTTCTTCCTACTTTTAGGACGCAATAAAAATTCATTTAGGGACTTTTATTTTTAGTTCATTATCTTTTTCCTATATGAATTGATTTGGGTACAACTTCAAAAAGCTTTTTGTGCTAGTATAGGAAGATTAGGATGATGGATGGAATTGAGGCTAGTTTTTTTTGTTTGTTTTAAATACTGTAAACAACTAAGGTTGAGATTATTTATTATTTACATTTTTTTTGTAGAAACACCCATTAATAGCACTCAGGTATGAAATTAGAATTTAGATATACACATTTACTTTATTACGGGTTTCTTTTGATAGCATCTCTTCATGGAATATCTAAAACTACAGTTAGTAAGATAATCAAATGTGTAAGTTCAACAGTGACACTACTTTTACCACAGTTCATAAAATTTTATGACAGCGTTAAGGAAATAGCAGACGCCAAAAATCATTTTTATTCCGGGGCTTCTTTCGAAAATATAATCGGTGCAATCGAGCAGTTCTTCTGTATTAAAAACAAAATTGGAAAGAAGAGTCTTTTACTTGAGAAATTTTTGTTTCCCCAATGGGTCATTTTTATTTCCCCTATCTATTAGCATATGTGTGTTTTAAAGTATACTTTAGTTAAAACACACTTCAAATTCGTCTATGCATAAGCATTATCTTAATGTCGACTTTAGTGTTTGTCTATGTATAGCGCCCTTGGACTTTTATCCCATAGTTTGACTTAAACGTTTAAATATTCGGTTTAAATTTATTTTATTTGATAAAGAACGCATTAATATTAAACACCGGGAAGAGTTTAGAGCAAATATTTTTACTTTTGATGCATTTTCAAACGCGAATATTGTTTGTTTAATATATATATTGTTTGATCTGACATGCTTTTTTCTCTTAATAAAATGTAGGTACACCTTAATTACATAATTAATAGTTCCTTAAAATTTACTATTATTTACATAGCTCTTATTTATAGCTCTTAACTCACATTAATTACTGAAAAAATAAAAATTTTGCTTTAATATTTTCCCGGTAATATGTAAAAGGATTTACATTAAGTCTGTTATACTATCGCTTAAACTTTCTAAAATAAATAAGTAAATAAATTATCTATATGTTGGTAGAAATGAAATATTTTTTTCATTATTGGAAATTTTTTTATTACGCGTCAACGATATATCAAAATATCGATGATTTTTAATAGATGGTTTAAATACATCGACATTTACCTTCCAATATGTCATTTGATACCAACATTCAGCTCCAGAGAGCACCTCTGAATTGTGTTTTCGTGTCTGCGTATTCAGGTGGATGCTTACTGCTTAGCAGAGGTAAGCAACTCATTTCACTTAATTGACTATGTAATTTCTAAATTTTTTAGTATGCTATTTACTTATCTTATTGTTCTTTTTACTTATTTTACTTAATCTCAGAATATTTTCGCCCACATTATACTTTAGATGAAATTATATGGTAGGCATACTAAGTTTGTTATTCCGTTTGCAATGCATAGAAATAGCGTTGTTAGAGCAAACTGGATTGGACACCCACGCATAATATTAAAAGTTATTTTGATTTTTGCCGTCCGTCCGTCAGTCTGTGCGCACAATAACTCGAGAACGCGGATACTTAGAGAGCTGAAATTTTGTACACGGACTTTGAAAAAAAAAAGTAAAATTAAGTTCGAAAATGAGACAAATCGGGCAACTTCCTTCCATACAAAAATTTCGTGTTTTTATAGTTATAGCAAATAAAATTTCAAAAATGGAATAAATCAGGCAACCCCTTCTTGGTGTTGCCATATAAAAATGTAGGATATTTACGAATATTGTAAAAATGATCGGTCCTAGAAGTTTCTATTGTATTGAAAGTATAATCACTTTTACTATCAGACGAATTGTTTTAGAAATATATGTGAAAATCCGCTTAAAAAAACAAATTTGTACATATGGGTGACCATACGAAATTACATACGGGCAGTCATGTAGGGTATCATAAGAATTGGTGTTAGACCAATTCTATCTTTCTTACTTGTTTGATTTTATTTTACCTAATTTCTAGATTGTTGTTAGTAGTTATTACTACTTAGGATAATTTATTTTGTGTTTTTATTGATATTTTTATTTTTTACATTTACTTGGTTTTTCTTTGACTCTGAATTTTGGTTTTAAATTTGTCAATACTATAATAATAATATTATAAATCTTGAAGTAGGTGAGCGAAATTCCCATAAAAAGAGTGACTCTTTCTAGTATTTATAGAAAAAAAAATACAAAAAGTATATAATCTTTTAATTCTTATTATTAATCTTAAGGTTGTGGTAATTTAGTAATAACTGTTTCTAAACAAAATAAAAACTCTAGCATTGGTCTAAGACCAATTCTTATGATACCGTAAAAGCTTCCCAACCAGTGTGCCGTGAAACATTTGCGATGTGCCGTAAGATAATTCTAGATTTTTTAAAATTTCCTTATGAAGTGATAAATATTGTTCGACTAATATTTACATATTAATTTTTTTTTCAATTAAGTATAATAAGTCGAAAATTCAGTAAAATAAAAATTCAAAAAAAGAAAGTATGCTGTACAAAAAATATAACGGGTGAATGAATAGTCACATCTCGATATTCTTTTTTTTTAGTATTCAGTTTATTTTTGTGAACAATAGTGACGTAAGCTCTTGCTTCATAATATTTAAGTTTAAAGGTAAATATAAAAAGAATTTATTAAATATGTTTAGAAATATATTTTAATATTATTTAATAGTATTTTTTGTAAAACTTTTTCAAAATTGAAATTATGGATAAATTTTTAAAAAGAAGCGAGAAACAAACAGTTGTCGATGTGGAACAGATTCCAAAGAAAAAAGGGAAACCAACTCCTAATAGACAATATAATGAAGAATACATCAGATTTGGTTTCTCAAGTGTTGAAAATGCTGGAAGTATTCAACCTCATTGTATTATATGCCGGGAAACATTATCAAATGAAACAATGGTGCCAAGTAAACTTCTGCGACATCTTAAAACCAGACATTCCAATTATGCTGAAAAGAGTGTTGATTTTTTTAAGCGAATGCAAATTGATAATAAAAAACAAAGTATTTTTATGAATTCAGCAACCACAGTGTCAAAACGAGCTCAAGAATCTAGCAACAATATTGCAAAATTAGTAGCTAAAGCTAAAAAACCGCACATTATAGCGGAATCTTTAATTTTACCATCTTGCATAGAAATTGTTCGACATATGTTTGGTGCCAAAGAAGCAAAAGAAATTGAAAAAGTTCCACTTTCAAATAATACAATTAGTAGGCGTATTAATGAAATGTCTATTGACATAGAAACAACGTTAATTCAAAAAATTAAAGATTCAGAAAATTTTTCGATACAGGTTGATGAATCTACAGACTGTAGTAATTGTGCTCAGCTTATGGTATTTGTTCGAATTTGTGAAGAAAAAGAAATGAAAGAACATTATTTATTTTGCAAAGAGCTTCCCAATCGAACAACTGGGGAAGAAATATTTAAAGTCATCAACGACTACTTTGTCAATAAAAATATATATTGGAAAAATTGCATTAGCTTATGTACAGATGGTGCAGCTGCAATGACAGGAACTATTAAAGGCTTGGTGGCTAAAGTTCTCTCTGAAAATAATGAAATTCAAATAACACACTGTTTTATCCACAGGGAAGCTCTTATGTCTCAAAGTTTACCAGAAGATCTAAAAGTCACGTTAAACGAAATAGTAAACATTGTGAACGTTATTAAATCTAGGCCATTTCAATATCGGCTGTTCTCAATTTTATGCGAAGAAATGGGGTCAGAACATCAGTCTTTACTTTTTCATACTGAAGTAACCTGGCTGTCAAGGGGAAGAGTATTGTCAAGAGTTTATGAACTTAAAGAGGAATTAAAAACTTTTTTCGAGAATGACACTTCTTACCATAATATTTTGAAAGATAACTTCTGGCTACAGAAACTTGCGTATTTAACTGATATATGAACATCTTAACGAACTTAATCGTAATATGCAAGGAAGAAATGAAAATATACTCAGTTGCACTGATAAAATAAATGGATTTAAGGCTAAAATTAAGATGTGGATTAACGAAGTGAAAACTGGTAAAATTTCTATGTTTAATAGGTGTTCTACCTTAAATCTTGATAAGCAAATATTCAAACTTGTGGAGCAGCATCTATATTTACTTGAAGAAAAGCTGCAGCATTATTTTAAATCAAATAGGCTGATTGAATTTGATAGGGTTCGAAATCCTTTTACTTTGCCGTCTGAAGAATCTTCGAAAAACTTATCGATACAACAAAAAGAAGAAGTAATAGATTTAAAAAATGATCGTACACTTGAGCTTCAATTTAAAGACAATATTCCAATATCTCAGTTTTGGTTAATCGCTAAGAAGGAATTCCCAACTATTTCAAAAAAAGCTATTGATATTCTGTTACCATTCGCTACTACCTACATGTGTGACCAAAGCTTTTCATCGATGGTTACCATTAAAAACGATAAAGCGATCGTGTATTAAAAGCCTTGACCATGAGCTGCGCGTATCCATTTCAAGTATAGAACCTAATATAAGCAAGCTCTGTTCTCAACATCAAGGTCAGATATCACATTAAGCTGCTTTAGAAATGTCCAAAAAAATTACTAAAAATATATATTTTTTTTTTCAAAACTTAACAGATTTTTTTTTCTATAAATAAGTAATAGATTTTTTAGTGTGCCGCTATATTTTTCAAGACTAGTTACCGTGCCGTAGACTGAAAAACGTTGGGAAGCACTGCTAGATGAATGCCCGTATAAAATTTCGTATGGTCACCGATCTATGCAAGTTTAATTTCTGAAGTGGTTTTTCGCATATATTTCTAGCACGGTTCGTCGGAGAGAAAAAGTGATTATGACCAATTTTATAGGAATTCGTGTTCTGAAGAAGTTTTTAGTACAAAATAAAAATATCTAGGACTGATCGTTTTCACAGTATACGTGAAAAATCTAAATGTTTATATAGCAACACCAAGAAGGGGTTGCCTGATTTTTTGCTATTACCATAAAAACACCATGTACCAAATTTCAGCTCTCCATGTTGTCGCGTTCTCAGGCAGTGTGAAATTTTTGTACGGCAACCCCATGAAGGAGTTGTCTGATTTTCGAATTTAATTTTACTTTTTGTCCTTGTACAAAATTTCAGCTTTCTATGTGAAAGCGTTCTCGAGCTATCGTGCGCACAGACGCACAGGCGGGCAAATAACTTTTAATATTATGCGTGGGTGTCCAATCCATTTTGCTCTACCATCATTATTTCGAGGTGTTACAAACGGAATGACAAACTTAGTATACCCTTTTGATTCCATCTAGGGTATACAAATTGAACAAATGGGAGGCGGAATTCCCATAAAAATTTTCAAAATAATTAATATGAGTATTGAACGGTAATTGTGTGTAACACCTTCGCTTTTATTAATGATCTCAGATATTCGGCTATGTATTGAATTTATAAGTTTCCCTTAATATTAATACCAAGCCGATTTAATGGAATTTATCAATGCCAACATGGTGTCATATTGCCTAGCAACAATTCAGCGTTATATAACCGTGGCAAAACCGTTTATCAATTTTTGATGTCAAAACTGGAAAGTTTCAAATTAGTTACATTTATGTCGCTGACACGGCACCCATTGTGATAACTGTCAATGTTATGACACTATGTTACCATCGTAACAAAACGCCGTTCTGTAAACGATATATTTTTATGTTTTGTAACCGTTGCAATATCGAGAACTAAACTTGTAACCGTGACATTATAGGATAAATTTAACTTCCATTGCATAATGGTAATTATGAAGGGAATCGGTGTTGTAGTAACTATATTTTAAGATTTTCCCTATTAATTAGGCCTAAACTTTCTATACTAATGATGAATAATGCACCCAAATGTTATATATGCACAATGTATGTAGTTTTAATTAATTTGCAATTTGAGTGCAAATTTATAGTCCCAAACAGTTAACAAATGCCACTAACCTATGGCTTTATCAGAATCGCGGTGCTGAAAATAAATAATAAAGATATGAGAATAGCTGTGTTCTTTTGTGTACCTTATTCTAGAACTCCCATATACTGTAGAGAACAAATTGTTCTGTCGATTCAAGCGAACTATTTATAATGTTCGCTTCACTTATAAATCTTCTATGAAAATATATGTATGAGGCGTTCTTTTGTGTGTCATTTGTTCTGCCCTGTTCTGCTGACAGAATATATTGTAAAGAAAAAATCATAATAACAAAATCTTTATTTCAGGTATAAAAACATATTTAACTATATTTCACATATAAATTTATGTGCCTTCGAATTTGAATCATTTTTATGGTAGGTATCTTCACTTGATGTAAAATTTTAGGTTTGTCTAGTCTTTGAGCTTTCTTTCAAAAGTTATTGAGGTCATGATCAGTAAATTTTTAAAAAAAATTTCGAACACCTGAATAAATAGTATCTAAAATTTCCCAATAGCAGCAAAAATTCGTTTGCACATATATCGCGCCCCATGAAAAATTCTCCAGTACAGCATCCTCGAAAAGATAGCTCTGTTTGAGTTCGCTCTTCCTAGACTAGCAAATCTTTTATCTTACCAAATTATCTTTAAAATTTTTCCCACTTCTTAGCTCCGCCTATAAGGAAATGGGTCAGAAGAAGTCGTCTATCTCTCTTACATCTTTTCTTTATCCTTATTTCGAAGGCATTCCTTAGTATGAGATCTAAGGAAACCTGTACCAAAGTTTACCTAATAATAAGTTAAGAAGCTGGTGAGATATCCTAGTGTTTTACATTTAAAATGCACACGGCAAGAAAAGGAAGAAGGAAAGAAAAAAAATCGAAAAGAATCAAACTCTCTTTAAAAATTTTATGAATAAAGATAAAAAATGTGAAAGCGCAAATTGCATGCAACGAAACAGAATGGCAAATGTTTCATTTTCGTAAATAAATGAGAAGGGGCGGAGTTTTCAGCTTTTACTCTCATAAAATGCTCCCGCGCTTTTGTGAAAACCGGTTTTCATGAAATATTGATAATGTTAGGACACATGTTGTTGTTGTAAAAGGTCTAAAAGGACACATGTTGTTGCTGTAATCCTATGATATTTGAACAGCACGTGTTTCTGTTTACATTCGTTTTGCTATGAAGAGATTAAGTGGGAGAACTCATGCTGGATTCTCTGATATTTTCGGGAAAAATGAGAATTTCATTTGATATGAATTTTACATCTCCTTTCAGCATCTGGGCCAAAGCGAAATTTATCTTTTTCTTAAAAATGGGAGGTAGTGTGACCTGATGTACATTATTATGAATAGGTTAAAAGGATTTTGAGGGATTTAATAAGATTTTGTCTTTCGGGTAATCCTACGTTCTCTCGATTTTTGTTTTTAACTCGTTGTCTCAGTTGCACTACAATAGTGCATAGACAAGTTCTTTTCCCCCATTCATGCAAAAGATGAAAATATATGAAATTACTTGTTTCATTCTAAAAACCACCAGAAATTTTCCCATTTTGCTCTACAGCTTCTTAACTTATTATTAGGTAAACTTTGCCTCAGTAGCCTGAAATATGGTCATGACGACAGTCTCTCGATGATTTCGGAATAAATGTCGTCGATTTTATTTTGAATAAAAAACAAAATACAACATAGGACGACTATTTATGAAACGCGAGTGTGAGTATTTCGATTCTTCTTTTAAGCTCTTATCTTCACGATATTATTTCACGTTAAAACTAAACTTATATCGCTGGTAAAAGAAGCAAAAATTTTAATGATTCTTCATATTTATTTTTTTAACTCTTTATGCCACATTATTTGGAGTGCGTAAAGCTCAAACAGAAATTTCAAAAAATTATTTCATTTCATATTTTTAAACTGAGTTTTTCTCGTCTTTAAGATTGTAAGTAGCAATACAAACTCAGATAGGCTCAGACAAGAAATTTTGAAAAAACTAATTTGTTTATAAATTTTAAAGACTTTTTTCGTGTTACAAAAGAAGAAAAAAAAGCAGTTTGAAGTAAATGAGAAATTGAATTAATTACCTGACTGTAGCTGTTCTCCCATGCTCTTACATTGCTGACAATGCTGTATAGCAATAATTTCCATCTGTAACTCATTCTCATGTAACGTTGATCACAATTATTTATGTAAATATATACGAAAGTTATTTAAATTTATCCCTAACGGAGAACACCTATATAAATGTTGTCCAATATTTCCTTATAAATGGCACATAACATTTACGTCAACAATAAGTACTGCAATATTGAAATGATAAGAAGACTTATACGCTTTCTTCTAAATAGAAATACTATTATTATAATCTTTTAAACTTACCGCTGTTTACACTGATTTTCGCATAATACTTCTAATAAATCACGATGACACTTTTTTAACGTCCAAACGCAATGATTTTTAGGTTGCAGAATAATTGGAGTGGAACGTTTGGGTTACTCTTCGGTAATATTGTTAACCAAAGTCTTAATCGGCTTTTAAAATGGTTAAACAGAAACTTATTTTGTCAAAATCGGGAACAATATAACTTGAAACCAATTAACGGTTAACGTGTTTCTTTGTTTGCCTTGCAACTCAAATCCAGCCCTTTGTGTATGCAACTTATGAGGAATTTTGCAACCTATCCCAACTTCTTAAGTTTTTAGGGGGTTTCAAAAGATCTTATTATACATTAAAATATCGGTTGCTGCTTGGATGCTTGGCAATGATATCCCATAAGTTTTCTTTGAGGTTTAAGTCAGAACTTCTTTTTGGCCAGTTCAAAACATTAACCTTCAAAGCCTCAAACTATTCATCGGCACCATTATCCTAGTCAGATATAAAATCTTAGCCACATAATTCCATCGTCTTTTTCACGATCCATGTCCATCCAGCATGTTCCTATACATTTCAAATTTAAATATTATTTCTCTGTGAAAACTTTGATGTTTTTATAAGAATTTCGCCCTTATAAATCCACGCTTTTGTACAACTCAGAAACAAAAGTATTCATGGCCTACTATACATAACGCAGATTGCAAAAGGGGCATAACTCTAAACTTATTAAACGAATATAGGTATATGCAGACTTACTATGATAAACGATGATGTCGTTTTTAGTAGACTATAAGAGCTACGACAAACAATGATGACAAAATGTCGCAGATATAAATTTTGTAATTTCCTAATTAGTCATAGTAAAAATGTAGATATTACACTGTCCATATTGTTTTCGTGCTCTTAGAAAACTTGTAATTACAGTTGCAACAAAATCTCGAAAACCATAAAAGCATATATTGTAGAAATCTTTTTAGCCCTGGGGATACAATACCCATTAAAATTCCCATCTAGGTACCTATATTAGGTTTTTTTTTATTCTTTTCTTTTATGTAACTTGGAAATCCAAACAAGTGAACATCCCAAATGCAAAAAAGCCAAAAGCCTAAAATACGCTTCCATCCTTTGGGGTTAGTATGTAATCTGGAATTTGACCTGTCCAGGCAATTTTATTTTTGCCTTTGTATGTACAAAATCTGCCTTTTAAATCAGGAGCTTGTTTCGGGCGTTTATTTGTAGTGCAGATGACAAGGCCGGTCCGACATGTAAAGTTGTCGGGAATAGATATAGAATGTGAAAGTAAAAACCGAGTAACCAAAAAGTACAAACAAAGGCTGCAGTTGCAGCAACATCCTTTTTTTAGAGAACGACGATGCACCGTGAATTCAAAATCTAGATAAAACTCCCTTTGATCCTGCTGTGAATTACCAGTATCAAGAAAACTGTGGCTTGAAAATTGCAAACTATATTTGTACTACACATATACCTATGTAACAGTATATATAAAATATATCTAGATGTAGATTGCAAGTATTGGAAATAGACAGGATATGGTGAATATTCTGTACAGTACATTTTTTGTGAGTGGGTGTTTGTATGTTTCTGTATTTACATGTATGTAGTTTAGGGAAAACTAACCCCAAAACTTCTAAATGAAAGGTAGGGAAGCGAAGTGAATCCAATTCGTATTTCCTATCCGAGCAACATATTCAATGTCCGCAGGACTTACGCATATAGCATTAAGCAATTTAATTTCAAGCAGCATAATGTTTGACAAGCGCTCTATTAGCCTCCTCCCCCTCCCGCCAAGGCATTCAATTTGGTAATGAAATGTTTTTGTGGGAAAAACCCGTATTTATTTGTGTATGAATTTTTCACTTTTAGCATTTATTAAAAACGTTTAGAAAAAGTCAATGTTATTTTCTTATATTGTTTCAACGAGGTATCAAATACAGTTGCCCGTTACCGGCGTTGAAATCAACCCCAACCATTTGGGTACTATGGGCGCAAATGTGCCCCAAAAAAATATGGCAATTCTGCCCTATGGGCGCATATATGCGCCCACAGAAACGCGGTAAATCTGGCCTATGCGCATATATGCGCTCAAAGACGTGTCGAACTTGAACGCTTATAGAATTTGAAGAAAGTAACGGAATTGGCTCAAATAAATTTTGTACGAAAAAGCAGACATGTGGAATGCTGTTTGTGGAAATACCAGGTCCGTGTGGTTTTTTTGGCCACCACCAGGGGCTGGATTCTCCAACACGAAGAGTTGGGGAGTCTGGGAGATGAGAATTTTCGTTTTCCCCCATTAAAGATCCCTTACTCTCCATTCGCGATTCTCTAACATACTTGGGGAGTTAGGGAAAACGTGAAAAATGTCGCAATATTGAAGGACGGTTAAGTCTGTGTGGGAAGGTCTTAGAGCATTGGGATTTTTCCTACGGACTTAGGATATAGATTACAAAAATATATGTGAATAACTTCTGGGGAAGGGGTTTTTGGTGATGAGGGGTCGTACCCAATGGGGGTTGTCCAAAATAAATCATGTTTGGTATAAAATTAAAGAAGGAGGTATTCGGGTATTCGAGTTATGTAGTTTTTTTTTTTAAATCATGAGATGGGTTTTTGGCACTTGGGTTTTATACACCCCAGTTCCTATATTTTGCATATATCTTTATCTTGCGTTCTTTGTTTCACATCCATTAGTAATCTGTTGTGAACATTTTTCTCATGGAAAGTGAATTTCCACAACTTACAAGTTCTTCATAATGATGAGTATATGTCCATTTTTGTACCAAAAAATGCCCATTTTTTCATCTTAAGAAGGACTCATTCGCTTCTTTTGCAGCTATCTCCAAAACCATTTGCCGGACTCAAGAACTAATTAAATACCTATCTAACTAGGGGACAATATGTAGATGCGATTTAATCCTACATAAAAGTTTTAACGTGCATCTTAAAAATGTTTAGACCATCTGTTCTGTACCACCAAATTGACCATTTTCGCGTGATTTAAAATTTTTATCTGTGATACCTTGAGACACCAAAATCCATATTTCTCGGTAAGTATTTCAAGGATTTCCATATTTTGTTTTTGTAACTATAACCAGGATATGCGATGAATCTATAATTTAATTTAAAAATGCCTAGGTACCTAGCTATCTTCACAAAACACATCAAAAACAGACAATACGGTCAGTTGATAAATATTCTTCTTACTCCTCCAGCACTAAAACAGCTGAGAGTTTTTCGAGTCGAATAGAGAGTTTGGTAATTCTCAATACAAATTCCCCTAGTTACATAATTTCGAGTGGAGAGTTAAGTGTCAAAAGAACTCTCACCTCCACAGCTCCACAACTCTCCATGTTAGTGAAGCCGGCCCCAGGAGACATCCACTGAGAATGTAAAATTTTTTTACGTTTTAATTTTCAAAAAAGCTCAATTTTTCTTCGTGTTCCAGCACAGAAGAGAGCTACTATAAAATATTTTAAATATAAACCTTGAGGCATGTTTGTAGAACGAAATCGCATCTAGATTTCGTCCTTTAATCACATATCTAATTAGTTTTTTAAGTCGATAATTAGTTTCGGAGATAACTCGAAAAGATATTTACCAGTCCTTTTTAACCCTTTTAGTGCCGAGCAAAAAATTAAAGTTATGCAATGAAGTGTCGAGCCAAATTTAATATAATTTATGGAGTTTTAGAAAAAGGGTGATAAAAAATTTATTTTGAAAGATAATTACAAAATTCCAAAAAGAACATGTTGAGAACCAAAAATACAAGAAATATATAATTAGGCTATTTCAACATTTGTTGAAAATTATATAAATAATGCTTATTCGAAATGAGAGAATACCATTTTTTTTTAAGTTGATAATTTTTGAATTAGCATTTATGAGCAAAACACACTGTTATTCTAACATGGTATAATATATAATACAAAATATAAAAAAATATATATTTCAATGATTTGAAATGAAAAATAAGCAATAATTCAATCACGGTATCATTCTCATGTGCAAGAGATGAGTAAGTGTAGCATATCTGTTTAAATTGTTTACCAGTTGTACTAACGCTGAGTCATCCATATCCGTATATATATGTATATATATATATGTATATTCTTTTATAATGTTTCCTAGTAGAAATTGCTCACAGTTTTACCTTGTCTCCTGCCCTGCAAGTGGCAGTTACTATGTAAGCCAATACTAATGTGGCTGACAAAATTCAAGGTGTTTGCAATTCCTGAAGAAACATATAGAAAATTAAGTCCCGATGAGTTTCGTCTGATGAGCATTCATTAAATCTCATCGAAGGGCTCATTGGATATCATTAAACTGCTCCTTATATACTATATTTATTCTTCTCATCACCGTATCAGATTACATTTCTAGGAAAATTTGAATCGATTTTTGTGATTTATTTATTTAAGTTTTTAAATTATATATTTTAAATATATTTTTTGATTTGTTTTCCCCAAAAAGACTATCGCCCATATGCTGAACAAGACGTTATGCCAAAATCCTTACACTTCAGCGTCTCAGAGTTGGATTTGCAACCGGAGTTTGAATTCGCAAAAGTATATGAAATCAATCGTAAAATCAGATTCTCATTTATGATCTCATCATGACACTCATTGACATGCTCATTTATAAGCTCATCGTGACAGTCATTGCTATGCTCATTAATAAACTCATCGCGACACTCATTGAAATGCTCATTAATAAACTCATGTAGACCCTCATTGACATGCTGCTCATTAATAAGCTCATCTTGACACTCATTATGTAGTCAACGAAGTGCTCATCTAATATTGTAAAATGCACAAAAGAGAAGCACAGCATACATTTCTAAATAAATGAAAGAGATGCAATTCTCATGCACACTATCTGTGAATATGTAAATAAATGAGTTTTTTCCTGGTTTTGATTTAAACGCGAATAAATTTCATTAGTACGTTCATTGCTATTCATAATAATGTACATTGGGTAACCCTACCTCCATTTGGCAAGAAAAAGATAAATTTCGCAATAAACATCGCACTAAAAGGAGATGTAAAATTTCTGTCAAATAAAATTCCCCCACTTAATCTCTTTCGAGCAAAACAAATGTTAACAGAAAAACGTTCTGTTCACATATCATGGGATTACACCAACAAACATTAGAATTCCTGCGAAAAACATTGGGACAATTTCAGAAAAACCTGTTTTCATAAAAACGCGGGAACATTTTATGAGCGTAAAATCGGAAAACTCCGCCCATTCTCTCTTATTTACGAAAATAAATCATTTGCCATTCCTTTTCGTTGCATGTAATCTTCGCTTTCACATTTTTTGTCTTATTCGTAAAATGTTTAAGGAGAGTTTGATTTTTTTGATTTTTTTCTCTTCTTTCCTTCCTTTTCTTGCCGTGTACATTTAAATGGAAAACAATCGGAACACTCTTTTGTGTACCTTCTTTTAGTTATTTATTCTTTGGTGCTAATATACATATTGTAAAAAACGAAATTTTCGTATGGCAACCCTTCGAAGGGATTGCCCGATTGATCCCATTTTCGAACTTATTTAACTTTTTTTAAGAAAGGCCCGTATACAAAATGTCAGCTCTCTTCTTCGACGCATGAGGCAGTTTCGAAATATATTGTGAAAAGTTTAAATTTTGTATGGCAAAAACAAAAAATGATTGCCCGATTTCCTCAACTTTGGACATGTATTTGCAATTTTTATGAAAACGCCGTGTACAAAGTATGAGCTCTCCACCTGGACACTTCCTCCGGCAGCTTCCAAGTATATAAAGGAAAACCAATGTTTTGTACGGCAACACCAAAAAGACGTAACCCGATTTAGTCCATTTTTGAATTCTTACTGTTACTGTGAAAACACCATGCCGAAATTTTCGTTCCCTATGTCGACGTGTTCTCAAGCAGTGCTCAAGTATATAGTTAAAAACGAAATTTTTGTATAGCAATCCTACGAAGTAGTTACACGACTAATCTCATTTTTGAACTTAAATGTAAATTTTGTTTAAAATGCCCTATACACAATTTAAGCTCTCACTCTTTCTCAGGTAGCTTCCAATTATATACAGAAAAACCAAAATGTTGTATGGCAACACTATTGAATTTCTCGAATACTGCTATGAAACTCTCATATGAGCACGTTACTCGTTGAGCTTCTGCGTAACGGCACGTTTATGGTTTAGGTACGTATGTCTGTGGAGTAGCTAATGTTATCCTTGCTCCTAATGTAAGACAAATTGTGTTCCTGATTGAATTACAATTATAAATGTTCTTTATTCCGAACTTACCACAATATTTATATATATATATATACAATATCGGCATATACCTGTTTAATAAGCAAATTTTTTTATAAATAATATCTCCAACTTAAGTAACACAACATGATTAGGGAATGAAATTGATCTGACCTTGTAGAAAATCAATTAAATAACTAAATTGAAATGGAAAAATTACACAATTTTGCTCAGACTAAATTGGTAAAGCGGCAACCCTAAACTGAAATTTCCCTGACCTTGATAGCCCATTTTTCGTGTCGCAGACTACAGTAGAGAGTTTACACAGCAATACATTCTATTACAAAAATTGTGTCTATTTGATAGGATGTAAACATTTTTGTAATACAGTCGCGAGAGTAAAACCAACTCAACTTTTCTGCAATATATCGATCAGCTAATCACAGAAGCCAACATAGTTGACTACTAGCTGAGACAACTTACATCTGGATGTGAAAACCTCACGAAAACCTCACAAAAATGCGGTCGAATTAAAACGAGCTAATGGCCCTCTAATAGAAATCTCTATACACTGTCTCTCTCTCTCTCTTGCTGTACTATGCCACATAAATTCTTCGCAATGATAGCTTTCTTTGGTTGAATAAAAATTAAAGAGCTTTGAAAAAGTGATTCGGATGTATGGAGAATTTCTTATCTAGTTGTATTTGTCTGTGCTACCAGTCCTGATAAAAGTGTGGACTTTCATCTCCATTTATACCACGAAACCTCAAAATCAAAAAATTAGGTGCACTTTAAGAGGAAATACTTACTTACTTTATGTCAGGACTTCGTCGGTTGTGAAATGTGGTTATGACGCAAAGTACTTCAAAGAAAGGCTCAAAATAAGCTCAAGCCAATAGGGTTGAATAGTTGGCTAATCAAAACCCTTCAAATGCAAGTTATTAAAATTATATATATGTTACATATGTATAAGTAGCTTTGTACATTTCTATATATAGAATTCCAAAACCACCATGACCATAATACTATTCACCCAAACAACATTTCATGTACAATCAACTTTGTTACTGTCAAACCTTCATTTAAACTCATCAATTGTCCTGGTTCTAGTTCTTTCTTATTTGACGTTACCATAATCTCTACAAGATTTAAAGCAAAAATCTCGGCTCAACAGTATTTGAACCTTTGAGGATTGACTGTTATCCGCATGGCTGCCCTTTTTCATCATGCATTCCATGCAACAGTTTGCCAATAAATTCATCAACGTCACCATTAGAGTTCTTTTACCACCCTCTGGATTCTATTGACATCAACCAGCAATACCCAATCCACTCAATCAGCCCAAGCTTTTCTCAGACCCGTCAATTGTTTCCTGCCAACTGGTTCGTTGTTTCTGACAGGCACAAAGGGATAAAAGAACACCCAAAGTCCTCTCAGTTTACTAAAGATTATTTTTGTGTTATTTAGAGTCCTATGTAGGTATAGCTGCACGATAAATGGCCAGGACATAGCAATTTTTTTTTTTTTTTACTTAAATCAGGCAATCGATATTAAGGGTTTGTGTAAGATTTCTTCTCTCGTTTTTCTTATTTGGAACTCCAAACTCTTTCAACTGAACTCATAGCCAACATAAAAGGGTTGTTCGGAGATTAATTAGTTTTCGAAAAATGGATAATTTTTTGGCAGAGAACTTGTTTAGTCTTTTCAAAGCTAAACTTTCCCAGGATACTTTCTGTGTTATAATGTCCTTGGCGTACAGTATTCTGCTAGGTAGATCATTCATTTCTTTTGAGAGTTTTGAGAGTCTCTTATTTTCTTGGTCGTTTGTTTTAAATTGACAACAATAATTTAACGCAATTAATTAATGGTTGAAGAAAATTGAAAACTGTAATTAGCAACAGCCTGTCACCATGCTCTTACCTTTTTCTAGATTATAGGTAGGTACTAATCCACTTCTGTTTTTGCAATCATGGTAGGTTTTGGGAATGAGAGAATATTTCTCTAGATCAGTAGCACTGACATGTATATAAATATGGACTGCTTGTTGAACCAAAAATGCATGAAAGCAAATGGCACCACTTTCATATTCCTGTCTCTTTCCGTGAGAGCATACTTTCCCACTGAACTGTAACGATTAGGAATGAGAAATTGCTTGTAAAAATCCTTGTAAAAATACTTCCTTCAACTCATAATTCAAATTTAACGTTACAATTAGTCCCAAATACTTTTGTTGTAAATTCGGTAAATCCCACTGACATGCATATACGTAAATTCCCAAATAATTTAAATATAACGCCAGTTCACGACAGTTGGTAGCATTGACAGTGAGAGCATACTTTCTGAAATCAAAATTGGTGCCACATGAAACAGGAGATCAAGCAGTCCATTTGTCAGTGATCAGTAGTAGGACAAAGATTTTTCCATTGGTTTTTATTTGTTATTAATTTCAGTTTAAATGCAGAAAACCACTCAAACTATTACAAAAGTAAAAGTTTCTACATATACATACCTCTCGAAAGTATTTAGCATTGGAACTTGCAATTGGAAAATCTGTTTAACATGTAGTTAGACATGATGCGGAAACATCTTTGGAAAATAATCTAACTTCAGAAATATACTTGACACAGGTATAACCTCGGTCGCGATAACTCATTTGGTAAACGCTCTGACTACCATCCTAGCGGTCGTGGGTTTGAGTCCCATCTAGATACCGTGGCGCGGACTATAGGACTATTAACTTATAGAATATGTATCTATATTTAACCTCCAAATATGATGTCTGTATTTAGCATCACAATAGGATGGGTGTAGGGATGTTATTTCTGATGGGTATTGTAGCACCCCGCAGTATGATCTTGAGTTCTGCGAATTTTTGCGAGAAAGTTGTTGCCGACGAATTATTGTTGTGAGTGTGTCAACGTAATCTTTTCGGGTCTCGGAGCTTACCTCTGTATCTTGGTAACTACGAGAAACCTTCAAGTTAGAATCCTTCGGATTTGGCTCAGTATGTGTACAACCTTGAGGCGAGAATTCCTCAGTACTAGTCATAGAGCTGTGATGAAGAAAGAAATTATATTAAAGCCAATTACTCCAGATGGCAATTTAAGTAAAAGGCCGTTCTTTAATCAGCAAGTAAACGCAATTCTCGGGTATTGAATTTGCCTTTATTGTATCCCGAACTGTAGCAATATAACAAACTATTAGCGAAACAAACGTTGTAACTAACACAGTTATTTTACTAGTTATTTATCTTATCCTTAAAACTTGTGAGTTGATGAAAAACAAACATAAAAGTCATTTTTTAAAAACAAAGACTTGAATAATAAAACAAAACATTTTTTGAAAGGTTGCTAAGTTTTTCCAACCTTACCGCGCCTACAACGCGCAAAGTAGCAGTTCTATTGGTTCCACAAAACCTACAATTATTGTGGCACTGTTTCTGGGACTGCCAATCGCGAGTATTAACGACGCGCGTCAACGTTATGTTAAAGATAAGCGTCGGCGGTAGGCCGACGTCGCCACAAACTCAAGTCACGGTATATAGAAAACAAAGTATATCCTATCTAGGAAATAATTGTCTGCCATATTGAATTTTTGCTACTGTCTGTGAAAACTTTCGGCAAATTAATTGCATGAAGTTATTTTTGTAATTTTGCTATTAGTTTCCATATAAAATTTGAGACCTTTACATATTTTGTCTTCTAATATGCCTCGACTTAAAGGCCATATATAACACTGGGGAACATAGAATAAAATGTTGTCTACATGAGGTTTGTCAGTGATTTTAGTACATATATTATCATTGCAAATACCCGAAGTGTAGCTAATTTATTTGGGTTAGCTTTGGCTCTAAAGAAATCCCACCTGGCACGATATCTTCAGGTTGAGAAGCCTTCTTGACGACTCGGCGATAAACCGACAATATAGGTAGCTACAGCCAAGTATAGGCAAATGGAAATGCATTAAGGGCAGATGTGGGATAGATTACAGATTAGATGACAGATATGCCGGTTCCAGGTTTAGCTGCAATATAGTTGGAGTAGAATATAATAGGGCAAGGGCAATTAGCAACGGACATCAGTTTTAAGGCCTAGTTGAGAATAAATAAGATGTAGAAAGGTAGAGGCAAAGCAGTTTCATTTGGAATCTTGATTTCACTATTAGCCACGCGGTAGATTGCATTCAGGCGGGTCGTCAAGTTGCGCGCAATTAAGAAAATTTTGTCATCTTACAATTGTATTCTTTGATTTTGGAATACATTAGTTTTTCACGCAAAATTTGTGTTATCGATCCCGAGAACTTTTGCTACATATGTGGTAAAAAATATTGTCAACAAATACATCGAAGAAACTTTAACGATTTTGTAAAACAATCTTACCAAGCATATTTTGGAAAACAGCTTAGGTAGCAGGATAAATATTCGGTGCCGCACGAATATGTTAAGAATGGGACGCAAAGGACTTAAATTTGGAGTCCAGATAGCGTGGAATGATCCAACGAATCATCTTGATAATTACTACTTATGTGCAGTAAATATGAAGGGTATTAATCAGTACACAAAGAGTTATCCTAATATACAATCGGCTAAAGCACCAATACCATACAGCGAAGATTTGCCAGTACCGGTATTTACTACCTTATCAACAGATTCGTCCGATAATATTGAAATATTAATCACTGAAAATAAAAGCAACAGTGAAAGTGAATTTGAAGTATGCAGTCCTACACCTCAGGGGTTTTCTCAAGGTGAGCTCAATGACTTTTGATCCGCGATTTAAATTTATCAAAAAAATCAGCTGATCTTTTTCCCTCTAGACTTAAGGAGACACATTGTCTTCAGCCAGGCGTAAAAGAAAAAATTCTTCGTTACTTCAGTGAAAAAGATGATCTGGTGTATTGTAACAATATTCCTGCACTTTTAAAATGTATGGGTCTACCGGAATATCGGTTAGAGGAGTGGCAACTCTTCATGGACAGCTCAAAAAGGAGTTCGAAATGTGTGTTACTGCATATTGGTAACAAATTATGTTCGATACCGATAGGTCACTCAACAAAACTTAAGGACGCAAATATTAAATTTGTTTTAGAAAAAATGTCGTTTTTTCAACATCAGTGGTCAGTATGCGTCACTTTAATGAAAGTGAATTTTTATTAGGTTAGCAAAGTGGATACACCAAATACCCCCTGGTTCCTCTGTCATTGGGACAGTCGTGCAAAAGAAGAACACTGGAGTAAAAAGGAATGGCCACTGAGAGAAAGTATGAATGTGGACAAAATTAACATCATTCATGAACCATTAATGGACCGCGAAAAAACTCTTCTTCCATCACTTCATATTAATCTATGAGTGTCACACTACATTTTTTAAATAGCCATTTGGACAAATTCCCTGACAACCTAATCGCAAATAACAAAGAAAGCGGCTCCACCTGGACATGAGGATAATGGAGGAAAGGTACCAAGGGCGGTGGGAAGGCCATATGATAGCGAACTCTTGCTGGACCTTAGAAAGGGACTGTCCTGGCCAAAAATACGGTATATTGACATTATGCACAACGTTTTTCTTAATTATCTTAATATTTTCATGTAATTTATGCTATATGACATACCATTTTTAACGCAATTTTTATTTGAAAATAATGGTCTCAATATGTATTTAATATGTTTTTTACATCCTTACGTTATTATAAACTAGAGCCAATTTAACAAATCTGATATTATTTTCGTATTTAGCAGACTAAAATTACTCTAAATTGGCTCTCAAACCCCGTGCGGCAGAATCACTGTTTCCCAGTGAATCAAAGAAATTTTAAGAAAAGATTTGATCAAATGTATTTCACTTTAATTATTTACTTCTTCCAAGAGTAGTTCAAATTTAGTATGAGAAAACATTTCGAACATTTATTCGCGTTTCTGTAGCCATCATTTTGGCACTTGTGATAAAAGATGAAGAAAAAGTTGCATGGAAGCATAAATGGAGTTAAGACGTGCTGCTTTCACACATCTTTTACGAGAACTTTAATTAAACGAATCTTTTAAATATACCCCAGATCCAGATGGAACTATCTCGTGTAAGCTACGATACGATGCTCCATTTAACACTCTTGAGTTCCACCTAGTCCCACCTTCTTACCTGGTTTCCTTTCAAATATAGCTTATATAGCTATTATAGCTTTTACAACGTCTCCTCCTAAGTAGGTTAGCACAATGGCTCTGCCCTCGGATTTTAATTATAATTTGTCAGCAATAAAATACAACAAAGTAATGATTTTAATCTGAAATTTCAAAAAAGTATGATTCACGGACACTGGGATGGTCCGTATTTTTCGAATTCGAAAATTTTAATCTCCCGCCCTTAAAAATGATTCCGATTGATGAAAAACTAATCCCAGTAAAAAATAAGTGAGAATTATTAACATACTATTTTTTACAGCCTATTATATTTCATATTTTATAAAATAGGGTAGTGTTTATACGAATATCTCACACTTCCATCGGCATTTTATATTCAAGTTAACAATGATCAAAATATAAAATATTATTGTGTGCAATAGCAAAGGAAAAGCGACATCTTCATACCTCGCGTGGAAAGACTAATTAAGTGTGGACATAAACTATTTTCGGAGAATCGGATCACAGAAAGGGCAAGCGACATCTATAAATTAGGAGTATCGATGTTTCGAGAACGGAATATTCAGGAAGGTTCTAGTACAATTTGTAGAGCATAAATATGGTGCTTCTCACCGCCAGGAAGCGAGTCTTATTCCAAAACTTGATTTGAACAAAGAATTGCGATAATTAGAGGCACAATACTAACGATAACTAAAGTAGAGTTGATTTGATAATTGTTTGTGAATGTTATAAAAGTAAACAAAAACAAAAAATAAAGGAAGAACTTGTGAGTAGAGTTTGAATGATGAACAAAGTAGAAAAACCTCTTTTACAAACGAAAAATCTTAAAAAAAAAAATCTATGCAAAAACAGACGTTTCATATCAGCAGAAATCGTATACTCATCAATACGGCTTGGTTCCTGCCCGCCGTATACATCAAAGATTTTTCGTTTGTAAAAGAGTTTTTCACACTGAATTCTCGAGCTGCGAGTTTTGTAGTAAGCTTGGTCAATTTCATATTGCGTAAATTCGCTATGAATTTATTTCATGGCAAAACTCTTTAACAAACAAAGGCCAGGCTCGTAACAATATTTTTAAAGCAACAACAAATTTTAACGTAAAAAAAATTGAACTTAATTAAAAAGGAACTCTCGTTTTAATTTTGTGTACTTTATTACAAAAAAAAAAAAAAACAATACATCTTTTTATTCCATGTAGTTCTAATATTATGTTAAATTTACAAATAAAGTAACAAAAAACGATTATATAGTACATAATTCAAAAAACCACTTGAGATAGCATAGTATCACAACAAAACACTCTTATTTTACTTCCCAAATTCCACTCCACTCGAGAAGTGCGAGTACACTGCAGCGGTCTATTCTTTACCTGTTGAATTCACAGCGAGAACTCCAAGCAGTCGCTCAATATCTCCACTGGTAACCAAGATAAAAGCTTTGAATCCCAATGAACTATACTGCTACCAACAACTTATAATTTTCAGTTTGATTTTCTCCGGAAGCTACATAACTTGGAGTCTCAAGATATCCTCGCGGGTGCAGAAAGCTTGAAGATATTTTGGCTAGACTTTAGAAAACAAGTGTCTACACCTGCGAGGTCATTTGTCATCTACTGAAGCTACACGGGGAAAACAATTATCGGCCCTGGAGCTCTACAAATATATCCTAGAAAAACACTTTTTGGACATTTACCCATATATGGATATAGCGCTCCGGCTGATGTTGCCGTTTGTGTACACCAGGGTTAAACTGCTCGGCAGAACAGTCGTTTTCAGCGCTAAAACGAGTGAAGAACTATTTAAGTTTAAGATCCACCACAGAGAAGATCAGGCTCAACTCACTCTCTGTGCTATACATAAAGTCAGATGTAATGCAGTCTAGGGACTATAGTGAGGTAATTCGTTCCTTTGCAGAGAAGAAAAAGTGTCAGATGACAATCTAAGGGCCATAAACACCAACGAGGATAATCCTATTTCCTGTGTAAAGATTATTCCTATCCGAGAATAATCCTGCTTGCTTTGGTCGTAAACACCAACTCGTGTAAAACAAAGCAGTTTTTTTCTTATGTGGCATTAAGTTCGGATATTTTCGGTATGTCGTAATAAAAGAGTATTATGTTTTAAAATAAGAAATGTTGAACAAGCAATATAATGAACAAAATTAAATTAATTTTAAGTTTTCTTTTTTACATAATATATAAAAAAAAAAATTTGTCTGCTTTCATTGTCGCTTAAATTCAAATTTGGCTCATCACTTTAAGAATATTCCCAAACAACTAATAGATTAACAACCTCAATACTGCGGGTGATGCTCAATTTATTCCGGTGCATAAGTACCCGCATCCACTAAGACCCAGGATCAGCTGGCAGACACTAAACAAAATATGAACAGCGTAAATCTAGCCGATATCATACCAACATGTATCAACAAGATTCGGGGCTTACCACAAGAGCTTGAATTATTTATGAGAGTCAAATTTATGTTAGAGTTTAACATTTAAAACGACCAGCCAATGCCCGGTTTAAAAGGATTATCCAAGACACATCCAGTTTGAAAGGTCAAGATCAAGTCAGAAGTAAAGGTCAAGGTCAAATTGTATCGTACAAGACTTCGTCTGAGGACTGTCTGGGTCATCCGCTCATACGGCCTCAGTTTCGTTGAACGCAAATACATGAAATAGATATCACCATCTGCTCTCAAGTAGATTGCAAAGGACGGCGTACGTCTTACTTATCTTAAGGCCATACAATTTCCAGTAAAGTTAATTTACGGAACGCCCAATAAAAGGATGTTACCATTGATTTTGTCGTGAGTCTCCACTGTTCATAAAATGACTGTTGATAACGCTGTAGTATTTTTGGGCTCCAGACGGTTTGAGGAGGGTCAAGCTTATGTGGCATTGAGCCGAGTAAGGTCTTTGGAAGGGCTATGTATTGACTGGTAAGAATAATGAGGAGGCATTGAGATAGTTAGAAAGATGAAGTTTAGTAACTCAAACTATAACCGCGTGCTTTGTAAACAACAATTCAATCTATAACTTTTATATTTAAACATTTGAAACACTTTTAGTCGCTGTGTCAGCGGAATATGTAAGTAATCAGGGGCTTTGATCAGGCTTAAGAAAAACTGGGGGGCTAGTTTTGTTGTCTACTGCCATTGTCGCTTAAATTCAAACTTGGCTCATCCGCTATCTATTCGGAATAATCCTGGAATAGAAATTATCTCCCCGACAAATCTCGGATAAAATATGAAACCGGTGTAATACGATAGATTAAATCCCGTTTACGGCCCTTAATCTTATTTCATAACATTAAAAATATGAGCAAATATAACACATCACTCCGATACTATTTACAAGTATGACTGAAGGGCCCATCTTTAAACATCATATAAATTAATATGTTGTACATGAAAAACATTTTAGTGAAAAAAGGTAAAGAAAACCACAATTTTTCCGAGTTTTTTCATTTTAATTTTAAATTAATTTTATAAACCGTACCATTTCAGTTTCATAATATTTCGCAAATCTTATTTAAAATCTTTGCCTTCATCTTTTCTCATGTTTAATGTATAAATTCAAGGTACACCGAAATATTTTGTAGTACAAACATATAATACAAAACCACTATCAATAAGAAATTTTGAAAATCTGTGTTTGTTCCCATTTAAGGAAAACATCACCTTTTCTGCTATGTAAACATAACCCATCCCCACAAACAAATTCTCTAATTAAAAGCCTACAAGCTTTCAGCTTATACTACCATTTACATTAATTTAATGAAATTTTACGTAAACAAACCTTAATCCTTAGAGTTTACCAAGGCAAGCATTATTGTTCTGTAAATATTGCCGTAATGAAGCCTTAGGATTTGTCCAGGATAAGATTATAATTTTGAAATTCATAAAGCAAATTTAAATTTTTTAGAATATCAAACAGATAGTGGAAGGAAAAATGTTTAAAATCTCCTTTCAGATTATTATTCAAGAGATTTATAGATAAATATACCTATATACAGTCGTATGTATGTATATGATCCTAAATACTTTACGGGACTATTTTTAGTTTAAGGTCAGTTAAGACTTCCCCCTATCCGGAAGATAAGCCCAAGATATTTCTGAAACTGATTGATGAACATAACCGATTGGGTTTGAAATGTTGTTCTTGGTACGTGACAAGAAAATTGGATTTAACTAGGGAAGAAGGGTTCAATTCGAAATGCTTTCCTCCTCCATAAGTATTTTCATTGAACAATTAACTTTAGTGCGAACCAACCCTTACGGTTCAGTAAGCTTATACTAAATGGAATAATGAGTTCTCGTTCCTGAACCACTTTGATCAGCAAGTGGTAAATAATGAGAGCGTCGATTGCAAGACACATGACAAATTTGATTTTTTGGTCCTAATATTCCATTATGATTGTAGAACACAAATATAGGGTGTGTTTGAATAATGTTTTTAAAAGAAAAAATAAAGGAATAAAGGGACAGATTTTGATGTACCTATTATATGTATGTATTAATGTATAGGTTTATTTGGGACATAAACAAGCATTGTGCAAGATATGCTAGTTTAGCGCCCAGGTCAATCGGGGCGATCGCCTCCTAGGGATCTAATAAAATCATACTTTTCATACAACCTTAGGCTCCACACCTTCAGATATGAGAGATGTCTTAAACGATGCATTATGGTACTCGGGACATATTTTATTAACAATATTTATTTCTATCTAACGGGGAAAGCTTTGGCGATCGGATGTAGCTTGAGCGACTTTCTTGGGTGAAAAAGTGGACTTTTATACTTCTCGGGATTGTGCGGAATTTGTGCGTTTGTTCAAAAAAGAGCACTTATGGCCATGGAGGAAACAACTTCAAAAATATATGCAAAATGTATTATCTGGGTTGTATGTGATCCAAATGCTTGAAAATGGGTTTTCCAGCGGAAAAAACGTCCCGAAAAAGTTTTCTGAATCGAGAAAAATATATACCGCCGGATAGTACTCGGCGGGGCCTTTAATTCAATATGCAACATGTGTTATTGGAACCCACCGCCGGTGGTTCCTATCCCCTACCTTAAAAGAATGCAGAGAAATATTTTCTTCTACAAATTGTAGCTGGTAAAAAGCTAAGGCGAGCACTGAAACACGTTTTCCAATCGGACATAACCCTGCTACATTATAGCTGATCTAAGGTGCGAAAAGTCTAGAGCCTCAGTTCTAATAAGAATAAGGAAGTACTAAAACAGTGAGAATTGGTATGGCTATAAATAGCTAAATTTAAGCCTCCGAGCATAGGAGTGTGGTACTCAAACTTCTTGTCAGGACTAAGGAATTTGGCTCTGTAGTAAATTTTCCAAAATGTACTTGACCCCCTGCTGAATTGAAATTAACATTGTTAATAAAACATGTTCAGAGTATCATAATGTATCGTTTAAGACACCTCTCACGTCTGGAGGTGTCGGGCCTAAAATGGTCATTCCCATTTATACTTTAATTAAATGAAATAAAAGATATTAAAAGAAATCTTTTTAAAACTGTCTGCCTAAAAATCCGCACTAAAAATAAAAAATAATTCCTCCCTTCACTTAATGAGAATATCACAAAAATTCTCTGCAGTAAAAATTTTAGCTCTATAGTGAATAATAATTTCCCGAAATTTCAATTTGGAGCTGCTAATATTTATCAAAAGACTTAATTAAATTCCAATTTCCTGCCCAGGTTTTGCTTTCTTTGCGTACCTCGAAAATTTTAAATTTCATACCCAAATGTAATATAATTTCAATATTTAATTAAATACAAGATGACGGGAAACTATGGAGGATTTTGTGTTATAGGTACTCGTCAAGTGAAGTGAAAAATATTTTTTGTATATATTCTGTATTTATTATTTTTTTCTTTTATTAGTGGTAAATTATTCTCAAAAAACTTAAAGTACTATCAGGAATTTTCAGTACAAGAAAAATTTTTGTAGTTTTTGTGATTCAAACCTTACAAAAACCTGGGTATTTTCATGAAAACTAATATGTGGAGAAAATCAACATAACCAGGGTAATTATTGAATATTAAATTCGGTTTTTTTGGAAATAATTCATTTAAAGCAAATAATTTATATATTGACTCTACCAAATTATCACTCATTAAAAATTTCTTTAACAAAATATTGATTTCAAAAGAATTTATTGGAAAATTTTTTAGAAAATGTTTCCCATAATTTGCTACAAAGTACAACTGAGTCCAAATATTTTCTTTCTAATGGTGTTAAAAAAAACACATATACCTACTACAATTTAATGGAAATTTGATACAGCTCTTGACAGCTATACCTACATATAAAAATAAATAATTAGAAATAGATGGAACTAATTTAATTAAAGAACATCTCCCTATTAATATGTTCTTTGAATATTCTTAACAACCAACAATATTTTAGAATTAATTCTCATAAATAACAAAAAAAGCGAAATAATTTAAATAACTAAAAAATGTTTCAAACAGCAAAAAAAAGTATACAGAGCTTAACTAGTGGATAAATCTTAATTAACTTATCGCTACTTATTACTATTATTCTGCAATGAGAAAGAGAGAGTAATATCAATAGAGCACAACACCAATTCAAATTTTGCTTAACAAATCAATATACTTAATTCAAAATTAATTAGTATATATGTATTTTGAATGGGTTAGTATACTTATTCGATTATTCCTTAGTCAAACCTATCACTGGTGCATGGTAGGTGTAGTTAGTTAGTTAGTTAGTTAGTTAGTCCTGTGCCCATCAATATTTTAATATGAACCTTAAATTAACTCAGCATTGAACTCATGACAATTTTCCAAAAGTTTATGTTTCCCTGCTCAAATATTAATTCCAAATAAATCAACAATAAGCCCCTAAAAATATTCTAAGAGGTTTACTGCTAACCTAATAAATACTTAAACTTAAATTTTTATATAGTATGGAAATCGCCCAATACTATTTGTTTCTTAACTAACCTAACCTTCTAGCAGGACAGCACAATGGGCCGCTATAGCTTCCACGCTTGGGATGGGTTCTCCTGTATAATATTCCACCTGGAAATGTCCCAAGATTATATATCCAGTGAAACTCTAATTTAATGTTAATTGGATATATCAATAATAAACTAATGCCTAATCAACCAGATGCACGAAAAGATCAAACAACAAGTTTAAAAGCTAGAATTGGTCTACGACTAATTCTTATAATACCCTAGCTAGATGAATGCACCTATAAAATTTCGTATGGTCTCTATGCAAGTTTAATTTTTGAAGTTGTTTTTCGCATATAATTCTAGAACGGTTCGTCGGACAGAAAAAATGGTTATAAATAATTTTATAGGATTTCGTATTCTGAAGGTGTTTTTACTACAATAAAAATGTCTAGGACTGTTCGTTATATATGTATGTTGGATCTATCTTCGAACCTGACTGTACGTTCGCCCAGCTAACCCCCGGCGTAAACGTAGATGGGAGAGAGAGAGAGTTCAGTGGATGACAGAAGAAGATGAGCAAGAAGACAGAAGAACGAGGATAACAAGAAATTTGTGAAAAGCCATGAAGTATTAATAAAACTCGCTAAAGTAGTATAGCGATTTATTTAAATTTACCCAACCCCATCCTAGAATTTATCCAACATGTATATGTAAAAAACCTAAATTTTTTTTTTCCTGTTATTATGAAAACATCATATACCAAATTTCAGCTCTCTATGTCGATGCATTCTAGGGTAATGTTCAAATATATAGTGGAAAACGAAAGTTTTCTATGGCAACCCCAGGAAGGAGATGCCCGATTTGTCTCATTTTCGAACTTAATTTTACTTTTTTTTAAGTCCGTGTACAAAATTTCGGCTCTTTAAGTATACGCGTTCTCGAGTTATCGTGCGCACAGACGGACAGATAGACATACAACGGACGGACTTGCAAAAATTAAAATAACTTTTAATATTATGCGTGGGTGTCCAATCCATTTTGTTCTACCATCATTATTTCGAGGTGTTACAAATGGAATGACAATCTTAGTATACCTACACTACAAATTTCGTCTAGGGTATAAAAACTGAAATTATAGCATTTTATTCTCATCTTGATGATTTCCCAAAACCTGGAATTAGTTCCAAATTTCAGTATAATATTTTTCAATTACATATAACCGATTTTTTCTCTTTTGTTTATATCCCCACGAATCTCTTTTAAGAAAGAGACCAAAGAGACCTGAACTAATAGAATTTCACTCTTAGTTTGGTAATTTTTCAAAAACTTGAATTAATTCGAAAATTCAGTTTGATATTTAATTTAACAAATACAGGTAAAAGAAATTTTGTTTTTAGCCCAAAAAATCTCTTTTATGTTTTTGCCTACCTTGTAATGAATTGTGGGAATAATCCTACAAATTTAATAAAGTGGGAATTGCCGAACAACTATTAAATTAAAAAATAACTAGTGGAGCTGAACCGGCTAGTTGACCTGAACTAGTGAAAGACCGAGTAACAAGTGATTTTCTTGTGAATTGGCCCCCCGTGTTGGTAGATGGTTGTGATGAAAATTCCCTCCAAAATGGGAATTTCTGGGCACTTTTCCCACAGATTATGATGCAATTTCCCACATTTTTTCTCTAGGAGGAAAAGCCACAGAAATACACTAGAAGGAACAACTAGAGTAATATTTCAAAACAAATTCATTTTTACTGATAACAATTTAACATAAACTACAACAGTTAAGCAAAAAGCTCACTCATGAGAAAGCCTTCTTCCTCTATATATAAATGTTCGTGTTATTCGTATTCTTCATTATATTATATTAAATATATGTAGTACATATTCTGGTCCCTTTCCTAGTAGCTCGCAGCGCTTCCCTTCTCTATCCCAGCTCATTACTTCTTTACTTCGCAGATCTAAGCATTTCACTGTTCTAAAGAAGCATTCCAGGTGGTATGCTATGATGGGCGAAGAAGTTTTTGAAAAGCTGAATTTTGAATAATCATCGCAGAACTTCTTCCTCAATCTCATAAGAGACCTTTAAGACTGCTTCACGAAAACAGTAGTAGGGCGCTTGCAACCGTAAGCATCCATATGAGGCAAAGCCATGGGTATAGAGAAAGGCAGCGGTGCATACTTCCGAAGAAGCGCTTCAGTAGACAAATCTTCTATAGAACTTCCAAGCGACGGCTATAGAAGCTCTTGAAGTAGTAAATTGTACTTCTTTTAGAATCGCTCTTTTCTCGTCTTGTCGCTTATACCCATTCAAATTCTCAAAGCTTTTATTTCAGAAATGCGTGATATTTTAATTTCATGATTTTGAACGTGCTATTGCAAGAAATCTGTAGCTATAAATTGTCTCAATTTTTTATATTTTAGTAATATTGCATGCTCAATTAATGTTGTCTTAATTATGCAGTAAAATTCAATTTTTTGTGTAAAATTTAAGACAATTGTTTTGTGTATAATTTTTCCCACGATTTTGTTCTAAGAGACGTGATTATTCTCTTTTCCCTTTTACAATTTTTTTTTGGTGAAAATTACCATAATAAGGGAGAATTCCCTCAATCTACCAACACTAGTCAGCAGCCATCTATTGTTCTTTGCCTTCGTTTAGTTCACCATGATGCTGTAGACTTAACATTTGCGATATACGGGGGCGGCAATACTCAAATTATGTGTACTTCTGATATTTGTCAAAAATTAAAGCGTGATGACCGTGCGCATGTAATGCAACAATGTAGCTAACCACTGGAAATGACAGGATTGCGGAGAAACCCCTTAAGGATGTAGTCCGAAGGTTTTGCACTTTTTACAAGCATATTTCAGAATTTTTTTTTACTACAAAATAAAATCCAATCATTTTAAATCTTTTTATATGTTATTATTGACATCTTTACCTTCACAAAATATATTTTTTTTACTTTAATTTTACAATATGAAAATAGTGCTTAATATGACCAAAGTGGACACCTAAAAAAAATGGCATGTAACTGGCCCAAGCGATAGCATCGGTCCAGGTAATCTGAAACAAAAAATTATTCGTATGTTTCCCAATCAAAGAAACAATACCTAGAAGCGATGTGAATCCACGCTTCGCCTACGAGCCATCGCCAGAGACTGTGATCTCATAATGGGTGACCATTTGCCGCGTTTTTCTCTTTCTCTTCTTTCACTGCTTTTTTGAACACAGTTTCAACTACGGCCTTTACAGCAATATGTATTTGGTCAATTATATAATAATAACCATTTTTACTAAAGCCAGTGCCTAAATCCATTAGTGAGCAAAACACAGTAGCCGCATAGCAAAAATGAAGCGTCGGTTTACTTCGTACGCATTGCTAATCGTCGGGCAAGAATTGATCAAAAACTCTTGACATGAGCACTTCACACACAGTTTGAAACCCAATCCTTGCGCTGATTTTTTGGAAAACTGAATATCACTATTGCACAACTTGCACTTTATCACGGATTGTATTGTTGTGAACACTAGGGTGAATGTGAGAAGTACATACATAATTGGCAGTTTCGCTAAAAGCCACTTCGAATTTTTATTTTATCAGCAGAAGTGCTGACAAAATTAATGTCTTTTTCAGCAGTATGCTGATTACCCGGACATTTTCTCGGTAAAGCAGCTTGTCCAGGACTTCTAGTTTTGCGCTTCTTTCCTTTTCGATCCATCTTTACTCTATGCTTACGCACTGAGTTATAGAGTTATACAGTTACACATTCTACGTAGGTATAAACGTTATACAAGAACAATAGAGGGGATTGACCGTCGTAGTTACCGCGCGGCTTATAGCGCACAACTATAAGACGCTCTCAAATATGTGATATAAGCATCGAATTTCGGTTTGAAATTTTTATAGTATATTCTTCATACGTTGTACTTTCAAAATCAATCATAAAAGAAATCGATTTTTCGAAACCAAACCTTGGAACTACAAAACATCATAAGTTCCAATTTTGTAACAGTTCCAAGAAATATTTCTTGTATTTGTGGACCCCACCAGAAACATATAGAACTGCATTTTTGGAATATTTGAAAGAAAATGATGGCTTGGCTACCTACAATGCAAAAAATAATGTACGTAAAATAAGTCTAGTAAAAATTGCCAATATACCTTTCGGCTACCTAAATCTAATCAAATAATATAACATATTCTGGGTAAATTTCTTTTCAAATGGTGTATAGGACCCTTTATAAAAAGAATTTTTAAATGAAAAGTATGTACTTTTACCTAAGCTGTGTTAGTTTCCATATATTTTATTATTTTGTGACCAATAAGTTCTGAAATCTTAAAACTAAATCGAACAGAAATATACCCTCATTTGGTAAATTTGGAAAAATAATATCAATTCCATAACGTTATGGAAAAATGAAACTTTAGTCAAAATACCCCAAATACAAGGGATACATTATCTTGTTATAGCCCGACGAAATACGTATGTGTGCGTACTGTGTACAGTTTCATTCTGACCTTTGTATGCGAATTAATAATTTTAAAAAGTGTTTTCAAATTTTTAAGAACTCAGTAATTGTGAAAACTTAAAGTTATACACGGTACCACTAAATAATTGTGAAGAATAAGAATAATTTGTAAGAGATATTTTTAGACGCCAATTGTGCAAAATATCAGTCATTATGTCTACAATTTACTGAACCTACTTTATGTTTATTTTCATCTATAATAATGTATTATTTACATTTGTTTAATAGTTCATCAAACATAGTGCATTGAATATTCCCTTGCTTCTTTGGGAAGAATTCCTACATTCGGTAGAAAATTACTCAATATGCATCTACTTATGTAAAAATCTCCGTACTCAAGGTAAAAGTTTTGAACTTAATTATGCACTATTCCATAATACCTGTGGAAATACGTATAATTCAAACTCTTGTTTATCCTTAATTTATTCAAAAATTTCTCTAAATTCTTCTCCTTCAAGTTAGCGAAATATGCCTAAACTTTGTGGCACAAATTATTGCCACCGCATTTAGGGAAATATTTTTTATAGTGTACAGGTACAAAATGCATCCACTTTCCCCTGTGCTCTGTCATCGATTAGGTCCTGTATCAAGGAAAATCCTTGTATTGAATTTCGATGAAACGTTAGTGATTCAATTAAAAAAAAATTTAAATAAAAGAAACTCTCGCAACTTCAGCACTTTCATAAAAATAGAGATTCCAATTTATTGTGTACATCATTTTACGACGAAACTGGTAATTTCATACAGATTGAGATGATTAATTTCAATTCTACCTTCATTAATTCATCCTGATAAATAATAAATATTCGAATGATTTTTATTCTTTTTCCAATACATTGTATATACGTGACAAATATTTTATCTTCTATTCACACGTTAAAAATTCATTCCATTAAGTTTCAACAAAAACATCCTGTAAGAAAACTGTGTTAAGCCATCTCATGCTTAAATAAATGTGCACAAAACCGAAAAATCCCCAAAAAATACCCCACAGGATTTTCTCACATAAACCGCAAATATCTTAAAATTGTCGAATTCTTTGGTAAATATTCCCCCTCCAGTTAAATGTAGTAGTATCAAGATTGAGAAATAGTCCTATGCTTAAATTTCGTCCTTTAAGCACCCATCAAGTGAAAATATACGAGCACATAGGAAAGAGCAGACGTCTCCAGAGATAGGACTGGATTAAGGGTTTCGTAATACCATTTTGTTGACAAATTGGAAGATAAGATTTTTTCCTAACGATTGCGCAACAACACTGATACGGTTTGGCTTCTTTTTTCACACAGTAAAGCGATTATTTGAGACATTTCCTTGGAAGTCGATGGGATTTCAATTTCGCTCAAACGGATGTGCGTCTTAATTTTTAACGGTAGTTTTGAAATGATTAAAGCGCATAGATAATAAATTGTAAATACTTGCATAGTATCTTATAACCGGCGGCATAAGTTACTTAGTTTAAGATGGAGAAAGAAGAATTTCAAGAAATTTTATTTTTAATGATTCTAAATCAAATTTATAAATACAAGAAGAAAAAACAACCACCTCGTCCTGGATTTGAAACCGGGACCTTCCGCTTGCTGGGCGACTGCTCTTAGCACTGAGCTAGCGAGACAGATGATTTTCCTTCTTGCATTCATCAAATTTGTAACTAGCCTACTAAGCCACGTTTTGATTTCAGCTGGCATTAACCAGTAACGATGAAAGCGCACAAATAAATTGTAATAAGTTTAAGTTCTTAAATGTAGCATTTCTACGAGTATGCCATACCTAAAATTTTAATAATATTTTAGTGAGCCGGGAAACAGCACAGAATTAATTGCGAGGAAACCTTATACATTAGATAAAATCATAGTATATGTGGATTGATGTCTATCCCCTATGGATAGTATCTATAACCACTGCCTACGCTGTCGCAGGTATAACGCTTCACAATCTGAATGTAGTTATAGAGTTTATCCCCTATGGATAGCGCATACAACTGTTGCGGTCTTGATTTGATTCTCATCAATGAATTACAACTCTGGGAGTAAGAGGTCAACGAAGACTTTTGATTGGGCCTTCCAGAGAAGTAGGAAGTCCGAGAATGTTCTTGATTGGACCTTCCAGAGAGCTATGCCTCTTGAAGTAGGAAGATCAAGATACGTTCCTGCGTTTGACCTACCAGGAGGTTCTGTCACCTAAACGATAAACGTTACTGAGAGTAAAGATTATGATATAAGGAAGTTTTTCTGTCAACGAATAATTTCATAAAACTCTTCTTCGGCTTTCCTGATAAAATTTGATTGAAAATCGTTAGGGAATTATTTTATTTTTTGGTACCAGAATGAAAACGGCTTATGAGCGGGGGCTCTGATATGCACTGGCTTTCATAATTCCAACCCAACTAACAAAAATCAGTGCTTGATGCTACGTCGAGGAGCATTAGAATTAAAGAGGCAAAGAAATCTTGCTATCAGCCTGATAATGATGGTACCATCACAGAGTCATAAGCTGAAATTAAATTGCAAGTAGATTTGACAGTAGAGCGGCTATTTTCGGTTCAAGCTGAAGTTTTGAATCAATTTTGCACAATCATTGCAAGCAGGTCTAAGGAGATATAAACAAAAAGCCTCTGATAAGAACTTCGAAGATGCCAATGTTTTGATGACTTCATTAGTATTCCTGCAAATATATGGCTTTCAAAATAACTAGCATGAATTATTTTGCGGCAAAACCTTCGGCCAGCATCAGCAAGATATTGCAGACCTATTAGGTTTATATTTGTGAAAGAAACAGACCAAGAAAATGTAAACGAATTCAGTTATGTAAAAAACCAAATAGCTAAAATTCTTCGCATATTACAGGATTATAATGGAAACTTAATAGAGAGGTTTTCGGTAATACTACAGGCATTAGCTGTGTATAAATATGTTAATTTACAATCAAGTAATGTAACACATTGTTAGTTTATCGGACTCACGTTTTCTTCCAAATTTACTAGTTTTTGTTTTCGTAATAAGGTTCATTATTAAGTATTCTACAGATATAGTTAGTATTAAACCTACATTAGGTTAATGAGACTTTTGTTATGTACAATTGTGCAAATTAAGGTTATTTTGTTATATTAATAAAATATCCCCCAAGAAAAAAAAAGTTTTATTTGATAATGTAATAAAGCCCGGTTAGATGAGCCTGATGATCCACTGTGCGTCTGCACAGGTATACTAAATTTGTCGTTCCGTTTATAACGCACAAAAATAATGCATAATATTAAAAGGTATTCTGATTTTTGCATGTCCGTCTGTCCGTCCGTCCTCACGATAACTTGAGATCGCGCTCATTTACCGTGCTGAAATTTTGGCTTTTAAAAATAAATTAAATTTAAGTTCGAAAATGGGCCTAATGAGGCCACGCAAAAAATTTCGTTTTTCACTATATTTTTGAGTACTACCTGAGAGAGCGTCGACGTAGAGAGCTGAAATTCAGTACACGGCGTTTTCATAAAAATTGTAAATAAGTGTTCAAAAATAAACTAATCGGACAACGCCGTTTTGATATGCCATACAAAAAATTGATTTTTTTAGGTACATACACTTTAAGCTTTTTCACTTTTCGCATAATATAAAAATATTAATAACTTTCGAATGGAAGCAGATATTGCGGTATTTCTTTTTTTGTTTTAAAAAATCCATTCTACTTATTTACCGAACATAGAGTGCTTCTTCTGGGTGATATTAGGAGGGAGGTGATAGTACCCACCTAGTCATACAAAGAATTGTATGCCATGTGGGGCATCTCAACAGTTTCGAAGTTTCAGGGTGAGTAAGTAAATATACTAGTTTTTCACAGAACTGCCTGTATATTAAAAGATACAGGGTATACGGTCACCGTTGCGGTTACCCTTTTTGTATGTAGAACCTCATGGCCTTTTCACAGACTGTTCAACCAGCCCCATACTCCTCTCCGGAGTTATGGTGGTCTAAAATTAAACTTCAAACTTTTTTACCTTTTTTTCCATTTCAACCTCTATTTTTTTAAAAAAGAGCTGATTAACAAAGCTTTTTTTGTAGAAACTGTAAGTTGTGGCACCTCCGTTATTATTTAAAAAAAACTGCTTTCCACTACAAATCCAGCTTATCTTTTCGTCTTCTGGGGCTGCAGTCGCCTTGAAGCAAAAAGAAGTTTTGATGATGACAAATCGCAATTTTTAATATCTATCCAGTAAGGAAAAGTTTTTAGTAACATGTCTGCCGAGTGTCTTCAATGAGACAACATAAAATGCATATACTTACTCAAGAAAGGGAAAACAAATTCTGGCTCTATTAGTTAAAGTCGTCCAATATGTAAATTGTAAATATGTAATATGTATACAAACTCGTCTTAGTTATGTCTTGTTTACATGAATTTTTAGCGTGTCTTAAGGGAAACCACTATCCACACAGCACAGGATGTACAAACTGTCCCTCGGAAACCCCGCCCGGTCCCAATTAATAACAGGCTTACTTATTTCCTATGTTTGTACTTAGGCACAATTAATGAATTCAATAATGTTAAATTCACTTTATTTGATTTGCTTTTGGGTGCACTTCTTCGTACACAAAAAGTGTTCGGTTGTCTCAGGCTCTCCTTCTGGGCAGGACAGATACTCAGGGCTGTCGACAACTCCCATCCTTGTTAGATGAACGTGAAGTGAGCTGTGGCCGGTGATGATGCCAACCACAGCTCAACATCGTTTCCTTCCGAGCCTCATAAGAAAGTAGGAGATATTCCCATCAAGAAACAGTTTTGTGTAGCTACAAGTTCTCAGGATCTCCCATCTCTGCTATGGCTTCCTATGAACATGCGCTTTGTTGAGAGACCCGATGCTCGGGGTGACAACGACTACGGCGGTTTCCGGTCCAAGGAACGGAAAATCAGAGCCAGCTCTAGCTAAAAGATCAGCACTTTCATTCCCCATGATCGCCATGTGACCAGGGAGCCACTGAAGGAACACCTTGTTGTGGATACACAACTTATCCACAAACGACCTGCAAACCCTTAAGAAACTTAGATGTTATCTGAGGGCCACTCAGAGCCTTCAAGCCTGGCTGACTATCATAAAGAATAGTAATGTCCTTCCCCTTGGCTTGCACATCAAGGGCAATCTTCGCTGCCATTGCGATGGCGAAGACTTCAGGCTGGAAGACAGTGGTGTGTCTTTCAAGTGAATACTCGATCCCAATGTCAGGTTCAGAGAAGTACACGCCGCCCCGGCTCTCTCGTCAGTGAGAGAGCCGTCAGTAAAAATGTTTAGACTGGACCGGGAAAGACCCGATAAAACACTTCCCTTAGTCCACGATTCCCTTACGAAAAAGTTCACAGAGAAGCGAGGCCTAAAACGAAGCTCTGGTACCATCGCATCTCGTGGAATCCTGTTTTAGGTTACTTCACAAAGAAACTTTTATTCCGTCTTGTCTCGATCTGACCACCCAAAGGACCCTGCTTTTTCTCCATCTCCAGGGTTTCTTCGGTTGCGCCGATGTTGGGATAAATCTCTTTGGGGTGCCATCTATGCTGGGGCCGGTTTCGCCGCATCTGGAGGAAAGTGTCGCCATCTGTGAGATTTTGGCCCTCGCTTAGATGCGCTTCATACGCCTTCCTTATTAAATCGGGGACGTCCAGCTTTCCTCCTCATTGCTAGGGAAATCTAAAGATTTCGCAACAATATTTTAAGAAGCTTCGGGAAGGGGGAAAACGGCTTTACCATGTTTGTCCCAAAATTGTCTTGCACATCCGTTATTGTAAAGAAAATGAGCCCTTACGACCGAATTGTTCATCCAGCTGGCAGTACCTCATTAACCAGGATCTTTCGTGCTCCTTCTTTCATACATTCACTGCCATTGGTTAATTGTTCACACTCAAATCAGAGACCCAAGTACCTGCACAAGACTACAACAACCGATCCTCAAACCTAGTAGACAAATTCAATCATGTCTATAAAATCGTGATCAGGAGGGATTTCCCTGAACTTGTTTATAGAAACCGCTCAAGGACATTATATATATATATATATAGTATATCTTCACTGAACATGAATATTCATGTCGGCGAAATGTTTCTTTCAGGTAGGTCCGTTGTTTACTCCTGTCGCTGGAGTTTAGTGCTATCATTGTGTTTAGAGTATATAGTGAACGCAAGAATGGAAATCGGCTGTTGGGTACACTGCTCGCTAGAGGCGCCACGTCGCTGTACTATCCGAGACTCAAGCCTATTCACTGTAGTGTCCCCCAACCAGCTGGCTGGCATGCTCCGCTCACACTTCGGCACATATTTCGTGGCGTTCTCGTACCGTCGTTTGTCAACGGTGTTTGTGTGGCTTCGTTTTCTACTTTGCATGGAATAGTGACGAGACGGGCAAACAATAATGATGTCAGATTATGTGATGAATTTTGTCGGCCGTTGAATTGCTCTAATTTTGTTTGCAACGCTGATTCGTTAGAAGAGAATCAATGACTTCCTTCTTGGAATAATTTATATAGATGTATGATTATACCAATTTTTTCCTCTGCTGTTGCTCGTACTAACTTTCTGCTTTCCCATTTTTATTGTTTTTTGTTAATATATGTACGTAGATGCTTAGATATTCTTTTTGGTAAAATATAGGTAAACTAGAAATATTTCGTGGAATTGAAAACTGAGCCGAGCATATGGGTAGGCTGGTGTAGTTGATAGTATAAGTAGTTGCATCATAGTTATAGATAATTTATTGAACAATGCTCTGACACAAGAAATTCAAGTAACTCATGAAAATTTTATACACAAAATTTATTTTCTTAAATTCCAGAAAATTTTCTAATATCAAAGTTTGCAAAAGCGACTTCCGACGTCATACATAAAACTTTGTCTCAATGCCATTTTTCTAAATGATTATCCATATAAGCTGATAAAATATCAATCGAACTGCCTTCCTCTGTCAATTTTAAAAACGCGATGGAAGGGTGGCTTGCATACAAGCTGTATATTTTCTTATCAAGCTTCCTTCAATAGAAAAGAAACCATTAATTTGGTCTTCAGTCATATGCAGCCTCAAAAATTTTATCTGGTCTCAAATAACACTTGGAAATTAAAATCCACAAAAACAAACGTCATGCAAAAGGATGTTAAAGATTCCCTTCTAAGAAAACATACATTTGCTCCTCTGTTTTTCTTAGTACTTAATTATGAAAAAGTCAGTGATCCCAAAAATCCGCCACATCAATGCATAGCTAAATTAATCATTGCAGCCTGCCCGTTTCGCCCACCAATCTTATTCTATATAAACACGAAACAGCGCCTATGGTACGGGAAGGCAACAACAAACGAGAAGAATATCCAATAAACAGTGACGCGATGCGCAAATCTAGCTGCACTGCAGCACGAACAAGAACCAAAGAGTAAATTTATATCCTCACATTTAATGTGAACTGAGAATTTTTTCGATTCGGTACGTCTAGAGCCATCTATTGAGTTGTGAACTCATTGCCTCTGCGTTCACTATATACTCTAAACACAATGGTGCTATTTTACCAAATATATTGCATCTGTGATTTTAGCTTACTACAGTATGTATTTGTGGGATATTCCAGGGAATAAGTTATCGGAAATTTCTAATAACTCATAGAAAATAAAGTCCTAAGTACAGACTGAACAGTTGCTTTTTATCCCGTGAGGGACATCCCGGGGCAGTTAGGGGATCTATAGAATGTCTCTGGGAAATTTTGTGCTGTATGGATAACTACAATTGCGTTTTATGTTTAAATCAAGAAATTTATTAGATATTCACTTTGGTAAGAGCAATTGAAATTGATTGGAACAAATTTGTGACATTTGGCTCGAAATGACGTAAGCACCCAATTGAGATATACTTAGATGAATCGACCATACCTTGTCGATGGAACAAATACATCGGCAAATTATGTAAAATAACAACTACACACTGCTATGCTTGAAACTGGAATGATCACCTGACTCATAATGGCCAATAAAAATAGGTACTGCTTCAAGTGCTGCCTATGCTGCCTGCGAATTTTAAGTTGTACTTCATTCTTGCCCCCAACAATCATCCTGCCGACAAGTTTCGTGCAGCAAACCCAGCATACTGACATGTCTAAACTTTGTCATAGTGGCAATAACGATTATATGTATAACCTGAGACAGTTTCTCGGATATGGTCTGATAATAGCCCAAGACAGACTCAAATTGGGAGTCTATGTGGCGGCTCTATCTCCCAAAAGGGGAGTGAAAATTGAACAAATCAGTGCTACAAATGTTATTTAAATCGCTATAATTTCGATAAAGTTTAATTGATCAACTCTTAATAAAATAACTGAATATGCAAACCCCAGTAGTATCTAGCTAGGTAATATTTTTTCACTTTCAGCTAAAGATGCATACGCTTAACGGAATGCTTTAATTATAACCTTAAAATTCGAATAATTTCCAAAATGCTTTATACACTCATCATTATCACAACGTCACACAATTCTCACTTTACCATAGCTACAGAGCTCTTATTGTGCTGCTCATAAATCGTAAATTCATGGCAAACATTCACAGGAAAATCAATGCAACGTGAAACGGAAGTTCATTTATTATCACGTTCAATTATTTCAGTTCAGATGTTTCCGCAGACGCACTTGAAAATTTCAAATGCAAAAGAGCATACCTACATACTGCAATTTTACCCACTGAAGTGGAGAACAATAGCATTGATTCAGGCTCTTTATCTTTATGGGAACCTGACAGCAGCCCAAGTATAGATGGTAATGCCTGCACCTCTCCATGGCATATAAAGGACCAAAACGAACTATCTTAAAACTCTCAACAACAGCTTTGCTCTGAATCTTCTATTCATTGAATTCCGTGCTTCGTCGAATCCGAATTGACATTCATTCAGCCAAATGCCATTTAAGTGTGCAATGACATTTTCCAGATAGTGCATATGTGGTTTCCTGAAATACATTTATGTAAGAGATGGATGGAATAAGTACTTTTCTTGTAGAGAACTAAAATAAGGACAAATCAGAAATTATGTATGGAAACTTTTATAGTAAAGTTTTTTATTATTACATAATATTATATACAACTAGTATGTACATATACAGGGTGTTTCCTCCATGGTGGTCAATAGAGCAGGAGGTAATAGTACTCACCTAGCCAAACAACAAATTTTATGGCAAGGGGTGGTGATGGGGCATATCAACCGTTTCGGAGTTACAGGGTGATTAATATAAAAGCTAATTTTTCACAAAACATGGCGTATGGTCACAGTTAACAGCTCATTGTATGCAGAACTTCGTGGCCTTTACAACGACTGCTCAACCAGCCCCGTACTTCTCTCCTCTCAAGAAAACGATCGCCAATAAATTACCAGTTATTTTTTAATCAGAAAGGTAACGAGAAAGAAGAACTTGATCAATAATTAGTTATAGACCAGTTGCTAACTTATCTGTTATACCCAAGCTTTTTGAAAGTATGGTTCGTGAACTGCTCTTGTTCGATTGTAAGCCATTAATTTGCACAAAACAAAATGGTTTCATTAAAGGCAGATCAACATCAATCATCTTGATACTTTTAGCATCCTTTATTGCTAATATCCTTGAGAAGCGGTTACAGACTGGCTGTGTCTATACCGACTTCTCCAAGCCTTTGACAAGCTTTCCCACATAGTGCTGCTGTTTAAGCTGTTAAAAATATATTTTTCTTCGTTGTTGGATGATTGGATCTCATCCTATTTAAGTGGTAGAAATGTTAGAGTCGTCTTCAGAAATGCGCTTTGACATGTTCTTTGTATGCAATCTGAAGTTCCTCAAGCAACTCATCTTGGTCCCTTATTGTTTATCTTATTTATTAATGACCTCGTATCGTAAATTTTAGTACATATATACTGACGATGTTAAGTTCTTTAAACAGATTCATTTACTGAATGATTGTGTACTGTTACAGAATGATGTATGTGATTTAAATATGTTGTGTAAACATAATAATTTATTTCTAAATATTCTCAAATGCAATGTTACAGAATGATGTAAGTATGTGATTTAATTTTTTTCAAATGCAATGTTATTGTCTTTAGCCGTAAGGTTTCTCGTTTTGCGTACCAGTATTATATAGACAATGTTTCTATATCTGGGCATTATCTTTAGCTCAAAACTTACTTTCTCACCATCTTGACTATATTATTGTTAGAGCTATTTCAATGCTTGGATTTGTTAAAAACTAAAGGCACAGGCAAGAAACGAAACGCTTCTCTTGGTTGCTAGCTCCTGAACCAAAATGTTGCAGAATTGAAAAAACCGGACACATGTTCGTGGATATAGCGATGTGTCCACCCTTAGCTTCTTTCGCTGTTCCTGTCGCGCCCTTACGAGATAGAGGTTGGTCACCATGGACTTTTTTATTTAGAATCATATTTTGAATAAAATGGCACTTTTAATTTTTTAAAAAATTTCACCACTTCCGGTCCAGACGCATGGCAAATAGATTATCACGCGTTCGGGGGTGTTTTTATTATCTTTCACCCCTTTGTTTTGGCCCTGGGACGCCGCATTTTTGTGACAATACTCCCAGGACCACCCTACACCAACCCTCCAAATTGCAGCCTGAAAGGAATTAAATACGATCTTTAGCATTTTTTCGGCTTATTTGACTGGTGAATTACTTGATGACGGTACGTAATTTATAGAAGAGATAGGAACTTGGAACTCTCCGGGAAAAAGGATGGCGGTGGGTGTCTCATAGCAGTTAGTCGTGATTTTAACTCTCATAGGATTGAATCTTTTGAGACTGGACCATGAAGTACTATGGGTGGCTTTAAAAAAGAAGACTTGTAGTCTCTATAGTATATGCTGTGTTTACATCCCTCCCCAATCTACATTTGAGACATTAAACGCTATCTTCACTAGTGTGAGTGAGCAAATTTTGCAGTTGCCTGGTAATTCTAAGGATATTTTCTTAGGAGACTTTAATTTACCATACTTAAATTGGATGCCAGATACGATTAGTGATTGTATGCGCCCCCTTGACTCATTTAGTAATACTTCTCAGTCTCTATTAAACAATATGGAATTCTGTAATATGAAACAATTTAACAAGATATTCAACTCTAATGGCACGCTTCTTGATCTTTTTTGGACAAATATTTATTGTTCCATTGTGGTTATCCATTCATCCCTTAGCCCACACTCTTTGATTGACACTCACCATCCTCCTCTAGATATAAGCCTGCATCTCGCGAATCTTAAATATGCTCGAGAAATATCTGTTAAAACAATAAATTTCCAAAAAGGTAACTATAATAATTTTAATGAATTCCTCAGTAGTTTTGACTTTTCCCAAATCATTTTAGATGACCCTAACAAGTCTTTTGAGAAATTTCATGACATTATTAAACAAGGGATACACTTGCACATACCGTCATTTCGCAAACGTAATCACTTCCCAAATTGGTACAGTCCTCAACTTAATAAAGCCCTGCAGGAAGAAGAGAAGTTTAGACGCCTATACAAATCTAATCCACACCCTGAATTTTACAAAACTTTTTCCTACTTTAGAAGAATATCTAAATCTCTTACATCGGAATTTTATAAGAGATACGTCGAAAGTACTGAGCGTTCACTCAATGAAAACCTAAAGACATTCTGGTCTTTCAGCAAGAATTTGAAAGGATCTAATATATACCCTAAAGAGCTTTAATGATGAAACCTCGTCTTGTCCTTTACGTATATGTGATATGTTTTCCAATCATTTCACTTCCGTTTTTTCTACCACACAACCCGACACTTTCACTCCTCTTCGGAATTCTCACTATTCTAATATTAAATTAACAGCTATCTCATCTGAATCTATCCTAAGTATCTTAAACTCACTTGACTGCAAAAAAAAAATCCTGGACCTGATGGTATTCCTAGTATTGTGTACAAAAAATGCGCATCCAGCCTTGCCGGTCCACTTAGCAAACTATTTGAACTTGCTATTAATAGGAATACATATCCAGAAATGTTGAAAAAATGTTATGTCTTGCCTACATTTAAATCCGGTGACCGAAAACTAGTCATTAACTATCGTCCTATATCAATCTCCAACGCACTTGCGCTTATATTTGAAAAAGTGCTCTACAATCAGCTGCTACCACAGATTAAACCTTTCATATCAGAACAGCAGCATGGTTTCTTACCAGGACGTTCTACAGTAACCAATCTGGACCTCTTTACTGACTTTATAGCCTCACCCCTTGATGATAACAAACAAATTGATTCAATTCACACTGATTTTAGCAAGGCTTTTGATAAAATTAATCACAAACTATGTCTTTTGAAGATGGCTCAGATCGGTTTTCACCCGAACACTATTTCGCTATTTTCATCGTACTTGCAAAACAGGGATAGTATCGTTGTCTTTAATGGTCAACAATCTTCTCCTTTCAAACAAATATCAGGTGTCCCCAGGGTACAATACTTGGACCCCTGATATTTTTAATCTACATAAATGACCTACCTACCATCCTTAATTTCATCCAGCTGCTTAATATTTGCAGACGACACGAAGATCTTCAGAATCATCAATAACGTTACTGAATGTGTCTCCCTACAAAAAGACTTACTCCAAATGGAGAAATGGTGTCGCGATAATTGCATTGAAATAAATGTTCGCAAATGCCAATGTATTTCTTTTCATCGTAAACATGATATTATTAGCTTCGACTACCAAATTCACAATACATCTATCCCTAGGGTGGAGGAGATCAAAGATTTGGGAGTAATATTTGATCGCAAGCTCCTTTTTTTCTGCACACATAAATTACATCACCTCTAGGTCCTTTCGTCTTATGGGTTTCATATTCCATACGTGTCAATCATTCAAATCACCATCCTCCTATATTACTCTCTACAATTCTCCAGTTAGAAGCACCCTTGAATATGCTAGTCAAGTCTGAAATCCATTTTATCCTTCCTACAGTTTGCAAATAGAAACTGTTCAGCGCAGATTTACCAGAATATTATTATTTAAATTAGAAAATGCCGTTCTTGAATAATAATGACAGACTTGTGAAATTCAACTTGTTATCGCTGGAAAAACGCAGAATCTTTTTGGACATGACCTTCTTACATAAAATAGTACTATAACTTGCAACTCACTACTTTCTAGTATAAACTTTAATGTTCCTCCTCGCAAGATATCAGCCACTCTTCAGACTTCCGATATGCAGAACTAATTTGAAAGAAAAATCGCCCTGCTTTAGAATTCAAAAGTCTTACAACACGAAATTCAATAATATTGATATTCTTGGTACTAGTTTACTGGCATTTAGAAAGCTTGTCCGGCTTGAGATCAGTCATTAATTGCTAAAAGTTCCTATTATGTGATTGAATTTCCGTCCTCCGCTATTCCCTTTGCTTTGCTCGTATTCCAATCCTTTTGATGGATAATCCTGTTTTGCTCAGTTGTCTTTTTGCCTCTTTTATTTTTTATTTATTTTTTCTATTTTTGCTTTTCTTTTCATAATTATAATTTAATTTTTTATTTTTTAGTAGTTTTGATTATTATTGCTTAAGGTATTTCATTTTGTTATTTTTGTAATTTCTTTTTCTGAATTTCTTTCCTCCACATACTTATATTTCGTAATAATTTCCTTTGTTACCTTTAAATTTCTCCTGCTCTACTAGTTTATTTTTATTTTTTTAGTTTTGTATACTTTTCTTTATATAGCCTTAGTTGTAGCTCTTTTATTATATAATTCTGTCTTCTCCAAACTTTCTTTTGTAGCCTAGTAGTTTAAATATAAGGTAGTATATTATGAGAGTTAAATATTAATTATTAATTATTATTAATGTAAAGTTTATTTTCATTTGTTGACATTTGAATAAAATACTATCAAAGTATTTAATTAAATTCCTTTTATGAACCTATTTTTGCTCTCTACCACAGACATTCTTTAATTCAAATGGAATTATATCCAATCAGATATCCTATTAACGTTGATGAAATTCTAAAACAACTGACCCGAAAGTAAGTATACCCTACCCCTCCCCCCCTCCCCAGCACCTATGTCTAATAGCCACTAAAAAAAAAAAAAGATAATGTCCACACAATAGACAGAAGCCCGGATTATGCAAAACCGCAATGAAAATTCCTTATTCACCCAGCAAAGTGTAGAAATCACCACCAAAAGTATTTAAATTTCAAATCCTTTCCCAAATGAGAATTTCCTGAATGCATAGAGGAAGTCAACTGTGCACATCTAGCTTATTTAAGGGCTTAATGTTAGTAACCGATACGTTTAGTTAGTCCCCGTTCTACCTCAAATATATGCAAATTTATTACTGCTGTGTAAAATTGCATAAAATAAGTCTTCTTGATTGCAGAGATACCCGAAAGATAGGAGGAAAGTGTATTGCTTTTCTAAGCACACATATTGTTTTTACATGCAAATATTTACAATTGAGAACAGAAGTGTTTCAATTCCAGCAATTGGAAGGCTGAGATGGGGCCCGGATAGAAATAGTGTCTGCCTGTTTGAATACAAATGGAGCATGAAATTTACTTAAAAAATGAGAGCCCCCCAAATTATCTCCACAAAATTTGATTGTATATGCATAAAATCAATTTCACAGACGGCTTTCTACGCACAACGAAAACATACAAAACCCAAAAAAAAAAATGTTTCATTATTCGGAGCATAGAATAACACCTTTTCAAGTCAAGATACCTTTGATGAAAATTGAATGACACCAACTCGCGAAGAATATTAAGTCATTTTCATAAAGCAGTCCTTTCAAGTTATTGAATTACCTACGCATGTAAATCCTCTTAACAACAGGAATATTTATAATGAAGCTGGAAAACTGAATTGACAATGGTTGGTTGACACATATATTTATGTTACCTCTCGAGTTTCCTTATAAAAGAGCTAATTTAAGGAAATTCCTTAAGAAAATATGGAAGTTATATTCTTTTCTAAATATAAAAAAAGGGTCCTGTTAATAACGAGAGAGGTATCTGTATATTTGTACATATGCATATATATATTGGTATGTATGGTTTGTACCAAAATAGATAACCTTGAATCTGTTGGATGAAGCTTCAAAGAGCTTCTTTTGCTCTACCTTGATTCACGTATGGTGGTGGTTGTGTCTTCTCTCTTCCGACGGAATCATAAGTGTAATCAAAAAGTGCCATGGATACTTGTCGTTAGGTTCACTCATGGATGAAATTTCATTAGAACTGAGAAGATTATTATAGAAATTAATTGCATAAAGTAGACTTAACAAGATATTTAAATTTTGTAAAAAAAACAATTATTAAATTAAAATATACCCACGTCCATGAAAAACTTGTCAACTATATAGCTCTTCTAAAACATTTTACATTCGTGTATAGTTTCAATTTTTATCGAATTATGTAGTGCTCATCGAAATAGAACCACTATGATTTCCCAAAGTCTTGGTTTTTTATTCGAAAAATCTCATAATATAAGACAGAAAATTTATAAAGAAAAATAATATTTCCAAATTATTTAAGTATTTACATATTAATATGTACGAGTTGTGATCAAGGAATACGTGGCATTTTTTAATTTTGCGGGCTATACAGGGTGTCCCAGACTAATATGAATATATCTTACCAAATCATTCTTTTCGTACAGATAAGTAAAAAATTTCGGTTTTATATTATGTTTCCGTTATTTTTTTAGAAAAAAATACCCGCACTAATATACATTTGTGTTACAAAAACTCGAAGGTCCAGAGTCTTCTCTTTAATTTAACCTATTACACTCATGATCAATGTGTGACATTTAAGGACTTATTAGCCCTTAACGAATTGAGGTAATACCAAAATTAGACGATATTTTTTCTTTTTTAATTACGTGTTTTCAGTTATAGTCCAGCAGCCACCGCCTGTTTTTTTTTAGTTAGTAATAACAGGCTGAATCTTCGTAAGTAGGTTCGGTTCGACAAGACGCCAAGTTTTTCCTTTCGGAAAATTCTCGATAGAGGTAGCTACTGTAGTGCGCAGGTATAAAACATGTCGATTCGGTGGAGTGTCGAAATTGTCTGAATAACAATTTGAATATTGAGATAATTGGATAATAAACTCGCAAAAACATTTGTCCTACAAAATGGATGGTTTGACTGAAGCGTCCTCCACTCCATATATGTCCAAATAACGGCGTCATAAAAATTATTAATAACCGGCTGATTTTTTGTATGCAGCTTAGTAAACATTTGTACAATGAAATGGCCACATAGTCCTACAAATTAAGTGGTACGTTTTCCCAGTCCTACGCTTAAAAGTTGTCCATTCCACGGTAACACTTTTTTCATTAATAACAACTGAATTTTAATTTTATCCTATTGGGAATAAAGTGTAGAACACAAATTTATAACTGTCCTACACAAAAAATGGTATTTATTTCCAGGGATAGATATATCTTGTTCAATACCTACTCATTCAACGCATTTCTTGTAGTTTAGAGTTGAATAGAAATTATCGTGTGCAGGTACATTGTACGGACACACATATACCTGTGATAATGTTGGCAAATTTCAAATACTTAAAAGAAGACATTCAGATAATAGTTGATCTAAGCACGGGAAAGAAAAATGTGTACATCGACATCAACGAAATTTATGCCAAGCTTGGAGAACAGTTATAGCAGTCGCTTGCCATATGCCCCATTTTTACTGAGAACGACAACCCTGCTTTCTACCGGAAAGGAAAGAAGAGGCCTATTGATATTCTTAAAAAAATTACGAAATTTCAAGAGGCTTTTGTACAACTGCACAGCGAGCGTGCCGAGTTAGCAAGATCGAGTGAGGTATTCCAGGTTCTTTAAGAGTACGTGTATAGATTTTATTCATTAAAAATCAAAAATGACTTCAAAAAAGGACGATACGAACAAATGCAACAATCAAGACAAGAAGATTGTAAAAAAAGAAGATGTTGGATACGATCCCTCAGTTCTACCGCCAACCAAACAAGGACTATGGCAGCAGAATAAACGAACATCATACATCTGCAGTATATGGTGTAATGCACACATGCGCAGTGCCACCGAAAAAATTTCAGAAAATTGGGGATGGGCATTAATTGATAGCAAATACCATTATTATTTATCTTATGGCCCCCACAGTCCATCTCTTGGAGAATTGTCTTCAGATTTTCAAGGTACGTCATACCCCGGCTAAAGTTGCCTCGCGCAAAGTTGTTTCGCTGTAACGTCGGTCTACCATTATAATCATACCCCACTGTAACGTCGTGTTGCTTCGCTGTAACGTTGTTTTTTTTAAAATCATTTTTCAATAATTCGAAGCAGGCGGTGTTATTTGAAAATTTGTTTTTGTACATAGTTTTCATTAGTTTCCCGCTGTTGAAGTTTTTGTTTTAATTATTGTTTGTGCATAAATGATTTAGCTAGCTGTTCCATATATTTTGCTTAATTTTATACATATATTTTATTGTTACTAGTAAGTAAAGTATATTTGTTTGTTCAAGTAAGTATATATATATTCTATAAGTATATTTTGTCGCCACTTTTCAATTTTGTATTTTATTGCCAGTAATATTCACAAAAACAGTTTCGAGATTTTTCGTTGGGTTTTTGGATGAGGATGTTTATTTAAAAAGAAAAAAAAAGAAAATTTTTGACCAAGAGAGTAACCAAAAAAATTCAAAGGACAGAATTTTTGAAATATATATAGAACGGTATTATTGATAACATATTTTGATATTTCACGAATGATTTTTGTTTCCTGTTAGGTTTAGCTGTAATATTTAGAGAGAAAAAACTTTAAAAAAACAGTCACAAAAAAACAATAGAACCCTGTTTTTGATATTATTATGGCTAGAAATTTAAAAAAAAAGTGCATCAAATATTGCAGTGGTATAAAAAAAGAAAAGAAAACATTTAACTTTGGACATCAAATTAGACATTATCAAGCGTTTTGAATCTGGTGAGCGAGCTGTGAACACAGCTAAACATTTAGGTATTCCGCCGACAACAGTAAGGACAATTGTAAAAGATAAGGATAAATATAAGCAATATGTTAAAGATGCAATGCCTCTGGAATGTACCAGTAGTAAAGCAAGAAGTGTTGCCATGATCCAAATGGAGAAACTGTTGTTAGTTTGGATTGAAGATCAGACGCAACGAAGCATGCCACTCAGTCAAATGCTAATTCAACAAAAAGCGCTCCGCCTTTATGATGATATAAAGAAAAACCTAGGTGAATCTTCTGATACTGAAACGTGCAGTGCAAGCCGTGGTTGGTTCGACCGGTTCAAAAAAAGAACAGGAATACACAACGTTAAATTAGCAGGAGAAGCAGCTAGTGCTGACACAGAAGCCGCACGTCAGTATATTAAAATATTTAAAGAAATAGTAGAAACTGGTGGCTATAGTCCTAAACAAGTGTTTAATGCCGATGAGACAGGACTCTTTTGGAAAAAGATGCCATCTCGATCGTACATTTCCCAATCAGAAAATGCAATGCCTGGCCACAAAGCTGCAAAAGATAGACTTACATTATTACTCGGAGGTAATGCTACAGGAGATTTTAAATTAAAGCCAATGTTGATTTACCATTCTCTAAACCCTCGAGCTTTAAAAGGGTGCGTTAAGCAAAGATTACCAGTGCTTTGGAAGGCCAACAAGAAGGCTTGAGTGACCAAAAGTATTTTTCAAGAATGGTTTGTAGAATACTTCTGCCCTGTGGTAACCAAATATTGCAATGATAATAACCTTGCAAATAAAGTCTTGCTTTTGCTTGACAATGCTCCAGGCCATCCAAAAGAATTAGATGAACTTTCAGAAGGAAATGTTAAAGTTATATATATGCCTCCTAATACAACTTCGCTGCTGCAACCGATGGACCAACATGTAATTGCCAATTTCAAGCACTATTACCATAAGGAAGCATTTTCCCAGGCTCTTAATGCAACTGAAGATGCGTCTGAAACAAATATCAAGCAGTTTTAGAAAGATTTTAATATCTTAAAAGCAATTAACGTTATTGAACAAGCCTGGACATCTGTTTCTACAAATTGTATTAATGGTTCCTGGAAAAAATTGTGGCCAGAATGTGCTAGTGATTTCGAAGATTTTGAAGAAACGACAGCTGACATCCAAGAGGAAATAGTATCTCTAGGAAGACGTCTCGGTTTTAATGATGTTGACCGGTCTGATATAGTAGAGCTAATCGAATCACATAATAATGAACTTACAAATGAAGAACTTATTGAATTGGCACAACAAAATCTGGAGGAAGATGAAGACGATTCTGAAGAAGTGGAGGTTAAAAGTTTTAATTTGAAAGATCTAAATGAAGCACTAACCCATCTTGAAAAGGCTAAGCAAATATTTGAAAACCATGATCCCATTTTAGAACGATGTTCAAAGGTGAATAGAGACCTTGACAATGCAGTAAGATGTTACAAAGAACTGTATAATGAGAAGAAAAAAGCTGCTGTATAGGTGACATTACATCAATTTTTTTGTACAGAACAATCAACTTCTGGGCGAACAACTGTTCAGCGTACATCATCAGAAATTAGTATTTCAAGCAACTCATCTGAAATGTCTCAATCGGCGTCATCCTGATTACAGTATATGTTTTGTGAATTTTATTTATTTTTTTGTTGGTTTTTTATTAATGATTATTTTTATTTTGAGAGCATGAAATGAATTCCTAGATATACATTAGCAATACATATATAATTGTATACTAAATGCTATTTTAATTTGTTTTTTATTCACTTTATATGTATTAATAATCTTTATTTTTATTTTAGAGCATAAAATGAATTTATATACATACGTATGCAATATGTATGTGATTATATGCATACCATTTTTATTCGTTTTTTATATATTTGAAAATATACATTTTTTTCTACGAAATTTTTGCTTAAAAATTATTTACATTTTAGTAGGGACCCCCTATACGTGAAATAATTAAAATCCACGTGTTGTAAATTTTTTTCTCTTTCTTTTATAATAACTACCCCCCCCCCCCCCCCACAACGTTGTTTCACCTAACATCGTGTTTTCTTGGAACCAATTAACGACGTTAATAGGGGTATGCCGTACTCTATTATTACTTTTCTTACGTATTGATGATTTTGCTGCAATTTGTTAATTTTCACAATTATTTTGTTACAGAATCAGATGTCATTTATTCTGACGATTGCAACGAATATGATGATGTTTAAGACGAAACTGATGAAAGCGTCGACATCGGAATCCGACGAAGAATGAAATTATAATTGTATTTCTAAGTTTTAATAAAATTAAATATTGTTATTTTCAATATTCTTGTAGGACTAGCGATACATACCCATTTTTTGGTAGGACACTGCTTGACTTAGGCAAAGAATGCAAGTTAACACGTACTATCTTTGTCCTACAGTTATTAATGGAAAAAGTGTTACCGTGGAATGGACAGCTTGAAAGCGTAGGACTGGGAAAACGTACCACTAAATTTGAAGGACTATGTGGCCATTTCATTGTACAAATGTTTACTAAGCTGCATACCAAAAATCAGCCGGTTATTAATAATTTTTATGACGTCGTTATTTGGACATATATGGAGTGGAGGACGCTTCAGTCAAACCATCCATTTTGTAGGACAAATGTTTTTCCGAGTTTATTATCCAATTATCTCAATACTCAAATAAAAAACTTACTGTTATTCAGACAATTTCGACACTTCACCGAATCGACATGTTTTATACCTGCGCACTACAGTAGCTACCTCTATCGAGAATTTTCACAGAGGAAAAACTTGGCGTCCCGTCGAACCGAACCTACTCACGAATATTCAGCCTGTTATTTCTCACTAAAAAAAACAGGCGGTGGCTGCTGGACTATTACTAAGGGAACAAATTATCTGTGACCTGAATAAGTTAAAAGCTACATAATTACTCCTTAACCGTCACAGATAGAACATAAGTGTACTGAATGAAATTACAGAGGAGACTGTGATCTTTCGAAATTTTGTAACAAAAATTTATCTTAGTGGGGTACTTTTAAAAATATAAGGGAAAAATAAATTTAAAAACCGAAATTTTGAATTTGAAGCGTCTTAACTCTGAAGTGTGGCGGGGTACGGGGGTCGTTTGACATAACAAAGGCTCCACACTTGACAACCGTATTTCAGGATAGAGCTCACAAATGATACATACAAGGAGCTCAATGCTTGTAACGGGTCATTAAAATCTGTTAAAACACAAACCCAAGGTCCCTCAATATTATAATTTAAATGACGAGAAGAAACGTGTTTTATTCAAAGATAATGCCCATATCCTTAACCTCCCTTACTATATTTATTTTCCTTAGAATATTGGTACACAAAAGGAGAACAATTACGACTAAAAACCAGGGACAACATTAGTTATGACTTTTTCGAAAAAAAAACTGTCTTTAGTTATTATTCCCGACTGATAATATAGTTTTGAAGCTAGTAAAGCAAGCGCGAGAACTTAATACTCTTTTTTGGTACAAATATAAAGCCAGCTCGGGTTTTTAAACTTTCTAGCCGAAAATAGCTAGTTTCACTGTTAGTTATTTATTCCAACAAATATAGAGATTAATTTCTCTTTTTACTTTATGAAATGGTTAGTAACTGGTTAAAGGACTCTTAATTTTATTAGCCGATTTAGGAATTTGTAACCACTCTTTGAAAAAATGTTTATTTTTATTTTTTTGATAAAGAACATTTCATTATATTTTACCAAAACTTAATAGTTTATTAAAAAAGATATAGGTATTTCAGTAAAAATAAAATTTAATGCTATCATCTTCCCAGTTTTTATACCCTAGATGAAATCTATATTGAAATTTGGAACTAACTCGAGGTTTTGGGAAATCACCAAGCTGAAAATAAAATTCTATAATTTCAGTTTGTATATCCTAGATGAAATCTATTGGGTATACAAAGTTTGTCATTCATTCATGATAGTAGTGCAAAATGGATTGGACACCCACGCATAATATTAAAGGTTATTTTTATTTTTGCATGTCCGTCCGTCCGTCTGTGCGCACGATAACTCGAGAACGCGTATACTTAGAGAGCTGAAATTTTGTACACGGACGTAAAAAAAAAGTAAAATTAAGTTCGAAAATGGACTAAAGCGGGAAACTCCTTCTTGGTGTTGCCATATAAAAATTTAGGTTTTTTACGTATACTGTGAGAACGATCAGTCCAAGATATTTTTATTGTACTAAAAACTTCTTCAGGAAACGATATCCTATAAAATTGGTTATAAACATTATTTCTGTCCGACAAACCGTTCTAGAAATATATGCGAAAAACAACTTCAAAAATCCAACTTACACAGATTGGTGACCATACGAAATTACATACGGGCATTCATCTAGGGTATCATAAGAATTGGTTTTATACCAATTCTAGCTTTTTTACTTGTTATACCCTAGAATTGGTACGAGAATCCACTTGTTGTGGTCTAGCAACCTTGCCTACATACCTCCAACAAAATTTCTTCATTTAATACCTACAACCATGCAAGGCACACTATCGTTAGGTACCTTCGCAAGGTTCTAAAAGCTGAAAAACTGTATCTTTATTTAACAAAATGACGTTAATTAACTATCCTAAAAGATTCCTTATAGTAAGAAAAATTAATAAAATGAAAATAATAAATTAAATAAATATAATAAACATAAAAAACATAAAAGGCATGAATCACGAACAAAACAAATTGGAATAAATACTGTCAACAAATTGCTGATCTGCGTGAGGAAATGGAAATAATTAACTCGTCGAAACCTGTTAAAACACATATGTGGACCATCATTGCCATTATTACCTTAAACCCTACAAATGTGAAACATCTGTAAGTCCAACATTAAAATAGGGGGAACATTCTAAAAATGAGGTGACACAAAGAGGAAAGGACCTTCTGGAAAAGAGTTCAAGCGACAGGACGCAAAAAAGTTATCTTAATTTTTCTTTTAAGTAGAGAATCCGGTAACATTTCAAATGCCAGTTAAGTTTTATTTAATTTCGCTAATCAACATCGAAATAAAAGTAAAAAATCATCGATATTGTTGTGATCATGCAGAAGAATTCCGCGAACTCGAGTGCACTTGAGAGGAAATCACTGCTTCGTAATTAACCAAGGGACGACAAGAAACTGAGTATAAAAAACAATATATACAAATCAAAATGTAAGCAAGTAGTCCTAACAATACTAACTTAATACGAAAGTTTTCATCAATACAAAAAAAAACAAAACTCCAGTAACTAACCCTTCTAACCCTACTCTTGGTTATACTTGTAATTTAGGTCGGCCGTAGGGAAGAATTTTTGATCCATTTAATATGTAATCTATTTGTGAAAGGAATCTTGAAACCACATTTAAATAATAATCATTTTCTCTAAATTAAATGAATCTTCTTTTTTAAAAAATATAAAAAGTAGGTTGGTACCCAAAGATACAACTTTTCAGATAATTAATGTGAGCCAAGGACACCCCTGGACTTCCTGGCTTACAACCGTATTTTAAAATTCTTTACTCAACATGTCATACCTTTCAAAAATTCAGTTATAATCTACTAATCTCTAAATCTCAAAGTTCACACCATGATCCAGTTTGTTATTTACCTTAATCTGATTCTGATCAGATCACAGAGATAAAACAACGCAGTTATTGTATTGTTGTGTCCCTCTCACTGTGTTTTGGCAATGATTCATAGGGACTCACATAGTAAACAGGTAGATGAGTATGCCTACATCTATGATCAGGTAAAAAAAAAGTTTCTTTAAATTGACTCTACCTATTTCAAAAATTCCGATTTCTATTAATAAAATTGCACTTAAAAAAATTCTATTTTCCCTGACATAACCCACCTTTTTTTAAGCTTAATTTACATGCATACATATGTATAAATACTTATTCATACACATATGTCTGTAATAACAAAAACTAGCATAGATTTTGGTTACATTTCCTTTCAATTATCTCTCATAAGTCTTCTTTAATTAATCTGAGAACAATAAATAATTTCAGATGTACTTTTTTCGTTCCTATTAAAAAGCGCATACGAAAAGTAGCTCTTTACGCAATAAAAAGAATATCAATTTTGTGACAAATAATTGTGATCTCAAACGTAACAATATTTAGGGGCGACAGCAGTACTTTCCAATACAAATGGCAGGAAAAAATCCTTCAGATATCTAAAATTTCAAGACAAGCCAGAGTCAGGGAAAAAATTACCAACTTCCCTGGACCCTGTCGGGAGAGGGTGATTTATATAAACTGTACGTTCGTCGCGTCGCGTCGTTCGTTCGCCCCGCAGGCCATACATGTAGATGGCACCAAGGGAAACATAATATTCACACAAACAGCTAGCATCATTTCTGAATTTACCAGCTCTTCACGTGAAGATCATGTGCACAGTCTTAGAACCCGTTGTCAGCCGTTACTAATCAGTAGCAGCAGCAACAGCAGCGTCGATCATTCCTTCTTAGTTCTTAGTTCTTTCTTACTCCATAACAACAGCACGATCAGCATACAGCTGACATAAACGAAGGCCTTTTTCATACGTTTTGGTTGAAGCGAAGAAGTCCTTCCGGCTCTGGCTTGATATGTTGGGATCATTTTTTTCCTCATATTCCTGCTGCAATCCTCGACCCAAGTCCCTGTACAACACAGATACTCTACGACTGTTGCCATGCCACCAACATATATGCATGCATGTAGATACCTACATCATCACAGCAGAGGGGCACACAATTTTGATCAATTCCCTCTGTGTATTCTTGAGCCTTTTGCGCTTGCGCATTGCTGCCTTATACCTATATGTATGTAAGCGTGCAAACGAGGGTTTTATAATCACAAAAGAGGGCTTACACCGATAGATAGAACGCAGCTTGCCTTGTGCTGTTTTTGTTGTATGTAAGCACGGTAGACTCTCGACAATGAGTCTTCTCGTCTCGACTTTGGGTTCGTTCTTTTTTTTTTTAGGCCTTCCAACAGGCGAAGCTGCTGTTCAAGTTTCAGTACCGTGTTGAGTTTTCACTTTGCCGGAGCATTCCTACACATATACCGTATTTCTTTATTAGAACAGAAAATTATAATGAGTGCTGCGGTGAGTTTGTTTGTTTATTTATTTTTCGTCTTTGTTTCAATGACTCATTGCTGTTATCTCACTAAAATTTTCCAGAATAAAATCAAAGATGGGCCATCAGCTGCTAAGATACGAAAATCCTTATCATTGGCAGAGAGAATAAACGTTATCAAACAACATGAAAAAACTCCTAGTCTACGAACGCTGTCGACGATATTTCAATGCAGTCTTACACAAATCAAGAATATTTTACGTCGCAAGAGCGAATATTTGGAGGAATATAAGAGCAACGGTAATTTGGCTCGTATAAAGAGGCGGCAATCTGCAAGATTTCTAGTTGTCGGAGTAATTGTATGTGAATGGCTTTATCGAGCTACACGTAACGGAGAGGAAATAGACGATGATCTTATTCTGACGATCGCAAGAAAAGTTGTAGAAAAAGTCAATATGACCGAAGTTCGGCCGAGCAACAATTGGCTTTATCGAATGCGTCAAAAATTTAAAATATCCGAACCGGAACTGGACGAAATGTATTATTCACGGATTGGAAATGATATTAAGGAATCTCTAGAACTCGATGATATAATCCAGGATCTTCAAGCAGCTTGTCCAGATCCTGATAATATGTTGGCAATATCACTTGCTTTTCCCTTTGAGCTGACTAAAAAATACCTAAAAGATACAGAGGATGACGCTCATGATATTTCAAAAGTTCGAATGAAAAATTGCTTAGAAGAGGCTAAAGATGACAAATTTATGCAAGTGGATAACTGTGACGTAGTACAAGATGAAAACCAATATGGACCAAACATAAAGGATGAGATTAATTTTCCTGAATTACTTCTAAATGGAGATGTTGTCAGGATAAAATCAGAGACTGCTATGGATTTTTCTTCAGACAGTTATCATTCGGGTCGAACGGAGAACAGTAGTATTGCACTACTCAATGAAAGTCAAATAATTTCACCGGCATTCCCAAATGTCTGTATTAAACAGGAAGTTCTCACTAAAGGAATTCGATCTTATAAAGAAGCCTACAATATTCTTGGACCTATGGAACAATTCGCATTGGCACAAGAGGATATTCGAGCTATAGGTCTTATAAATCAATTGGAGAATCATTTCAGAGAGAATATGATGAGAGGGAAAAAATAGTTTTATAAGGATTTTACGTATATAGTTTGTTTTTTATAGTTTTAGGTTAGGTTAAGACCGGACTGGAAAGTTTTGAATAAATTTTTTATTTTTAAATATTTGTTTTTTTTTGGCTTGTTTTTTTTTTGTAATTTTGTTTTGTTCTTTTTGACTGTAAATGGTGATGTAGGAGAATCATTTTACTTGTTGACATTTGAGTGGGCTTTATTCCTATGCAGATGGATGAACCAAAAAACGGAATAAACTTTTTTTCGTAGGTATGTTTGTTCTTTCATACACTACTTAAATTAATAAAACTTACAGTCTTGTATCATTAACAGTACACATTTTATGATATGATAAAAAAAAACTTGCATTTTCATTTCGCTGGAAAATCATTTTATTCTCCGTAGCAGTTAAGTTATTACTTAGATTACATAACAAAAAAGATAGGCTATGAGGAAGAAAAACTTAAGCATTTTTCTTCATGTAGTAGAACTGCATCGATGTATTCATTTTTGTCTATAGTCATTGAAGTCATTGATATTTTCGGAGCGGGCACATAATTTAGTGGTTAAAACTTTATTGAGTATTGAAAAAAATTAATAATAGAAGAGATTCCATTATATCGCAAAATTTTTAAATTTATTTTTAAATTTATTCTTTTATAATTTTTTTATAAATCTTTAAATTTTTAATAATTTTCCCAGTTGGCCGTCATTTATTTTCTGACAATAATTCTTGGAATTGCCTTTGAATGGCTGATGTAATTTAAGCCAAGTTAATCAAACAATGACAATTCAATTGTAAACAAACAAACCGACATTGGAAAATGTTAAATAATTTTTTATCACGGCTATTTATTTTTATAACTATATCACTCTTATTTTATTTAAATACTATTTTTTATTATTGAAACAATTAAACTTGCCAGAAAAATAATTTCCGGCAAGCACAATGCAGGTTATTTTTACAACAGTGCATTTCATGACTGGAATTCAAGACGTGATTATATAAAATCTGTTTCACAAAATAACATTTTACTATAGTTTTTCACTATTATAACGTAAATATTAATCAGTGTTAATTACTTTTTTACACAAACAATCACTAAAATAACACCGGATTTGTGTTCGTATGATGAGACATGTCAGATATGAACCAGATATGTCAAACTGACACAACATAAGGCAAAGCCCAAGGTATATAGAACACAAGTATTCCGATTAAAATGTTGACACATTACAGCTGATATCCTGTGACATTCTGTGACTAATGTATATACATTTTTATAGGAAAGACAGAGAGGAGAGAGAGTATTGTTTTCTATGCACCGTTCTTTCTTATACATTTTCACCATAATTCGTCACTAATGCATTCTATATACCTTGTCCAAAGCCCTCTTGTCATCCCCTACCCTTCTACCGTGTCTACAAAAAAAAATGCTTATCACACATGCACAGCATAGCCTATCCTTTTATTCTATAAGATCCATTACCTATTCCCTATTAAGTAATGACACTCTTAATGGGCACTATGCTAAACATTTTTTGGCCTACATATATTTTTTTTTTTAATTCTGGTGGCTTGCAGCCTAAGATTATCGAAATCAGGTAGGCTTTTGCTGTTTCCGAAGTAGACGCTATTGTAGTGTCAGAAACCTGGCTTCATAGTCATATTCCAACAAAATTGGTTGACATTCCTGGATTTAAGCTACATCTTCATCGTAATGATAGAGATGGTCAAATTGCAGGAGGAGTTCGAATATATGTTAGAAATAGTCTTAAGTCGATTTCCATTGGCTTTTCTTCCTCTCACGCAGTTCAATCATTGGATTTGAATGGGGTCACTCTGTGGTCGACTTGTTGTGATATTGCGAATCCTTCCCTTCCTGACATGTTTTTGGTCACAGAAGAAGATAAGGTTTTATTTTTCAAGAAGGTTACCACACTAAGTTTTCTGGACCATGATTTATTATTTTTAACAATTACATAGATTCTCATTAACTACTATCAAAGTTAATATAAGGGAGTCATACTGCAATTTTAGTCATATAAATATTTGCTCAGAACTAGGGCCAGATACAGGAGGGGACATGCCGGCCATATGACACAGGTCACAAGCCCCCGGGGGTCTCTAAATTCATGATAACAGTAACTGAAAGAAAAATAATTTTTTATCATAAATTTTAAAATAACAAAATTTTTGCAGAAAAATTTTGCATAGCAAAGTACCATAAAAATGTTGCATAGCATTGTACCATTCTTCTTTGTGCCTTCTACTTTATAAGTAGAGATATGCACCTGTATTATTTGCATTTCAAACAATCCTTTCCAATAGGTTAATATTTATGTGTATTATGTAGGCATAACTATCTTAATTGGAACTGGGCCAGTAAATGTGCATGGTACTCCTTGGGATCTTCTCTCTTGAAATAACTGACAGCTGAAGTCAATAATTGGAAAAAATTTCTCGAACGAATTCTAGAAATTATAAATTTTTTAAGTAGCTGAGGGTTAGCTTTTTGTTGGCTCCAATGAACATATTGCAGATTATACGAAGAAGATTTCTCGTCTAACAAACTGCATTTAAAGTGTAAAAAATTGATTGAACTTTTCGACCCAGCGATCAGAGAGGTCTCATCAGTATGGTTATCTCTGATCGGCTACCATAGAAGTTCAATGATGGATATTGGAGATTCCCAAAATGAAAACTTCCTCGGAATTATAGAATTGCTAAGTAAGTACGATCCAATTTTATACGATTATATTAAAAGAGTGCGAGAAGCACAAGTGAATCACAAGTAGGGTAAATGCACCTAAAGTCGGCCTGCTTATAATGTTGGCCACTTTTCTATTACAATGTAAAAAATAAGACAAACACCAAAGTGTGACTGACGAAACGGAAATAGTTGCGATACCGTTTTTCTTGTTAAACTGGTTCCAGAATTTTAAGTCGGTCTATCACTGAAAGAATGGTAATATGCCTATCATTAGTATAGTGCCCAAAGAAAGTGAAAGCATGTTCTAAAGTGATTTCCTTTTCCAAGTGGTCAGTTCTAAAGAAAATAGTAGCTGTGTTCTTTTGGTTCCGTGTAGTGCACTGCAGAACAAAAGAGATTGCGAATTGAATTGGCTTATAGGGTGCATTGAAGTAGAAAAGGTTTTGAAAGTATAGAGAAAATGATCAAATTACCATGACTTGAATCCTTGCAAAATGTCAAAATAGAACTTGATAAACTTCGGGGCAAAATTTGACAGGCTTAACGTTTTCTAACAATTAAAGTCATGGCACCTAGATTATTCTCTCTAGGTTTTCAAAAAAAATTCTACTTCTATGCGCCCTACAAGTCAATTCAATTCACAATCTCCTGTGCTCTACAGTGCACTACAGGGAACCAAAAGAACACAGCTAGTATCAAGTGTACATGGTATTAATTAATAGTATATACCTAGTATTTATATAAATTGATTTAAATAAATTTCGCCATAATTGTATAAAAGAAATCGCGTCGATATTTAAATAAAGACCGGCCGACTTAGTGTTCATTGAAATTTGAAAAATTTTAAAGTCGCCCACTTTGGCCGAATTATTAAATTTGGGTTATGTCCTTGAAGTCGTCCACCAGGATCTCATAGTTTCTATTAAGTAACTACCGGTTGAGTTAAAAATATTGAAACACTATTAGAAATGTGTATAATGTATAGCATTATTATGTATGAAAAGATATTATGTATTATAAAAAATGTATGCACATTTAATCATATTTACAACTGTGTCTTTATATATAAAAAACACTACTTGACATACGGGAGAATAATATAAATATAAGAGAGGCAACTCGACAATTTCCGATCCCCAGGACAACACTTCAAGAAAGATTGACCGGAAGAGTTCCAGATAATATAGAGAAAAAGAGTCATGATCCTGTACTGACTCCAACAGAAGAACAAAAGCTCGTTGACTGGTGCTGCAATATTGCCAAATGTGGATTTGCTTTGAAGTCAGCCGATCTTCCAAGCACCGTTCAAAAAATTATTGCAACAGATAAGCGGCAAACTCGTTTCAAAGATAACCGTCCAGGAAGAAGTTGGCTTGCAGCTTTTATGAAAAGATGCCCTGAACTTTCCTCCCGTGTTTCAAAAGGTCGTGCTATAGTAAAGCAACAAGCCATAAGGGATTAGTTCGATGGCCTTCAAGACTTGATGATAAATGGCTTGGAGGAAATACTCGCTGATTCCACCCTCATTTTAAACGGAAACGAGACTAGTTTTAGTATATTATATGTCCTAAAATAGGAAAAATTATTTCTCCTCGTGGTTGAAAGGATGTTTACCAAATTACTAATGGAAATGAGGACGAAGCAATTACCGTACTTCTAGTATTTTCTGCCGCTGGTGAACTACTTTTTCCCATGGTAGTATTTCAATAAGTCAGACCTCCAATGAATGTTGTTAATAGCATACCGTCAGACTGGATTCTAAACAGGTCAGTCTCTGGATGAATGAGAACCGAGACATATTACGAATATCTGGCAGACCAGTAATTTTATTTGTTGATGGTCATAAGTCTTAATTCGCATTAGAGATCAGCGAGTTTTGTGACACAAATAAAATAGTTCTTTATACTCTTCTACCGAACACAACTCAACTATCATACAACCGGCGGTTTTGGTTTCTTTAAATTTTGGTTTTTCTTTTTTCCGTAATGCCCTTTCAAACTCATGGCCGTCTTTTCAAACATATGTGACCGACTTTATATTTTCAATGGCCGACTTAAGGTGGAAACGATGTGATTCAGAATTAATTATAACAACATAGAATAACAGAAAATGAAATCCTTGATTTCATAAAGGATTGTGGAATGATCTGGTATCCTACATAATCATAAAATATTTGAAGGTGGCCGACTTTTGGTGCAGTTACCCTTCATTATCTATCTTTCAACATTTATTCAAAATGAATTTGTGGATATTTGTGATATTTCTTGAAGAAATACAAAGTTCTAGATATTTTTCAATCAACCACAAATTGTTCATACAAAGAACAAAGTAGTCTCATTTTTTGTTATGTAAATATAATTGATAATTCAAAGTTTCTTACAGAGAAAACATTTATAACATTTTATTCTTTTACACAAAAGACAGAAAAGGAAATTGCTTTCAGAATTCTGGAAATTTTAAAAGATTATAAACTAGACCTCAATTTATGTATTGGGCAAGCATATGACGATGCTAATATATCAGGAAAGTATAATTTGATGCAAGCCATTTTTCTTCAAAAAAATATTAATTCAATTTCTTCCAGTTGTGGAAATCATATCTTGAATCGAAGCATCTTAGGAGGCGATATTTATTTTGGAAGAATTCAGCACATGTATAATTTCTTTAGCAGCAGTCTACCGAGATGGGAAATTTTAAAGAAAAATTTAACTGCTTCACTTCATGCCATATCGAAAATAAGAAGGTCTGCAAGACTCGATGTAATTAAACCCATTGCAAAATATTTGGCGAAAATACAATCTGCTGTAGATGAGGCAGAATTTTTAAAACTTCAACCACATGCGCGTACTGAATTGCACAATCTATTAATCAATATTTGGGTACGTTCGAATGTGTCATTTTATCAATAATTTGGCTTAAAATTTTAACATTATTACACCAAACAAACTTATTAATTGAATTTCGTAACGCGACTTTGGCCGTCGACAGGAAGAGCATAGATAATATTATGTATTTTAAAAATTCAGGAAGTACGTGCGGAATGGAACAAAATACTTTCAAAGTCAAGAGAGATTGCAGGAAATTCAAAAATTCTGGCAGGGTTTCAAATAACATGTAGCATTAAAACGTTTTTTTGTTTTTTTTTTGTATTATTGATTCGATTATATCTGGATTAACAAGACTTTTGAATACTTGCATGAAATCTGTAATTTATTTAAAATCCTATGGATATTCAATGATTTAAATGAGGAGGAAATAAAAACCTCAACGCACATATTACAACAGAAATATTCAAAGCAAATTTCATATAAAATAGGTATGTGACGAATTGATTTTTATGAAGAACCACAACAACTTTATCAGAATTAACTAGAAACAGAATTACTAGAAACAAATTTAATTTAATTTTTTCCAAATTTGTTTGTAGCACTAAGAATATTTTTGAGCATATTGACTTGCGTTGCTTCCGCAGAAAGGAGCTTTTGGGTTTTAAAAAGAGTGAAGAATTTTAATCGACAATGTCTCAAGAAAGGTCAATGCTTTATATAAATTATAACATTGCGCGTAGACTTTTCAGCGCTTACAAAGGAATTCTCAGAAAAAAGCAAAACTCAAAAGCCATTTTTAAAGTAATTTAATTTATTTCACTCCTCACAGCAATATTTTTTGAAAAATTTTACTGCAAATAAGGTTTAAGATTTCATTTAATTAAAATTCATAAATGTTTACAAGAAACCTTTTGCATGTTTTATTATTGAGCTGATATATTTTTAAGACGGGGAGAGGTCCCATTTTTCTGGCTGGCCCGGGCCTAATGAAGGCTGTCTGAGGCCCTGCTTAGAACTCCCTTGGCCAATAGTTTATGAGTTCACTGATGTTAATGATCGGGTGCAAATTTTCAATACACTAATTTAATATCTCATGATAAGCGTGCGCCTCTGTGAAGAGTACGTGTAAAATTGGTGTACGTGCGACACGGGGGGGAAATGAAAAGAGGGCTGGGTTATTTATTTGTTGTCAATTCGAAATTTCTGACACTTCTAAATTTATTTGATTTCACGAAAAATAGTGCGTTGATTTTTTAGGGTTTTTTCTTGAAAGAATTGATAAAAAGTGATTTAGATATACTCAATAATAGTGAGAAACTGTAGTGAATCTGTGCAACTGATTTTATATAATCGAAACTCCGGAGGCTTGAATTGTGGTGAAGAAGTGCACTCGTGCTGTGTTGTAGATATAATCAGAGTTATTGCCATAGGAAATCATTTTCCAGGCAAATTTAATTATTTCAAATAAATTTTAAGTGAAATCGTTATTAAAATAAACAGCTTTGGCAATAAAATTGAACATTGTCCAATGCCGGTGTGTTTGTTTACAATTAAATTGTCATTGTTAGTTGACGGAATGCTAAGGGATATTTATAAGATGTCAGCCATAATACAAATAAATACAATAAATATCATCAGAAAATAAATGGGACACTAGGAAAATTCTTAAAAATTCCAAAAATAAAAAAAATTATAAATTTAAATATTAATTTATAAATTTTGCGATATAATGGGATCTCTTCTATTGAATTTATTCAATTATTAATAAAGTTTCAACCACTAAATTAAGTTCCCGCTCTGAAAATATCCTAGTTTACTACATCCATGACAAAACGAACACATCCATCCGATTCTACTACAAGATGAAAAATGTTTAAGTTTTTCTTCGTCATGCCTATCCTTTTTGCTATATAATCTAAGATCTCATGCATCGAAGCCGGCTGGTACTATCAACCTTCCCAATCTGGTTTTCGACGATATTACAGTTATGAAACTGCTTTATTAAAAATGTGAACGCATACATATTGCACTTGATTAAGACGATATGAGTATTTTTGTGCTACTATACTTCTCCGAAGCATTTGATAGTCATACCAATCTAAAATTTAAGTTAGCTAATGAATTTGGCTTTTCATCCTCTGCTATTAACCCAATAAATACCTTGCTAATGGAACGTTCACATCAGGTTAAACTTGGAAGTCGAATCTCTATGCCGATACAGCTTAGGAGTGGTGTACCGCAAGGATCCATTTTGGGTACTTTATTGTTTAGCCTATACATAAATAGCCTACTTAGTGTATGATGTAAAAGTGCATCTGTACGCCGATGATATGCAGGTCTTTCTAAGTTGCCCCATTGGTATGTAGAAGGATGATTTTTTTGATTAAATACGGACCTAGAGCGTATACATGAATGGTCTGTTGCTAACAATATATGTATTGTTAAATATCATTATACAATCATTCACAGGAAGGGGCTAGAGTCTTCTGACTTTTTTCCGATTGTTATGAATTCATGTGATATATGTACTTCATTTAAATGTGTTAAGAATCTTGGCGTAATGCTCAACTCACATATGTTATTTTGTGACCATGTTAAGAAAATATTAAGTAATATTTATGGTGCTTTAAAAAGACTCTGGCTGTCGGAATATCTCTTCTCCACGGCTGCTAAACTTGAGATAGTCACTTTTCACTTATGGAAGCCATATTTTTTGGCGTTAGACCATAATTGTTCTCGTAAATTAAATGTGCCGCAAAATGGCGAGCATTCCTATTTTGTCCATCTACCTAGAATATATAATTTCATCGAACGTGGATGGCTGATGCATTCAGAAAGAAATTATTTGAATTTTTGACCACTAATAATAGAGTGTGTACATATATGTACAGAAAAGACCTCAAGATTTTTTGTCCTAGAGCGATTGACTGAAGGGTTAGAGAATTTTTTTAATAGTTTACATCCAACTATTGCGGATGTTTATTTGTCCTTGTTCTAAAAGAGAGTGGTAGCACAAGCATAAGGATCAAGGCAGCATAATAAACTGTTCTTCTTCTTACATCTACTAAAGGTTTTCTGTGCCCTTCCTGAAGCCGAGCTGTCATCAATTTAATATTCCTGACAAAACAGACCAATGTGAAAAGAAGTCTGCAATCAAATGTCAAGTTTTATCTAAAAGATTACAAAATGAAAGTTACCATATTTGATTCCTTCTGTCACAAATTCCTTTTGTTGGCGAAAACTCTAAATCTAAAAGTTATGACAGAGACACTTTTTCTGACACGAGAACATTAATGGAAGGCTCAACACGAATATTTTTTCAATAAAGTGACACAAGCGACATCTGTTGGAAATGAAACAATTTTGAGCTAGTGACATCTTAGTAAATCTTGGGTTCGGAGAACGGAATATTCAGGAAGGTTCTAGGATAATTCGTTGAGTATAAATACGGTGCTTCCCACATCAGAAGGGAATCTTATTTCAGACAGTAAAGTGAAAGAAGTAATTTTTTAAGAAAAATGGTCTAACTTTGGTTTGACCTGAATAGGCTATGAGCTAATAACTCTTTAACGGCTACAGTTAGCACATAGAATGTACTAGGTCAAATTAAAGAGTAGAGTCCACAGTTAACAGTTTTTATAAAAGAAAGTTATTTAATGACCTTTCTGCAAAAAGTAGAGATCAAAATAAAAAAAAGGTAAGTAAATCCGAAATTTTTAGTTTAGACCACAATAACTCCTGAGATAAGAGGAGTGCGTGGGTGGCAAGACCATGAAGCTTTGGACGGTGACCATACACCCTGTACACCCTGTAAGTACTATCACCCCCAGTTCTATGCACCACCTAGAGGAAAACACCTTATATAGTTGGAACTGTCTACAAAACTAAAAGATGAGTATTGTTTGTTCAGTATTAAAGGTTGTGAATTTGGTGTGCGATCAGCGATCGTTCATTTTATTTATTATTTTCTTAATCGTCCTTATTATTTTTTCTTGGGGACCGTATTACTAAGCGTCCGCTGTCTGTCCCTCCGTCCGTCCATCTGTCTGTCAGCGGGATATATTTCATGAACCGTAATAGGTTAACACATGAAATTTCCAAACAATAAGTAATATTATAGCTACTATAACAACAAATAATGAATATAAAAAAAAATTTAAACATTTATTTAAATAAAAAGTGCATATTGTTAAATCTTGTACGTAACCCTTCGTATGCGACTCCGATTCGCACTTGGCCGGTTTTGTTTTATATTTTTTGTGTGTATATAGTTTATTTAGTATATAGTTTTATTTTTAAGTTGAGTTCGTTCACTTCCAACAAGACTTGTGTGGATAACGGACTCATTCATATTGTTATCCGTAATGGAAACCTATTTGGAATTATTTTTAATTTAAGCAATTTTATAAAAGTCTCAACTGCATATATGGTAACTGTACAGAGTTTCCGTCTTTTCAGATTCCTAAATGTGTATTAATACTGGAACAGATAAACTCCGTTAAATTCTGCTTATTTGAGTGAATACGTAAATTTTTTTCGTTTCGTAGAATCTTTACATAAAAATGCGTTTGCTTCATTCCTCTTAAAAATTGCTGCGATATTGACTAATGTATTACAAAAAATTTCGACAGTTTCAAGCTATCTAAAATATCTGATGAAATTCCTCGCAATTTACCTAATGATGGTATCTTATATTTAGCCAATCAAAGATAGTCGATTTACCTAAAACTGTTTTTTGTTGCATCTAACGTAATAGCTAAATACCGCACTTCTTTAAGTAAAATATACATTTGAGATCTATCTGAATTAAGTAGGTTAGGCAAAGATTCTAATTATAATTTTTCTCAATGCAATAGTATAAAATACATTAGAAATCCCCCTCAACGCGGAAGAGAGTTTTCAAAACATAACAAAAATTTCTACTCCGGAAAATTTTTATGGCCCATAAAAACTCGGCAAAAAGCAACTTTACAATATTCGCACAAATTATGAAACCATCTAAAAAATTTACACCGTCTTACAATTAATAATTTACAATTGAATTCTGGCACAGTAAAATGGCGAACGTATATGTAAAAAAATGACAAGGTGCAGCAAGTGCTACCCAATTTTCAAACATTTTCACTTCACATAAGGAAAATTTCAGTTACTTTAGGCCATCCTTTAAAATTCACCTCCTTCCTGAAACGTGATATGATTTCCTATTGGGCGTCTCCTGATATAAATACCACTCATAAGGAAATATTGTATATTCAGGTCAGGAAAGCATGAGCCTCTCTTTGCTGCCGGTCTTAGTATTCCCTTTTTTTTTTTTTTTGTAGCCTTACAAATAAGAAAATCTGATTTTCAAAGTTACTAAGAAAATGTTTGGTGGAGATATTCTTGCCTTGACCTAGTAAATATAATTTCGGTAATGAAGCAAAAACAATAATAAATCAAAATGTAGGAGGTTTCCACATCATATACAGATATAGGTGACGGCGCTCCTATAGAAAGCTTGATTTTACGCGTCTCATTACCAAAGTACGGTAACACAATCCCATCAAGTGAAAAATTATGTTTCTGTCAAAGAATCCGACATTCGTACAAACCACCACATGCTAAGTTAACTTTGACCCAACGTAGGTGGTAAGTAACACATAGAGAGTATATATGCGGGTGGATATACATATTTAGGGATAAAGCTTTACAGTTCAACGGGATTTATAGACCGCTGATAGAATTTTCTTGTTCCCTTTCAACCGATTGAGGATTCAGATTACGCTGTACAGGAAACAAGAACAGCATGTGTGTGCTATTTGCTACTGCTAGAAACCTTTTTTTTTTTTTTTTAGTTTATTTCAAGCACTTTCCAGTAACGACTCCTCAAATGGTTCGATAAAACCTTTTTCTAAATCGACGATAATTTTTTGCCTTAAATCGATTTTAGCAACAAGTTCGGATTATGTGCACACGAAGAAGTCCATGTGAGCTCAAGAAAACGAATTTATGCTCCCATAAAAATCATTAGTAAATTTGATAAGAATAATGTGGGCTTCTGCCGAATGAATTTGGAACAAATATTGCAATTGTAACGATTCGCATTTTGGATAAGCAAAAATTACTTCAAGGGTGTACAAAATAAGGGCCGTTTAGGCTGTCGATTTCGTTTGTACAAATTCTGCGAAAAAATTTGAATGAATTGTTTCCCTAGCCTTGATGTTCATTGGTTCAAATTTCGGATATACTGGTTAAGAAAGGAATCCATAATACATTAGGATGGTTTCACAACAGTTATATAATCTGGATGAGCTGTCCAAAGTTCAGAGAGCTGTACGACTAAAAGTAACTGGGTACCTACGCACCACAATAAAAATATTTAATTAATTGAGTTATTTTAAAAAAAATGTTTTTTATTTTATATCTTTTTTATTTATATTATTCAACTTCAAAAAATTGTACTAAATATTGTTACGTGCCACAAAGTGAATCAAGCGACATCTGTTAGGAATGGAAGCAACTTTAGGTTAGTGTCATCTTAGTAAACTTTGGGTTCGGAGAACGGAATATTCAGGAAGGTTCTAGGATAATTCGTAGAGTATAAATACGGCGCTCTGACAGCTAGGAGGAGGGTATTATTTCAGACAGCGAAGTGAACGAAGTAAACTATTTGGATTGCGATAATTAGAAGTACAGTACTAGCGATAAATAAAGAGTCGACTTGATAATTATTTGTGAATTTGTGAGAGTAAACAGTAAAGTTAAATAAATAAAGAACTTTTGAATTATATCCGAAATATTGTGTTTTAAATAACGAACTAAGGCCACGCTCGTAACAACTGGTGTCAGAAGTAAAATAAAATCGCCAAATAAATTGGTGGCATTTGAATTTGAAGTTCAAAGAGTGATTAATTTTGTGAAATCGTGTGTAAAAATTCCGAAAGATAATTTTATATTAAACTGTGAGTGAATTACAAAAGACGCAAGAATGGGACGCAAGCTAGAGGAGCTTCGCATACAGGAATTGAAAGTGGAGTTGGGGAAGCGGTCATTACAAACGACTGGCCTAAAGAATGTTCTAGTCGAGCGACTTAGACAAGCTTTGATAGAGGAAGAAAAGAATCCTGAGACATTCGTTTTCGAAGAAGAACCAGAAATTGAGGAAGAGCCTGCAATGAACATAGAACAGCTTTTAAGTACTTTAATGAGCAAAATGGAAGCTCGTTTTGATGAACAAAAGAATTCTCTCCAGGAACAAAAGAATTCTCTCGAGGACCACAAGAAATCTATGGAAACCCGTTTGGACGAACAAAAGAATTCTCTCGAGGACCACAAGAAATCTATGGAAACCCGTTTGGACGAACAAAAGAATTCTCTCCAGGAACAAAAGAATTCTCTCGAGGACCACAAGAAATCTATGGAAACCCGTTTGGATGAACAAAAGAATTCCATGGAGTCCCGTTTAGATGAACAGAAGAAATCACTGGAAACGCGTTTGGATGAACAAAAGAGTTCTCTGGAGAATTGTCTAGAAAATCGCTTAGAGGAACAAAAGAATTTCCTGAAAAACTCGTTAGACGAACAAAATTTAAAAATTGAAGGAATCGAGCAAGAAGTGGCGGAAGTTCAACAAAAAGTGACCGAACAGCTTGACAACTTCAAATCAGATTTGGAGAAGATGAAGCATCGACAACCACGGCACGAAGGAATTGAAATATCCAATGCAGGCAGAATGAAACCTCCAATATTTGATGGACAAAATTCGTGGCATATTTTCAAGAGACAATTCGAGGCTGCTTCCGAAGTAAACGGATGGAATGATGCAGACAAAGCTACAGCTCTGGTATTAGCACTTCGAGGTTCTGCATCAGAGCTTTTACAAACTATACCGATAGAAAGGCAACGTGATTATACTTCATTAGTACAGGCGATAGAGTTACGTTATGGAGATGAACACATGCAGCAAGTATATCGCCTACAGCTACGCAACAGGATTCAAAAGCATGGCGAATCACTACAACAACTGCAGGCTGATGTGGAAAGATTAGCTTATCTCTCATACTCTAGCGTAAATGCGGATTTCCTTAATGAAGTGGCAACAGAAGCATTTGTGAACGCTATTGCAGATCAAAATTTACAACAAGCGTTAAGGCTAGCAGGAAAGAAATCAACAGCAGAAGCACTAGCGTATGCATTAGCGTATGAATCTGCCAGGCAAGCTTCTCGAAGTGCAGTACGAGTGAGAGAAATTTCGGTGGAGGAATGTACTTGTAATAGAATGCAGCCATCACAGAGCAATTCTTCACGTGGTATTCTGCGATGCTGGAATTGTAATAGACCAGGACACCTCCAAAGGGACTGCAGAAAACGCCGACGAATGGAAGCGCTAGAAGAAGGGCAGAAATATCGAGCTGGGCAAAGATATCGAGTTGGGCAGCAGACTCACAGCAGAATACCGTCATCAAAGACCACTTCGCGTGGTGTCATTCGATGCTGGAAATGTAGTAGACTGGGACACCTGCAAAACGACTGTAGGAAACGAGGACGAATGCAAACAACAGAAGAAGAAGGGAGAAGATGGCGAGCTAGAGAGCAAGCTTTCCGTGGAGAGACTAGACTGCAACCTCATGACTTTGAAATTCCATACCGCAAAGAACGTATCCACGGAAATGCAGAAGCTTTTTCACAACGTCCATGCAATCCTGAATGGAAACATTGCGGACGGATGGAAGAAAAAGATGACGATGGCTACAATCATGATAACGAAAGTCGAAAGACGAAAGGAAAGAAATCCAAAGATGATGATGATTACGGTGATAAAAGTAAAAAGAAGAAAGGAAGGAAATCCAAGAGCGAGGACAATGAAAGAAAGAAAACGACGAAAAGTAAAAGGTCTAAAGATGCTGATAATGACGATGATAAGGGTATAATGAAGGTCGGAAAAGGTAAAGACAAAGTTTCTGACGATGATGATAATAAGAAGCGCAAAGGCGGCAATGAAAAGGATGACAACGGCAATCAAAAGGGCAAGAAATTTGAGGACAAAGGAATCAAAGATAAAAGACGAAAGAAAAATCAAAGCATGGAAGAGTGTTTCAACAGAACATTAATCAAACATCTCGGGAAGGTCTTCAACTATAATCAGCGCGATTGGGTTCGACATATTCCTATATTTCTAATGGCTTATATATCAGCTGCTTACAATATGACCAGACAAAGTCCATCTAAGGTCATTTTCGGAAAGGAAATGCGCTTACCTAGCGACGTCAAGTTTGGTATACCCAAAGGCGAACAAAAGAAACCAGAAGACTACGTAACAAAGCTCAGACAACGATTAGCTGATGTGCATGAGGCCACGAGACGTTCTCCAAAGTTATCACAACACTGGGGGAGACCGTATGCAGTTAAAACTAAAATTAATAACATGCCATACAAGAATCAGCGCGGTACAAGATGCAAAAGAAAAATCGTTCACCTAGATCGCTTGGGTCAATACGGAGAGCACCAAGACCGTGGACCATCTGTTGTTCGGGACGAACAAATTTTAAGAAGGGGGCAGTGTTACGTGCCACAAAGTGAATCAAGCGACATCTGTTAGGAATGGAAGCAACTTTAGGTTAGTGTCATCTTAGTAAACTTTGGGTTCGGAGAACGGAATATTCAGGAAGGTTCTAGGATAATTCGTAGAGTATAAATACGGCGCTCTGACAGCTAGGAGGAGGGTATTATTTCAGACAGCGAAGTGAACGAAGTAAACTATTTGGATTGCGATAATTAGAAGTACAGTACTAGCGATAAATAAAGAGTCGACTTGATAATTATTTGTGAATTTGTGAGAGTAAACAGTAAAGTTAAATAAATAAAGAACTTTTGAATTATATCCGAAATATTGTGTTTTAAATAACGAACTAAGGCCACGCTCGTAACAATATTTTTGTTCCAAAACTTCAAAAAATAAAAATGTATGCTCTCAGAACTTGAATTTGGGACCCCAACTTTGGGTGATCCAAAACCCTCGAGAAATACTTCCCAAGCCACGAAACAGACTCCCTCACTACCACATCAGAGCCCTAACTTAGTCCTAGCTCCTAACATTCTAAAATATTTGCAGAGTTTTTATGTAAAACCACTTACATATATAATATGGACTGATTACGTCCATAGAAATACACTGTAGAAAGTGGGCTCACTTCTATATAGCGTTCTCTTTCGGTCTTAGCACCAAGTACCAACTGAGAGAAAACTTCGTAAACGACAAATAAATAACTGGGTTCATCGAAATAAATGTTTTTAAATTAATTATTTGGGTTAATTAGTGATAAAAAGTGTTTTACCGCAAAGGCAATATTTTCATCGATACTCAACAGAAATTCGAAAGATTTTATTAAAATCACTTTTCAACTTCCCGCCAATGCTTTTTTCAATGTTGGCACTGACGTAAGAACTATTTTCGACACAAACATTGTTCCATCATGCATAACATATCGAGAAGTCCATATGTCACTGTGTAAATCTGAGAAAAGTTTGGTTTGTAATGACTCCTGTAGTTTGCACCTGAAACTACTGTTCTATTAAAAAATGACTTTTTGTAAAAAAAAATATACTAAAAATGACACATCATGCTATCCTAGTCTAGTACCTCACTACAGTACTGCGGTGGCTAAACCCCTAATTTCAATGCTAGATCCGCCAATGACGCACAACGCCCGCGGCATTGGAGGTATTGCTCGATCTATTGCCAATGCACCACTACTATAGGAGTGCAGTGGCTACCTGCATAGTCACCCTGAAATTAATGGGATAGTGGAAGAGAGGGAGGAAATGTGGACATCATCTTCGGACAATACACTGTATTGATGGCAATGTAGCATCTATCCAAAACCCTTGAGAATACTTCACAAGCCATGAAACAGACCACCTCCCTACCACATGCGAGGCCCAACGTAGTCCTTACATTCTAAAATATTTGCCGTGCTCTTATGTAAAACTGACAAAAGTTTGATTTGAATATCTCCCCCGCTCTAAACTACTAATCATTCAGAAAAATGGTGTTCCGATAATCTTATGATTGCTTTCTTTTCTTCCGAACCGTAATAAAATTTTCATACCTTTCCTAACAAAATTATTTAAAAAAATTTATCTTAACCAAATGACTACGATTCCTCAAACAAAAATTCTCAGCTGAGTAATCATTGCAATGCCGCTGTGCCGTCATGGGATGCCGTGGGCTGATGATATCGAATATAGCTGCCTACAGATTCGGACTACGGCTGCACACACACATGCATTTATTACTCAGCTGAGAGCGTAAAATGGTAAGGTTACTTTGTAATCAAAACTATTTTATTATTTTGTTAAGTAAGGTATATAGGAAGTGTAGCCTTTGGGAAGGTAAGTAACCAAGCTTTAAATTACTACAACACTATTTTCCTGTATGGATAGTAGTTTAGGCTCTATGGCATATATAAAGTCAATGTTTGGCGCTTTTCCATAAGCATCAATATAGAACATTTTAGAGAACGGACTCCGAACGCACACATATAGATCTCTGTTTCATGGCTTGGGAAGTATTCTCGAGGGTTTTGATCTATCCTAACTTTTAGTAGATGGTTCAATACATTGATACCCACTAGAAGCAACTGGGTGGGGAATGACGGAATTGTAGCAGCGGACATCTCTATTTTTACAGATGGGTCGAAGAAAAGTTCATGTACAGGAGCGGGAGAAACTGGCACTGGAACGAATCGTAAAGATTGCCTGACAAATATGGTGTTTTCAGCCAAAACTGGTAGCAGTTCACCAAGCGATACTCCTGGTATATATCCGTAGAGAGTCGGATTTGGACATCTGCCTAGAAACTGACTGCCAAATGGCGATAGGTGATGTGCGGGTAAAATTAAAGCTGTTAAAGTTTGCAAAGACAGCCTTGAAGAGATTGCCATTCGGCAAAAGATGGCCCTATGCTGGATGGGATGTCTAGTATTAGAAATATCTAAGGTAGCGGTGAAATATCGGTTGAGCTAAGTACAAAAAGTTCTGAAATGTATAGCTCAGATATAAGGTATTAATAATTATATTTATCTATTATTTATTTTTTTTATGGTTTAATTATAATATAATATATATATATAATATTGTTGCGTGCAATAGAAAAAAGGCAAGCGAAATCTACATACCTCGAGTGGAATGACTAGCTAATTACGGACATAAACAACTTTCGGAGAATCGTATCACAGAAAGGGCAAACGACATCTTTAGGCTCGGAGTACCGATGTTTCGAGGACGGAATATTCGGGAAGGATCTAGAACAATTTATGGAGTATAAATACAACGCTTCTTACCGCCAGGAGGTGAGTCTTATTTCAAACAATGAAATGAACGAAGTAAACTATTTGGATTGCAAAAATTTGAAATACAATACTGGGGATCACTAAAGAGTTGATTTGATTATTGTTTGTGAATTTTATAAAAGTAAAAGAGTCTACTGGAGATTATGTTCTCACCAGCATTGACAATTAGCAAAAACATCAAAATCAAAAGCTGAAAAGCGGAAATATTGTGAAGACTATCTTGAATTTGGATTTTTTTGGTGTGGTAATGAGAATGAATCAATTCGTGTAATATGTCACGAAAAATTATCTCAACGGCTCTATGAAACCGTCACTGCGAAAACGACATTTTGAAGGCAAGCACAAAAATGTTAAGGAAAAGCCACTTGATTTTTTTAAGAAAAAGATAATAGAATTAAATTCTAACAAATAAAATCTTACGTCTTTTACAACAACAAATGCCCAAGCAATAGAAGCATCATATTTGGTTAGTCTTCTTCAGCAGCAGCTGAAAAAAGTATCTTTGTCAAATAATACTGCCTCACGAAGAATTCATGAAATGGCATCAAATGTAAAAGAAAAACTAATTGAAGATATTAAAAGGAGCACAACATTTTTTGCGATTCAATTAAATGAAAGCACAGTTCTGATAGATTTTGCACAATTACTGATATACGTTCGATATGAAAAGGATCAATTTATTGATGAAGAGTTTTTATTCTGTGAACCACTTCCAAATAATACAATAATGAGTATTTCTCAAAAAATAATATCGGTTGGAAACACTGTGTTGGGTTATGGTTCTGAAGGTGCTCAAGCAATGACTGGTGTACATGGAGGAGTCGTTGCAAAAGGAAAAGCTGTCTCACCGGATATAAAGTTCACACATTGTAGTATTCATCGTGAGGCATGAGCTACCAAAGCAATGCAAAAAGAACTCAAAACAGTATTAGATCAATCTATAAAAATGGTCAATTTTATAAAATCCAGAGCTTTAAACTCACGGTTATTTTCAATTTTATGCAATCAGATGGGTAGTGAGCACAAAAAACTTCTTTTCCATACAGAAGTTAGGTGGCTGTCCAGAGGAAAAGTGTTAATTCGTTTGTTTGAATTACGTTGAGAAGTTCAATTGTTTTTAACAGAGCATAAATTTAACCTTGCAGACTGTCTTACTGATGAGTTTTGATTATCACGGTTGGGATATTTAGCAGATATTTTTGGACGATTAAATGATTTAAGTTTAAGTCTGCAAGGTACAAATGTTAATGCTTTTACCGTAACTGACAAAATTAATGCAACAATTCACTATTAACGATATAAAGAAGAAAAAAGTATCATCTTTGCTAACTTTGGATGAATTTTTAAAAGAAAATGAATTAATATTACAAAAAGAGCTGATGAAAGACATTAAGGAATATTGTAATGGACTGGTAAAAAGTTTTCGTTCATATTTTCCGGAAAATTTGGAAAACGAAAGTTGGATTCGTGATCCATTTTCTCTTTCTGATAAAAATTTGGATGTGTTTTCAGTGGGAGAAAGAGATCAGTTAGCGGAAATTTCTTGTAATGGTGATTTAAGGAGGAAAACTTAAGTGACTTTAGGTTCCAACGACGATCTGAATATGAATCTATTTCTCATAAAGCTTTGAAATTTTTGTTGCCATTTGTTTCGTCATATTTATGTGAAGTAATATTTTCGGCTTCGTTTAATGTGTTAAAAATAAATACAGAAAACGTTTAAACCTTGAGCTCAGTTTACATTTAAAATTAACTAAAACTGAACCTAATACGGTAGCCCTCCTATAACACGGTATTCTGCAACACGGTTCCCGTCTAACACGAAAAAATAATTCCTGCAACCCTCTTATAACACGGTACTTCTACAACACGATAATGGGGTTTTTGTTTAGCATTTATTACGTATTTAGATATGACGATCAGGTGAAGAGGAATGAAAGAGTTTTCAGAGGATGAAAGTGATGCTGGAGACCTTCAGTAATCAGGAGCTGGTATACTGTTAACTGCCTGGCTGAAGAATCTCTAGTAACATTTTCAGAATTTGACATCTCCAACCCTACTTTTCCAGATCTCTGTGAGAGCGCAAATTCTTCTTCATGCACACATTCACGTCACTTACTTATATCATGCTATACTGACCTGATTAGAGAGAGTGGACTTGGTAGACTTTTACTTTGGTTGTTAGTTCTTGGAGAGTGAGGGAGAAACTGTATGACTTTCTTTTGTTGATTTTTTTTTACGCTTGAGTTGACTTTTTGGTAGTTTTTCTTATAAGAACTAGCATTTATATCTTTGGACTGTACGATTGCGGTAGTACAAGTATTGAATTCTGAGTTGAGAGTACTGCCCATAATGACATTCCGCTATCTTCTCGAATACTTAGCACTTTAGTAATTATGATAAGAATTTTTCTGAACTTTTAGTAAAATTTCTTCGAAAATCTTGTGATCCTTTCTGACCTGTTGGTGAATTTTTCAAGTTTCAAATTGATTTCGGTATTTTTGAAGATTTTGCTATCTTTCCGAACCTTTGATTTTTTTTTAATTTTCTTGGCATTCCTTCCGAACTTTTGGTACATTTTTTTAAATTAACACTTCAGTTGTCTCGAGTCCAGCTTGGACAGCACCTGCCTTTTCCTTGCCTGGATCGCATATGGAACATATTGGTTTTACGACTGAGCGGTGATGCACCGATACAGGTGCCTGAGAAGTGCTCCATCTGCCAGGAGGGAGACTGGTCAGGCAAGAGGAAGCCACTGAAGACGGTCTGTGGACATGTGTTTCACAAAGCATGTCTGAAAACGTGGATTGGACAGCAGTCAAACTGCTCGAACTGCAGATTCCATCTCACTCCGTACGATTTTACTGAGTATACAGGTGCTGTTCCGAAAAATACTTTTACGAGGCCTGTTAGTCAGGATCCTCGAACGGCAGCACCCGTGTTCGACTTGCCACCACCAACGAATCAGCAAGTAAACCGCGAATCCTTGTCCTCAGGGAGACCAAACTTGCACTCCATGACCTTTTCGCACCCGAGTTCCCGAGTGAACAGCCCGCTACCTAACCCTGAGGGTCAGAGCTCAGCAGCGACCGAAGCCTTGCTGGCAGGTCTGCGCATACAGCTGCAGGATTTAGAGCCTAAATACCTTGCGAGCTAAACTGTCAACTAGCGTCAGGCAGCAAATCTCAGCTGCAATGCCACCAATTGACTTTTCACGGCCACCTCCTTCTGTGGGTGAACCGAGACCACCGCGCAAGGGTTTCACGACGTTCGCAGGCAGTCGTTTAACAGACCGTCATCAGCTCTTGGGCAGCCTCTTGGTCAGCCTAGTGGTCAGCCTAGACCAAATCTTATCCAGCCTCCACCAGCTTCATCTCATCGTATCCCGCCGAGCTTAAGACAACGACGGTCTGGCAGTCCCCTCCGGAGATGGAATATCTCATATAGTGGCGATAGCTCTCGACTTACTGTCGACGAGTTCGTGCTCAGAGTGGAAGCACTAACTTACTCGGCCTTAGACGGAGATTTTGATTTCCTAGTACGGCACATGACCACTTTCCTTTCTGGTCCAGCGATTGACTGGTACTGGTCTCTCCTGAGGCAGAACTCCACGCCTTCGTGGGAGTATGTAAAGACAGCTCTGTTAGCTGAATGGGGTGGACCGAAGGATGACCTCAAAACAGAAAGCAGGGGAGTCCTTTGCTACGTACCACCAACACCTGGTACATCTGCGTGATCAACTGCAAAGCCCCTTGGCGGACGGCGAGTTTCTAGAGATTGTGAAATCGAATCTGCTTCAAGACATTCAGCAGAAAATCTGCTTGCATCCTACTAACACCAACTGCGGAGTCTCGTGACTCAAATATAGGCTACACAGCAGCGGATCGCGACAGCGTGCAGCTGGAACACCTATTGTAGCCCAAGAGTAAACGAAGTGGATGAATGTCGTCCGACAGATACTGAACAGCACAGGCTCTTACAGCACCCCAGAACGTTTGCTGTTGGAACTGTGACCAGCCAGGTCACTTTTACCAAGACTGCCTGCAGGAAAGACAAATTCTGTTCTGCAATGGATGCGGACGCAAAAATGTCTTCAAGCCAAATTGCAGCCAGTGTTGACAGAAAAGCTGAGACGGGTCGAGAATACTACCACCTTTTCTCGACCAGTGTCAACGTCCCGCGCGATAACTGCAATGAACACTCCAGTTCAAGCCTTGAACAAGGAGGAAGGCCCGCTCCATTAGCAGACCTTAACGATGAGTCACTAAACTGTGCACTGATATCATTCAGTGACTTTGATGATATTAGCAAACCCCCTGATTGTACAAATATTTCACTGATAGAGACGGAGAACCTAATGGACTTCTCCGCAGATCTTCAAGCTCCCATTTCCACCTCTGGGGAGCCCATGACACTATTAGACACTTCTTTGGAAGAGTCACTTTTAAAATTATGCGTGGGTGTCCAATCCATTTTTCTGTACCATCATTATTTCTGTGCGTTACAAACGGAATAACAAACATAATATGTATACCCTATAGATTTCATCTAGGGTATAATAATCACAAATTCACAACATAAATGCATAATTAGATATACCAATTATCAAAAACAAACAATCAGCTTCAGCTCAGCAATTACAATGATCAAACAAAGCAAAATGTACTGCAAAGTGCAAATGCATTTGAAATGAAATATTCAAAATAATCACCAGAACACAAAACACAATTCCTCAATGGCTGAAATAAACACGCTAGCGTCACGCCAACTTGCTGACACTTTTGTCTTGTCCAGCACAGCAAAAGCAAGGCAAAGGCATCGGCTTCGGCGCCGTTCACGCAAACAAGATTCAAACGCATGCAACGTACGTAACGTACACAATTAGAATCCGCGCGTTCTTTTCCACAATTCCTTTCCTTACCTTGTAGTAGTATTTTTCTGTAAATGAATAAAAAATCACAGAAAATCTGAAACATCAACATTCACAGTAGATTTTTAAAAAATTTCGTTTTGTTACGATTAATGAGAAAAAGCGACAATGAAGCAAATTTAGATTTAAAGTAGCAAGGTAACAAACATGCTTAAATGGTAGCTATTTTGCTACTATAGTAGCAAAGTCCCATCACTGGTCCGCCGACCCCCTTTCTTGTTTTTTTATGTAGTAAACATTTTAAATGGTGGTCAAACCCTGATATACAGAAACACAAAATGTGTACCACATTAAATAGCAAATCGCTCAATCTATGTTGTAAGTCAGTGGTACTGACTTCTAGTCTCATATAACACGGTTTCGCACAACACGGGACTTTCTACTATTACATATTTAATGGGCAACAAACAACTTCATCCTTCACATTAACCACTATGTACATACAATATTTTCTCTATATTTTTTTTTATTTGTAATATGAAAATAAGAATAGTAGTAAAAAAATTTAGCTTATTATTTAAATAACCGGCCAAGTGCAAGTCGCACTCGCGCACGAAGGGTCCATCGTACAAAATTTAATATTATGTACTTTTTATTAATTTTTTCAAATGAGAGTAGGCGTCATGTGAAAAATAATAATAATTCCTACTTATGATAATAATAATGAATGAGAATAAAACGAGGGAAATAACGCCGAAAAAATCACATTTCTTGTATCAGGGCCCCCTATAATTTTTAATTTGATTTTATTTTTATTATTTGTTGTTATAGCATCAAAGGAAATACACACTCTGTGAAAATTTCAACTGTCTACCCGTTACGGTTCATGAGATACAACCTGGTGACGGACGGACGGACAGCGAAGTCTTAGTAATAGGGTTCCAGTTGTTACCCTGTGAGTACGGAACCCTATGTTTTTATACTGTGGTACGTATATTCAAGAAAAGTATATTGACGGTATGGTGCAATAATGAAAAGTTTGGGAATCGTGGTCCTACACGCAGAGAAAAATAAAAATTCATAACAAACGCACGTCGCGTTCAAAATGCATATTCGATTGAATTCGTTTCATTCAACTACTTTTCTATTAAATTAAACGAAAACATATTGAAATTGAAATATTTTCCAAAACCGCGTAAACGTATGCGCATTTAAAAAAGCCTTGCAATTTAACAATTCACTATAAAATGAGAAAATAATTCGTATTGAATACGTTGACGTTCAGTATGATAGCTAAATGCATTTGGATTTTCATTAACCTGTCTGTTGTGCATTTTGAAAGCAAAACGCCTTCACTTTGATCGTCAACAGAGTTAAATTTAGTATTATTTTTGTAGCTTTACTTCAGTTCGTTCACACTTCGAGTCAGGAGTCTACTTTTCGCAACTTAAAGGTTTTCTTTTAATTTTGGTATTTCGCCTATTAGAATAGGTACCTTTCTAGAAGCTGAATTTGGAATTGAATACATTAACAAAGCGCACACTGTCCAAATTTTTCCCAGTTATCATAAGAATTATAGCAAAATTTCAGGCAAAATTGAAATTGTAGCAAAAACAAAATTTGGTTCAGCTGTGACTATATGACTTCTTGGAACTTAAATATTAAATAATATTTCTTCGTCAAAAAATTGCAGCCAGATATTCGAACTGATGATACCGGGTGTGCCTCTGCCATTAGTTGATTTAATCAGTTACCATCAACTCCTTCATCATTAATATATTTTTGGTGAAATACTTATACAGAAGTGTATGTATAATGTACATAAGCTTGATAAGTGAAATTTTTATCATAAATAAACAGAACTCGATATAGACCCCAAAAAAAAAAGATTGATCAACTTATAGTAAAACGTGCAAAAAAGGTGTATGATAAACTGTGAAATATATCGGTAAATTGTGGGAAGTGTACGCAAAGCCTTAGAAAGGGAATAAGCATAACATGTAATGGAACTTACGGCCAAAAATATTGTCCAAAGTGCAGTTATTTGACGGAATACGACGTTAATACGGTTCTAACTAAGAAAAATGTGATATTTATGTGTGATGACTGCTGAGATCAAAGACTGTAGAGAGAAGATGGCCACTCAGGAGAAAGAGTTGAAAGCTTTTATGGTAAATATAGTGAACTCAGAAGGAAGGGGGAAAAAAGCATCTTATGCGGATAAAGTGAAGTGTGCACCTCCGATAATTGTCAATCCTAAAAGTAGGCAAGTAAGTAAGTTGTAAGTTGACTAAGGAAGATATTAAGAGACATGTGGATCCCACTAATCTAAACTTCACTGGAATCAAAGGTAAGCAAGATGGTATTATTGTTATCGAAAGCGAGAGTAATGAAGAAAGGCAGAAAATTAAAGTTGCAATGGAAGAAAAGTTAGGACAGAATTATGAGATTAAGGTGCCAGAAATAAAAAAACCACGAATGTTTATACATAAAATATATGAGAAATGGGATGAGGACCAAATCATTATGGCAGTACGGAATCGAAGTGATTATATGAAGCATAGTGTAATGGAGTGCAAGAAGATCTGCGAAGTAAAAAGTATTTTAATGCAATTATTCAATTGGATCACGAAACATATCTCAGAATAATTGAGGTGAGCAAAATAAAAATTGGATGAGATGTTTGTCCCGTATAGGATGGAACTCATGTATACTAAGATGCTATAAATGTTTGGAGTTTAACCATAGATCTTCAGAATGCAAGAATAAAGAGGTATGCTCGAAGTGTATGCAGGAACATAATTCGAAAGGGTGCAGTAGTCAAGTGGTGGAAAATGTGCAAATTGCATTAAAGCTAATGAGAATTTGGGTTTAAAAATGGACGTTAACCATAACACGCTTAGCTGGCATTCTCCAGTGTACTTGAATAAAGTCAAAATAATAAAGCAACTAGTAGGTATATAGCAACAAAAGCAAATGAAATGGGCATATATGAATATCCAGGGGCTGATAGGCAACTTTCATGAATTAGAAATCACATGCCATAAAAAAGATTTTGATTTGATACTTTTAAGTGAAGATTTATTTAAACGGTTATGACTTAGTTAGGTCTGACTCTAGCTCGAAGCATACAGGAGGTGTAGCCATGTACATTAAAAAAGAATGGGAATTTGAGGTAATTAAAAAATTTGATATTGCATTAAGTGTACGATGGATGGCCTTAAAATGCCGTGTAGGAAGAAAATGTATTAATGTGGTAGTACTGTATAGATCACCCAGCACATCAAAAAGTGATTTCTGCATACTATTCGAGGAAATAATCCAATATATGGAGGATATGGATGGTTATTTAATAATAACAGGAGACTTTAATATAAACTGGATGGAGAATAATACAAAACAATTAGAAACAATTAGAAAGAGTGATATTAGATGCAGGCCTTAAACAAATAGTAATAACAAACCAAACAAATCTTGAAGTAAAAGTAAATAAGGCCTTGAAAATAAGCGACCATGAAACGCTAGAGATTTTATTTGATGTAGATAATAATAGAGTACATATTAAGAAACAGTGGATAGAATGCTTGAAATATAATAAAAATGAATTTATCGAAGCTCTAAAGAAATCTAAAATTAAAGGTGACATATTACATGAAACCATACACGACTGCACAAAAGAATTTGATATGAAAATGGATGAAATAGTTAAGAGTTTTACAAGAAAAAAGAAAGTTAACCACACCCTGGATATAAGTTGGTTTTCTGATGACTTAAAAAAAATTAAACAGTATAAGATTAATACGTATAACAAAGCTAAGCTGACAAATAACGACAGTACTTGGGAAGAATCACTGATAGTCCCAGTGCAGAAAGTCATTAAACCAAAAAAATGTGAGGATTACCGTCCAATAAACATGTGCCGATATTTGAAAAGATATTAGAGTGTGCGGTTCAGCAGCAACTGGAGGTATACCTGGAAAGCAACCAATTAATAATCAGTGAACAGTCCGGGTTCAGGAAAAATTATTCATGTGAAGCTTCTTTGAATTTTATCATCGCACTTTGGAAAGAAGAAATGGATGCGGGGAATAAGATAGAGATCATATTCTTAGACTTAAAAAGAGCGTTTGAAACGGTGGACAGAAACATTTTGTTACAAAAATTGTCAAAGTATGGAATAAGTGGGAAGGAGTGGAAATGGTTCGAAAGTTATCTGCAGTATAGAACACTAAAAACTAAGGTGAATGGGATTTACTTGCAGGCGGTAGAGACGAAACTGGGTGTTCCCCAAGGATCCGTACTGGGCACACTGTTGTTTATTATATACGTGAATGATTTAAAGTTGAGTTTAGTGCACTCGAAGGTAAATTTATATGCGGACGATGCTTTAATATATTGCTCCGGGGACAGTGCTATAGAGATTAAATCAAAACTCGAATTTGATCTAGACAATTTGCATAAGTGGTTAAATAGAAACAAATTGAAAATAAACATTATGCAAACGAATGGTATGTGGTTAAACACAAATGATAATCTACCTATAGAAATAGGAAATGAAAATATTGATCTGCTACATAAAGTAAAGTACTTAGGAGTGATATTGGATTGCAAGTTAAATTTAAAAAGTCACGTAGACTATGTAGGTAAGAAGTTATTGAAGAAAATTGGGTATTTTAAAAGAATGCGAAAATCACTTTCATTATTTTGTGCAATAAGGATATACAGTGTATGATGATAAAACCGCATCTTGAATACTGCTCCACAAGATTGTTTCTGTGCACAAAAGAGGGAATTGAACGCCTCCAGAAAATGCAGAATAAAGCGCTCAAATGCGAAGTATACTGTTGTATAGTAGATATTCATCTGTTAAGTGGATGTTGGATACGCTCAAGTGGATGAAGGTACAACAAAGAATTGAAATAAATGTACCTACTCTTATTCATTTTTAAAATAAAGAGTGGGATATTACCAAACTAGCTTAAAAGAAAAGATGACCTTCTTGGCGGATGTTCAACCCTAAAATTTGAGGAATATGGATGTCAATGTGAGATTGGAGTCTTCCAACAAAGCGAGAACGCAGAATTCGTTAATATACAAGAGCTTCCAGTTATACAACAAGTTACCTGAAGACATAAAAAGAGAGACGTCTGTTAATTGTTTTAAAAAGAAAGCATAGAATTTATAAAATGGTACCGTAGTTGACAGTATATTCTAAATACTAATAAAGATTATTCTATTCTATTCTATTCGAAAATTTTTAATTTTTTTAAAAGTTTATATTGTTGAAATGAACGCAGGATTGTTTGATGTGAATAGTTTCAAACGCTTCACGTAAATGAAATTTAATTTGAATGAGAAAACTGTTCCATTTCTTGAACATTTTATATGTTTGAAACTTAGAATATATAGCAAACAGGAACGGCTGAATCGTGTATAAATCGTGTACATGAGCATAATTATTTTAAGAACAGGACATTATACATAGGAGTAAGTGAGATGCAAGAAAGAACAATTGTCAAAGCTGAATGCATGATTGTCAAATGTGCTTTTGTTTTGTGAACAGGTTTATGCAACCTAAAATTCTTTTGCGAAATTTAACAAAAGTACGGAATCCGTTTTTTCCAAAACTATTTATCTTTGAAGTTTATTTAGTGCCTGTTAAAATCTTCATATCAATTAAAAAAACAGAAATGAAGTGCTCGGTCAGTACTTGCAAATATAAATTGGATTATAAACTATAGGGAAATCATGTTTCAGGCAACTGCACTATCTAAATTATCTTTTTTGTTAATAGAAGCAAAGATTTATATAAATTAATAATGTGAATTATTTAAAAAAAAAAGTAGAAAAGAACTTTTTTTACCGCACAAAACCTTTGTTTACTTTTTGCAAATTGACAGTTTGTTTTAGAATAGGGACGGCGTGTAAATACATATAAAACATGGACTACCCACACAACCAGAATTCATTACGTGAAATCTGGCTTATCACCATTCCTGTTTGCTATATATTCTAAGGCTTGAAATGAACTCAAGGTTGTTACTTTGAATATTTTTATAATCAGGACACATGCGTTAAATACAAACGTTTGCTAATTGTTAAAACAAACGTTAAGCGCCATTGGCGGCGTTTTAAACTACTCGAAATCGTTTGGTTTAAACAAAAATTTCGTTCAATTTGACATATTCATTTTTCTCCGTGTAGATTAATGCCCGTATGTAATTCCGTATGGTGAATTATCTATGGAAGTTTGACTTTTGAAATTGTTTTTCGCAAATATTTCTAGAATGGTTCATCGCACAGAACAAATTATTATTACAAATACCATAGGATTTAATATTCTGAAGAACTTTTCAGTACCTACAATAAAAACGTCTAGGATGGAGCTTTCTGTTCTCACAGTATACGAAAAAACCAAAATTGTTATATAATAACATCAAGGTTGCCCGATTTAGTCTATTTTCGAAATTTCAGTTACTATTGCTATGAAAACGCCATACACCAAATTTCAGCTCTTTACGTCGACGAGCTCTCAAGTTATTACTATTACTTCATTTATAAGTTCATGCGAGGAGCTGACGTATAACCCACCCTCTATGATGCAGCTGGCGATTTTTTTTTCAACTCACTATAATTTCAACTGTTTATAAAAAATACTTCAGCCGGCGTACTATTACATAAAAAAAAATTGTTTTGTTACCACTTTCGCAGCCTCCACACCCCCGCTACTTGAGCAGTAGACTCTCGGTTCACTGATTGTATATAAGATCAATTATCGATATCAAAATCAGCCGGTTTACTATGACTTTTTCATTTGCAACGCTGCCTCCCGGACTATAACGCTAATACTTAAAATATGATACATTTTCTACATGTGTTCCCTCGCTTTAATTACAAAATCGAGCTCTGTTTAAAAGGGCACTTGTTAAATTAATAGAAGCCATTGTTCCTCTAACAATTCTAAATGCTTTTTCGATTCGATGCTTCTGTGGTAAGGATATAATATTTATTGAATATAGGATATCCTAAATACGACTCCAAAAGTGCATAAGATCCGGAAATCTAAGTGACCATGGTATTGAACTATCGCGTACAATCCATCGGGTGAGAAATGTCTGGTTGAAGAAATGCCTCACTTCTACTTGAAAATGAGTTTGAGCTCCATTATGTTGAAAACCATATTTGCTCTATAATGTAGTGAAACAACATCCAAAAGCTTTGGCAGCATATTTTCGAGGAATTCAAGATATAAAGCACTTGTAAGAGTTCCATCAAAACAAGTTTGCTATAAATCTACGTTGAAAACTCAATTCTCTAAAAGCATGAGGATTAGCTGTTGCCCAGACATAAGCATAAAAATTGAAAACTCCTTCTCTTGTGAATTGCGATTTGTCCATTCATAGAGTTTGGTCTAGGGAAACAGGATTATTTTCATTCAGTTTTGCAGTTCCTTTATGCCTACTTGTACCTGGATAAAACCTTAAACCGCTAAATTATCTCAAAAACGGTTGAATGTAGGTAGATAGATGTGTTATATCAAATGAAAGGTATCATTCTAAGGCTTCTAAACCTTCCAAGAAAGTGCAATTTGCCGTGAAAATCGTTAAAATTTCAAAAAATTAGAAATTTTTTTCCAATTTTTTTACTTTGACGTCCTATAACTGGCGACGGAAGCTGAGTGGGAGTTGCTTGGGCATTTGTATGAAATCTCAAACGGTATCTATAATTTGAGATGGATATCACCTTCATAGTGTGTGCAAATTAATAAAGGTAATTTATTTATTTATTCATAGGCGATCTTCCCCATCCCTCATTACAGATCTATACCTAGACCTTATGAAGTGTTTCGTCGACATCCTTTTTCGATTCAATTAAACATCTTTAAACGTGACATGCATTAGGCCTGTAGAATTGGTATTTACTTATTTGTGCTAAAACCTACCCGAATTGCACTCTTCTATTTTTTTTTCTACTAATCTGTTATGACTGAGATTCTATATAAAAGTCTTGCAAACTGTAAAGTAAAAGGTAGGACCATCCGACATATAAATATATAGAAGCATAGGTACTGGTCGTAGCATTTTGAAACTCGAAAAAAAACTAAATTAAAATTCATAATTATAATTAACATTAACTGGGTGGAGTTTATTCGAAATAATTCTCAAGATATCCGAACCAATATGTCGATAATACAGGAGCCGAATAATATAACCGAGAATGGAAAAGTAATTTATTTTGAAGACCATCTCCATGGAATATAGAAGGTAAAAAAATATATAAAAATAAAAAAATATCATGGAACACCGGAGATGCAAGAGGTGAAGTGGATTAGGGAGTACAACGGCTTTCTACCAAATCCTTCCATAAATCTCAGTGAAATGGAGATTGATTGCTGGAAAAATAAATATCTTTTACCCTCTAGGCATGTGGTGAGAAATTGCTCCTTTCTTAGCTATTGAAGGCATGTAATGGTCTATTGAGATGTTTATATTTTTTTTTTCTGTCCAAATATTAAGAATTCTGGTTTATGTGTAGCTATATATGTATGTACAGAAAATAAGGAGATACATTATACACAAAAATACATATTTAATGTTTCTCTATTGATATCATAGATCCAATCCTTATGTTTCTTGGCCTTCAGCCCCTGTAGGAAGCCTTTTTTCATCCTAATAACCCCAGGTCGCTACTTATTGCACCCTCCATTTTGTCGATGTACTTTTAAATAAAATAAATTACCTTTTGATAGGGTTAGGGAAAAAAAGGCTTCTTTTTTTTTACTGTTTATGAAATCCATAAGGTGAGTTGAGTTGATAAAAATTGATTTTTTTTTTAAATATTTGATGTAGTGAGCAGTAAATAAATTTCCTTACCATTTCGAATATAAATAATTTGCAGTCAATTTGTAAATTTGTTAACTTCAACTTAATCAAATTAATTATTTATTACAAATAGAGCTGAGATTGATAGAGATATTTCAATTGCTAAAAACTCCTACACATGTAATTATGTCCGTAACCACAGGATAGATTTCCGCAATCATCAAATTCACAAAGGTACAACAGTAACTCTTTCTCTTTCCATGGGATTAGTGCGCGAAAGTGATTTAGCTCACGTGGATGGCATTTAGTGGGCAATCGGGGGATGTTATTGCATTCTGATCGATTTTTCTGAAACTACCTATACCCTAGATTTTGGTTTTGCTTTGAGGCACTGATTTCTGCAGTATTTTTTATCAAATCGGAAGCAATTAAACCTGACAACATGGCATATATGATTTACTGTATAGAACTCAGTGGTGAAATCAAATATTTATAATTACTGCAAAAATAAAAGAAATAATTTCCAATCAATAAATGGTAAACATATATTTACCAATCAGTTTTTATAAATAATATTTTAACAATTTAAATTATAATCCAAATTAAAGACTATTGATTTAAAATAAAAAAAATTCTATCCACCTGATTTTTTTGGCAAATAAAATTTAAAATTTTCTTGCGGATATTTTAAAAATAAAGTAAAGAGTCTTAATAACTAAAATCAGTTTTTACGGCGAACAAAGTATGAGTGTGAAAAAATTTGCCACATATTGTTGGTTAGAGATAGCAAATTTATTTTTCTAAATAAGAACCCTATAGGTCTAGGGTCAAACACTTTTCCATAATATGCTGTCACTGTTCCAAACCTTTTATATATATACATATAAATCAGTAGTATAGGAGCCATGTTATTTTGAAAAGCATTTCACCTCTTGAGTTGATGTCCACTTGCATTCTTTCTAATGATCAGTCAAGAATGCGTGCTTATTCACCAGAAATGCCCCCACGTCAAGCTAAAATATCCGTCATTACGCGTCTATCTTCATCTATAATACTCCTTGTGCTTTAGTAATAGTTTCTTCATTAATTCATGTTTATGGCCGTCCTTCCCGTTCATCGTCTTTGATGAATTCTCGTCTACTTTTAAAATGCTTAATTCACTTATATAACATTGTTTTCGTTGGAGAATTATCCCCTTAAAATGATAATGCCCACTTTTCGTACATCTTTGGGCCCGACTCCTCCAGACATGAGAGTGGTCTTAAACGATGCATTATGATACTCTGAACATATTTTATTAACAATATTTATTTCTATCTAGCGGGGGAAGGCTTTGGTGATCGAATGTAGCTTGAGCGACTTTCTTGGGTCAAAAAGTGGACTTTTCTACTACTCGTTATTGTACGGAATAGGTGCGTCGTGGAAAATGACTTCCTATGAGAAAAATGCTCACAACAGAGTACTTATGGTCATGGAAGATATATATATGCGACATGTAGTAGCTGGAGTGTGACCATAAACCAAATTCATGAAAATGGGTTTTATGGCGACAAAAAAGTCCCGGGAAAATTTTCTGAATCGGTAAAAATATACACGACCCGATAGTACTCGACGATACCTTTAATTCGATATGCAACATGCGGTATTGGAACCACTCCTCCCACGCCAGGGGTTCCTACCTATCCACCCTAAGAGTATGCAGAGAAGAATTCTCTTATGCGAATTGTAGCTGGTAATGAGCTGAGGCGAACAAAGGAACTCGTTTTCCGATCGAACATAACCCTACCGAGTTAGAGCCGATCTAAGGTGCGAAAAATCTAGTACCTCAGTTCGAATAAAAAAGACAGAAATACTAAAAAAGTGAGGTAAGTATGGCTATGAATATCTATTTAAACCTCCGAATATAGGAGTGTGGGTACTCAAACTACTTCTCATGAACTAAGAAATTCTGTTTTGTAGTAGATTTTAAAAAATGTACTAGCTTTCCTCCGCTAGATAGAAATAAACATTGTGAATAAAAAATATTGAGACTATCAGAATGAATCGTTTAAGATATTATGATATGTAAGCACTGACATATAATAAGAATGAACTGAGCCATCCTATCTAATTCCTATAATCAAAAATGCCACAAATTTTTGGTGAAAATCTGTTTGTCTCCTTCAAACTGTACGTTGAACTGTAACCAACTTTGGAAACAGTACGACTGTGTTACTGTATTAAACCGAATGCATTGGAATGTGTTGTGCCATTTTTGAAGCAAAAAGCTTTCTAGGAAATTTGTAACATTTAGTACATTTCCTTTTAGTTGTTACCTCGTTGATACTCTAACCCAAGTAGCCATATGTAACCGTGGTTACAAATTAATTCGAAATTTTATCACAGGCATACTTCTATTCAGTCACTTTGTTACCCGTTTTAGTTCATAAGAACTTTTAGGTTGCGTAGAAACTTTTTTTTTCTAACAGATGTAGCTTTAAGTCATAAAAATACTTCAGTAGAACCAATGGGCAATTCAAGGCTTCAAAGTAACGTTCCAGCAACCGAAGCGTTGCATACCGGTCACAAGAATACTTCAGCAGAACCAATATGGAATTCAACTTTTGGAGGACTGAAAGAAAGTAAAACACTACGAGCAATATGTTTCTTCCTATTTGATGACTCCGCAATTAATAGCTGTCATGGACGGGAACAGCTACAAAACGAAGTTTTGTAAGTTTTAAGGGCATTACGTATTTATTATTTGCATCCATGACGGTGCTAATTTCTTCAAGAAATATTTAAAGCACACAAAAAACAGGAATACACGAAAAAGGTATAAATCAATTTTGGTTATTTTTAAATTAATTTCTGAAATTATGAAATTTTAGTTTTTCTAAAATGTTGCGGATTGTGGTGCATAAACAAGGGCGATTAACAGAAAAATTTTACATACATAAATATTTCTATGTAGGTATTATGTATTTGCAAAAATTACATGGAATTTTGTTTTGGTTTTTGTTACTTTATATTAAAATTTGTATATTTAAATTTTGGATTTTTTTTTTAAATGTCCACATGTTATCGAAAGTTTTATATTGTCTTTAATATCTTATATATGTATGTAGTAGAAAAATAAGCTCGCTAGGGATTTCATCTAGCGTATAAAGAGTTTCTTTGTATGAACAATTAAAACTTAATTTTCATATTTAACATTTCTGATGACAATTCAAATTTAGCAATATCCTTATAATGTTTGTACAAATAGTTCAAAATTAAAACAAAATCAACATCTACATATTATTGTATTAAATTTGGGTATATTATGATAAACTTGTTTCTGATTATATCTCATTTTGAATTTTCTACGTTCCATCAAGGTTTCTAAAGGACGTAAATAACCTTTTTCCCCAAATAGTTGCAAAGAGACGTATCAGTGACGACAAAGCAGTTTGTATTTTTACTTTTTTTTCTTAAAAGTTTCAAAATCTCGTTGCAATGACATTGCGGTAATAATTTTAATAACTCGTTTTTACCTAAATCGTTTCGAATAAACGTGGCAGAGACGTTGTGGCAGTAGATTTTATAATAAACCGTCACTGAGCAGGAATGCCTAGCTGCAATCTTAAGTGTACAGAAGTTCCGGCCCTTCATAGAACTCATGCCGTTTAAGATAGTGACGGATCATGCGAGCTTGAAATGGCTGATGTCTCAAAAGGACCTCAGCGGTAGACTTGCGCGGTGGAGTTTGAAGATTCAGGGCTTCGACTTCACTATTGAGCACAGAAAAGGAAGCCTGAATGTCGTCCCTGATGCGCTGTCACGCATTCATTGTGACAGCCTGTCCACCAACGAAGATCCGAGCCCGGAAGTTGACCTTAGTTCGCCATATTTCAACTCGTTGGAATATGAAGAGCTGAGGCATAAGGTTAAAACAACTTCTGGTAAACTACCAGATCTTTGCGTCAGGGATGGCTTCGTTTACATTCGGACTTTTCCGAGAACAGGCGATCCGATTCAGGAAGAAGAAGCTTGGGAGCTTTGGATTCCACGAGGGCTTGTCACCGACGTCGTTTCGAGGGCTCATGATCCGCCACTAGCTTCACACGGAGGAATAGGGAAAACACTGGAACGTCTGCGAAGACATCTGTACTGGCCACTAATGACAGTTGATGTCAGAAACTACGTAGGAGCCTATGACGTGTAAAGAGATTAAAGCTCCCAATACCATTCTTAGACCACCTATGAAAGTCCAGTCTGTGACAGAACGACCATGGCAAAAGCTGTATATCGATTTTCTAGGTCCATATCCTCGGTCATTGAAAGGAAACGTCTGCATTCTAATAGTTCTTGACTACTTTTCAAAATTTCCAATTCCCAAACCGATAAGAAAAGCATCTACACTCAATGTGTGCCAATTCATTGAGACGGAAGTGTTCCACGTGTTCGGAGTCCCGGAAACGATAGTCTCTGACAATGGAGTCCAGTTTTGTTCGACTCAGTTCACCAGATTACTGGATAAGTATATGGGGTGAAGCACTTGACAACGGCAGTTTACAAGCAAACGCCTCAGAGCGAGTAAACCGGTCTCTATTGTCAGGGATTAGGGCCTATATCCGGAAGGAACATACGAAATGGGATAAGAAACTGAGCCAAATAGCTAGTTCCCTCAGGAGCTCTTTCCATCAAGCTACTGGTTTCTCTCCCTATCGAACACTCTTCGGTCAACAAATGATTGAATATGGCAGCTCCTGTTCCATCTTGAGGAGCCTTGGAACTCTTGGTGAGCCGTTGAGAGTAGATGCTGAAGACAAAACGAGATTGATCCGTGTGAGAGTGCAGGAGAACTTACACCATGCGTTCGAGCAGGGTTCACGAGCCTATAATCTCAGGGCGAAGCCTGTTGATTTCAAAGTGGGTCAAGAGGTATTTATACGGAATTTTGCCCAAAGCAACTTCCAACAGTAGACTAGTGCCAAACTGGGACGAAAATTTGTCAAGTGTCGGGTTCGAGCCAAGAAAGGCAACTCCCTATACGAGCTTGAAGATCTGCAGGGGAAACTGCTAGGAGTCTATCACGCCAAAGACATCAGGCAGTGATATCCAGTCTCAAAGCGTCATCTATCGACTGTTTCGTTTATTCCTGGTAGCCCTAAGAAGGCATCCAGCCAGCTTCACTGGTAAAATATAGGATATCGCGAAACCCTTCTATTGCCCCGTCAATGGTGGGTGATATACCTGTTGGAATCCATTCCTGTATACGGCTGACAGCATGTCACTACTTCGACGACGCCTTGGAGACACGCCCATGAACAATCGCCGGTCGGAGATCAGAGGAGATATTGTGCCGGGAAAGCTTAGCGATTAGTTCTTTAGGTTACTGATCGCGGGGCTTCCTCAACATCTCGGTGAGGGAGGGCGAAGAGACATCGACCGGCTGGATGTTTTGGGTTACCAGCTTGTCAATGTAACTTTGGCTTCCCAAACTGAGAAGGATGTCGAGGTCTGATCAAAGACTGACGAGACTTCAGGGATGTGTCCTCGATGCGTCATCGGTCAAGTAGAGCAATAGTCGTAGCCGAGCTCGAGTGATGAGGAATACGCATTGGGTCGTGGGTCGAGACACACATTGGCCGCCCGCAGTGATGAGGCCTATGTTTAAGACCGGCTAGCTCAGTCGACCATTTATCAGCGTTGTCTGAACCACGGGTGGCGCAGACCACGCTGCCCTGTTATGGTCGTAGCATATTGCATATAGCAATATGCTACACAAAGTACTGAAGCAAGCGTGTAAGCCTGCCTCGACGAGCAGAAAATTAAAAACGCACCCCGACCGAGAGAAGTGCGTTTCCTCGAGCTCGATGTGACATGTTGACAGCAGAGAAAAAAGGGAAGAAGAAGAAAAACAAGAAGGTGAACAGACATCTGAGCTGTGGAAAATTGTGTTGGAAAAAGTTTTAGATTGCAAAGGAAAAGAGAATCGTTCTACGTAAAATAAAATAATAATCAAGTGGTCGATGAGTTTATCCACAAGTGAGCAGTGAAGAAAACGAGAAGAAAATTAGGATGGATAAAGTAAGGTTGGAAAGGAAATAGAATGTGCAGAAAGGCCCCGATGAAGCATTAATTATAGTAAGCAGATAAGAACAACAATCCCCAGGTATCATGCTTTTATTAACATATTCTCGGCGTAATTAGTGAAAAGCCCGCGGCACACAAGTTACAGTGTAGTTGGTTCCATAAAAGTTCTGTGTGTTGGAAGTTACACAGGATAATTCAGATGGTGGCCTCGCAGTTATATGACCTGACACCAATTTCGCAACAATTAGCTTGTTACGCTGGATCAGAAATGATAGTCTGACACGCCATAGTTATGCCAAGATGAATTACTAGAAAAGTCCAAAGTATACTAGAAACAACGTTTGCAGATGTATAAGAGATATAAATGGTTCAGGAGCCGTAGAGTACGTCAAAATCAGATATTGTCTTTAAGATACCAGTATATCATCCATACGATCACTCAGTGATATTTAACGTAGAGTAATTTTCTCTAGAATTTTAATAGAATAACATAGAATAGTTAAGAACGGACTAACTATTTAGCCTTAGCTTTTATCAAATTATTGAAATGTTTGCCAATGTAATTAATAACTACATTTATACTCCCGTAATACCGCTGTTGACATAGGTGTCGGGTAAAAGCAAAACAAATGGATTAATGTACATTCCTGTACAGGAAATCCCGGCCAGATTTCTTCGAGTTATATTCTTTTTGGATTTTCTTTTTTCACAATTTCAGGACCGCCAGAACACTCCAGCAGGCCTTCATGGAGGAACGCTGTCGTTGTTAAGGTATTTTGTAATTCGTTCAGCTGGGATTTTCTCGTCTGAGATTTTTAATTTGAAATATATTTATGTGACTATTTAAAATAATGATGCTGGTCCCGACTCAGTTGGGATGTAATTGGAAACGTATTCATTTGATTATTTGAAATAAGAATAGTAGTTTTGACTCATAGCAGATTTAATTTGAAATATATACGTTTGATTACTTGAAATAACAATAGTAGTTTTGACACATTTGATATTTAATTTGAAATGTATTCATTAGATTTTTTGATACAGTGATAAGTGATAGAATTAGTCGCTGATGTTGACAATGTAAATTAGCACTAAGAAGCCCTAGTTTAGCATTCCCTGGTGTAACTCCTAGTCGGAATTTCCTGTGTATTACGCTACCATAACACTAGTGAGCTAGATTCCTTTTATTCTTTTGTGAAACTAGTGCTTCGGGAATAATTTTTGCTGACAATTTCATGTAGTGACCTTAGTCTTGTTAACCATGAAACGAATTTCGTTAGTAGTAATGAGCTCGATTTTTGTTCATAGTTTCTTTTGTAAATTTAGGCTGAAATAGGTTATTCCGGAAAGGATTCTAGTATGTCGAGCACTCGAGAGTTCTTGACATTAACAGTTATAGCTTTTTCTCGTTTATTAATTATCTAATTGAAAGTAATCTGAGCTGTAGAATAGCTAGAGAACGTAACCTTATGTCTAATAAATATTTATAACGTAATGGAATCGTAAAGTTTAAATTTCTTTTCCTTAACTCTCCCGGAGCCCTCTTGTTATGAAGGTTGAATAGGTCCGCTCCTCTACTCTCTTTCAGGTTGTCTTAGGGACTCTGAATAATTATGCCCCTCAGAGTCAGATGGGAGGATGGGGCCGGCAAAGAAGGCAAAACATCTGCGCCTTCCACAAAGAAATGGGTAAGTGACGTAAGGGTCCCTTCAGGACCGAATGTGTGTCGGCATTTTGTATGTAAGCACTAGGAATTTTTTTTTACTTTGGCTGAAGGCAGCGGCAGGTTTTTCGTGGAACCTCCCCACACTCTCCGCCAATAAGCCGAGGCGAGCTAGCGTGCCGCCCTGCAGGTAACGCTGTCCGTCGAGTGATCTGTCAGCTCATGCTGACAGCCTGGACTTTACTTCCAAAGCAATCACTCACTATAGTTCCATAACACCATATTTCATATAACCAGACTCTAACATCTTTTCATCAACATTTTCAAAATATGTCTAGTTGGTAAATTCTTTTCCATTATTTCGTGGAGTTTCTCTTCAATACAAGTATTTAGCATGGTGTTGACTTCTTCGTTAGTCCATAAAGCTAATATTTTTTTGGGTTTCCATTAATGCGATAATTGCCTCAATTTATTGTGATTTTACATTAAGTTATTTTTATTTTTATTTCCTTAGCATAAAGCTTTTGACGACGATTTTTGAGGTTTTTTACTTTAACAGCTTCTCGTTCTTCTTCTTGTTTATGCCACGTAGCATAAATTTAGTATTAGACCGGCATGTTATGCAGAAGCAGTATCTGTATTATGTACGTGTTTATACCATCGAACAATGCCGTATAAAGGAATTATACTGCACAATTTGCTGTGGTCTAAACATTGGGAATGTTGAGGATTGCATGATTATAACCTCCGATGCTATCCCTTTTTTGGTTATTGTAGTGGTGGTAGCTGGAGCATTAGTCTGGTATTAAACTCAAAAAATGAGAACGATCCCAAGTCACCCACTAAAATTGTCCGAAAAGAAATATTCTTGGTAATATTGATTTTGCTATTATTAACAATTAGATAAAATCTAACAAAGATACTTAATACATAGTTTAAGATACTTATTTGTTTTGTAAATGTCTTCGTTTAAACCCTTACAAAATTAAATTGAGTCATCAGAACTTTTCCAAGTGACGACTTTCACAATTTTGTTGATGATTCTTTGTTGTTCCTTCCGTTGCTGACAAATATTTGAGACGTAACTTTCGTGAACTTTGAATTATCATTTGAGAACCTGCCTCTGGCTTCCTTTTCCATCCATTTTATTTTAAGATTGACTCGGCAAAACATTAATAAAGCCCTCGATGCAAGCTATACAAATGACTGCACAAACAAGCACAAACTGCAACGGAACTTTAACAGATTCGGAATTATTCTACACTCTACTAAACCCAGATCTGCTAGCGAATTCAACAAGTTTACAACCAATGCTTTGTCTGTGGCTGCATTTGAACTTTTGGAATGATAATTGTTTTGGAGTTTGGGGAAGTTTTGGACTACTGCCAGATGTTTTGGTTGTTTATATAGAATATATGTTATACATATACATATGTAGTATACATAGCATGCATATGTACCTAAATACATATGTAATACCTTTCTGACGAGTTTTAAATCTACAGTGGATGAATGAAAAAGTTTTCTTGTTTCGTGGGACCAGTTTATTGTATTGACGTCCAACGGGGTGGCAGTCATCTTGTGTAAATATTTCAAATGGTACTTACATTACATTACAATATGATGTTATAAATAGAAAACTACTTTTGTAGATTAGTACTTTGTACCAGAATGGAATAGTTGTGGTACTTTACTTATTGTAATTATTCGTAACGTACGGAATTTGCTTGCTGTTTTCGGATTTTTCAAATGCTGAAAATTTGCAGCGGAAAGCAATTAATGAAAATATAAAGTTTGAAGTAGTGCATACCATTAAAATTGCATTGTACCCCATATGTATTGCAAATCTAAATCATTTCTTCTACAAAAAAACAAAATTCCTATACTGTATAATTAATTCCTCCTCTTCGTTTTATGACTCAATAAAACCAAAATGTAGTCATTTTTTTTTTATTTATTTAATTACTATTTGTCTCAGTGAAAAATGTTTATAAATGCCTAAAAGTAGGCAATCTTCTTTTGTGAATGAACTTTATAAAACATTTTTGCTAGATCTGCTTAAGAAAAAATACAAAAAAAACATAAATAATAACCGGCCAAGTGCGAGTCGGACTCGCGCACGAAGGGTCCCGTACATTGTACAAAATTTAACACATGTACTTTTTATTAATTTTTTTCAAATGAGAGTAGGCGCCAGTGAAAACTGCTGTCATTTGAAAAAATAATAATAATGGCGTCATTTGAAAAAATAATGCCTACTTATGATAATAATAATGAATGAGAATAAAGCAAGGAAAAAAACGCCGAAAAAATCATGTTTCTTGTATGGGGACTCCTTTTAATTTTTAATTTTATTTTACTTTTATTATTTGTTGTTATATCGCTAATAGAAATACACAGTCTATGAAAATTTCAACTGTCTACCTATTACGGTTCATGAGATACAAACTGGTGACGGACGGACAGCGAAATCTTAGTAATATGCTTCCTGTTGTTACCCTTTGGGTACGGAACCCTTAAAAGATTGCATTCTATTATTTTTTTAATCTGTCTTTGCCCAGTAGCTTTTTCTTTAAGTCATGAAAATATTCATTACAATATATGTATAAGAAGGGCAAAAAATGTGACGTTCTAACTATAGAACCATTGCTAACTTTTGTTGTACGACAAAGAATCTCGATAGGATCTACCTATTTTCAGCTCTCTCTTTTCAACACGGTTTCATAAAGGGCACATTATACAGACGGTATTGACTATGATGAACCACAATTCGCCATATTTTAAGCTGAGAATCGTAGTCAGATTTATTCACAGAATGTTTGTTCTTAAACTGTCTATGCTTGTATGTCCCTTTTTTTCGCAGTAACACTATCTTCCTATTCTTCTTATTACGTGGTGCTCCATCTTTTGTATCTTTTGGTCAACTCCAAACGACTCTAAAATATTGGGTGTTGTCAAACATAATTCTGACATGGTTCTTTCAAATTTATATGTAGCCCTTTTTCACAAGTGGTGCACTACCAATCAATGGAATGTCAACAAATGATCGGCAGTGCAATCTGGCTATCTTTGTATACTGTGGATGCAAGCTCATTATTACAACTTGACAAAACCAATATTTGTGGTGATATTTTTTGAATCTCGCCTTTGCCTTAACGACCCCATTAGTTCGTCTTTAAGTTTCATTAAAAGATATTCTAAGGATGATGATTAAAAAGATTCTGTATTATGCGTTTATTAGACCGATCCCTGAGTATTATATGCTAGCCCTATATGATAGCAATACTAGAGGAAAATGTAGAAATTACAAAAATAACCAAAGCTTTTAGCGATCTTTGCTGTTTTGTTCAAATTGCATAGTTCCACATGCCGGGTACCTCAGATAGAGAGGTTAATCGCGTTAGGGCAATAACTGTAATCTCGAGATAAGAAAAAAACATAGAAATAATGCTAATAAAGCAAAATGGATTGGACACCATGCCTAATATTTAAAAAATTTTGATTTTTGTATTTCCGGTCCGTCCGTCCGTCCATCTGTCTCTCTGTCTTTTTGGTCGATTTGTAAGAACTCTAAGAAATCAAGCATTTATCCTAATGTGATGAGCCTTAACGAACTAGTTTCACACTCTTCCGTTCAAACCGGCGAAATATTTCCCAGCCACTTTCAATCAGTTTTTATACAAGAGATTAGTACCATTTTCTATCCTTCTATCAATAACCCAATTCAGTTGTATTCGCTTTGCTCTTATATCATCTAATGATATGTTGCAGATTTTGGACGCAGATTCCAATAAAAATCCGGGCGCTGATGGAATCCCTAATCTGCTTTTCATGAAATGTTCTTCTACTTTATCCAATTTCCTAGCGTTACTGTTCAACATTCAATTAGTAATAGTACATTTCCATCTGTATTGAAGCACTCCTTTGTTACCCCGATCTTTAAATCTGACGATCATAGGAATATCATTAATTATAGCCCCATCTCCATGATGTCTAATAGTTTGGCTTTAATATTCGAAAAGATCGTATACGGTCAACTTTTTAACCATACTAAGGCACCGTTTTCTGAATAACAGCACGGTTTTTTCTCGGGCCGCTCCGCGGTAACAAATTTGGCTATATTCACCGATGTTATCGCATCTTCCCTTGATGAATGCAAACAGGATGACTCCATCTATACGGATTTTGTAAAGCATTCGACGAAATTAGCCATAATCATACGTTGCACTATTGCTTGTAATGGTCAGAGTTCGTGTTGTTATGAGCAGTTATCTGGTGTGCCTCAGGGCACGGTCGTAGGTCCATTTATTTTTTTAATACACATCAATCATCTTCTATGTCAGCCAAAATCTGATTGCCTTCTGTATGCTAATGATGCCAAAATTTACAGAGTGATTGAAAGTCTTGATGATTGTCTTTAAAATTTATATTTTACGGTACACTCATCGACCGTATCGAGTCTGTTCAACGGAACTTCCTACGATTTGCTCTCAGGCATCTACCCTGGAATAATTCATTAATTCTTCCACGCTATGAGGATCGCTTGAAGCTTTTAAATGTGAACTCGCTTGAGAAACGTCGAATAATAGCCGATGTAACTTTTGTTACCTCTCTTGCATGTTAACTCCTCAAGATCTAAATTTAGCACGTATGACCCTGTTAATCGCAATAGTATTACTGTTAATAATATGGCGGACCATTTTGTTGTTGACGTTTCTAAGCATGTTTTAAAAAGACGTCTATATAATATTTAATCTTTTTTGTTTAATGCTTTTGTGCATTGCATGTAATTTCAGCCGGTGTTTGGTTTATGTTTAGTTTAACATAATAATACTAACATCGACTAAGTGACAGTGGCGGATCCAGCTAGGGGCGCGAGCCCCCGCGCCCCTCCCTGAAGACCACAAAAAATTGCAGTAGTTCTTCTGAATTCTTCTACTGCACTTTTTGCCAAGACATAAAAATTTCCGGAAACGTTCAATTTGAAGCAGAACTTATTCAGATAAAAACGATGGGAGATTTGTTTAAATTGAAAACACAACGGCAAACAAATCATTGTATATAGATGTAGTGAGTTATTACATTTAAAGCAAGACACTTATTTTGGCAAAACAGTTTTATTATTTCGTAAAATGCAATAGCAGAACATTTAGCTAAAACCTTAAAAAAACAAATTAAATGCTGATTGGGAAATTCTAAATCAGAACCTTAGAGAAGTCTTGGCATTTGTGAATACAAGTAATGTAAGAAAAGCGAAAGTGTCGCTTTTCGCGCGTATCAATTGCATTCATGTCTAGAATTGAAGCAAGTCAACAAAACTGCACAGAACACCTAGAAGTCCATTATCCGGAGAGAGAAATTTTCTTTTGATCGAAATGTTGGCAAACCACAAAGATTGCAAGGGCTTCTGGTCCCCGATCAAGACCATCAAGAACAACTTCAGCAATTCCCCTATACCTTCACTCCTTAATATCGGTGAAGTGGTTGTTGACTCCCTTGATCAAACTAGTATCTTCACTGGTAGATTAACTTCAAATTCTCTATAGAACAGCCAATACACATCCGTAAGAGGGATCAACGTCTCCAAAGCCGTAGGTCCTGATGATTTCTCACCCCTGTTAATTAAAAGCTGTCTCATTTTGGCTAAACCTTTGTGCAAACTATTCTACTTGTCTCATTCGACAAGAATATTTCCAAATGGCTGGAAAATAGCTCACGTTCAGCCTATTCCCAAGAAAGGTGAGGGTAGCGACGCCTCAAATTATCGACCAATTGCAATCACTTCGATTCTTTCAAAGCTTTTTGAATCTATCATTAACTCCAAATTAATGAAGTATATAGAAACCAAACAACTCATCAATGATCCGCATTATGGCTTCCGAACTGGACCCTCATCTGGAGACTTGCTGACTTTTCTTACGGAATGCCATATCTGTCAAACGAGATGGCTTTATTAGATCATTCAATAACAACCTTGATAATATCAAATTTTGCCATTGACACTACCTTTGAAACTCTTATGGACTCCAGAGGGAATGTCACATCTGTCAAACGAGATTGCGTGATTAGATCAACGAATGATCATGTTCTAGCTTGGAGTAAAGCGATTCGCGTCGAAATCAATGCATCTAAGTGCCACAGCTGTCTCATCTCTTTGAAGCAAAATCATAACTTTTCATTCCCATTTCTTTTGATGGAGCACTGATTTGCGATACATTTTTTTTACATTCTTGGCTTTAATATTTCCTGTAAGCTAAGCTGGACAGATCATATCTTTTGTTTTGCCAAAGAAGCAGCGAAATGTCTAGGATATCTGAAAAGGTGTAGAAATATTTCAACCCATCGAATCTGGAGCTCCTTTACAAATCCTACACCAGACATAGAATATAATACAATTTCCATATCTGGCCCCGAGGCTGGGCGCACAGTCTTACCTTCATTGGATATTGTCCAACAGAGAGCCTTCAAGCTCACTGGCGATGTGGCAATAACTTGTAATATCGACTTACTCGAACAACACCGCAATGATGGATGCCCTTCACTCCTATATCGCTATATGCGTGGTCAATGTTCTAATGAAATATTTCATCTGATCCCTTGCAGAATAATTCCTGCACGCAAAACTCGCGCAGCAAACTGCCCATCACATTACTTTCGGCCATAAGGTAAAATTTCGTGATGGCTTTTATCCCCAATTGTTTGAATGTGGAACAGTCCACCATTTTATGTCTTTACTCCAACATACAATCTGCGAATGTTTAAGGGTGACATTCAGCACCTCTGGCGCTCTCCTCACGTTCCCTAATTCGTTTCCCTATCATACCTTCCTGTGCTTTGCATCATAAGGTATCCCTTTAACTTGCCTTAATATATAAAAAAAAAATCAAACTTTCTTAACTTTAGTAGAGGTAAAGTACGTATCCCTTTAATTCCTGTATTTTGCAAAGTTACAATTTATGATTAATTAGTCAATTTAAACAAAATGTTCTTCCTTATTTTTACTAACTACAATGGGTGATTTGGAAGTTTTACACTTCCACCATTTACAAACCATAACAAAATAAATAATTTAAGGCCTCGTTTGACTTTCGCGAGTGGCAAAAGTTGAACGTTGAGCAACTTTCTTCGATCCGAGTGGTAGCTACTCACTTATCTGATCGACACGTATCTTAATGATGAATTTTATGCATTTGCGAGTATCTTCGAACTTTAGATCTGATTCCAGCTTATGCCGTTTTTAAACCAAAGTTGCACCCCTCCCTCACATGAATCCTGGATACGCCTCTGCTAAGTGATGAAACGCATGTATTGTTAACCTTTTATTTATTAAACGTAAATGCAGCGAGCTTGTGTTAAGCTGGTTCTGATAATCAAAAATTATTAATGGTGTCATATATTCTAGACATCTGATTCCTCATAAAAGCCTCACCTACCATTTTCCAGACAGAGATCCACGCCACAGTGCTCTGCGCTCCCGAAATCATTCATAAAAATAAGCGTAGAACAAAAATATTACATGTAATATCAGACAGCCAAGTAGCAATCAAAGCGTTAAATTCGTTTGCCTTTGAATCTATGCTGGTCTGCGACTGTCTTACTGTTTTGAAGCAACTGACCGAAAAAAATAAGGTTACGCTAATTTGGGTGCCAGGACATGAACGCAATAAGGGCAACGAGATTGTGGACCACCTCAAAAAGGAAGGAGCCAAATTTCGTTTTTCTGTATATCCGAGTTTTTGGACACCCAAAATGCCAACTTTTGGCACACGTCAGGCTTTGGGAGGACTGCTTGAAATTGGCACACTGAGAAAATACGGGGGCTGAGACAGACGAAGAAGTTCATTACGTATTCACAACAGAGGACAAATGTGTTCTTCACGGTCTGCAAAAAGGGGCATTTTCCACTTAGATACCATCTTAAGAAGACGTGTACGATCGATAGTGAGACCTGTCGCTTGTGTATGGAAGACAATGAGACTGCTGAAAACATCCTGTGACTGGGCCCCATAAGGCTAAAACATGTAGAAAAGCCATTTCCATTGCCAGGAGATGTTCAGAACCATCTGAAGGTTTTGTAAAAGACCTCAAATTCGAAAGGCACACAGGCGTAATGTCCCAAAAAATCTCAAAACATCTTACTGGTTGCACTGACTAGATGAGAGGCGGTATCTCCGCCTGCATCTAAATTTAATAATAATCTGAAGTTCTGAACCTTTATTTACAACAATTTTTTCCTGCCAATTTTCTTGAAATTTTTTCTGTAGAGCTGTAATGCGCAGCAGCCCAAAAGAGTTGGATTGATTCGGTTCTCATTTTTTCGTAGGATGTTTTATGAATATTTTTCATCATAATTTGTATGCGCTATTTATGTTATGGTCGACATTATTTCCGGAAATAGAAAAAGGAGAGAGAATTTATTTTGCTACCACATTCTCGCATTTTGTGTCAATCCGACCATTTCCAGAAATTTTTTTATTTAGCAGATGGAAAAATGTCAGTTGACGCAGTGATGCCTTTTTTAATCTGCTCGCACCCCAATGAAATGTTTCAACCTACATTCGCCGCTGGGTAGTATAAGACCGTATACAAGTGTGACTCAAATCCACAACCCGCAGATAGTACATATGTAGTCAGCGCAATTACCCAGTGATCAATCCAAACCCATTCGTGTTAGATAATATTAAATAAGGTACCTGCGGCAAGTAAGGCCTGAAGGGTAATAAGGCCCACAGTTAAAATTTGTACTAAACTGATTCGCAACAACTTCATACTTTATACACAAATGCATTAAGATGACACGAACGCCACGCCCACGCGCCACTAGCATCTAGCCCGGCAGCTAGTACCGCCGTTTTGTCAATAACGAAAGGTACGTCACCGAGAGGAGTATGGCTCCTTCCATTTATAATTTGCCCGGAGACAAAACCGTAAGTTTTGTTATTTAATTTTGAAAGTTTAGGTGTAGTTTATAAATTTGAGAAAAATTTAATTGTAGGTATGTATTACACTCACTAATTTACACTACTGTAATAATCACTCTGTCTGCTAATTTTTTTTAAACTTTGCATTGTATTTATATAAAATAGGAGAACATTTACCCACCTATATGTATAATAACAACAATAAGCACTCTGAAGAATGAAAAAATTTTCCATAATGTTCCATATAATACAAATATTCGTTATTGACTATCAGAAAACCTCTAAGCATACAGTTTTAATGTGCACTTATTGAAACAATTTTCCATTGAAATATGTTCTTATAAGGTATGTAAGAATGATTCATATTAGTCCAAGCATTATTCAGGTATTTGGAATAGTACATAGGTGCTTCATTGACATGATAGATAATTCGCCTTCCAACTTGGGATGTGAAAATGGTGGGTTTATTCTGGCTATAGCGACTAAATTTATAATAAAGCGAAACAATGGTTGAGGAATTTGACATCAGGGTACTAACTATTTACTCCTTTACTTAGCAAATTATAATGAATTCGTCGTTGATAATTTTAGAAACCTATTCCAGTACTCATTCAGTAATTCATTCATTCATTCATTTTTTATGGTTCCAGAACTGCCTCTCCTCAAGAAAAATTAAGAATCTTACAGTACCTCTTCTTACCTTAGTTTTCTTTTACTACCTAATGATATAATAATAGATCAAGAGTGATAATAACGTCACCCAGAAGATTGTTTTTTTCGCTTATTCAGAAAATTAAAAAAGTGATATATTAATAACTTTAAAACTGTATGTCCACACATAAACTTTTGGAGTTCTTAATTCGATTCAAAAAAAAGTACACAGATTACAGGGAATGTTCGCAATAATTATTTCTCAAAGTTTAAAAGGAATTACATGAAATAAAAATTCATGAAGAAACATATAAACTTTTAAGATTTATCAAGATTCTTACTTTTCTTATAAAATATAAAATTTATTACAGCATTGTAGTTGCGTTATACAAAGCGTGGTTTTAAATTTGAAAGAGGAAAAACGTAAATACTTAAAGTCTGTGGTTTTGATTTACTCTGTTATCGGTTAAGAAATTTATAACTTAGCTTATTGAATGGCGTTATTATCCCCTTTAGGGCTAAAAGGGCCCATTTCTATTTTTATTAGAAATTATTCAAAAATTACTGTGGTAGTTTAATAAGGCCCAAGAAAAGGGCTTTATAAAGCTGAAGCATTTTTTTAAATAGTCATTTCTGTGTTAGTTTTTTAGTTATACAAATATATAAACTTCACGGAAAACTTATTTTTATAGTTCTTTATCACCAAATAATTGATTTATTGCATTTTTAAATTAGGTGGACCTTATTTGCCGAAAGTACCTTATTCTTTAGAACTTTTGAGTTTTTGAGCATATATACCATTCGAGATTTTAGTTTCCACCGTATTTTACACTATAATGAAAGTGAACATATCTTTAGCTATATTCTTGCTATTGTATGAACATCCTAAATGGTAAATGTTTCAACCAGATTTTGGCACATACATATGTAACCATTTTCGTCAATTCAAATTTTTAATATAAGATTTTAGATGTTTATCTACACTAGCTGCTAAATTACTGTTATAAGTCTGTCATATAGTCAACGAGCTTATGTTGCTTATATGTTCCTATAAACTAAACGGCCAATTTCCCCAGCATCAAACTGCTTTAGAATTTTATTTATTTATTTATTTATTTATATATTCCGTCTACCGATATACAATCTTACAGACTATTAATATTACGTGCAAAAAAAAATATATACAAAAGTGAATTTATGAGAATGAAGTCATAAAGCTACTTACAGATTTTTGAGTAAAGCACCTATTGTCAACAACGTCAATCATGCCACTACAAAGATTAAATTGTCGAATACAGCAACTAATTGGTCCATTAAGGCAGTAATTAGTTCTGTGAAGGGATTCGTACAGAATGGAGAAGAATCTCAAATTCCTAGATGGAATGTAAAAATGAATGTGCTCGAGCAGGGAAGGAGAAACAATTTTATAAGCCAAAAGATCTCTTATGAACATAATATTTCGGGTCTTCCGTCTGGTAGACAATTTTTGTAAGTCAATTAATTGGCATCTTGCATGATACGGAGGTAGATCAGCACTCCAGTTAAGCTTCCTCAGGGCGAACCTGGTGAATCTCCGCTGAACGCCCTCGATTGCTATGAACAGCATAGTAAGGATCCCACAAGACAGAACAATACTCAAGGATTGGTCTCACCAAAGAAATGTATAGAATTTTGAGTGTATAAGGGTCCAAAAACTCTGCAACACGACACCTGACGAAGCCAAGGCGAGAGTTAGCCTTGCTCACGATGAAATCTATATGCTGGGAGAATGACAACTGAGAATCAAGCAAGACCCCAAGATCAGATGATAGATTACATTTGGCAATTGGGTATCCGTTAATGGATAAATCAAGTAGTACCGATGAGGACCTTCTAGTGAAGGTAACATGCTTGCACTTTGATAAATTCAAAGATAAATGATTTAGGCAGCACCACCTAGCAAAACTAACAAGGTCGTGTTTAAGGTTAGCTACATCTTGAGTATTAACAATCCTCATGAAAATCTTTAAGTCATCAGCAAAACCAAGGCACGAAGCAAAACTAAAAATTGTAAAAACATCGTTAATAAAAATTATAAAAAGAATAGGACCCAAATGACTGCCTGTGGTACACCAGAGAGTCATAGATAGATAGGAAGAAATCCATTTTAGCAAAGAAGAATGAAAACCAAAGACACTCAGCTTCGCAAGAAGCAGGCGAATGTTTACCTTATAAAAGCTTTACTGAAATCAGTGTAAACAGTGTCAACTTGACCTGAGTCCTCCATAACCTTCAGTCAGAAATTAGCAAAGGATACAAGATTAGTCTCACAAGATCTACCTTTAATGAATCCATGTTGATGGGGTGAAATGTGCTCCTTAACAAGGAAAGAAATTTTATTAGTTACAATACTTTCGAACAGCTTGGGAATAACATAGAGCTTACAAATTGGACGATAGTTAGAAACATCGTTTTTAGCGCCAGATTTATATATAGGATGCAGTAGGGAAAGCTTCCACTGGTCGAGAAAAACACCTGAAGATAAAGAAATATTGAAGATATGGTATAATGGTTGAGATAAAGCCTCACGACAGCCAAAGACAAAGGCAGCCGGAATCCCATCAGGACCTGAAGTGGAGGATATGTTGAGCTTGTTTAGGGCATCAATAACATTATCAACCGATATATACAATGATCCTAAATCAACGGAGGAAGGTATGTTCGTCATGAGGTCACTATCTATTGGTTGACCCGTATCCATAGCATAAACAGATTCAAAGTAGTCCGCAAAGATATTACAAGTATCAGTGATGTTATCTGCTATCCTATCATTATAATGGACGCATGAGGACATTCCATAAGAGTTCCTTTTTCCATTAAGATAGGACCAGAACCTTTTAGCATTATGCTTAATATCAGATTCTATGGAATTCAGATATTGGTTATATAGGAATTTGTTTAAGAATTCATACTCCTTACGAAGTCTTTTTAATAGAATACCATCATTAGTATTACCAGTAGCCTTATATTTCTTATGGGCTACATTGCGAGCATTCTTTAAGTTAGCCAATCTACGATTTCTCCATGGATGGCCAGAACTACCCCTCCTCGATGCTACGGGCACATGAGCAACAATAATCTTATCAAGAGCTGCAACAAATTTAGAGTAAGGAAGCATTAAGTCACATTCAGAGAACAAGCTCTGCCAATCAATTAAATTAATTTCATCATTTATGGTAGCATAATTGGCTTTTTTAAAATTGTAAAAGTGTACAGAATCACGTAAATCAAGACTACTACTAGCATTAAAGTGTACAACAAAACCCATGTTAATTTCAAGTGCACAATGATTAAAAGTATCTTTAGAAAAGTTAAAATACGCTACATCGACAGTACAAACTAAGTCATCACTAACAAACAAATATTTAACTTGCCTGAAAACCTCTGATTTAAATAAATAATTTGAATAATTCCAGGTTGATTACAAAATCCCGAATACAAAATCCCGGGAAATAATATCTCAATTCTGAAAAATAAAATTCCAACTTAAAAATGCCGGATTTCAAAATCCTACATCACCAGGCATTAATACGTCATCAAGCTATGATTTGACGTTTTCCGGCTACGTCCCAAAGATTGTTGTAACATAAAGAATCTTCCGAGGCTCTAAGTAAATAGTATGCATTTGTAAAAAAAACTATAAGTAGTAGGAATATCAGCTCAACGTATGCCGATACATGCTTGTCTAGAATCCCTATATCAGTTTTAGGATGGGATATAACTCCTACGAGTATATGCATATTCATAGCTGCATATCGTACAGTATTACCTGTATTAGAAAATGTCCAAAGTAAAATCATTAACGCTCATTGACGAGCAAGCTATATTTTCTCAAATCGGCCGACTAACTATAGCATCCTTTTAATTTAAGTTTCTTAAAGATGAATTATCTAGCCCGATCCGTATAAAATATGTTCGCCCATATGGTGATGCTCTGAAATGTTTTTCCGCGCCCGACCTAACCACATGTAGAGCACTTTTCAATTTCTACTCTTACTTATTAAATGAAACTGAAAATCTCTCGAACGGCTACAATAACAGAACCTTTATATCCATAAAATATTTGGATTCCAACGAAATTACTAGTGAACCAATTCATCCCTGAATTTTCTTAAAAAAAATTCTACAAAATTCCTAACATGTTTTAAGAATTTTTCCCTTACAAATGTAGTTGACTGGCCCACTCCCAGATTGCCGTACTTTACCATAATTTTTACCTTTTCACTCGGAGGTTAGCAATGATGAAAGCTTTTCCGATCGATATAAATATTTGGAGGACGCTTGCGCTATCAATTTCCACCTGTAAAGTTTATTTAAGGTTGTTGGATACCATAAAAGAAACTTTAAAATTTTTTTTTTTTAGTTTTGTTCACGAAATGATGGAACTATTATACCTTTCAGCTTTAACCCGCATAGATCCAGCACCACTAATGACAGCAACCACTATGTATTCCAGCTTTATCTACTTCAAAGGGTCGTTCGCCACCCTAAGTACCTATGTATGTTTGTCTTCCAAGAAGCAAGCGATTGAATAATAACCGCTCCGCGGATTGCGGATTGATGGGGTCAGAGACGGTATAAATTTGTCTTATCAAATTTACAGTATCCGTTACGATACGAATTTATTTACCTAATTAAACACTTCAAACAAAATCCACATATTACCACATACAGGTAGGACTTTAATGATTGTAATGAAACCATCAAAGAAATTCCCTTTGGCTTTTAAGCTTCAATTAATGCCTAAAGACACGCGACTGTTAGAAGTGAATTTCCGCCAATTTTAGGTGCTATCCGTCTATTCTTGATTGGTATATATGTAGTCATTAGATGTGAAGTAGTATATAAGTTGAAGTCAGACCATTAATGTAGGGCAGTCTCCACAAAAAAATAACGGGAACTTATTTCAACACATTCGATAACGAATCACTTATATGTTTTTCCCAATTAATTACAATACCCTGTGCGCGATACCCAGCAACGTTGTATTAAGGCGAATGAAGATATTTTTGTAGTTCCGTGTTTTTATACCCTAGATGATGACATATCCTACTCTACGATACACAAACTTTATCATTCTGTGTTCCTATATAAAAATTCGGTTTTCATTGTATACAAGGTGTTTCCACCTAGGTTGTGCATAGAGCAGGAGGTGATGATACTCACCTAGCCAAACAAGAACTTGTATAGCAGGGGGGTCCATATCAACCATTTCGGAGTTACAGGGTGATTGAGAAAAATCTAGATTTCCACAAAACACCCTGTATCTTAAAAAGTACAGGGTGTACTGTCACCATCTAAAGCTCATTGTATGCATAACTTCATGGCCTTTTCAACGATAACTCCTTAACGGCTACAGATGGAACATAGGTGTAAGTGTAATAGGTCAAATTAAAGAGAGAGTCTACAGTTTACACGTTTTATAAAAAAAGTTATGTTAACCACCGTTTTGTAAAAAAAAAAAGAGATCAATTTTTACAAAGGTAAGAAATCTAGTTTAGACCACCATAACTCGTAAGAGGACAGGAGTACGGAGCTGGTTGAGCTGTTGTTGGAAAGGCCATGATGTTCTGCATATAATACTTTAGACGGTGACCATACACCCTGTATTTTTTAAGATACAGGGTGCTTTGTGAAAAGTTAGATTTTTTCTTCCTAATCACCTTTTTGTTGGCTAGGTGAGTACTACCTCCTCCTCCTACACCTAAGTGGAAACACCCTATATTTGAACACTTCCTGAGAACATGACGACGACGTAGAATGCTAAATTTTGTTCATGATGTTTTCATAAAAGTAGTAAAGACAATTTCTAAAATGGACTATATGGAGTAACTCTTTCTTGATATTGCCATACAAAAATTTGGGTTTTTTACGTATACTGTGAAAACGATCAGTCCTAGATGTTTTTATTGTACTAAACAGCTCTTCAGAATATGAAATTCAAATTGGTTATATGATTTTTACTCTCGGACGAACCGTTCTAGAAATATATGCGAAAAACCACTTCAACAATCAAATTTGCACAGAGAGCTTACTATACGAAATTACCTACCTACGAAATTCATCTACGTTATCGTATTGGTCTTACAATTAGACCAATTCTAGCTTTCTTACTTGTTAATTGGTATTTTTGTTTTCACAAAACCTCCAAGTATGTAAAATTTCCAAAAAAATTATGGTGGTTATGTCACACATGTCGCCCATTTTATATGGAATGACCAAAACCCTCGAGAATACTTCCGAAGCCATGAAACAGAAATCTATAAGTGTGCGTTCGGAGTCCGTACTCTAAAATGTTCTATATTGATGCTTATGGAAAAGTGCCAAACATTGACTCTATATATGCCATACAGCCTAAACTACTATCCATACAGGAAAATAGTCTTCTAGTAATTTAAAGCTTGGTTTCTTACCTTTCCAAAGGTTACACTTACTGTATACCTTATTTAACAAAATAATAAAATAATTTTGATTACAAAGTAACCTTACCATTGTACGCTCACTAACTCTCAGCTGAGTAATAATTATATTTGTGTATGTGCAGCCGGAGTCCGAATCTGTAGGCATAGCTGCATTCGATATCATCAGCCGTAACCAACGAGGTAATAACTAGTTCTTACCTCGTTGGCCGTAACCCCCGGAATATAATACAAGCCGAAGGCACAGACACATTAAAAGGCTTTAAAGTGCCGGATACAGCATGCAGTAAGAGCTCACTCTCACTGCTTTTTGTATACTCGTCATGGAGGAAAAGCTAGCCCAAAACTGTCGCTCCCACATCAAAATGAAGTTAAAGCAAATTGCAGCCAAATATGTTTTCTTTCTAATAGTTTAAAAAAAAAATAAGCATGTAGAACAAATTTATGGACATCATTGCGTTTAAACAAAATACAAGCAACTTTTATATGAAAAACTCCTGCAGTAAGGCAAGGTAAAAAGACTGTGGATGTCGCCCGCTGCTCTCTTTTTTCGACTTTGTTCATGGCTTGTATATTCCGGGGCAGTGCTGTCGTTTGGAAAATTTCAAGAGTAGTACAATTCGCTGAAAAAGCGGAGTACTTTCGGAAAAAATGGAGTACACGCCTAACGAAATTTAATGAATTAAAATTAATTAGAATGGGACGTCCAGAAATCATATTAATGTGAATAAAACTCATTTTCATTAAAATGATTCATATTTACATTTTTAAATAACTCTTTATATGTCTCCTATTATTACATTACTTATATTTTTTTATAGAAACAACTGGTTATTATTTTAAGATTTTCCCATGAATTTTTTTTCAGCAGTAAGAATTTCTTAAGGTTAGTTGACAGCTGTTGATTTAAAAGATTCATGAATTAATAGCTTTCATTCAGATCATACTTGCATGAAGTAAAATGGTTCTGTTATGAAAACTATTCTTGAGAAAAGCATACTTGCATAAAGCAACTCAATATAGCTGTATACTAATAAAATACATAAATTCGATCATAGTTTAATTATTTAATTATTGAAAACTTTTCAATTTTCAAAATATTTGTAAGGATTTTAATACAGTCATCATGCAAAATTGTATTGACAACTTCACTCGCTTTAGTTTTTCTGCATTTCAAATCTTTTAGAATATTTGAATCAGTAATGCACAGAAATAATTCTGGTAGAGCAAAATAGATTAGACATCCTTGCATAAAATTAAAAATTATTTTGATTTTTTGTATGTTCGTCCGTTCGTCCATCCTTACAATAACTCAAGAGCGTGTGTAGGTACTTAGAGAGCTGAAATTTTGCATATGGGTAACTCCTTCGTAGGGTTACCATGCAAAAATTTCGTTTTTCACTATGTATGTATATATTTTGATATTACCCGAGAACTTGTCGACGTAGAGAGCTGAAATTTTGTACATGGTGTTTTCATAAAAATAGTAAATATAATTTCAATTTCAATTTCTTGGTGTTGCGATATAAAAATTTAGGATTTTTACGTATACTGTGAAAACAATCAATCCTATATGGTTTTCATGTACTGAAAACTTCTTCAGAATATGGAATCCTATAAGATTAGTTATAATCATTTTTGCTGTCAAAAATCTGTTCAAAAATCAAACTTGCCAAGATGGGTGACCATACGAAATTCATCTAGGGTATTTTAAGAATGGGTCTTAGATCAATTCGAGTTTCTTTACTTGTTTGCAATAACTTTAAAACATATTTTACAAAACCGCCTGTTATTTATGTAGAAGGCTGCGCGCGTGCATACAGAGCAAAATTTTTGAACACGCTTAGTTTGATAAGTATTACAGCTTCCATAGAATTTCAAAGAATGGTTTCCTGACATATCTGGTCGTCGTGCTCTAAGTCTGTCGTTAAACTAGAGACTATGTTTTCTATATTATTTATGTTTATGGAATTTTCAGGAATTGTTCTAGATTGCCTTTGATCTTCGGATAGATTTGTCATTTTCTATTGCATGCACCACACCCACTACATTTAAAAATTTTAATACTGTATCTGCAATATTGTCAAAAATTGACTTTAGTACTTTACCTATGGACATACAATTTGGATGCTTTGACACTTACTTCTCCATTTGCGAAAGTGATTTTGATCACATTAGATTTTTACTCCGCACTTCACAGTTCTGTATGAAGTTCTGTTTCCCCGATAAATATGGAATAGTTAGTAAACTATAATATCTGAAAGAACTGTCAGGTCATTATAAATAATGGTCGATACTCATTAACAGTAACGCACCCAGGATTTGGCTTTGAGGGGGGACCATAGGTGTCCCAAGTCCTAACGAGTCGGAAAAATAGGGCTCTAAAGTCGCGTCCTGCACCCATCTGAGCACTTAAAGACTGCTATTGTAGATTAAGAGGTTTTATTTTATTTTATACGTAATTTGTAAAATATGTTCAGAAAACTGACATTCTGGAGGGGGCCCGTCCCGTTCATCTCCCCTCTCGGTGCGCCCCTGCTCATTATGGTCATTCCACAGGAAATCGATAAAAACTCGCACTTTGCTAACCCGACCATCACCAATCTCGTTTTTCTTTGCTGAAAGTTAAGTAGTTATGAGATAAGAGTTCAACTATTTATTATTTGCATGCGCCACATGCTGGTTGAATTAAAGGACGTTGAAATTCATAAAATACGCCGATATATTAAAAAAATCATAACTTTGGTTCTGATTATCACATTATTTTAAAGATGAAAGTACAATTCTTAAGGGAAAATTGTAAAAAAGATATGCCTTTTAGAAGACAAAAAAATTAAGGATAATAAATATATCCTTTATCCTTGAACATCTTCAAATTAATTAAATTTTCCTTACTTTATTTTTAAATTAATGCTCATAGTGTTGTTAGTAAATCGTTAAATTTTTAAATTGTGATCCCATTGTTTGGAAACGAGATTTTTCTTCGTTTGAGGTCCGGTTTCTTAGGACAAAAATGTCATACAAATCCATTTTGTTATCCTTGATATATTTTTTTTTCTTCTCAAATGTGACCCATTAACAGTTCATTAAACCTCGAAACCCATTGAGTCCCAACTTGAAAATTTAACTTCTTTAACAACATTGTGAGCATTAATTAAAAAAGATGGTGAATTTCGTATTTTACAAAATTTGTGCTCTATAATAAAATACAACTGTTTCTGTGGAATTGTCCACAAGAGGTCAATCACCCTATCTCAATCAGATCATGCAAACCAAACTGTTGTTATATTAAATCGGCGGGGTCTACATCATATTTAAAACAAAATTTAAAAGAAAAAACTTATACAAAAAATCAGCTTTACTGACGAAATATTTCGTTAGTTTTTCAACAAAAGAAGACAATCTTCAGCGTAGTCCCTAAAATTTTCCACAGAGCTGGTGTAGGCTGTAAGTTCCTTGAATTTCGTATTTTGAAAATTGGGAACTATTCTTAAGTATTTTCCTTTATGTCACAGTTCACAAATTTTATATTGTTTTATTACAAAAAATCAACATTTGTATAGCACTTCAATTAAAGTAAACAAATGATATAGTTAAAATAAATCACTAAACACCTTCGCCGAATTATAAACAAAAACCAAACCTTCCATGAACAATTTACTGTTAATTGGACTTAGCTTTTGTTAGAAAGAAAATGAAGAAAATATTAAAGACATAGGAAAAAGCAAAAGCGATTAAAATAAACGTTTTCTGGGCTAGAATAGAATTTTTTGGAGTTCTTCAAGTAAAGAACGTTCATTATTCACTTCATAAACATCAATCACAGCGTTTAACGAACGAATCATAACGACATGACTAGATAGGTGTAATTGGCTAAAACAAATCAGATTACACTTTAGTGCGCTGCACGCCAACGCTGAAAAAATTTATAAAACTTGGATGTGTTAGCTCCTAGCTGCTGTTTGGTATATTTCATCAAACCAACTTTTCAACCGGACTCGTTAATAGATTTTATTACTAAAATTTACTACGAATGTATAGTTTTAAACGAAGGTGAATAAAATCTTTTAGATTAATTATTTGCTAACAATATATGTATATAGGAGTTTTAAGTGTGCAAGCAGAAAAGCGAAGTACTTTCGTAAAAGGAGTAGTACCGGAGTACGCTATTAGTTTTGGGAGTACAAATACTCCGATCGGAGTTCAAACGACAGCACTGTTCCGGGGGCTACGGCCCACGGCATGCTATGACCCATGACGGCACAGCGGCATACAATGATTACTCAGCTGAGAGTTTTTGTTTGAGGAATCGTAGTCTGTGGTTCAAATATTTTTTTCTAAATAATTTTGTTAGAAAAGGTATAAGCATTTTATTTCGCTTTGGAAGATAAGAAAGCGAACTTAAGATTATCAGAATACCATTTTCCTGTATGAATAGTAGTATAGAGCGGAGGAGCTATTCGAATCAAACTTTTGTCAGGTTTACATAAGAGCACTGCAAATATTTTTGAATGTGAGGACTCCGTTGGGGCTCTCATGAGGTAGTGAGGGAGTCTGTTTAATGGCTTGTGAAGTATTCTCGACGGTTTTGGAATGACCCATATACCTCCGGTAAAGTTGCGGCACCGCACGATCATATTGCGTGCATACGTCCATACTTAAACTAAGGGAAACGAAATATCGTGTAAAAATCCTATCGTTGGGAGAGAAACTTGGTTTTAGGCGAAGGAATGGAAAGGCAAAAGGAATTTAACTTGATATTAGTCAATTTTGTCAATTCGAATTAAACGTCAGATTCGTGTTTTTACACCAGGTTTTGTATTTTGTGTGTTATTTAATTAAAAAACGTTAAATTGTTCCATTAATTGTGTTGATTTTAAATAAAAACATTCAAAGTGACTATTTAATGATTAAACCTTGGACTTTAGTTAATAAACGGGAGAATATTTCAACAATGAATCGTGCTCTGCGGTGCAGTTGCAATAATCGCCGAAATAATCCCGGGAAGACGCTTTTCAAGCAAGTTGAAGTCCTGTAATTAAACTAGACAGTTCCACAAATACGTGGAAGAGAAGTGAAAAAAAGGGCAGGGATACAAAAGGATACAAAAGTATCAAGAGATGTGTTAAAAATATTTCTTTGTTTACATTTTTGTATTCCCAACTTTTTTTTTTTTGTTCACTGTGTCAATGGCAGCTCACAATTTAGTTTTATTTTAAATAATTCCGCCAATTTTACCATTTGTATTTAAGCACCTCGAAATATCCATCCAAACCATGTCTTTTTTGTCAACTCGTCTATACTGGTTGTCTTGTATATCAGAAATTATTTTATGATTTCCCACTACCTCAATAAATTTTTCATCAAGATTCGTTGTTTTAAAATTACAACCTTGACAAAATTAAATGCCACAACAATTTCATTCGTTTGATTTTGTTGGCGACGACGTCGGCAAAATTAGAAATTGGTGAATCCCGACCGCAACTTCGTCCACCGCTGACCGTCACCTGTCGAAATTGGGGCATAAGATGCTGTGCTTTTAGAAGTTTGACAGCGGCCTTTTTTTTGTCGTTTGCCGTTGCCCGTCGCAATTGTATTTAAGCCTTGACTTAACAAATTTTGTTTTACGTTCTTCCATCTTCCAGTAGAACCCTAGTTCCATGCAATCAACGTTGATTTTTCATAGCGACACTGATCCAAGAATTGTTCAAAATTTTTACGTTCGTAGGGAAGCATTAAATTTTTCTTAGAAATACACTTGCAAATTGTTGTTAAAAATTTGAATGAACGACAACGGTCTAAACGAATTGGTGCATTGATTCTGGTGGCACACTCTTTTGGACATGGGCACAAGCATTCAGTTTTCTTAAAAAGATCTGAAAAATTTTCTATAGATTTTTCATGCACTATTGGTGGCGGACAATGATTCCTAAGAGTTATGTTGATTCAGGTTCCTTGGTTGATCTGGGTCGCTAAAGATATTTATGAGCGTTGGCAAGCATACATTTTGTTCTTAGAAAATTACTTAAACATTTTTCTTTCGCGTTTTTATACACTATTGGAATTTGTATTCTTCACAATTTTTACTGCAAGACTATAAAAATAAAAACCATTCGCTTTCTTCTGCGGTAGTTGCCGTTGCTTTGCTTGTACTTTCGTATTAATTAAAGTAGTGTTGTTTAATTTAACTTATTATTTACTTTTAATAGGTCTGTTTGATGAAAACCCCGGATAAACCCAGTGCTGCACCGGCCTAGACTATCTTGTTTTTTTGAAAAGCCTGGGCTACCCCGTGCTTACACTAAAAATATCTCGGGGTAATGGTTTGACAGTTGTCACTTAAGAACTGCCACTTGCAATTTGTTGTTGATTGAGACATATAAATTACTTCTTGAGCAAAAATAAGCAAAAATTAGAAGAAAGGAAATAGAAAAATAGCTAGAGCACATTTAATTTGTCTTCACCCATTTTATAAATTACTTTTTACAATTAATTATAAACCTAAATTACAAACCTATTTTGTAGGAGAGTGATAAACTTGCTACACTACCCTGGTAGCCCAATCATCATGAGCGCACTGATGAGTTCATGATGATTTGTTGGATGAATGTAATTCTGAATTTTGTTCTAGCTCCGGGACTAAACTCATTTATATACTTCGCATTCATTTGATGACCAATTCAATGATTGCCCTAGTGAATACATCAAGTTCCTCATCGCTGAGCGTAATCATGATTCTCATTGTTGAGTAAATCAAACACCTTATCGGTGAGCGTAATCATGAATATCGGGGGTGGTATAGTTTTTAAATTCAGAAAATAAGAGATTTGGGATTATTACGCATGTTATATGCCCGCACGAAAGTACAACTATATTGTTGTACTTTCGTCCAGGGATACGAAACTCAATCGCAAGCATAAAGAAATATTATTATTGCAATGCAGCTGATATACAGGGTGTCCCGTAAGTCGACGTCAACCCGGAACCGGGTGATAGAGCAAATCATAACAGTTACCAGAAAAATATAAAAAAAAATCTAAGTCATGTATTTTTCAAATTATAGGCATTTCTTTTGTTTTCGAGAAAATGTACACCTTGTGATGGTTTTTTAGCTCCTGTTGCTACAAATCTTTACTTTTTTTAAATTTTATTTCTCTTATGTAATCCCGAATAGTGCTTATGTAACCTGTATCTTTAAATTTTAAGCCTACTGTTCCAGCTTGGAAGAAAATGTCACATTTTGCCGAACCAAGAAGAGAAAATTAATATTTCACCCAACTTTAACTGACTGTACTGAAAAAAAATGTACTACGCCAGTCTGGCAAGTAACTTTAAAAGTTGACGCATTTAATAAGGATTCTAAAATGGTACAACACTTGCTACATTATTTCTTAGATTACGGAAAAAAAACATTTTTTTCTTCAAGAAACCCAATTTCGAACAATTTCTTTTCACCTACTAAAATTGATTCTAGTGTACCCAAAGCTTGCCTTAAGACCGCAACTTTAAGATTCTAGTTAGACTGAGACGGAGAGTCATTCCATGAAGTGTGAGTGAGGCAGATAGTCACGCTTTCGAGTCAGAGATGCTAAATTTTTGTTAAATTTAGGACAAATTTTCCTTAATTTTAAAATTAAACATCAATTATTTGGATGCTAAGATTTATTATTTACAAAAGATGTTCAAACTGCCTTCCTTCAGCTGCAATACAAGCTCGACATCTTCTTAAAAAAGATCGGGTTATCAGACGGGCAATTCTTCCATTGTTGACAAATTTAACTGCTTCCGTAATTCTTTGCCGAAGCTCAGCTAAATTTTCAATTGACTTTTTATAAACATTCTCTTTCAGTGCTCCCCAGTAAAAGAAATCTAATGGATTTAGATCAGGTGAACGGGCTGGCCACAAGATCGTACCAGACCGCCCTATCCATCTGCCCGGATATTCTTCATTGAGATATGCTCTAACTGAAACGGCATAGTGCGCTGGGCAGCCGTCTTGCTGATACCACATCTCTCTGTAAATACTTAGTGGCACGTCTTCCAGTAAATTAGGTAAATGGTTTTGTAAAAAATCTAAATAAACTTCAGCATTAAAAACCTCTGGCAACTCAAAAGGTCCTATGAATTTTCCGTTTAAAATTCCGGTCCACATGCTTATTTTAAAACGATATTGAGATCTATTTTGGCTCATTAAATTCGGATTCTCTACGTGCCACTCGAGTAAATTGTGTAGGTTCATGTAACCGTCTTTTTTAAATGTCGATTCATCCGACCACAAAATTTTCTCGAAGAATCGCGGATCTTCCCGTTGTCTTTGTAGCATCGTTTGGCAAAACGCAACCCGAGGTTGATAATCCCGCGGTAGCAGGGTTTGTACTCGCTGTACATGGTATGGGTGGAGCTCATGTTTTTGTAATATTCGGTGAGCTATACTTTTGGGCACTCCTGTGCATTCCTGGATTGCACGTACCTAACTACCTGGATCTTCTTCAACTGCTTGAAGTATTACGTCCTCGTAAGATAAGGAACTCCTTCCTTCACCATGTACTTGATTTGGCAATCAGCCCTCTGTGGAGAGTAGACGGTGCACATTTGTAAAAACTCTATGATCTGGAGAACGATCAGCATTTGGGTATCTCTCGCGATACAGTCTAGCCGCAGCACTAGCATTGCCTCTGCATTTCCCATAAAAGAAGTGCATGTTGGCATATTCCTTTGTGGTGTATAAAGATATGGTGGCACTTCTCAATCACACTATAGTCCAGAAAAAATCAAAGCTTGTCGTAAAGAGATCGAACTGCCCAAATACAATTACAAGCAAACAAGTCCAATAAACGAAGCAAAATGTCGAAAATACGAAATAACACGAAAGAATACGGAATACTTTTAAAGTTACTTGCCAAACTGGCGTAGTTTTTTGTTTCAGTACAATCAAAATGTGACATTTTCTTCAAGTTGGCTTAGAATTTAAAGCAACAGGTTACATAAGCACTATAAGTTGCGGTCTTGAGGCAAGCTTTGGGTACACTAGAATCAATGAATCTTGAAGAAAATTTTTTTTTTTCCGTAATCTAAGAAATAATGTAGCAAGTGTTGTACCATTTTAAAAACCTTATTAAATGCGTCAACTTTTAAAGTTACTTGCCAGACTGGCGTAGTACATTTTTTTTTCAGTACAGTCAGTTAAAGTTGGGTGAAATATTAATTTTCTATTCTTGGTTCGGCAAAATGTGACATTTTCTTCCAAGCTGGAACAGTAGGCTTAAAATTTAAAGCAACAGGTTACATAAGCACTATTCGGGATTACATAAGAAAAATAAAATTGAAAAAAAGTAAAGATTTGTAGCAACAGGAGCTAAAAAACCATCACAAGGTGTACGTTTTCTCGAAAACAAAAGAAATGCCTATAATTTGAAAAATACATGACTTAGATTTTTTTTATATTTTTCTGGTAACTGTTATGATTTGCTCTATCACCCGGTTCCGGCTTGACGTCGACTTACGGGACACCCTGTATATACACATTACATACATATATCATGAACAAATTGGTTATTCTTTTAATTTTTTGAAATATACTATCCATAAAATAGGAAAAATTCCTTACAAATGATTAAAAAAATACTTGAACTTTACTGGAACTGGGTGACTTCAATTACAGTTCGCTTTAAATTATATATCACCTTCCTCGCTTCGCTTTTGATAAAGGAATGAAGAATGATAAAATTCAGTCCCACTTCGCAGGCGCATAGCAAAATCCAAAGGAAATAATTTTTTAGCGCAACACCATTTATCTCACTTCACTCGTATATTAGATGCACTAGACCGACAGATCAGTATCCATCCCAATTTATTGATGAGCTCATAGATGAGTTAGCGAAGAAACTCATCGAGGCGCTCAGTAAGAAAGTTAGTAGTCGTTCGACCACATAATGTATAGGTACACTCACACTGTCGTAATTGACATAAAAGTTGGGTTGGTTAACATAAAATCCCCGCCCGCACCATCGCTAAAATTTTCCAAACTGATGAGCGTTAGCTACCAGGGTAGTTAGCGATTTTTCAGAAGAAAGCAAGATCAGTTAAGTTCCCATCAAAAGATATAGTCAGTGACATATCATGCACTTCTACTCCTATTCCTTTGAATGTGACTCAAATTCCAAGCTCTCACGCTCAGTCATTTATTTCACCCGTGACAGAATCGGTTGCGTCTCATCTATTTGTACAATCTTTGCACGAGAAAGAGAATCTGAATATGAGGCCTTAATGACTGTCCACTCTGAGATCGACATTGATATGTGGATAATATTATCGACGCAAAGTCCCCTAACACACGATGATACACATTCGAGACTATACACGACGTAAAAACCGGTTTTTGTATCGAGTGTGTCTCAATCCATAGTACACGTAGTTGATACATGTTTGATACACGCCTGAGACAGCAAAGAAAATTCATCGTTTCCATATGATCTATATGCACACAAACTGAGTACACGCATACATATGTAATAAAACACTTATGTATCATCCGAGTATAACCCTCTGCTCTAATAGGACTATACAGGAAAATGTTCTAAAAAAGTGCTAAAAATAATGTTTAGGATGGTGTATCGAATGTGTATCATCGTGTTTCACCGGACAAACTGGCGATTTCCGCATACACTGATATTTTCAATTATTATGTTGCAAGAAAAACCCTCGAGAATCTTTCAGAAGCCATAAAACAGACTCCCTCACTACCACATGAGAGCCCTAACTGAGTCGTAGCATTCTAAAAGATTTGTAGTGTCCTTATGTAAAACTGACAGAAGTTTGATTTGAATAGCTCCTTCGCCCTAAGCTACTATTCATACAGAAAAATTGGGTTCTGATAGTCTTAAGCTTGCTTTCTTATCTTCCGAACCGGAATAAAACTTTTATACCTTTCCTAACAAAAATAATTTAAAAAAATTTATCTGAACCAAATGACTGCGATTCCTCAAATAAAAACTCTCAGCTGAGTAGCTGTGCTGAGGCCTGATGAAATCTAATCAGTCTGCCTACAGATTCGGACTCCGGCCGCACATACACTATTTCAACTATTGGTCAGCTGAGAGTTGTTGAGCGTAAAAGGTAAAGTTACTTTTAATCAAAACTATTTTATTATTTTGTTCAGTAAGGTATATAGCAAGGGTAGCCTTTGGTTGGGCAGGTAAGGAGCAAAGCTTTAAATTACTACCAGACTATTTTCCTGTATGGATAGTAGTTTAGGCATTATGGCATATACCTACATACATATATGTATAAAGTCAATGTTTGGCACTTTTCCATAAGTATCAATATATAGCATTTTAGAGAACGGGGTCGCACGCACACATATGGATTTCTGTTTCATGCCTTGGGGAATATTCTCGAGGGTTTTGAGACAAGATAAAATGTTTTGGGTTTTTTATTTAAACTTAAAGATAAATTTACAGCTTACTATTTTTGTACAAAAGTTTAAACACCGACATCAAGTAAATTCTGCTAAAAACCCTTCTTGTAAAGATGAAATTTCTTTATATGGATGTGATTTGGTGCGTTTACTCTACATAACCATGGCACGAGATTGCGACAACATATAGGTACGTCGGCCTTACGCTATAACTGAAGAAAGCTAGAGTTTAAAGTGGGTTAAAACATACAGCTGTGCCTATATACCATGGACTAGCCGAAGAAATAAAAATAGTAAATACTGCAGAGCAAGTGCACAAGTTCAAGAAACTGATAAAGAAGTTTGCACAAGAAAATTATTAACTAGTCACAAAAAAGAAGAAAATAAAAAAAGAAAAATTGGAAATAGGAGAAGTGCTCTTCACTAATACCAGCCCTAGGCAGGCGACATCCACAGACTTCTTGCATTGTCTTACTGCAGGAGTTTTTCATATAAAAGTTGCTTGTATTTTGTTCACACGCTATAATTTTCATTTTTCTATTAGAAAGAAAAGATATTTGGCTGCAATTTACTTTAACTTCATTTTGCTGTGGGAGCGACAGTTTTGGGCTTTAGGACCTGTTTAAGATGAAATTTTAGTTTTTCCTCCATGACGAGTATACAAAAATCAGTTAGAGTGAGCTCTTACTGCATGCTTCAATGTGTCGGTGCCTTCGGCGACTTCATGGCTTAATAGTCATAAATTTTGGTTTACTCTCATTCAAAATGGTTGCAAGAGTGTACTGGCCTTAATTCATAGATATACTTGGAAAACGGCCAACGGCTTTATTTATGATCATTCATATCTCCCACTCTACCTTCGATTGTTTTTCGAGTGCTGCCAACTTAATAGATTTTCCGTCAGATCTAACGGATTAGTATGAGGGAAAACGGCAAAAAGGTATTCTAACGGCTGACGGATGTTTTAACGGAACATTATTATTCAATCATTGAACCGAATTGATTATTTTTACAAATTGAGTAGTATCGGGTGAAAATGGTGTACGTTTCACAGCCGATAATTCTGATAAAGTCACATGTGCACAAAAACCCGCCACAAGTTTGGTGGTATCTAGTATGTATAGTATGTACATATTTTTCTGTTTTATTCCTATTGCAAATTATTGTCACTTTCAGAATTATAACCAGCACTCACCCTTTCTCTGCTTTGAGTGTTTGGGTATAGCTTTGCCTCCGCACTACATTAATGCTTGTCAAAGATAACCTAATAAGAAGATAGGAAGCAGCCGAACAAAATTTGAAAATTTTTCGTGTTTTTAGAATAAAACAAATAATGTCATATACTTCCGTATTTTGCATGAATGGGGGAAAAGAACTTGGCTATGCATTATTGTAGTGCGATTGAGACAACAAGTTAAAAACAAACATCGAGAGAACGTAGGATTACCCGAACGACAAAATCTTATTGAATCCCTCAATCTAAGTGCGAAGGGAAAGACAGACATAGCCTCTTGGGCATGGGACGAAAGGATGTCTAAGATGATGAATAAGTTGATGAAAAACGGAAATCAGGCATGTATGTTAGTAGTGCTAATATGCTTAGTATGCATGGTCAGCTATAAGATCCAAATGGTGAATCTCGAAGCCTATCCAGACTGAATTGGGCATATCTTAACCTTCATGTGGTCCCCTCTGACAGCGCCCATAAGATTGTATTACCTGTATAGGCCAAGTAAAATTCTTTTAGACGTTGCTAATAAGATCTAGGCCCGGCTTGAGTTACCAGTACCGTTTAAAAAAGAATATCTTGCATGAAGGTATGAAACTGAGAGTATTCATGGTCCATTGATCATGCTTTACGAAAGCTGTACCAAATGGGCGGCCCGACATTGACTAACTTGGTACTACGGGGTTAGAGGAGCCCTGGATAACAAGGTTTTATCCACCTCAACTTGGGATGGGCCCTTTATGGGAGCATCGTAGTGGCTGTGGTGTAGGGTGCCGTGACCTAAGATCGGCAGAGATGGGATAGGTCTCGCTTCTACCAGTAGGTTGATGTCATGCCATGCTCCTTTGGCATACTGGTACTCGTTGTTTCGACACGAGGAACTTGATTGTCCATTACAATCCGAGCATGAAGAATGCCGTGAGATTAAGCCATTCTTGGCAGGTGCTCACGTAAAACCTTGACAACTTTCTGAATCCTTCAAAATCCTATCAAACTATTCATAATAATGTACATCAAGTAACACTACCTCTATTTTTAAGAAAAAGATAAATTTCGCTTTGGCCAAGCCAAGGTGCTGAAAGGAGATATAAAGTTCCTCTCAAATAAAATTCTCATTTTTCCCGAAAATATCAGATAATCCAGCATGAGTTTCTCCCACTTTATCTTTTCACAGCAAGAAATTTGTAAACAGAAGCACATGCTGTTCAAATCTCATAGGATTACACCAACAAAATGTGTCCATTACAGCAACAACATGTGACCAAAGTCTGTTAATATGTAATTCATAAAAACCGGTTTTCACAAAAGCACAGGAATATTTATTTATTTATTTTATTTTATTTTATTTACTCTCATGTAAAAATGTGTTGATCGTTCACAAAGAATCTTTAAGTCCTTTATTGGCGCATTTACAATATTCAAATAGTGACATATCTTTAATAGAAACTCAATGGAATGCAATTAATTTCACAAAATGGACGAAAATAAGAGATACTGTGGAATTTTGGTCAGAGGTGAAAGAGTATGAAGATGCAACCGGCAATAATCCCTTTAAAGAATTGAGCGATTTTGCTTTCACAGTTTTGCTATTACCATATTCCAACGCTGAGGTGGAAAGGGTTTTCAGCGTTATGAACGGAGTGAAATCAAAACAGATATGGTTAATGCTATTTTAAATATACAATCAGGACTAACACGACGTAGAAAAATATGCTATACCTACAATTTGCTAGTTAAATTAATTAATATTGTTAGAACAAATCAAAGTTATAGTCAACCTTCGACCTCTACAAGCTTACCGGCCACATCACAGCCCGGAAGCACTGAAAGTGACTATGATTTTTATGTAGAGTATTAATTGATTTAATTATAAAAATACAATAAAATATATATTTTACTGTAGTATAACACATTCTATTTTATGAAACTATTTTACCAGATTTTATTGACGGAAAAAAAAATAAGTCTAGCAGATTTTTGACGGAATTTTATTACAAATTCAACGGGATTTCAAATTAATTATTGGCAACACTCCTGCATTACAAGCCGTGGTGCTTTTGCGAGGTGTTTACTGACACAACTCTCCTCATTATCACAATTAACGCTCTCTTAAATGTAGTTTCTTGCCAAATGCATCATAGAATCAGATCTTCTAACTTAAGTCCACATCAAACCAGACCAAACTATTTATCATCAATCCGGAAGAGTATTCATCATCCTAGATAGATATCTTTAATACCTTCTCAGATAAAAAAAAAAAAAACAACCCACCGTATCAACAACACGATACGTTTGTGTTACTATAAATTCGTAAAATTGATCAAGCTATTTGATCCTGTTGTGTTCGGTAATAGGGTCCTCTCCAAATCCAAGAAGCCGGTGGCACTCATTGTATGCTCTCTTCTGTATCCTACATAATTAAGTACACAAAATACTCTCTGTAGACAGTTGATGAGGTACCTTCAAATTGAAAACTCAGAAGAAATAATGTGTAAACAAAATGTATGTGAAATCATAAAAACAGTTTTATATGCTGATTTCAATCCAGCTTTCAAATACCCATGGTACATGAAAACAAAATATGTTTGATATGGCTACCCGAGATATGTTAGCATGTCGCTATCATTCTAGCGCAACAACAAAATTACAAATAAGATACCCAATCTGACAGAATTCATTTAACAATAACATTACGCTCCCCCGCTTGGTATGTCAGACAGACAGACAGTATAAAATTGGTCATACATTCTTATGTTAGGCTGTAAACCGTACACTGAAATTTATTCAAATCGAATAGAAGAGATTTATTTCCTATATCTAGAAACAGCGGCCTCGATGGACAGTAAATTCAAAAACGCATCACAATGTGGCTAAATTTAATGAAGCTGGATTTTGATCAGCGCTGAAACAATGCTTATTTAATTCCCAAGGCAAGGAAAGAAGAAAAAAAAGTACTAAAAACAATCAATAAATTTTCATTGCACTAAAACGTACTTTTTATTTACAAAAATGATTTATACCCAACAATTTTACACATTCATACAAAAAATAACTATACAGGCAACAACAATTCTTTCATTTTTGCAGTCCAGCTTACTTGCACACATACTAACTTAATATTAACATAAATACAGAGCTACAAAGGATGGAAAATACGCGCGCATTCAGTATCCTATCAAAATCGAAAGGTAAACTGCAGTCTTGTCTTGAAGCAAATTTAATTGCGCGATTTGTAGGGACTGGAAGCCATTTAAAGGCCAAAAATTCTCAGTACTCTTTAAATATGAAGCGTCGTAAAACATCCTTTGCTTCGTTTGTTAAACCATCTGGAAAACGGATATCAAATACGACAAGTAAATCTCCTCGCCTCGATGGTTCTTTGGGGAATGGAAGGCCTTTCCCATATATCCTTTTCACAGTATTTGGTTTAACAACTTCTCCTGTTGTATTCACTGTTATGCTCTCACCGGACAGAGTAGGAACTTTAACAATAGTACCGCCAAATGCCTGTTTCAATGAAATTTTCGCAGAATATTTTAAGTCACTACCATCTCTTTTGAATGTTGGATGTGGTTTGTCTCGGATTGTAAAAATTATGTCTGCTGGAACCTTTCCGGGTGTCTGATCACCTGCACGTTGGAAAGTAATTTTTGTGCCAGCCTTCCAACCTGGTTTAACTGTGATATTGAGCACTTTTACCTCCGTCCTCTGTTGACCATTTTGTTGCATTGCCAATCGTAAAATTTTCATTTTCTTCATACATCCTCGATCAACTTCTTCTAAACTAACGTAGAGATCATATTTGATGAGTGGATCCTGCATTTGTTGTTTTCTATTTCGTGACTGATCCGAAGATGCTCGTGGATTACCATGAAATTTATGTGAAAAGTTTCCTCCTTGTTTACCTCCACTTCCGGGAATTCCACCTTTCAGACCATCTTCGTCGTACTGATCATAAATATCTCTTTTCTTCTTGTCTGATAGAACTTCATATGCCTCCGCTATCTCTTTAAATCTCTCCTCTGCAGCTAGACTCTTATTTTTATCCGGATGATACTTCAGCGCCAATTTTCTATACGCCTTTTTAATTTCCTTATAAGAAGCGCCTTTTTGAATTCCTAATATTCTGTAGAAATCTTTTCTCATTTTTCAACAGTTGCTTACACAGATCTTTCTGGAATAAAAAATCGTAACACCAGAAATTCCAAACTGAAAGCTTTTCACGGCAAACAATATTTTCCTCCAACTTACCTTGCTCGAAAATTATTTTGTTGTGAATTTGATGCTGTTATTCCTGTTTTTTAATAACTAGGTTTTCTAGGATATTATTTGTTATCACACTGCTGCTTCTTCACGTTCGATTAAGCGTTTTTTTAATTAGAGAAAAATTACACAAAAACTTTTAATAACTGAATAACTTCTTCACTTCTTCAAAACTTTGGTTGAACTTGAAATGTGAAAGATCAAGATATACTATACTATATTTCTAGAAGTTTCTAATAGTTTCAATTTAATCATTCCCACTGATCATTCCAGAAAATCTTGTACCAAAACCAAAGTTCTTAACAAAAAGAAAGACAAGATTTACGACTGTTTTACATCTAAAATGTGCACGCCTAGAAAAGGAAAGAAAGAAGGATAAAAAATAAAAAAAAATAAACTCTCTTTAAACTTTTCGAATAAAACAAATGATTCATTTTAAATAATAAATAAATGAGAAGGGTCGGAATTTTCAGATTTTACTCTAATAAAATGTTTCCGCGCTTTTGTGAAAACAGGTTTTTCTGAACTATTGAGAGTTTGGTCACGTTTGGTTACATGTTGTTGCTGTAATCCTATGATATTTTGTACTACCCACACGAGAAGTTTTTAGAGAAGGAAGGAATTTCCTCCCCTTGTGCTTAAACGTACCAGCACAAAATGATGCTCCGCGGTAATTCCTTATATGATTACCGAAATTAATTGAGTGCGTAATCAATTCAGTTACAGTTTTTGATATAAACAATAACTGTACCTATCACAAATAACACGTAATGATAATTAAATTATTATATTATCACCTCAAATCTCAGGTAAATAACTGGACAGCCGACCGATTAAAAACTTCGTAATATTAAAATGGTCGGAGCTAATTTGCTTCCAGTAGTATTTGTATGCTGCCCGCACTCCCGACCCGATTGAAACTTTGTAGCACGGAATTTTTCCTACCCCCGAATACTTCTCACCCGTAAAAACTAATAATCTTCCGCTTGTGAACTTTGGGCCCTAGCTTTAAAGAGCACGTGTGGCGTGCTTCTGTTTACATTCGTTTTGGACTACAGCAGTGTTGGGAGATCAAAGGAATTCTGTCACGTTGTGGGAAGTTTCACCCTCAGAAAATTGCAAAAGGGAATAATAGCGTCTCCTTGGACAAAATCGTGGAGAAAATTATACATCCAAAATTCCAAAAATATTATCTTAACTTTTACACAAAACATTGAATTTATTTGCATAATTAAGACAAAATTAATTGAGCATGGCATATTACTAAAATATAAATACAAAAAAATATAAGCAAATATCAAACACTTTTGAAATAAAAGCTTTGAGAACTTGATTAAGTATAAGCAACAAGCGTACCCCATTGAGATGGAAACCCATCACTTCTAAAAGAAGTGCAATTTAAGCGTTTTCTTAGGCATCATTTGGAAGTTCTATCCAGAAAAATTAGCAAAGGCACAAGTAAGTAACAACTTTACAGCCATTACTTGGAAGCTCTTTAGATGATTATTTGATGAGCTCCAGTAGACGTGCAACAAGAGCTTATTCCATTTAATCTTCAACTGTAGGTTTTTCCACTATTGTACGAAATAACGCATTGCTCATTTTTAAGTATTCTACTGAAGCGCTTCTTCGGAAGCATGCCCCGCTGCCTTTCTGTACTGTTCTCGGTAAGCCTTGAAGGCCTGTTATGAGATTAAGGAAGAAGCACTACAATGATTATTCAAAAGACTCATTAAAGATTTTCAACAGACATCTTCAAATATTTTCTTCACCCATCATTTAGCATACATCCTGGGATGCTTTTTTTAGAACAGTGAGAGATTAATGCTCTTTTTACCAATGAGACCCTCCAAAATTCTTCGTATAAGTAACACAATTTAATGAAGAATACGAATAACACGACACGAACATACTTTTATAGAGGAAGAAGGCTTTCTCATGCCTGAGCTTTTTGCTTAACTGTTAGATATAGGTATATGTAATTTATTAGAAATTGTTATCAGTAAAACTGAATTTGTTTTGAAAAATTACTTTAGTTGTTCCTTCCAGTGTATTGCTATGGGTTTCATCCCAGGGACAAAATGTGGGAATTTGCATCATAATCTGTGGAAGAAATGCCCAGAAATTCCCATTTTGGAGGTAATTTTTATCACAACCACCTCCCAACACTGATCAGCTGTGTAAAGAAAGCAAAACCGAAGCTGACTGATATTGGTCTTACTGGGAATACTGGTATTTATGCAGCTGAGCAGAGAGCCTCACTAAAGTTAAAACAGAACTATTTTTGCTAATAATATGTAACTGAAAAGAAATGGTAAACGCACCTTTCTTCACACCCACTGGCCTTCAATTCAACAACCTAACTATAACAGCACACTTAGCAGATAACACACAAAAAACTTTACAAGACTCAGACTGGGACACACGCGACTCACTCATGGACGCATAATATGCAGGACACCCAGAACCCTCTGTGCTGTATATAACACCTCCTTTTCACTTGCCCCATGTGCAGAAAATTCTTCAATTCCACAGACCACACAGTGATCCTAGACTCTTCCCAACCAGGAAATTCCGCCCTAGTTCGTCTCCTGCGCCATCTTAACTCCCCATTCTCAATTTAAATATAAGTTAGATAATAAGGAAATAGACTTCAGTAGTCCCATCGCCACCTCGCTCAACCAACCAGCCCATCCTTAACTAGCCCGCCAAACCACTAACAGTATCACAATATTAAATATTAAAAAAAAAACATACATATTATTAGTTACCTATGTTTGTGGATTGACTGTGTTCTGTTCGCAACGCATATAGAAAGTTTCAACGAATTTTATATTTTATTATTTACCAATTTTCTTGGTTGGCATAACTGTGCCGGAAATAATACAAATCTCTGTGTGGGAAAATTCATTTAGTATATTCTTCAATTTCGCACACGTTTTTAAACATATGATTCAATCTAGAAACGTTAATGTTCTTTGGATTAAACTTTGAGGAACATATTAAAAAATAGAAATATGATTTAGATGTCGGTAAAATTAAACAGAATCTTTTTCATTACTACATTAAACTGTGTGACGAGTTAAAGGGAAGATTTGATTTTACAGATAGCCAGTTGCGTCTGCTAGAGTACATAGATCCTAAAAAAAATGAAGAACTTGCTACTATTTTTCCCTTTTTTGGAAGCATGCCAATTTAATGAAACCTATTCAGAAATACTGAACGATAAATGGAGGTGTTTAAAAATTGTTTCAAAGGATAAAATCCAATAATATTTTGAAAGAAATTTAGTAACAGGCTGGAAAAAGTTGGCGAAGGTATTAACATTTTCGAAGAATGCATGTTTAAAGAACACAGCGAATATATGTGTATTTTTGCATCCTTACCTCATAGCACAGTATACAGAACAAGTGCACAAGTTCAAGAAACTTATAAAGAAATTTGCATGTATGATGTGTAAACGGAGTAGGTTATTTAATTAACTTGTCACAAAAAAGAAAAGAAAAAAAGAAAAATTGGGAATAGGCTCTCTGTGGAGGTGCCCCATTTCTAGTTAATCTTAATAGTCATAAATTTTAGTTTACTACTATTTATCATCAATCTGGAAGTGTATTCATCAACCTAGATAGATATTTTTAATACCATCTTAGATAAAGAAAAAATTAATTGAAACAACACTCACAGCAGTATTTTCCAATACGATACGATTGTGTTACTACATATAAATTCGTAAAATTGATCAAGCTATTTGATCCTGTTGTGTTCGGTTATAGGGTCCTCTGCCTCTCCTAATCCAAGAAGCAGATGGAACTTATTGTATGCTCTCTTCTGTATCCTACATAATTAAGTACACGAAAATACTCCCTGCAGATGTTTGATGAGGTAACTTAAAATTGAAAACTCAGAAGAAATAATGTGTAAACAAAATGTAATGTGAAATCATAAAAACAAGTTTTATAGGCCGATTTCAACCCAGCTTTCGATTACCCATGGCCCCATGGTACACAGAAAATAGGGTATGTTGCCATGCCATGTGGCTATCAGTCTAGAGCAACAACAAAATTACAAATAAAAGATACCTAATCTGACAAAATTTATTTAACAATAACAGCGCTCCCCCGCTTTGGTATGTCAGACAGACAGACAGTATCAAATTGGTCATACATTCTCATGTTAGGCTGTATACCGGGACTGAAATTTAATCGAATCGAATAGATATATTTCCTATATCTAGAAACAGCGGCCTCGTAATAGAATTGATCATAGACAGTAAATTTAATGAAGCTGGATTTTGATCAGCGCTGAAACAATGCTTACTGAATTCCCAAGGCACCTTCGACTACTCTGGCAATCGTATGAAGGAAAGAAAAAAAAGAAAAACAATCAATAAATTTTCATTGTACTAAAACGTACTTTTTATTTACAAAAATGAATTATACCCAACAATTTTTCACATTCATACAAAAATGAACTATCACAGGCAACATCAATTCTTTCATTTTTGCAGTCCAGCTTACTTGCACACATACTAACTTAAGATTAACATAAATACAGGAGTAGAAAGGATGGAAAAATACGCGCGTATTCAGTATCCTATCGTAAACTTAAATTAGAATCAACGAAATAAACTCCACTTGCTATTGCAGTATTGAAATAAGGTAAACTGCTAAGTCTTGTCTTGTCTTAGAGCAAATGAATGGCAGAAGTTTCTTTCCTCAATATAATCGCGCGATTTGAAGTGGCTAGAGGCCATTTAGGATAAAAATTAAGTCCGTTAACCTAAAAATTCCAAATTCTCTCACTTTAATTAGGAAGAACGTCTCGTAAAATATCCTTTGCTTCGTTTGTTAAACTATCTGGAAAACGAATATCATATGAGACAACTAAATCTCCTCGCCTCGATGGTTCTTTGGGGAATGGAAGGCCTTTTCCATTTATTCTCTTTATAGTATTTGGTTTAACAACTTCTCCTGTTGTATTAACTGTTATGCTCTCACCGGACAGAGTAGGAACTTTAACAATAGTACCGCAAAGTGCCTGTTTCAATGAAACTTTAGCAGCATATTTTAAGTCACTACCTTCTCTTTTGAATGTTGGATGTGGTTTGTCTCGGATTATAAAAATTATATCCGCTGGAACCTTTCCGGGTGTCTGATCACCTTCACGTTGGAAAGTAATTTTCGTACCAGCCTTCCAACCAGGTTTAACTGTGATATTGAGCACTTTTTCCTCCTTCCTCTGTTGACCATTTTGTTGCATTGCCATTCGAGAAATTTTCATTTTTTTCATACATCCTCGATCAACTTCTTCTAAACTAACGTAGAGATCATGTTCGATGGGTGGATCCTGCATCTGTCGTTTTCTATTTGGTGATTGGTTAACATTAAATGATTGTGACCTAAATGCTCCACCAGGACCACCAGCACGATTACCTCCCATTCCCATTTGTTGGTAAATATCATTCTCGTCATCCATAAACATATTGGTACCTTCAAACATTCTCTGCGGATCGTTGCCAAAGAATATTCCAAACGGATCCGAAGACCCAAAGAACTGTGCAAATGTTGCGCGTGGATCACCATGGAATTGATATGAGAAGTTTCCTCCTTGTTCACCTCCACTTCCGGGAATTCCACCTTTCAGACCATCTTCGCCGTACTGATCATAAATATCTCGTTTCTTCTTGTCTGATAGAACTTCATACGCCTCCGCTATCTCTTTAAATCTCTCCTCTGCAGCTGGACTCTTATTTTTATCTGGATGATACTTGAGCGCCAACTTTCTATATGCCTTTTTAATTTCCTCATCAGTAGCGCCTTTTTGAATTCCTAAGATTCTGTAAAAATCTTTTGCCATTTTTACAACAGTTGCTCACACAGATCTTTCTGGAAGAAAAAATAAAAAAAAAATCAGTTTTCTTGCCAACCAATCTCAAACTGAAAACGTCAAGAAAAATGACATCACACTCTACATCTACACACTGCGGACGTATGTACATACATCAGAAATTTCTCGGTTTGTTCACGGGGGCTTACGTACATCCAAGGCAAGCCAAAGAAGAAAAAAAAATCGATCAAATTGGAGCGTGCCCCTCTTTCAGGTTACAATTAAATTGAATAGAAACTACCACAATTTAAATTATCAATGGCCATCTAATTTTAATAACACTTTGGCAATAAATTCTACTAACGACGCGACAATGAAATCGTAACACCAGAAATTCCAAACTGAAATTTTTTCACGGCAAACAATATTTTGCTCCAACTCACCTTGCTCCGAAATATTTTGTTGTTAATTTGATAGCTGTTATTTCTGTTTTGTTTTTTAATAACTAGGTTTTCTAGAATATTTTTTATTATCCCACTACTTCTTCACGTACTTCACTTTAATTAGAGAAATATTACACAAAATACTATTAATACCGAAATTCAACTGTCTCTTGTTCACCTCGTCAAAACTTTCGCTGAAATGTGAAAGATACAATGGCCGCGCCTGTATTTATAAAAGATATTAATTTCTCGAAGTTTCTAGTAGTTTCGATTTATTCATTCCAGAAAAATCTTGTACGTGCGTTCTTTAACTGACATTTGTTGGAATTTTTGAGCAGAGAGCTCCGAAGTCCGGACCGAATGGGATTGGAAATGCATAGAAAATGGAACTTGAATTAGCCAGTTGAAGGAAATCGAAAACTGTATTCTCACATATTTTATAATTCCCAATTTACGGGAAATCTGATTGGGATCAATTTCTTATGAACCTCCTGTTAGAATTTTTTGTTCGGCAAAATTATTTAGGTACTGTTTTACGGGATAGATGATTTGTTATATTGCAATTGAAGCAAAAAAGAACATGCATATCATACCGTAAAATTTCAATGAAAGTGCTTCAAGCAAGCAATGGGTGAAAAGATTTGAAAAATGCATGATACAAAGGTTAACAAGTATGGCCCTTTGAGAGAGCTTTTTGCGTTGCAACATAATTTAGAGATAATTCATTTCCAGCAAATTTGTTTTCAGTTTTGAGTGTTATATTGATTGAAAGATATTTTGAGAATATTGAAATATTTAATAACACATTAGTTTCTTCGGGAAAAGTAATTATGTGCTGGTTCCCATTCCAAAAGAAATTCCCAATTAGAAATCTTTTCACTTTGGTAAGAGGGATTTAAATGGGGACAAACAAATTTTGTGACCTTTGTCTCCAAGTGACGTAAACATCCAATTGATAAATGAATCTGCCTTATTAACCTTTGTGAAATATCTTTTGCATCGAGGAGCTCATCTCTTATTAGTTAGGTTCTATACTTTTAATCAATTAAATTCGACGTTAATGTATTCTCGCTCTCACATTAGCTTTAGATCGCAGTTTGAATAGTGGGAGATATACTTACGAAAATTTAAGTTATCACATACATATTGATTCAAGATTGAATCTGGTTACGATCACAAAACGCTTGGATTTTTTCTAATTCGAGCAAAGCTTATATGGAAATTGACATAACTAGCAAACTTTAGACGATTTGACGTCTGCGCAGATTTCTTGAAAATTATTGCTGTTCAAATACCACTTCTTGTATACGCAGATTGAGATAAAATTAGATTGGCTCAAATCGACTGCACTTGACGAGCTGAGCCAAGTTGAAATGATTAGCGAACCTAATGTCATAATGCCGGTTGGGTAAGGAAAATAGCTATTTATATTCCATAATATTCCTGTTAAACAAACCAAAAAGAAACTACACGCTTTTCAGGAGTTTCTTTAGCTTATTTTTGGATTTGCTTTTTCCAACAATTTTCAATTAATCTAAATCTAACATAACTCTAACACAACGTTTTCAGTTTGTTAAAATGACATAAAGCGTAACATCTTATTTCATTGATTACTGAATACTTATGATATATTCTCATTTTATTTTTTCAATATGCTTATTAATAACGATTTCCATCGATCACATTTTCTGGCAAAAATGTTACACTCCTTGCAGTGGTAAACTGAAATCGTTCCATTGAGATGCAAAAAGTGTACGTCAAAATGACCCTGATCAAAACCATCGAGAAGTACCTTCCAAGCCATGAAACAGAATCGCTCACTACTACATGAGAGCCCTAACATAGTCCTAACATTCTAAAATATTTGCAGTGTTCTTATGTAAAACTGACAAAAGTTTTATTTGAATAGCTCGTGCTCCCTAAACTACTATTCATACAGAAAAAATTGTCTTCTGATAACCTTAAGCTTACTTTCTTATCTTCTCAACCCTAGTCAAATTTTTATATCTTTCCTAACAAAATTTTTTTTTAAAAATTTTATCTTAACTAAATTACTACGATTGCCTAAACACAAACTCTCAACTGAGTAATAATTGCATATGTGAATGTGCCGTGGACCGATTAATTCGTATCAATCTGCCTACTGACTGGGACTACGGCCGCACATACACTATTGCAACTATTACTCAGCTGAGAGGATTGAACGTAAAATGGTAAGGTTACTTTTTAATCAAAACTATATAATTATTTTATTTAACAAGGTATACAGTAAATGCGGCCTTTGGAAAGATAAGGAGTTAAGATTAAAATTACTGGAAGACCTTTTTCCTGTGTGGATAGTAGTTTATGATTTATGGCGTATATAAAGTAAGCGTCTAGTCACTTTTCCATGAAAATCAATATAAGGCAGTTTAGAGAATTGGACTACCACACATATAGATTTCTGTTTCATGGCTTGGGATGTATTTCTCGAGGGTTTTGCCGTAACCCCCGGAATATAATACAAGCCATGAAGTCGCCGAACGCACCGACCCATTAAAAGGCCTTAACGTGCGGGTACAGCATGCAGTAAGAGCTCACTCTCACTGCTTTTTGTATACTCGTCATGGAGGAAAAACTAAAATTTCATCTTAAACAGGTCCTAAAGCCCAAAGCTGTCACTCCCACAGCAAAATGAAGTTAAAATAAATTGCAGCCAAATATGTTTGCTTTCTAATAGTTTTAAAAAAATATAGCATGTAGAACAAATTTACGGCAATTATAGCGTTTGAACGAAATACAAGCAACTTTTATATGAAAAACTCCTTCAGTAAGACAAGGCAAGAAGACATCGCCTGCTGACCGGCCCGCTGCTCTCTTTTTTCGACTTTGTTCATGGCTTGTATCTTGCGGGGTTACGGTTTTTCCCGTTCTTATACTCGAAAAATCAGCGGTGTTACACTGCTAAATGTCATGCAACATCGGATTCAGATATCCATCTTCTACTATTGCTCCACCAAATTTATCCGAAATCACACCAAAATTTTGCAAATTATAATTTTTATCATTTTTACGTTATTTGTGATGTTGTTTTTCTTGGATAATTTCGATCTGCCAATCTGAGCTATTACCCCCATTCTCACACTTTAGTAGTTCCATTGATTGACGTGCACTTTTCTTAAAATATCAATGGAAATCGGTATTAGTTGTTCAAATGAATATGACAATTGTATTCTTTCTTACCACATAATTAAGAGAATTAAAATAAATGAAAGGACCTAATCTATCGCAATTGCAATTCGTATAAATTATATGGGAAATATCCTATAAAGACACCCACGAGCACTGGTAAATGGCTCGCGTCAACCACAGCTGATTTTGTTTATGTTTTTCTTTGGTGGACATATGAGGTTAAAGATCTTATATCACTTTTTTCCTACTTTAATTATTTGCGGATTTTAGCGTCTGTTTTTAGACAAATTTCCGCAATGAGGTTGCAATATAAAAATGGAAAAAGCGTGGGGAAAGTGATCTAAAGCATTTATCAACTGTGCTCTGCAAGCAAAGTTAAAATCATTCTAAGTAGTTTTTTTTCTGTTAATGTTTGACCGAGCATGAACTTCCTTGTCTTAAAATGTGTCGTTTTTATTCTTTACAATTTAAAGAAATTTGTTAATATAAGTTTTTGCGGAAGCCTCAATCTTCCAGAGATTTTAATGAATTCCACTTATTTAATTTGTGATTGTCATAATTTTAAACCTCGTTTATTTTTAATCATTTTAAAACTTAGAGGGCTCAGTACCAAGATTTGCAAGTTTGAACATTTTTCAATGCGAATTTCTGGCAAATTATTTGCAGCAGAATAATGATTTATATCTTAAATCAAAGATAATGAAGAGGTCAAGCGAAAAACATCATAAAAAAATTGTATGGGAGTGGAGATATTAGCTCGTGATAACATGTAAAAAATGGTATGAAATTTACCATAAATGGCACAAGAACTAGATGTCGCATGGCATACCAGAGCAGAGTATACATATTGTGAAATGGGTATAGTGCATTTTGGAATGGACCGTAACATGTTTTAGAGCGTGCCGAAGGCAAACGTTTTTATAATAGCAGTTTTGTATACTACATTTGATTGACTTCCTCAACACTTCAGATACGAAAAAATATGAATCACTCGACGTTACATAATTTCAAATGTTGTGGTCCATTCCGGAATATGAATTTTGTATACTTTTTGTGCCATCTATGCTTCTACACAATAGTTTCGGCCGGTTACATTCATGCCAACTTCAGTCTCCCAACTTTCGCTACACACACTCATTAAAATCGTACAACTGGGCCATCCTCAAGTCTTACAATTTGCTTGAGCGTGTGTAGCGGCTTTAAGACTTGATAAGAAGTAGGAGTAGTAGTAGTAAGAAAAATTTAATTTTTAATTAACGGAAATATTAACACAATAAAATATATAGGAGATAAGAAACCAGCCCATATATAGTGCTGATCATTCTAGTTTTATTCGGTAAATAAAAGATAACATCGATTATCATTCCGTGTATCCAGTGGAGCCAATGCGTATTCATCCTTTATCTCGCCGCCGACTATAAATTATTAAGATTAAACTTAAAAAATAATAAAACCCCCGAATCTAGTGAAACTTTACATAATACTATAATCGCAATTTTCAACTAGGTTCAAGCGGTTCAAGGGAGAATAAGTCTGAATACCTCCCTCAAATCTCTTAACTTGGTTTAATCAATTCAAATTAATCAAATAAACTATTCGCTAGTTAAATAAATACAAAAATCTCTGCACAACTATAACGTACCTAACAAATTTATTCTTCAGAACACCCAAACCCCAAACAGAATTAACAAACGACTCCAACTTACCGAATACCGAAGAAAAACTATTCTTTCGGAATGAAAAAAACGACCCCATCCCATCATACATACATCAACGAAAATTTTTCATTATAAACTTACCATAAAAAACGACATACGTAATATGTACAAAAAATTCTTCTTTTCCTCTATCCACCACCCACCACCCTCAGCCAACAGCATTTAATCAGGCTTTTCTCCACATGGGGGGTACTTTTTTCTACTTTACTTCCCGCCCCCGGGGCGAATAACAAAACGCTAAAAGTGGGAGCTATTGGCGTTAGTAGGTCTGTTTAATGAACTTGAGAGCAGCTCATAGCAGAGCAGAGCAGTTGAACTTAGGTTAACTGTCATGTCAACTTGAAAGTAGAGCAGAAAAGAGCAGAAAGGAGCAAAAAAGAGCAGAAAGCTCATTAAACACCCTTTTCTGAAATTTTTTGAGAGCTGTCAAGTAGACCTGTCAGATTTTATCAACAGAAGGTAATCCAATTCGGTATACTTACAATTTACTTCCTATACAAAAAGGAGTATACTTTCATCCTTTCACTATACTATACAAAAAGAAGTAGACTATTGCGCGCGACCGAAAATTAAGCTCCGGAAGAGTTATCATTGAACATACTTTTGGTTTGCTCAAACAGAGGTTCAGGCAATTATATTATTGCAAACTAAGAGGACATACAAAATTTAGCCATTTTGTACGAGCATGTGTTGTGTTGCATAATCTATGTGATGATAACGAACCTTGCTACAATGGAAAGATTTGCACAGCCACCTGAGGAAAATAATGAACAGAAGGCACTATGTCCTGACAGCAGTATACCACCTAATACCACCAGACAAACCAACTTTGTGCACAACTGAATGCAGCAACGAATAAAAATTAAATACACAACATTTAATCACGTGTTTTTATTTTGAAAATAATTCCAAAACCCTTGCGGTATGTCATTTTTCCTTGTCATTTGTTGCGTCCTCTCCTCATACTCCTCATATGCACTTACTTTTCTCTCACTATATTCTGGCTTAGCCTTTTCTGCCCGTTCTTCCTTTGCTTCCGCCTTTGCTTCCTTTAATTTAAATTCTTCGGCTCTTTGTTCCCTCCATTCGAGGATCTGTTTGGCAGCATCTCCAGTTTCTGCAGTACTTTCGTGTGTGCTTGCTCGCTGAATATCTCCTAACGGAGTAAAGTCGTCTATATATTCATCAGCAGGAGCATCCGAATCCGTTAATCCAAATGACCTCGACATCACCTACGTATAAAATTTCATATCTAAAATTATACAATATTAAAGTTAATTTTATATAAAATGAAAACAAAAGATATCATTATTACCAGTTTTTAACCTATTTGCCGTATTTGGTAACAGCTTGCAGATGAATATGCTCCATGTAAACATTAATCGCAATTATTATATAAATTATTTCACTAGAATTTATATTTTCTTTTCCAAAAAAACCGAAATTATTTGAATTGTCTTCAGAACTGTCAACACAATTTACAGTTGTCAAATGTCTGCTCTAAGTTACTCCTTCGTAAAAGGTAGAGCAGAAAATCTGACCCTAGGTCACTCTAGTTCACTTTAGAGCAGAGTCATTAAACACAGTTCAGTGGACATGAGAGCACTTTAGAGCAGTGCTCTGAACTCATTAAACACGGTTTACTGCTCTTTTCTGCTCTAGAGTAACCTAGAGCAGCCCAAGCATTAAACAGACCTAGTGCCGAAAACGGTTTCTGTAGGCGGCGGCTCGGCGTGAAAAAAACCAAAAATCTATTGGTACAGTTGTCGTGGCTGCTGAAACGGGAAAGAAGCGAAAACCTAGTGTCAGTTTTCTAGCAGAACTCCACACGAAAAAGGAAGCATACTGCAATATGTGGGCCTCTACCGACATCCTCGTGTAATAATTCACCATTTTCTAGTGTTATCTTGGCAGTACTAGGTATATTATCAGCTGATTTTAACTATTTGCACCTCAGTTTAATATGGCGTATAAAATGTATTCTTCACACATGTGTACAATGTCCGGTGAGTTAAATTCTTTAGAAATTTATCAACTTTCTGTGATCAAAAATCAAGTTAAAAAATTTAATTAGCTCCGGTAAAAATACATAAAGTAAAGAAGCTGTGGTGAATTCGGTATTGCCGGATTTGTGAAGTTCAAAGTGTTTTTTTTCTGTTTTTGTTATGTCAAAATTCATTTTGTTGTGAAATTTTTTTTCTAGTGTTTTCCAACTAGCAGATAATTTTGAATATTCTTCGGAGCTTGAAGCATTTTATTGAAAATAAAAGTTTGGTAAGAGAATAGTTTTTTATATATTAAAAAATTAATTTCAAATATAGAATAAAAATACCGCATTGCGGAGCGGAATGCGGACTCGTGAGAAAATTTAAGACTGAAGTTCGTTTATATCTAGTTACATAGAGCGCCTAGGCAATTGGGGTTTTTTATTGATCATTGCTAATGCTATCAAAGTTTTGAACATATTTTTTTTACCCCACAGATAAATTATTACCAATAAGGACTTGAAAATAATTGAAAATTGGATGTGTGCCAACTATATTCGTGTCCACCCAACCCTATTTTGGTCTTATAATAGCATTACGTTATATTACTCATTCATACCGGCTTTTATTAGAGCGCTAAAGTTATTAATAACTAAATCCAAAGAATCGGAATATGTAATGAAACTGCAGCGGAGAATGCACCATCGTGTAGGTATGAATAACTGCAATCTATTTGTAATGGACACAAAGTTCGGCAACATCAATTAGAATAAATCAATTGAAATATTTAATAGAAATCCTTTCAAGAAATTCAAATTCTTCAAATTTCGTGTATATACTTTCGACTCGTGGAGACGTGTCTCTAGAAATTTTTATTATAAACATAACTATAAACATCAATTTATTTGAGTACCCGTGGCAAAGGCCCGCATAGCGCTGGGCACATCATAGATAGTTACATGGTAGATTAACATTGTAGCAAAATAAACGATAAAAGTACAGATATAGGCACTTAGAATATATGATCTCCGGAGACCCTTTTGGTCTCCATGGACAAAAGTCTGTCGCCGTGTAGATTCAGCTTAATGGGTTAAACGCAGTGGCGACTACGACGGCCAACGGCACTGCAGATTCTTATGTAATACATGCTCCATAAAACGTTCCTGGATAAAATTGTTCCTATTACTGCAATGCAATAGTCTGCCGTCGCAACTGTGTTTAAGCCTTTAGTTTGTTATTCCGTTTGTAACGCACAGAAATAATGCTTGTAGAGCAAAATGGGTTGGACACCCACGCATAATATTTAAAGTTATTTTGATTTTTGCAATGCCGCCCTGCCTGTCTACCTGTTTGTCTGTCTGCCTGTCTGTCTCAAAAGCGCATGCACTTATAAGGCTAAAATTTTGCACACGGGCTTTAAAAAAAAAGCAAATTTAATCTCGAAAATGGAACCAATACGACAATTTCTTCGTAGGGTTGCCATGAAAAATTTCGTTTTTCACTATATACTCTATAGGCATTGCCTGAGAAAGACTCTACGTAGAGAGCTGAAATTTGGTGCAGGATGTTTGCATAGCAATAGTAAATACAAGCTCAAAATTTGACTAGATTTGGCAGTCCCTTCTTCGTGTTTCCATACAAGACTTTGGGTTTTCACGATATATTTGGACACTGCCTGAGAAGAGATCTGACAATTTGATACACAGTCTTTTCATAAAAATAGTAAATAAAATTTCAAATATAAACTAAATGGGACAATCCCTTCTTAATGTTGCCATACAGAACTTTGGGTTTTCACTTTATTTAACTTTTATTTTCATCTAGGGTATTATAGTATTGGTCTTTGACCAATTATAACTTTTTCTCTTGTTATACCCTAGATGATGAAATGATAGGGTATACTAAGTTTGTCATTCCGTTTGTAACGCATAGAAATAATGAGCAAAATGGGCTGGACACCCACGTATTATATTAAAAGTTATTTTGATTTTTGCATGTCCGCCTGTTCGTCCGTCTGTTTGTCTGTCCGTCCACCCAGAGTACTGCACAGATACTTGTTTTTCAAGTAGTACTTGACCTGCAGGTATAGTGCCTTTGATTGAACTGCAATACCTGTATCTGCACAGTTCAAGTATAATAACTTAACCTGTAATTGCAATTATAGGTAAGCAGGTATATCTGCATGGACAGATAACTGGTAGAGCAGGTAATGCAGATAAACAAGTAATGGCACTTGTGACTTTGTAATAAACAAAATGCGGAGAAAGGGTAGGAATTTTTAAATTTGTGTTTGGATTACAACGGACAAAAATGATTCCACATTCGGAATAAGGACACTCAGTAGAGTTGTCTCCATAAAGGGACGAAAAAGGACCAAAGCCTTTTTTCGTCCTTCTTGCAGGACTTTCTCTAAGCGTCCTCTTAATAATCTTTTCCAGTGAAAGAGGATGAATAACCGAGTAACTCGACTAACTAATTTCGCTCAATTATTCAAAATTGGTACGGTACGGATATATGAGTGTGGAAAAAATCAAAGGAGTTACAATTTTACACAGCTTTCTGCAAATCATAGTCTTAATGCGGAAATAAATTAAGTAATTAATTAATTATCCATAAATCATCACTTAACCGTAAATCACTTCCCGTTAACCACGAAATTTAATAGAAGACCATGGTCTAAAAAAATGGAATTAGCGAAGCCTTTTCCTTCAACGCACATTAAATCTTATCCGTATAATTCATAGCTGTAGATATGTAAACGAATTGAATCATATTACAACACAACAGGAAAGTACATACGTCGATAACAGAGTTTGCCTTATCTACGCACTTCATAGTTAACTTCTTATAATTTGTAATCTAAATTCTTATAATTTGTAATGTTAAATCGCATGTATGTAGCTATATTTTAAAAAAACTTCGTGCTGATGTCAGCATTTATCCTCAAGTACAATTCGCATAAACTTGTTTATACGCATTTATTTGTTGTAGTCTATATTGCCCAGATTAATACTGTTCAATTAGAAGGTCGAAACTGTATTTATAGTAATTTGTAATAAGCCAATCCCCGCAGATTTGTTACCCCAAGAAACATATCCATTTCTTGTAATACACAACATTGTCTTTCAATAAGTGTTTGTTTGAAGCAGATTATTGTATTCCTGCGCAGGTACCTGTCAATTTGATCTGATACTACAAGTACAGGTATATTGTTGTACCTGCACTTGCAGCCGCAGGTAAGTAACGCCACATTAACTGTACTTGTTCATAACTTGAGTACTTGTACCTGCGGCTGCAGTACAGGTAACAATACGTTACTTACCTGTGGCTGCAAGTGCAGGTACAGCAATATACCTGTACTTGTAGTATTGGATCAGATTCACAGGTACCGGCGCAGGGCTGCAGGTACCCATGCAGCGCGATATACAGATTAACAAGGTATGACTATCCGGCACCATAGATTCGTCATTTTCTGTGTTAGTCGATTCGCATGACGCGTTCCTTTAAAAGTGAAAAATATAAAGTTTAATATTTATGCAAATTTATTCTACTGGATCCATTTAAAATCTTAAAAAAAATATCATTTTACTTTCTAAACATAAAGATAAATTGATGGAAGATTACTAGAATTGTATTCCACATTTTAATTTGCCACTAACCCCACTTTTTACACTACGTTATGGTGCATTGCAAATTTGCATTCTATTTGAGAAAATTACGATTACCACTAACTAATTTCACTATAGAAATAATAAAAAGATCTTAAATAATCAATTAGGAGTGCAAATCACAATATTTCAGTCTTATTTTGCATTTTTTTTCGATAAAACTTTCGTGGCACTTTGTTTTGATCCGAACTTATTTCCCTGAAATGAGGTTTAAACTAACAAATTCAATGTATATTTATGGTAAGAAACTCATATTATATTTATTAAAACATTTTCAATGGATACAGTTTAATAAATTTACATAAATATTATTACTTTATTTTTCCCATTTTAAGACTCGATTCGTGTGACGTCACACACACTTGACAGCCCGGACAATCATACCTTGTTACTCTGTATATCGTGCCCATGCTGTACTCTAGTTCACACGATAACTCTAGAACGAGTTCACTTAGAGATCTGAAATTTTGCAAATCGATCTGCTTTTAGGAGCGGAATTATGAATATTATGAGGATTATGAAAGGTCTCCAGAAACACCAATCGCGCAAAATAGTACTCTCTGTGAAATGTAGATTTACATTCGAAAATGGGACCTGACAACGCGGCGACGTAGAGAGCGGAAATTTTGTACACAGCGTTTTCATAGAAATAGTAAATATAATTTTTAAAATAAACTAAATCGGGCAACTTCTTCTTAGTGTTGCTATATAGGAATGTAGGATTTTTACGTATAATGTGAAAACGATCAGTCCTAGACTCTTCTATTGTATCGGAAATTTGTTAAGAATATGAAATCCTATAAAATTAGTCATAATCATTTTTACTGTCCGAAATATATGCGAAAAACCACTTCATCAATCAAACTTGCGAATTTACATATGGGCATTCATCTAGGGTATCATAAGAATTGGTGTTAGACTAATTCTAGCTTTTTTACTTGTTTTTTATTGAATTCAAATTAAAATTAAATTCAAGTTATATGTAAGTCAGTCTTGTTCTCTCCAAACTTTCTCGTAATCACTTCCTGGATTTCAACCACAAAACTAACGGATTGGGGTGCTTCCAGCATAACTAGAATTTAACTGTGCTAAATTTGCGATATCACACTTTCTGTTATTTCTACATTTTAATATCGTTCCCATTTATCATGAAATCAGCTGAATCCCAGAAAAGGTAAAAACGTACAGAGTGGGTTTGGTCTCTTTAAACAGAAAGCTTTGAGCTTAAATTCGCTATGAAATGCTGATGTTTTTCTTTTTTGATAAACTCAAAATTTCGAAATTTCGATTTTGTTGAGGCCTACCTTCGAAACGTAGAGGTGGATGGGCAAAATAATAAACGGCATCTTCAACCAAATCTACCAAATAAATTAATCATTATACATAAGTTTTCTCGCTTGAGAAGTTATAGGGTGATTCATTAAAATTAAAAAAAAAAATCTTTAAATTCCCCGAGTTCCCAAACCGTTTGATATTCGTGCATATGTTGTCGTTTAATTTGTAAATTTTTTAAATGTTTCGCCTATTTACTACATTATTTTTATGTTTCGAGAATACTTAATAAAGAAAAATCAAGAGAATATAAAATAATTGAAATATCATTTCCGGACCACAATGTAATGAGCCGTTTAATTTAATGGCATTTGGTCAATGAATAAATTTTTGGCAAGACTTTCCTCATAATATTTTTCTGTAGCAGGTTTGCTTAAAAAATCTTGGATCCGTCGTCGTTTTTCGCCTCTGGATTTATATAAATTCCAAACTAACATTTTTAATGTGGCAACCTATAAAAAAAAAAACAAAAAAAAAAAATTGGGTTACAACACATTATTTTTAGGTCGGTGTTAATATATTTACGATTTTGAATTTTAGAAATTGTAAAATTCTATACAAAAGATTTATTTACTTTACTTCTAGCATTTTCAATGCAAAAAAATTACAATGGCTTTAGTTTGTCTTAATCAAAGGTTCAAAAACCTTTGTAGTCGAAAACTTAGAATATACATTGATGTTGTCCCGAAATCTGGTAATAGCACATTTTTTTCTGTCGAATTATAATTTGATTTCAATGTTTCGTCGCTGATCGCTTTTGATGGCGTGTGAATTCTTTAAATACATTTAGTAAAACGACGGACTCTTGAATGTAGTTGTACGGACTCACAATCAGTGACCAGCCCACTAAAATCAGTTTACGATGCGCCGTTGAATATACTTGGCGTGTGATTTTCGCGATTCGGTATATCCTTCAGGGATCACACATCTTGATCTAATTATCGCTTGCGATCGTTGCGGAACTGTGGTAATTGTTAAAATCATCCTATCGGCTAATACTCATTAAATGGCTGCGAATAATTTCATAATCGTAATACCCAGTTTTAAGAATATTGCTCATGAAACGTGCTTTTAAATTTGTCGTACTGCACATTTAAGCCGTATATATTTGCTTAATTGAACTTTTCTTTTTCCAATTGCCGAGATTCCATCAAAAAGTGAAGGTATTTTTAGCTGAAAACTTCATGGCTTACACATAGTGATATAAAAATTCATCTAAAAATAGTTGTGGTTCTCTCTCTCTCTCTCTCTCTCTTAATTCTAACTGCCAACGTGCTTATGGTCTAGTTCTAGTTTGTTAAACTCCGACTCCCTAAGTGCTATATATTAAAAGAAATGGACAACATTTGGTTACCGGCTTTCACTGTGTAGTGTATATTCTATGAGGATTTTATTGCGTGGTCAGTTGTGAATAATTATCGTTGGAAAGATGGAATTAGATTGCTACGCCTGTACTCCTTCTAGACTTGGAAAATATTCAGCCGTTTTTCATGTATCTATTTTTAGTCGGCTTGTGTAAAAAGCAAGTTAGAATAAATCCTAAAAAAAAAAAAAATAACAAAGTGCTTCATAGCGTTTTATTTATAAAACTTCTGAACTATGTCGTTCATTAGTCTTTTGAATTTCTACAAAAATTTTGTATTATATTAATTGAATTCGCTGTTCACGCAGTCTCGCACTTTTGAATTGCATTCAGTTTACCATCATAAGTCAACCATACGTCCCTGGGCTATGTGCTGTAATCATAAATTGCATCAATTTCAAATATATTGTAAATATGTGCGACAATAAATTAGCGTTGCTGTAAAAATATTTTGCAACTGTAGATGTGTCTATGGAAATAATTTCTGTAGATTTTGTTTTTGTTTTTGTCGTTGCTGTCGAAGTTTTGCGGACGCTGTTCTGCCTACTCCTACGGCAACAGTTTATTTTTCTCTGATTAGTTCTTGTATTTTGATCCCATAAACTTATTTGGTATGATTTGAGCGATTAGATTTACATATCTACTAAAGGGAATTTCAAAGAAAAGTTTAATTTCATTCTAAAAGATTTTTTAAGATTATTTTTATGGATGCTTAAGACTGTAATTATTATAAATTTTTCTTTCTCCTTGGTGTACAGTTTAATAAAAGTTTCCTCCTCCTTTTAATATTGAATCAGCAGAAATTTGTTTCATTTTCGACTGGACTTGTTCTGGCATATGCATAATTAAAATGAACAAAAAAAAAAGCGTTGATTGTGTAAAAATAAAAGTTATTCCGGGATTTAACACGCAAATTTTAATGAAGGGAAATGAAGAAAATAAATTTTAAAGCGTGGTAAGTAGGTTGAATAAAGGCGCTTCATAATTTTGTTCAATATTATCTTATTTTCATGCCACCTAAATAATGCGATTTTTGAAAAATTATAAAATTTATTTGTCTCAGTCAATCAGAACGTTTCCAACAATTTTTCAGTGTCATTGCTGCACCAAATAAACAAATCAACGGGTTTGTTACTATGTAAAATGTAAAAATACACACATTAACGACAAAATGGAATGAACTTTTCTCTGCTGCTTTTGTGGTTTTATTCAGTATAGCGAATTTGGCAAGACGTAGAATGGATTGAAAATTACATTTTGCAATATACTAATGAAAAGTATTATTTTAAGTTTGAGCACTTGCAATGCTGCAATTGTGTAGGTGTTAAATATAAACATAAACTTACCGTAGTTGAAAAATATTGTCGCAAACTCTGGAGCGATTGAACAATTTGTCGTACATTTTGTCGTATATTCAATGTAAACTCATTTTAGTTCATTTTGTGGAAACGAAAATGAACTTGAGTGAAAACCGAAAAACAACAAAACTGTGTGTTGGAATGTCAAAATATATGACAAAAATATACGACAAAAATCGGCCAAGTTCGAGTGGAACTTGGGCAAGAAGAGTTCCTGGGGGGGGGGGGTGATTCTGACCTCTTTGTCGTAGCTCAGTTAGGCATATATTTTTGTCACATATTTTGACACTTCACTTCCAATTTGTCGTACTTTTATATTCACCATATTCATTTTGATTTATCCTTTTCATCAACCAAAAAATAAACTAAAATGAATATGCAATGAATTAATGTCAGAATACACGCCTAAAAGTACGACATATTAGTCAACTGCTTCCGAGGTTGTGACAACAATTTTATATTGTGGTAAATTTATTTTCTACATCTAATTAGAGCAATAGAAGTGCTTAAATTCGAAATAATATTTTGAATTTGTATTGCGAAGTGTCATTTTCAGTTCATTCTATGTAATGCAAGGCTTGCTGAGCTGGATAAAAACACGAAAAAATCAGTAGAAAGTTCATTTCATTTAGGCGTATATTTTTATATTAAAGTACGACAAAAGATCAGAATCACCCTCCTGGTACCATCGTACAAAATTTAACACTATGTACTTTTTATTTATTTTTTCAAATGATAGTAGGCGTCATTTAAAACAAAATAATAATGATGTCATTTGAAAAAAGTATGCCTACTTATGATAATATAAGAAATGAGAATAAAACGCGGAAAAAAATCCAAAAAATCACGTTTCTTGTATTCCCCCCCCCCCCCCCCCCCCCCCATTTAATTTAATTTAATTTTTATTATTTGTTGTTATAGCGGCAATAGAATAACACACTCTGAAAATTTGAACTGTCTACTTATTAAAGTTCATGTGATACAACCCGGTGACAGACAGACGGACGGACACCCTTTTTCAGCTCACCCACAGATAGGATTGTGTCTTACAATATTTTTCTTGAAGGCAGATCATGATGGTCTGATATAATGTATATTATGTACAGTACATATACAGGGTGTTTCACAAGTGGTGGATAATAATGAAGGAGGCGATAGGTCATGTCGAGAAATGAAAAAAATTGTATGGCAGAGGGGGGTTCATTCTCAACCCTTTCCGAGATAATCGGTGTTAAAGGACTAAGGTTACGTGAAGCGTAGGTTTGTACTAAAACAGTTATATCTCCTAAACGACAAACAGTAGAAAGATGGTCGGGGTGCTAATTTGTAGAGAACCTCCTGCCCTTTGGTTCAATCTGTCAGTGCTTCTTCTACAGTATGTAGTTTAGAAGAAACGGTCTGCCAAACTTCAAGTTTCAGCTTTTGTACCTCATTTTTTTGTGTTTGAAGCAAAAAAACTAAAATAAAAACCTTATAATTTTTTTTTCTGTCTTACTCCTGTTAGAACCTAAGATTGTTTTCTTTAAAACGCACTTTGTTTTCATTTTGTACCTTTCACCGTTTTTTCATTCAGCGTGTTTTTAATAAGGAAGTGGGTTTCGAGTCATTAATTGTCTTGTTAGAACCTTTATCTTGGAGCGACGATTGTAACAAGAAGAAAACGAAACATGTTTCCCGCCCGAGAACGAGATTACCTGTTGAAAAGGAACAGATGTATGCTTTAAAAAGCAAAAAAAAAAAAAACTTCATGTTCAATAGGAAAGAGAATTACGCCATTTATGCATCAAAAATCGTTGGGTGGAACCAATCAGAAGTCTTTCAGTTGGGTGGAACCAATCAGAATGACCTTAATGTAAATAAACAAACTCTGTTGCGAGTGGAAAGAGAAAAGCACTTTTGATTAAAAATTTCATGTAAAGCTGAAAGAGAGAAATAAACTCTTTCTTAAATGATTAATATAATTGGCCCTGAAATCAGCTGATTGAATACTAACCAAGTTTCGTTGGGTGGAACCAATCAGGTAGGGAGATATGAGTGTATGATAAACTAGATCCGCTAATAGTACAGAACGATAGAACTGTTTAATTTTCAATTTGCAAAATGTGGTAAGGGAAAAAAATCGAAGCAAAAGAAGAAGAAGAATCTTTTTAAAGACTTCAATTATTTATTTTGTATTATTACTGCAGGATTGTTGCTCAATCTAGTAATAGAAAAAGAAGAAAAAAATTACTTTTCAACTCCCCAGGCAGACAGGTTGATATGTATGTATGTCTGTATATAAAGAAAAATTAATGGTGATTTCTTTTCAACAAAACCGAACAGGCACTGAATTGAACCAGAAGCCGTCAGATCTCCACCGAACTTAGCTCTGTCCCGAACGGGACAAACTGAAAAGAATGCAAGAAAGTAGAATACCCGAAAATGTTCGTTCTTTATAATTTTAATAAAAAAAACAAGTAAAAAAGCTAGAATTGGTCTAAGACCAATTCTTTTGATACCCTCCTAGATGAATGCCCTTATGATATTTCATATTGTCACCCTTCTGCGCAAGTTTCATTTTTGAAGTGGTTTTTCGCATATATTTCTAGAACGGTTTGTTGGACAGAAAAAATGATTATAACCAATTTTATAGGATTTCGTATTCTTGGACTGATCGTTTTTACAGTATACGTGAAAAACCTAAATTTTTATATGGCAACACCAAGAAGGCAGTTGCCCGATTTAGTCCATTTTTGAAATTTTATTTGCTAGTACAATGAAAACACCACGTATAAAATGTCAGCTCTTTACGTCGACGCGCTCTCAGGCAGTGTCCAAATATATAGTGGAAAACGAAATTTTTGTATGGCAACCTCACGAAGGAGTTGCCCCATTTGCCTCATTTTATTTTTTTTTAAGGTCGGTGTACAAAATTTCAGCTCTCTAAGTATACGCGTTCTTGAGTTATAGTGCGCACAGACGCACAGACGGACGGACGGACATGCAAAAATTAAATAATATATTTTGCTTACCATCATTATTTCGAGGTGTTACAAACGGAATGACAAACTTAGTATAAATTAAATTATTATATGGCAACACCAAGAAGCGGTTGCCCGATTTAGCCCATTTTTGAAAATTTATTTGCTATTAGTATGAAAACACAGTGTACCAAATTTCAGCTTTCTATGTCGACGTGTTCTCAGGTAGTGTCCAAATATATCGGGGAAAATGAAATTTTTGTATGGCAACCCCACGAAGGAGTTGCCCGATTTGTCTCATTTTCGAACTTAATTTTACTTTTTTTTTAATGTCCGTGTACAAAATTTCAGCTTTCTAGGTGAACGCGTTCTCGAGTTATCGTGCGCACTTATCGTCCGGACGGACGGACATGCAAAAATTAAAATAACTTTTAATATTATGTGTGGGTGTCCAATTCATTTTGCTCTACCATCATTATTTCGGGGTGTTACAAACGGAATGACAAACTTAGTATACCCCTATAGATTTCATCTAGGGCATAAAAATGGCACTTTAAAGAAATATCCACACATCCACACTTTGATTACAAATAATTTTGATTTGACGTTTAGTTCCGTCTGAACCGTAAAGCCTAGTATGGAGTTCGCGTATTGGTAAAAATTTAACGCGGTCTCAAAAAAATTAACGCTGGTAAAAAGTTGACGTAAGTTTTATGTGGACAAAACGAAGTGACAACTGTTAAAATCACAATTAATGGGAAATATTTTTAAAAATGTTAAGTGATTATTATTTATAAACGATATAGCCTAGTACGGAGTTCGAGTAAAACAGTACGGAGTTCAGGTAAAAAGTGACATTTCCATACAAATTTTACCGCTGGTAAAATCCCAAGCAAAAATTTTACTGAGGTCTTTACTAGTCCAGTACGGAGTTCACTGGTAAAAAGTGCCATTTTTTCTATTATAAGGTAGATGGCGTTTTGAAAGTCTCCACTCATTTTACTGATCATTTTAATGTACGGAGCATTAAAATGCTGGTAAAACTTTGACATTTCTTTGATTGTTCACAAAGCGAGTTTATTTAATTTTTCCCGTGCATTTCCTTGATGACGATACACATTTAGACCTGCCGCAGCAACAATCTCGTCGTTGCTATGATGATATATATCGTTTATAAATAATAATCACTTAACATTTTTAAAAATATTTCCCATTAATTATGATTTTAACAGCTGACACTTCGTTTTCTCCACATAAAACTTACGTCAACTTTTTACCAGCGTTAAAATGCTATTTTTTGGAGACCGCGTTAAATTTTACCAATACCCGAACTCCATACTAGGCTTATAAGTCATCATATGACGACGAGATTGTTGCTCCGGCAGGTCTAAGTGTGTGTCGTCGTCAAGGAAATCCACGGGAGAAACTAAATAAACTCGCTCTTTGAGCAATCAAATAAATGTCAAATTTTTACCAGCATTTTAATACTCCGCACATTAAAATGGTGAGTAAAATGAGTGGAGACTTACAAAACGCCATCTATCAAATAATAGAAAATATGGCACTTTTTACCAGTGAACTCCGTACTGGGCTAGTAAAGACCTCAGTAAAATTTTTGCTTGGGATTTTATCAGCTGTAAAATTTGTATGGAAATGTTACTTTTTACCTGAACTCCGTACTGTTTTACTCGAACTCCGTACTAGGCTTAACCACATATTTTAATGGAACAAGAAAATTTAAAAGCTGTGGAGAAACTGAACATAGAGCAGCGTGAGAAAACATTATGTTCGGAGCCAGTTCTGTATCAGTGTGGGGAAGAAATCACTAGGTTTAGGAACCGAACGAGTAGTGGTTGAGTTCAGGTGAAAAGCATTCACCATAACTTGCACTCATGATGATGAAAGTCTGGAAGTATTTTCCATAAATTTAAGTCCCAGCTGACGTGAAAAACTCTCCACACGTTCGACCAAGCTCTGACGGGTTGCCACTTTAATGCAATTCGCATGCTATCCATTTTTTTGCAAATTTGACATATTTTATTATTGTCAGCGAACTGTCAAGTTTTCCCCCCTCAAATACACTAAAATGTAGTAGGAAGCAACTACTGTTCATTTAATTCTAACACATATGGCTTAAAGGTAGACCGTGTGTCGTCATTACAATCATCCAATTTCATGATTCTATGATTTCATGGTCAATGGGAATTTATCAAAACATGATATGAATATTTCTTTCTTGTTACATCATTCCTCTTTGCCTCTACTTCAATGGTATATTATCGTTGGCGTGTGGAAGCGTTACACTTTTCAGTATATTTTTATACTGGAATCTGTACATGATTCCATCAATTCGATGTAGTGGTTCCACTTCATGACCGGAACACATTCCTAAACCATAACACATTTTCATCCTTTATGTTTTACTGTTGGAATACAATATTTTGGATTCAACCGCCCAACCGGCCTTCTGTAATCATCTCATCTCAATATTGTAGGTTAAACTTTGATTAGTCAGAGAAGAGAAAAGTTTTTCAACGATGCAGGATAGAATGGCAAAGTTCAAACCTCTTGGTCTGTTCCGTTGGGTCCGTGGTTGTTTTTTGCAATTCCATAACTATTAAGTTTGACCTGTCTAGCTCTCCCTTGGATAGTACTAGCATTCAATCCCAAATCGCCTAAAGTTGGGTAGGTGTCATAAAAGGAATACGTTTAATCTCTCGAACAATTATTACATCCGTCTGATCTGAAGTTTTTCTGGATCTACCCCCTTTATGAAAAGTTTGCACGGAGTCACTTGCTGATGAAAAGATGATCTAGCCCAATTTCCAGAACTCGATAGAGAATCTTTGGGATATTACAGTTAACAAAACATGGATATTTTCAGAAACGCTGATCAAGTGAATAAGATGATTTTTAAAACACAAAAATTATAAACTTATTAGTTCTATGCCGAAGAGATATAATGAGGTTATTAAAAATAATGGATACTTAACTACATTTTGCAATAAAATGAAATTACTCTTACCAGTTTCCTTTTGTTTTAATCTAACGAACAATGCAGTTGCTATCATATTTTATTTTTGTTATGGATTCGTTATTTTACAAATATTTTCATTAGGAATAATAAAGAGTGGTCAAGTAATTAATAAGAATATCTTGTGTTTATACTCTAGATGAAATCTATACGATCTACTAAGTTTGTCATTCCGTTTGTAACGCATAGAAATAATGCTGCTAGGCCAAAATGGATTGAACATCACCACATTTGCATGTCCCTCTGTCTTACTGCCTCTATCTGTCAGTTCCGCACGATATTTCGAAAACGCGTATACTTAAAGAGCTGAAGTTTAGCACACAACCATTTTAAAAAAAATTGTAAATTTAAGCTCGAAATGGGGTAACTCCTTCGTATAACATACAAAAATTTCGTTCTTCATTATATATTTTGACACTGCCTGAGAACGCGTCTACGTAAAGGGTTGGAATTTTGTACAAGCTGTTTTCATAAAAATAGTAGGTAAATACAATTTCGAAAATAGACGAAATCGGGTAAGCCCTTCTTGGTGTTGCCATACAAAACTATGGGTTGTTTTACGTATACTGTGAAAATGATCAGTACTAGACGTTTTTAAGTATGGGAAAACATGGGGAATTGTGAGTCACACTTTTTCCAAGCTCGATAACTGCCACAAAAATCAAAATTTTTTAAAATTTCAAAATGGTTTATGTTACTAGGAAGGAAACCATAACTTTTAGCTTAAGCAGTATCTTGAAATTATTATCTGCTGAAAAAATCTGAGCGTTGGCAAAAACATGCATTTTTGAGATTTTTAAAAATGTTGGGGAATTGTGAGTCACCGTCTGAATTAAGTGGAAAATCAAAAATATCGCTGTAAAATATTTATTTTATGGTTGGAAATTACATAACAATTAGTTTAAAAAAATATATAAAAAGGTAGGTATTAAAATTATTCGGATTCGCAATTCGGGCATGTGAAATAGGCTCCAGTACTGACGCATTTCAAATGAACAGCTCGATCGCATAAATCGCAGCGAATGGAATTGTTTCGGTTCAATTTCTTCGGCATATCCTCCATACAAAGTATGCAGAAGTCAACTTCTTCGTCTTCAGAAAAAACACGCGTTAAAAATGCGATATTGGCTTGAAAAATGCCAAAGATGTTGTGGCTCACAATTCCCCAAAAAAAGTGACTCACAATTCCCCAAACGTTTTGATTGACAAGAGGGCCGTGTATGATTCGCTCATTGCATGTTTATGCGAAATTCCTTTTTTTGGGAAAATTTTCCAAGTGGTTGCCGCACGGAACGAACGAGTACGTGTACACGCATCGATTGCTAATGGAAAATGAGTTTGGTCAAATATAAGACAATGACAGCCATTTGCATGAGTCAGACTTTCCAATTATGGTGAAATATTGACGTGACTCACAATTCCCCATGACTCACAATTCCCCAATGTCCCCTACTGAAAAGCTCTTCAGAATATAAAATCCTTCGGCTATAATCGGCTATAATAATTTTTTCTGCCAGACAAACCGTTCTAGAATTAGATGCGAAAAACCAATTTTACAATCAAACTTGCACGGAGAGGTGACCAAATTATGTACGGGCATTGATCTAGTCTAGAGTATCGTAAGAATTGGTCTTAGACCAATTCTAGCTTTTTTTACTTGTTGACCGACACTACTGTGCATATTACAGTAAATTCCGACTAGACTGCGGAGCTTTAGTACCTTTTTACCACAGGTAACATACAACTAGATAAGAAAATCTCCATATAAAACCGGATCACTATTAACTTAACTCTTGTTATTCAACCAAGAAAGCTATCATTGCGAAAAATTTATGTGGCATAATACAGCTAAAGAGAGAGAGAATGTATAGAGCTTTCTATTAGAGGGCCATTAGCTCGTTTTAATTCGACCGCTTTTTTGTGGGGTTTTCACATCTAGATGTAAGTTTTCTCAACTATTACAAACATAAATGTTGAGGTTAAATTGAAAATCGCACCAAAATAAGAGCATCTGAGCGATGAATTTTTTATTGCATGAAACGTAGAAAGAGTAAGCATGTTTAGCGACGACCATAATGCTGCAGCCAATCAAATCTGTGCTCGCGAACAAACCCTAACTTAACTTTCATATAGTTCACTAGAAAAGTTTTTATTTTGTTCTGTTCGGTTCGGGCTGTTTGAGCTAGCTCAACAATCAGCTCTCTTAACAGTTTGACTTGCTCAGTGAGCTTTTCAGTTACGAGCTGTAATTTGATCAAACTCACATTTCAACTAGTACACTAGTTCGATCTAGGTTATTTTGAACTAGTTCACAAATTCAAGCTAATTCTTGCTCCTTTTCTCTTCTGAATGAATCTTTATAAATCAACAGAACGATGTCATAATTTAGTTCTGTGTTCATAGAAAAGGAACGAAACAGAACCATTTCAAGTCTTGGCCAATTCTTCCATCGGTATAAATTGGTAAAAATTGTTGTTTATCAAAAACAAAGCCATTTTCCAGCAAAGGCAGCTTCAACTCAACTATTATCTATTACCTATTACCTCAGCTAAGTTGTAAACAACACATTCACGAATACAAATTAAAATCGTTCTGCTTGAATCCGGGAAAAACACAGGTACATTCAGAACAATTCGGAATCCGAAAAGAAAACGATAACAAATTGAAACTAAATTGTTCGGCCCGAGAAAAAGAGCGATATGTGTTGAAAAATTTCATTCTGAACGAGAAGTGGAACGCAGCATTCGTTTGAGTTAGCTCACCAATTTTCAACTAGTTCAGTAATAAAATTAGCTGAGATATCGGAGATTTTACATCGCGCTGTCATAAAGCCATTGGTATGTTGTAATATGCCAATAATATTTTAGATCCCATCAAAAAAATTGTGGGTTTAATTGTAGTAGTTAACAAGGAACTTGAATTTATCCACCTGCACTATGTCTCACGAGAGATTTAAACGACTCAAAAAGATCGGGTATTATATTGAGTCATGAATTAATACCTCACGGTTCGAATACTATTGGCTTTCACTGATGGCTGAGGTATTATTCTGCTAACAATATACTTGGTCCTCTAAACTCATTGAGCTCTTGTACGATATTTGAAGATGTTGTGCTGGCTCTTAAGATTATCTGCAATTTTCGAAAAGTAGTGCCGATTTATTGAGCGACGTCGAACAGTGACTCACCCTTAATTCACTTCTATCTAATCAGATATGCAAATGAATGCATTTGATATCCATGTCTAATAGACATCTTTATTTGCGACGAGAAGAGCACACCATTGCTTATCTGTGTTGCAGTAGTAAGATAGACCTTGATTATTTCATTTACAGCAGTGAAAAATGTAAATTGTAAATTGAGCGCATATGCTAATTCGACTGAATCAAAAGTTTTTCAGAAATAAAAAAATAAATAAAAAAAAATAAAAATAAATCTCTTGTCGAGGTTAATGGCCTGAACTAGATTCCGTGATTTTCAACAATGCCTTTGTATGCAGTTGTGCATTATAAAGTTATATCGCGATTTGTATAAAAAGCTATTTTTATCAATATAGTCAGAGCTTTTGCTTGAGAAAAAATTTCTTGAAGATCAGGGAAAAAGGGTAAAATTAAAATTCACATATTCAGCAATGTTTGAATGTGTTTGCTGGTGCAATTTGAAATTTTTTTGGATAGGTACCAATTGGCGGAATAATATAAAGCAATCAATATTGAGACAAAAAAATAGGTAAGGAAAGTTACAATAGGGCTGTATGTGTAGGCAGCAGGCATTTAGAGTTTTCATTGCATCCTGAAGAGATCAAAATACAGTTTGTAAAAAAAAAAAAAAAAAAAAAACCTAGGTATACAGATAATACCTTAAGAAGTCTAATTTTAAAATTGCGTGATATCTTTTTAATTAGATACAAATTATATCTTTTCTGCGTTAGTTTGGGTGGAGCAAAAGCTTATAGATAGTTTTTGTTGTTGCATAAGATCTACTCAAGATTGAATAATTGGCTTCCAATTAAGATAAAATTGAAAGACAACTTATTTAATTCAATGAACCTGAAATCTAATTTTAACTCAATCGGATGTAAATTGTCTAGCTAAATATGTATAAATACTTCAATTATTTTATACATACATATGTAGAGGTAGGAAATTCCTAACTATGTCATAAATATGAGTTTTCTGATGCATTGCAACTGTCGGATAGTTTTTTTTTAAACTATACATGGATATCGTCCAGCTGTTGCTTTCTTATGACTCCAGGTTCTTCCAAAAGGAATCTTGTAAGTTTCACTGTTATATGCTTAGGATAGCATTACGAGGTCCTTGTAGTTTCATACCTTCGATAGACGGGTGAATTTACCCATCGACTTAAAGTAAAAATTAAGAACTCTTAACTGAGCTGTCAAAGGTACTTATTAGAAAATACTATTCGGTGTAAAGAGCTGGCCTTCTAACTTTCGTGGATTTCCAAATTTTCTCGCTCAAAAAAAGCTTGGAGATCTTACAAATATCAAAAGTAGATACATAACTAATGGGGCTAATTGCTAAGTTCTTGAACCTAAATACGAGTAAAAGAAAAATTTCTAGAGGTTTTAAAATTATCTAATTTGGCTTTATTCTAGAACTTTTAAATTATGTTTGTGACTTCCTTGGATAAAAAATATACTTAAATTAGATGATAAGATTCACCACATGAAAAGTAGTCAGTGGTACGGTGGGTATTATCCGCAAGTTGAATAACGAAGCAATGACACCATCTTTCTGTTTTTTCGAAAAACCTTTTGCTTAGAATAGTGCCATCTATTAATTCCAATTTCTTCAAAATTAATAGAAAAAGAGATCGTTTAAAAATCTTTAATAAACTAATTTCTCACTAATCTAGATTTAATTTGTGCGTCTGTCCAAGGTATTAGCGTGTAGATTGGTATCCTCTAGCAGTTAATGTCTAATTCAATGGCCCACTTATAGCCTCTGTCACTGAAAATATACAGCACTAACAGAACTAAGATCATGATTATTATAAAATTGCAATCCAGTGTTAATCAAACCATTCAAATATACAACACAGTCTGGAGACGTTAGACGCCACGAAAGATCCAACTGATATCAGTATTAAAATGCAGATACCATATTTTCTGTACTTATCCTGTACCTCTTACATAGGTATGTGTGTAATAAGGTTGTGAAATTAAATTCGTCAGAACACAAAGTCCCTAGAATACGCTTAAGTATTTAGGTAAAACGACAATGGCTTCTATATCTGTTTTTTTTTGTACTCGGCTCAATAGTATCAATGCTTTTTTGTTATTGAAATACACCTAGGTTAAGTAAGAGGGGCTCCGCTAGAAGTATATAGCGTACTTCACTTAGACCTCCAGTGGGTCCATTGTATCCATTTTTATGGGATAACCTTTAAAGCCGCCCTAGATCCATCCTGCTTCCCTTAGGAATCTCAGGATACATCTGAACTCTTTACTTTGCAGCTCCCTAGACTTGAAAAGAAGTAGCTACCTAGTAGATTACCTCTTTTATTCATTAGAGCCGTGCACTCGCAAATTACGTGTTGTACGGATTCAATTTCCTCCGAATACTTACAGCTCCTGCAGAAATTTTTCGCCGCTATTCCCAGTCTTCTAGCATGGTCTCCTATGGCCCAGTGGGCTGTAATGACCCTACTAGATTTCTGGTATTTATTCTACTGCCATTAGCGGTTCTCTTGTCCGATTCCTGTCATATGCAGGCCACAATTACATCGCAAATACTTCAGTTTCTCTGTTGATCCACCGGGTACTTCACTTTTGATAGGTGTCCCTGATGATGTCCTCCTTTAAAGCTCGGCCAGTCTGGATCTTCGTATAAGCCACCTCTGTGGAGCTATCGGTTTCAGAGTCCTTTTTAGCCAACTCATAAGCCATCTCGTTGTCTGGGATTTCCCTGTGCTGAGGTACCCATTATAGGGTCACCTTGTGCCGTGTAGTCTCTGGAGTACGCTCCAGCTCTTGTGCCCGCACTCGTCTTGGATCCATCCGTAATGATAGAAATACATCTAACAACCTTTGGATGAACACTTATCGCTATCTTGGAACTTGGTCTAAAACATTTTTTTTTTGAAAACTTCCAGACGAATTTATATAAATGGCTTGACGACTTTCCTCACACTATGGTGTTCCAAATTAATGAAGGAAAAAGTAAGTACATGATGACTTCTTTTAGACATGGATCGTGAAAATAACGTCTTATAATGAGTGATTGAGCTTCAAGTGTAAATTTCTTCAAATATTTCGGGATGGTTAGATATAAGACTTGATATATACAGCCATAACAATTTTTGATTCGGTCACTCTTATAAAATCGGTTTTCTTATGGCTTCAAGCCAGGTATCCCAACAAATATATTCCATCATTGGAGTATTAAATGTTTTTGAGCTGCGTTTTAAACGGCCCTCGGAGTAAAAGCTACAAGAAATATGGTAAAAAATAACCAATAATTCTCATTTTTCTACTTTGTTTCCAATAAGCTGTCAGATAGTGAGTCGATTCTTTTTCAAAAATTGTTTTAATATATGACATTTTTTTAAATCCAAGATGTAGGTTTCTTATTGCTATTTCTATTATTAGCTATCGCCTGGGATACGTTGGAACTTTTCGCTGTCTCAGGATTGCTTTTATAAAAAACTATTGATAGCCTTAGCAATCAAAGTGTGAAAACTTGTTCTGATGTGAGCTTGTGTTGCTCTAATATATATATTCAGCGGTCATATTTCAAATCTAGGCGCCTAAAATTCCTTATTAGTCATATATTGCTTATGTGAAGAGCGAAATTCATTTAACTATACATACGTTGTTTTGTGTGTACCCTATTCTAGAGCAGCCATACGTTGGAAAGAAGAGCATCTTGTTGTGTCGATTGATAAAAAACAAAAAAACGTTCACTTCTGTCTTCCAAGCTGAGGTCTTCGCCTTTGGCAGTGAAATTAGCTCTTGATATGGAAAGTCAAGGGAAAGGTCATTGCTATCTAGGCAGCCTTGATGTCTTGAATGGATAAGCTGTGTATTCATAACACGGGGTCTCTACAGTGGTGGGTACACAGGAATTATGGGGAATAAGAGGGCGGTTTCACTAGCCCTTCTTTTTTTGGATGGGATTTGTAATTCTTATTCATCTTTCCCCCAGCTGTACAGTTGTCATATAATTTTCAAAAAATATAATCTCCATGTAATATTTAAAGTTGCAGGTGGCCATGTAATATGAATTCGTGAATCGTAGTCCAAACAATAGTATGCGTGACTAATGAATTAAATGCTGCGTTGTGCCGCCTTGTCGCGTTTACAGATAACGACGATGATTGGAGTCAGCCATTAGGCAGTGCTCCTATGGAGAAGTTGTAGAAGATACAAAAGCAGATTTTCTAAGAGAAGCTCAGAGAGCAGATCTCTTTGTAGGCGCAGCTAGAGCTAACATGCAGAGGAAAAGGGGAGTGCAGCTAAGGCTAGCAGAAACTGGAATAAAAGTGTCGACTATATAAAGACTAAATAACGACTTCTCTTTATTGAACTATTCCTAGTAATTGAATTTGCTAACCTAATCTTAATTTTGATTTACACAATACACATGCCCGTGATTTGGGGCATGTTAAACAAAGTTACTTACTTGCACTTTTAAGCTTAACATTTATTTTGATGTGATGCAGCTCGTTTGACCCGTGCATTTTGCACAACATGTAAACAAATGCAGTCACCTGCTATTCGAGTGTGACCTGCATTTGGGTGCATGTTTTGCTTATAATGAATTAACATTATTGTGTCACATTAATTGGGATTTATCCATTGAGAATTGATTTCGGGTTAATTGATTATTGCAAGAATGCTGAATGTGGATTCTTTCATTTTTAATTGATTTGTTAATCGTTTGTATTTTTTATGCGTAATTACATCACACTTTGATTCCAGATCCAGTTTTGCATGGTAAGCACGGTATTGTTGGAAATACCGCAAAAAGGTTCTGGCCCTATGAGGGACATGTATGCTCCTTTTTTGGCCTATAAGTCTGCATTTTCATTCCCATCAATTCCCGAGTGTCCTGGCACCCACTGAAGTTTTAGGTGGCTGTATGTGCCAAGGTTCGTTAATGCTTGAATGCATTCCCACATTAACTTCGTTTTGATCTCAGGTGATGAGATGGCTTTCAAAGTAGCTTGGCTATCTCTGTAGATATAAATATTTTTATTAGAGTAGGATCGGCTGAGGTTTTAGTATACACATCTAGTGATGGCAAATACCTCTGCCTGAAATATTGAGACGTATTTTCCTAGACTCTGATAGATGTTAGCTCTTAACGTCATATATTCCTGTTCCTACTCCTTTCTCGGTTTTAGAACTGTCGGTGTACCAGATTAGGGCTTGATTTGCAAGATTTGTATCTATTGCTTCCCTATCTTGTATTATTATCTTGAAGGGCAGACGGGGGTTGTGCTCAACAACCATTCTGTCTGGCATAATATCAAGTATTGGATTTGCTTCAATTCTTTTGGTTATAGTGCGTAGACTTTCAGAGTCCCATTCACTATAGCCACCTGTACGGGATCTGTACACAATGAGTCCAGCCTCTTTTGCAACAATGTCCTGTTGGTTGTCTTTTGTATACATTTATTCCTCCATGCTGCTGCAGCATAGGTGACCATGGGTCTGACTACTGATTTGTATAGCTAAATAATGATATTTGGCTTGAGTCGCCATGTTAAGCTAGCCAGTTTTCTTCAGTTCCACAGCATTAGTGTACCTTTTTGGACTGTCTTATCAATATGTTTATTCCAATTCAGCTTATCGTCAAAAGTTATTCCGAGATATTTCGCTTCTTTGCACATTGAAACCTCCTTACCAAAAAGGATAGGGATAGTTATGTTCCTCATTTTCTTTCTCTTTTGTAAAAGTTATAATTGTTGTTTTGTTGGGGTTGACTGATAGCTTGTGTGCAGCACACCAGTCATGTATAAAACTTAGGGCTTCTTGAAGCTTTCTAGAAAGCAAGCGCTCATATTTACCTCTGATAATGATTACAAGGTCATTGGCATAACCTTGAGATTCAATACCTTGGCTGTTTACCTGAACTAAAAGGTCGTTAACTACCATGGACCACAGCAGAGGAGATAGTACTCCTCATTTGGCATAACCTCTGGTGGTGCGAACCTCCAGTGTCTCACCAGATAGCTGCGTCCTTATTATCCTGTTGGAAAGCATTGCCTGAATCCATCTGTTATATGTTGGACTCACTCCATGTCTAACCAATGCAGGTCTTATCAATGTGTCAATGGCTTTTTCTATACCATCTGTCAGGTTTAGTAAAGCTAGTTCTGTTGATTTACCTTTTTGGTAGGCAAATTGGTTCGGACTTACTGAATGCTCCTTGAGCGCTCCGTCGCTGACTTGCCCTTCCACTATTTTCTCCATTGCCTTAAGAACAAATGAAGTCAGGCTTATGGACCGATATGACCTGGGCTGAGTTTCAGGTTTGCCTCCTGCCTTCGGTATATATTACACCTTTACCATCCTCCGTGCTTTGAGGATATATGCCCATGCAAAAGGTTTGCTCTTAAGGTTTTGATCAAGATTGGTATGAGTTCATCTAATCAACAACTGATGCTTTGAGGATTGGAAAAAGCGTTGGCACAAGTGTATTAAATCTGAGGGGGATTACTTTGAAGGGGACAACATTAATATTAATGAATAAATAAAAAGTTTTTGATAGAAATGTACTTTACTTTTTCAACACGCCTCGTATACCTAAAAGCTTTGTAATAGCGTAAATTTATGACGAATTAATTATGTATTGCAACAAATACAAAGCGTGTGCTTGTAGATCTTAGAATAAGAAGCAAAACGGCATCGCAATAACCGAATGCAACTTTTGTAGTTGAAATTCAATAGCGGGAATAGATTATAAAGCAGACGAGTCCACAACATATCATATGTGGTTCACGGTACAATTACACAGGTGTCTCAATTACGCAGTGAATTTTGTTCCAGCAACTCTTTGTGTGTCAGCAGTATGGTCCAATTGTGGAGGTGGTCCGACTGGGCAGTGTCCCAATTGGCAAGTTTTACTCTATACGCAAATTTGTGATTAAACTAAACAATTTGACATTATCAGCCGTGCACAGAGGATAGTTCTGAGGAACATGAGGGATAACTTGGATACGTTTGCTATTTCTGAGGCTGTATTCATAAAAATTTTCAGAATTCCAAAATTTCTGGTCTTTAAATTTATGGAAATGATACAGACTTACGATAATCTCCATTACTCAACGATACTATTTCACTTTAAAGTTTTGGCAACGATTAGTTTGTATGTTACAGGTTCATATCAAACTCCTGTTGGACGTAATGTAACAAAATTCTCAATTTAAGCCAACCTTCGATATCTAGGATAATTGGCAATATTGCGATGTTAATTGTTACCAACCTTAGGAAATTCCTAAAATTTTGTAGATCTCGGATTCTATCATATTTTAGGTTGTAGGTATATTGCCATCATCGTCTCGTCAAAAACATTTTTCTTTTTTTTCCTTCTTCCTTAACAGTTGGGCTAACTGAAAGCGGATTACTCAGATTCTCCAAAGCCCCTCAATCTCTTAAAGTTAAAATTTTTCCAAAAAATATCTTTAGACTACTAATTCTGCTACTCTCTAGGTACGTTTAAGAGGTTAAGAGATCTATTTGGAATTTTTTATATAGAATGGAGCGGTATACTTGTCTTCCCATATCTTGTCTTTCGCAGCGGCACATCTTATTTGATGCTAAATAATTGCACAAATAAGTAAATATACAGATGAAGAACGCATATCAGAAAAATGAAAACCTTATCAACATTTCTGGAAACCAAGTTAGTTAGCTACGACGAAAATTCTAGCTAAGCAATGTTGTTATTAACAGAAAATCTTCCTAATGTTTTCAGGGCACACACCCAGTTTCTTTCTTTTACCAGAGCAATGCAATGCCTCGGTCCAATATAAAATCAACGATGCATGATCTGTTATAGGGAAGCCCTCAATTTTTCTTCAAATTTACTGGACATTTGTTCTTAGGGAAATATTTTCTTAGAATTTATACGTATTTTTGGAGGCCGACAACAATTTTTATGAACGTAGTCGAATAAATATGCAATACGATTTTTTTTATATAGAAATTTACTGAAAATATTTCGGTAGAATTTTTATCAATTTGGTGGCCGGGCGATTGGAGGTTTTTTCAGATACAATACAATACTTTCATTTGTGCCTTTGTCGACCTCCAATTGCCAATAAGCATTCATTTCTTCTTCCGTTGTCAGCCCCTAAAGCCTCGTTACCACTTATTCAAATTGTGCCAACTTGTTCGTCAACATGTTGTGTTCTTCTTGGTAGCCGACATGTTAGCTTAAACTTACAAGTGTTTCCATTTAAATAAATTCTCGCGAACTTGTTGGCTTAACTTCTTACATTCTACTCCATTGCCTTCCACTAGTTTAGCCAACACAACAAATGAGCGTTTCCACTTAAATGAACAAATCCACCCAACAAATTCTGCGAGTTTTTACAGCCGACATCGAACAAGTTGCCAACATATGTCTGAGTTTTCATATAGCGTTTCCACTTAGACAGAATGTTGCCAACTTGTTTCAAAACTTGTCGGCTAAGAAAATTTGTATAAGTGGAAACGAGGCTTTAAAGATAGAATACAGGGCGGACGATATAATTATTCACGGAACATTGAAAGTGCTTCGGAGACTGCAAGAATCCGTGCCAGCGTAAAGTCCCCAAGATATAGTTTTTCTTAGTATTCTATTCGACATATTTTCTAAGATTTCAGGAGCCCTATAATTTCGGTATTGTACAAGGAATACCTATATTAAAGTTTTTATAAAGAAAGTGTAAAAAACTCTTTTCCTAGGAAGACATTTTATTCTATCACCTTCTCCTTTCTTCCTTTCTTACAAGAAATAATATCAGTGGCAAATTAGAAACACGTTGTAACCTTAACATTAAATTAAAATTTTGAAAAGTTGAAAACTTTAACTTCCCCTTTTTGCAATTAGAGGTTCGTAAGTACATATCGTAGGCCAACCACCTGCAATCTGCTTTTACTGCGGAAGTGAAAACTTTTTTTTTTGTTTCTTTGGCAAAAAAATCACGGCAAACAATCTTGGAAATTTTTGAAAAATAAAAAAACTTTATCAAATTACTTTTCCCAAAATCTTATTTAATTCTAGACACTCGGAGTAAACTATCCTAAAAACGTTGGTAGCTATTGCCAATACTGTTCCTGAGTAATGGAAACAGTAGGGACTATTTCCCACGTTTAGGAATGTAGGAGGAAATAGTCTAGTAAGAATTTAAAATATGATCGCGGATAGCGCATACGAGATGAATTACGCAATTAAGACAAAAATTCTGAACAGAGTTTGCGTAGATGCATTGGATTGGATCATTGTAGCTGATACAGAATACATTGAAACTGAATGCCTTTTATTACGTTAGTAGGAACAGATTTCCGGTTTGATTAGTACATTTGATAATACATTTTTGTTATATCAAATATCCATAAGAATTACACTTCCTTACTAGAACTTTACTTGTAGTGTACATTGCACGCTAGAGCAAGGTGAATGTTTTGAGTATGACATTTTTTTAGGCTCTTCTGAGAGATTTTCTAATTCAAAATTTATATGAAAACATCGAGCAGAACTTAAAAGTTCTTATTAAATCAGATGGATGTAATTTCAAAATAACTGTGCCGACTAGGTAGAGGAGGGCCTACATACCAAATACTGCAAGTAAAATTACCACAACCATTCTGTAGATTTATATATTTGACGAATATATCTTCGTTAAACATGTAAACATCGTCTGTTTTTGATGTCTACCTCCAAAATAATATATGTAGTAATCTAGCGTTTTTGACTTTGTCCATATATTTCTTCGGCAAAACAAGCGTTTGATTTTTAATTGTAAAATGTAACAGAATGTTGTGGCCCTTAATCTTCTTGTATTCTCCTATGTAAGTTTGTATCCAGTTTCTTAATAACAACAGAAAATTCACCATAACATAATATCGAATATTATAATTAAATCTAAAAATGTTTTGAAAATATTTCCAGACATGGTGTGCCCATATGAATCGGGGTCTACATCGTGTACCGTTTATGATACTATGCCATGTTCAACACAAAAGAAAATTCATTTCGTAGTGCGGCCATCGATTGTTGTAAATGAACTTTTCAGTCAAGTTTCTACACAGTTTTCATACGAATCATTTGAACTTGTCCTACAGTCAGCAAATCAAGATGCAGTATAAATATTATTTACGACATTTTGAATCACTAAAACACATCGTACTACTTCTTTTCAGATTTTTCTAAACGACAAAAAGGATCAAGTTTTGGATCAAATACCTGGCTTCGTTCTGGGTACAAAAAACACATTAGTTCTAATGCGACCAGGAAGCTGGGAGAATAATCCTAAGAAAAAAGTACGGGTTTGTTTATTTAAGGGCCGACACTGAGTTTTTAAATAATTTCAGATAGATCTTGATACCGTGCTTAGTCCAATAACACCAGATCCAGATCCAATGTCAGATGATGATCTTGCCCTTGGTGCATCAGCCAGTCCTACGGAGCCGGACTCAACAACAAATATACCAACTGCTCCAGCCCTGCCAAATTTTGATTCGGTCGAATCTCAGGGAACATACCATAAACCGAGATTTTATTCGTGTACGTAATTTATAGTTTGATTTTTGATCGTTATTGTATTTAGTTGATATATTTTTTGGTTATATGTATGTATATATAATCTTTTTTTTACAGCACCACGACCTACTTCGGGCTATGTAGGTCTTGTCAATCAGGCTATGACTTGTTACCTCAACAGCTTGCTGCAAGCACTCTTTATGACCCCAGAATTTCGTAATGCACTCTATAAAAGGAAATTTGAAAATGCGAACGAAGGCAGATGTATACCATATGAGCTCCAAAAATTATTTCTTAACTTACAGGTAAGGTCTTGCTGTTATGACTGATATAAATTTTAGTATAGATGATATATTCATACTATATTTCTTAGACATCTCCTAAAGTAGCTGTTGAAACAACAGATTTAACAGCAAGTTTTGGTTGGGCTTCAACAGAAGCCTGGCATCAGCATGATATTCAGGAACTGTGTCGCGTTATGTTCGATGCTCTAGAACACGAATTCAAGGGGACGGATCAAGAAAATCTTATAAATTATTTGTATGAAGGCAAAATGATTGATTATGTTAAATGTTTGGAATGTTGCACAGAGAAATCTCGTGAAGACACTTATTTAGATATTCCATTACCTGTTCGACCTTTTGGTAGTACCGCAGCATACGGAAGTATTGAAGAAGCCTTGCGAGCATTCGTACAACCCGAAACTCTTGATGAAAATAATCAATATTTCTGTGAGAAATGTAATAAAAAGTGTGATGCACACAAGGGTTTGAAGTTTAAGTCGTTTCCGTATATATTAACGCTGCACCTTAAACGATTTGATTTTGATTATCAGACTCTTCACAGGATCAAACTGAATGATAAGTGAGTGAAGGTTTTGTGTTCTCTTCGAGTACAAATAATTTTATTTAATTTTTATTATTTTACAGGGTGACTTTCCCTCAGACTTTAAATCTGAATAGTTTCGTTAATGCAACGGATGCTGGAACATTCATAAATCTCCAAAATAATAATCATGGTCAAATAAATGGTTTCGTCAGTTCAACATCTTCTGAGCATGAAAATGCAGAGTGTACAGTGAAGTATGACGATTGCAGCACTACTGATAGTGGAGCTGCGTTGGAGGAAGACAATTGTAGCGGTATTGCTACTACTGCTAGCTCTAGTCATCACGAGAATGAATTTCAGGTAAGGACTTTTTTTTTTACTTATTGATTCACATATGTATCCTTATTTTTTCTGATTTTCTTCGGTTTTTGCATTTTTTCTTAGCATATCCATATCCATTTTTAATCATCATTATCTATAAAACTAATACCCAAACATCTTTAAGTCCCGTTATCGTGAAAACTGTTGTTAGGAAACCCCACTGCACATACAATTTTTTATTTTCCTAAGCATGGGTGTACCACCACATCCTGTATAAAGTCAATTTCACTGAGTTTTGGATCGAAAGTTTCACCAAAATTTTAGTTTTGTTCCATCTCTGTCAAGTTCTCTTAGCGGCGGAACTTTACCGTGCTTCATATTATAACACCATAGTTTTCATTCCCAAGAAATGTACCACCCCCTATTTAAGTGATGCGGATACAAGGTTCACAATTATTCGAAGGCAAATGAAAATAGTTCAGAGCCAGGCGGGCAGGTCAGGTAAAAGATTTGTGTCTACTAAATGTTTCTAAAATGTATGAAACTTAACAATATAATCAGTTAATCAGTTAATTTACGTATTTTTTATTTGACTATAAGCCAAAATGTATACAGCATCACATACATTTTTTTTCTTGGATGGTACTGATGTGGCTACCCAATTTTTCTAAATAAATTCAACATGACCACCCAACAGAATCCAATTTCGCAAGCTATGCAGCTGAGCGGTAATGAAAAATATATAACAAATGAAGCAAAAAGAGTAGATGGAAGAGAAACTTCATTTTCCTTCCTTAACTTAATTTCATCCTCACACTAGATGGTATTCATTTAAAATGGCTGGAAGCAGTGTTTATTCCTGATAATTATTGATTTGTCTCCTAAGAGATGGATGGATGGAATGAATGGATTAACTAAAAAAGAAGTTGAGCCCCAAGAGGTTTCTGTGCTCAGGCCACTGCTAATTGCTCACTCTACAGACTTACACGTGGTTAGCTCATAAGCAACGGATTTTAGTAAAGCTTTCGACCGAATCAATCACAAAATCTTAATTCACAAGTTGACTGTTCTTGGTTTTCCTACTGTCTTTGGGAATTGGCTTCGTTCTTTCTTTATCTGATCGCACCCAGCGAGTTAATTTCGCGCAGCTCTTTCTGATGAAATAGATAATACTTCTGGCGTTCCTGAAAGTAGCCATCTTGGACCACTTCCTTTTATAATTTACATTAATGATGTTTCTCTGATTTTGGCCAATTCAAGAATACTTTGCTATGTTGTCGATGCCAAAATCTTCCGCATTGTTTCAAATGAAAGCGAGTGTGGAATTTTAAACTTGGACTTAGACACCTTTCATAAATGGTGTACTATTAACTGTCTTCCTCTCAATATCAGCAAATGCACCGCTATGTCCTTTTCTCGTAAAAGGAGTCCTCTCGACTTAAGTTATACTTTAGATGGATGCTTATTAACTAGACTTGACAAAACCAAAGATTTGTGTGTCTTCCTTAATACTCGTCTTTCTTTCGAGGATCATATTGACACAATCGTTGCCAGGGCAGTGCTACTCTGGGGTTTGTAAAGAGATGGTCAAAGGAGTTTAATCCATTTATAACGAAGGTCCTTTACTGCACAATCGTTAGACCTATTTTGGAGTATGCCAGTCCACTCTGATCTCCCTTCTATGCTGTAAACATAAATCGCATCGAGGCTGTGCAGCGGAGATTCGTTTGCTTTGCCCTGTGTGGGCTTCACTTTTATACTTTTGTAAACTCAGTAATCAGATCTTTGATGAAGTTCTTAATAAATAAAAGTCCCATTCCGGTTGTTTTTCAAAATTATTAATGGGCTCCCATATTTCCCCATCTGCCTTTGAAGAAATAGGAACCAACGTAATTTTATCTTTTAATAGAGAATGTCGGACGATGATACAGAAAATGTGTTATTGTTTCGGTTTTTGTCCCCAAGCGCGTCATATAGTTATCAGGCCTCTGTAAGTGTTCCCTGAGAGAAGAGTTAGATTAGATTAGATTTGTGAAGGGGTGTATAGGCGTTAGCCTCGCAATCACTGCGACCTGAAAGATCTATTATTAGTCCCCGTTGAATTTGCTCCATTTATAGGTTTAGACTGTTAATAAAGTCTAGAACCATTCTGGGCTTGAGGTTCCATACGTAACTTGGTGGAGGAAAAGCATGTTCAAGGTGGAGTAATCTCCGCCTGGCCAATGCTTCGCAGTTGCAGAGCAAGTGCTCCGAGGTTTCGTGAGCATCCTGACAGAAGCGGCAGGATGAAGTCTCAGCCAAACCCAGCTTGTTTAGGTGATACCTCAAGGGACAATGGCCTGAGAAGAACTCAGTGATCATTTTGAGCTCTGTTCTTCTAAGAAGTAGGAGTTCTTTAGTTTTTCCGCCAGAGGTGTCGATAAACTTTTTTGCCTGACGAAGTCCTTGTAGCTTTTCCCAATACAGGGATTTTTGTTTATTCTCCCAGTTATTTAGGGTAGCTTTGAGGTAACACTTTGAAGTGCCAAAAAATGGCTCTGGTCCGACAAACTTAGTTTCCGCTCCTCTTTTGGCTAGGCCATCCGCAATTTCATTGACTTTGTGGCCCTCATGTCCAGGTACCCACATGAGGATAACTTTGTTTCTCCTTGATAGATTTTTGAGGGTTTGTAGACATTCCCAGACTATCCCTGACTTGACAGTGTAGAATTTTAAGGCCTTGAGGGCAGCTTGACTGTCCGAGAGGATATTAATGGTTGAGCCATTTATGGCTCTTTTAATGCAAGTATTGGCGCATTCTTCTATGGCCAATACCTCGGCTTGGAATACGGTAGGGGTAGAGCCTAGAGCCTTTGATATATGGCATCTGGGGCCGTATACACCCAATCCGACCCTACTGTTTGTTTTTGAGCCGTCTGTATACCACACCATCGATCCTTGTTGGTAGGACGGTTTAGTGGAGCGCCATTGTTGTCGGTCTCCAAGAACCACTTGGAATGGTCTTACAAAATCCATCTGGGTGTGATTATATCAGATATTGTCGTCACTTGCTCGAAGCATATCTGTTTTAAGATACTTAAATGACCAACCAGATCACCTGGCTTTAACTGTTTCTCCGTTTGTACTCTTATAGCACTGGAGATCGCTTCCTTATTCACCTGCAAATGTAGGGGTGCAAGGTTTAATAAGGCTTCCATGGCTGCTGTAGGACAGGTTCTCATGGCACAAGTTATTCCTAGACAGGCAAGCCGCTGGGATTTTTGAAGCAGAGCCTCAGCCGTCTTTTGATTAGCTTTTGGTCACCATGCGAGGGCCGCATAGGTGGCCATGGGTCTAACAACCGTGGTGTACGTCCAGTACTTCATTTTTGGCTTCAGACCCCATGTTCTGCCAATGAAGCGACGACACGTGTTGAGAGATCGCAGCGCTCTATCCGTCACTCTGGACAGATGCGAATTCCAGGTAAGTTTCTAATCTAGGGTTATCCCCAGATATTTGACTTCGTCTGAAAATATCAATTCCGTATTATCAAGAAGAGGAGCCGTTAGTGAAAGCTTCGATCTTCTTGTGAACGGACCGATTACCGTTTTGTTGGAGTTTATGCTAAGGCCTTTGTTTAAACACCACGTGCGGACTTTGGAGAGGGCTATTTGCATGAGGTCAGATATGACTTGATCATGCTTGCCCCGTATTGTAACTACTAGGTCATCCGCGTAGCCTTGAACATTAAAACCCGAACTGGTCAACTTCTCTAGCAGATCATCAATCACGATCGACCATAAGAGTGGAGATAGAACTCCTCCTTGTGGGCAGCCTTTTGCTGCGGTGATCGTGACTGAGCAGTTCCCTAGAGATGTGGTTATCCTCCTGCTTCTAAGCATGGAGTCTATCCAGTTTACCGTGGAGGGCTCAAAGCCTTTATCCTCGGCAACTGATTTAATTGCATCGAAGAAGAGTTTCTGGTAACAATAAACTGCAGGGTTTTTAAGTTCTACAAATCTCAAAAGCTCTTTGGCCCAATGAGCAACTTCGAATATTAAATTCCACATAGTTCAGTTTCTCTTGCTGGTCTAAAAAAGAATGAAAATACTTTACGAATTTACGTTGAATCATGTAAGAATTCTTTCAACTGCTTTCACATTTTTGATCACTTGATCGCAATAAGTAGGTCGCTGCGCGATAATTTAATTTCAGATTTCGAGTTTTCATTTTTTCTTTTGTATCAAACCAAAATGTACTAAAAAAAAATACTTTAAACTTTTCTTATAGGAAGACGATGAAGGCATTGACATGGGCTCAAGCGCAGATAGTAGAATTCATCATTCAAATGAAAGTGGTCCATACATCTACGAATTATTTGCAATCATGATCCATTCAGGGAGTGCATCGGGCGGACATTATTATGCCTACATCAAGGAATTTGAAAATGGAAAATGGTATTGCTTCAACGATCAGACTGTAACATCGGTGATTATTATATAAAAAAAGCGATAGAAATGTATGCTGAAGATATCAAATTTAATTTTCAATTTTAGATAACACAAGAAGATATACAGAAGTCTTTCGGAGGAGGATCATTTAAAGCATATTATTCTGGTGTCTATAGCTCAAGTACAAACGCTTATATGTTGATGTATCGTCAATTAGATCCAAAACGAAATGAAAGAGTGATGAAAACTGATGAATTTCCCGATTACATTGAAAAATTGGTCCATGATTTGCATAATAAAGAACAAGAGGATAAAAAATTGCGTACGACTGAAAGTATGGAAAAAGTTAAAATATATTTCTATAATACAAAATTGAAGCAAATGAAGGATACAAAATTATTTATTGCAAAGAATTCATCGCTTCAAAATGCTCTAGAATTGGCACATGGACTCTTATCTATGGAGGAGTTTGCTCCTGTTTCGAGATGTCGCTTTGTTGCGTACGATGCTCAAAGTGAAGAGATAGAGCGTAGCTTAGAAGGGAGAGAAAATGACTCAATTACTGATGTGCTTAGTTCTTTGGAATCAGATGTCGGTTTACTTGTTGAAATTCGCGCTGAAAATGAAGAATTTGAAAAATATGAACCTGGTGGTGTAACCGTTAAAGTTTACCGTGTCGATATAAAAACTTCAGATGTAGATGGACCATATATGATTCGATCCCAAGAAACAGACACTGTCGCTAATATTAAGAAACTTATAGCAAAAAAATTCGGAGTGAAACAAAAAAAATTGACAGTTGTTAACTATCATCCACCTTCGTCGATAACAATTTTTAAGGAAGGCCAACACAATATGTATTCCAGATCCAAAATTTTTGTTACATGCACAAATAATCCAACAGACGAAACAGCAGAACATTTGAGTAAAATAGTTGAGGACAATTTAATGTATTTAACACACATGTTCATTTCGGTTCCTAATACGGACAAGGATTCTCTGGACATCCTGGGTATACCAAAATATGAGCCAAAATCTGAATCAGGTGATTCGAATTTTCAATCCTCATCAGATCAGAAGCAGCATGAAAGCTCTGATGTAGTTGATGCAGTTATACTAAATGGATGCTCTAGTAATAATGATCATGGTGCTAGCGGTGATTTTAAACGCACTTCACCCCTCCCGATGATATCTGTTTGTACTGGTCATGAGAGTAATAGCGAAGATAGTAGCCTTAGCGATGGTGATCGCACCCTGGTGGAATCAGCTCCTCATGATTCTAGCCAAGTTTCGAGTACAAGCCACTCTCCACAGTTATCTAGTCCAGAGGATGAAATCCGAGATAGACATAGTTTAATGCCAGCTCTAACACGCGATATTAACAGCGACGATGAAGAATGCTTCGAACCCGATAGTGGACTTTATTTCCGAGTACAAATCAATTCTGAGAAAGATAATTCTTCTCATAATCTAGTTAATGGAAATCTATCAAATTCAGATAACAATAAAGAACGAAGCGACAAAGAGAGTACATTAAAAGTTTTTGTAGATAAAAGAATGAAACTTGGTTCCTTTAAGCGTGCATTAGAGCCGTATATAGGAGTACCTGCAGATTATTTCAAAATTGTTCGAAATTTGAATGAAAGTATAATCACTTTTAAGGATAGTGAACATCTAAAAATTGAGTTAGGTCGAAACTTAAAAAAGGGGGAATGTAAGGCGAAAATCCATTTCCTAAAATTGAGTGAACTAAACGATGAAGTTGGTAAGCTTCCTGAGGTTTGTGATTGGATTTTTAAACTTAGTATGCCAATTATTGATGCAAAGAAAGAAATTGTCGCTCAATTACAAAAAATCGATTCCAAGTATCACTCTCTTACTGTACAAAATTGTCGGTTATGGGAAAAAACTGCAGGAAATCCTGGAAAAATTCTTGATGATGAACAACAACTTGCTAGTGAACTCCGATTATTTATGAATTGTGAGGTAAGAAACGTAAGATTTTAAATATATATAGGAAATGAAATGGTATACTAATTTCTATAATTTCAATCATATTTAAGCTGATAGTTCAAGAATGTGAAGATGGTGCTAGTACGACAATAAATGAAGATAGCCGGACGATATTTGTGAGGAGGTGGAACCCGTCAACCTTAGAATTAGGAAAATTCCAAGAGATTACTTTGGAAAGTAATTACTTTGCGCTGATTAAATTTCACTGATTTTCGTTAAACTATCTTTTATCTTATTTCAGAAATGACTAGTGATATTAAGAAAGTCTTAAATTCGATATCTGGTATACCTGAGGATAACATCTCTTTTTGTAAGGTAAGCATGCTGATTTCAATAATCGTTGTATTTGTCATTAACCTTGGAAATTTAAAGCTAACCCCCCCCCCCCGTTTCCTTTAAAATCTACTGGAGACTTGTTTGCAATGTATGTAACCCTACAAGTTGGAGTAAGAGCAAATCAGCGGCCTATATGTAAAGTTTTAAAACATTCTATATTTGGTCCTTCATGATAAGATTAAGATTTAAGTAGTAGTTGGGCACGTTGCCTTTGTACTCCCTTGTATCTTGTGCACAGACTTTCGAAAATATGAACCAAAGGCCTGGAATCTAAGTTGTGCAATTCGCATAAGACGTGCTCTGATGTTTCATCATCTTTGAGATATAGCCTTACATATATCAGTGGGTGATATGCTATCCGATGCATATGTTGTTTAGTGTTCGGTTAAGACATGAATGCCCAGTTTGTCATGGTTTGCACGAAACTGTTGATACTTATCAGACTTGTAGTGATTAAATTCTCGTCTTATATCTTTAAACAGAGGATTCTTTATTTATTTGAGTCTTATAATGGATCTCTCGCAGATTTTTTAGTGCTGTAGTTTGCCTTGTAAGAAATCTTTAAGTCGTTCTGCATTGAATAGTAAGCCGTTAATCGCTTAACTCAACACCACCCTTAGGTATGCCATTTTCACATCTCTACATTTTTGTTGCACTGTAGGTTTTTACAAGTGTCGGCAGTAGCTCTAGCCGTTATAATATTCCCGATGGAACCTGTCGACTCGGAGTGATTTTATTGCCTTGAACGAGTTAAATGCACTGTGGGTTAGGTTAGGTAAGAGGGGTGCTGTTGGAGATAACCAGCCTGCTTCATTTAGACCTCCAGTAGGTGCATTGTGCCACTTGACTGCATGGGATAATCTTTTTGATACCGCCGTAGATCCATCCTGTTTACCTTAGGAATCTCAAAATACATTTGAGCTCTTTTCTTTGCAGCCTCCCAGATTTAAAAATAAAATTGCTAGCTTGTAGCCTACCTCTTTTATTTATCAAAGCGGGGTACTCACAAAGTACGTGCTGGACGGATTCGATTTCCTTAGAAATCGTTCGACGCTATTCCCAGTTTACTAGTCTACCCATACTAGATTCTTGGTATTAGTCCTACTGCCATTAAGGAGTTCTTCTGTCGTGTTCTTGTCATATGCCTCGCAATACGGCAGGTTTCTCTGATAATCCACCGGAGGCTAAAATTTTGATAGGCGCCCCTGATGAGCTCCCTATCGCCACCTTGTACCGTATAGTAAATTCCTGAAGGGTGGTTTGCATAATTGCACCAGTGTATATGTAGATGTGTAGTTCCGCCTGGTAAATCGTTGCAAGCTCTTCCTGATGGACACTACTGCATTTGCTCGGCAGTCTATAAGACTCGTGCCACTGACAGTCTGTGCAGTACACTCTAGCACCTATGCCTGCACTCGTTTTCGATCCATCTGTAAATATAAAAATGTCGGATGATACCATCATCTCCTTCCCATCCCAATCACTCCTGGTAGTAGGCATCATTGCATTGATACCGCCCACTAAAAGTTAGGGAAGGTATTTTGTAGTCTGTTTATTCCCTGCAATCACTACAGTCTAAATTCTGGTGTATATTGGAATGCCCAAAACCCCTCTCCATCCACCACCGCTCTAAGACTTACAGTGCTGATTGCCGCTTCACTCATGTAGTGAAGATGTAATGTAGATGCTGCCTAAAATACTGTTACTGTTATTATTCACAAATTCTTCCTTTATTTATCTATACTGTTTACTTTTATAACATTCACAAACAATTATCAAATCAACTCTACTTTACTTATCGTTAGTACTGTACTTCTAATTCTCGCAATTCAAATAGTTTACTTTGTCACTTCTGTGTCTGAAATAAGACTCTCCTCCTGGCGGTCACAAGCGCCGTATTTATACTCTACAATTTGTACTAAAACTTTCCTGAAAATTATATTCTAGTCGAGAAGCATCGATTCTCCGAGTCCAAAGTTGTTTGTTTCCATACTTTATAAATGTTGCTTCTCTTTTTCTGTAAAACAATACTCCGAAAGTTGTTTATGATCTTAATTACTTATTTCACGTGAAGTATCCAGCCTCTTTTTCTATTATGTGAAGGTTCGATTCTAACTGTAGGTCGTCGTTATTAACCATTATTGTAAATTCGGTTAAGTGAGCTTTTAGTAACAACTGCACGATTTCTTCCTTCTAAGGTACGATCCTTACAATTTTTCATTCTTGGGCTTGTAGTTAAATAATGGATTCCTTAATTCAAACTACTCCAAGTTGTTCTTTTGATTCTTCCCTTTATTGTGCTGAGTCAGCCTCAGCTTGTATTCCTCCTAGATTTAATTTTAATTTATCACACACCCTGTGCAATTAAAGCACGATTTCCAGGACAGTTTTTGTTCATAATAAGAGCAAATGATCAGGCAGTATAATTGAGATGAGATCTGGTCAGGGTAATCTTGGTTCTGTATATAAGAAAGGTTCTCGTTTGAAAAGTATATTAGATTTTGAGTCTTTGACATTGTGAAAGTTACTGTGTTCTGTGAATTTCTGGGAGATTTTAAAGCAACACATTTTTGTATGTTCATAGTGAACCTTCTGACGGTATCCGAATTTGACGTATACATATTGAAGTTTTTTGAACATTTTCATCCGGGTAGTTTTTATCCTTTTCAAAAAATTCATTGTGGTGATTGTGATGAATTCTATTGAGAGTTATGATATTTCTTCTTTCCTTATTTATATAAATAATGTTATCTCTTGCTACATACAGCCTAGTTTCATATATCATACGAATACATGTATAAAAAATTATTATTATTTGATTTTTTTTCGATTAAGTATTTATTATTGTTCTAGGTGACCGGTTCCTTCCCGTGTACAAACATTTCAGTTCTAAAAATCAACAGCATGATAGATAGGTCAGCGAATACAGAAGACTTTCCCTTGCGAAATGCACAAGATGGAACCGTATATTTTTATAAGTGAGATAACAACATAAATTACATAAAATTTCACTTTTATAAAAAAAATATTATTTTCTACTTTCAGAGATAATTCAGAAACGCCAAAGGATTTGACTACAGAACAACGCCGTGAATTGAATCAAAAAGAAAATGCACGCGTTGAACGTGTTGGCGGTGCCTCGACATCTTTATATTCACCTCGTAAGGAACGTGCCCTTAAAATTTATCTGGAGAAATAAAAGAATCGCTTTTAAGTTATATTTATTTTTTTGTACTATAAAAACCTCGAAGAAATTAAATGATGACAAAAAAATTCTTATACATAGGGAGAGAAAGCAAAGCGGATTAACTTTAGCTAATTATGAGACTGTTCAAATGCCTACCGTCAAAATTTCTACGTAACAATTTTGCTTTTCATCGAGTTTTTCGGGCACTTTTTACTTTGGAAAATTTATAATACTGCTCAGAAAAGAAAAAAAGGTGGTGCATGTAAAGCGGGAAAATATGATTCCAATATCATACACAGGCTTTTCCATGCAAAACATGAGAATATTGCACACCCCGTTCAGGGAATTTCTACAGCAGAAGAGTGTAAATAAAATTTGAAGACTATGAAAATAAATTGAACTTTTTCTATATTTATGATTATGGATTCAGAACTATGAAAATCCGTGCTAGTTGCTAAATTTGCATTGTTTTCCATCATTTCTTACTCGGTTCACATCTAAGTTAATTTTTAAGCAACATTTCATGAGCATGAAAATTCTTAAATTATTGCGTTAAACTTTTAATTTGTTAATTTATCATATTGCTGTAAATAAATTATTTAAATCTAAATTGCTAAAAGAGTTTTGACGGGAACTTACATTCTTGACAAACTCTAGCATTTTCGTCGAAGCTATTGGAGAGCGGTGTCAATTATTAAACCATACACGACAATTATTATTTTGTACATTGCGAAAAAAGATTGAATTAAAAGTTGCATAATGTATGAACACATAATTCTGCTACGAAATGTTAACGGATGCGGAAATCATAGATGAGTTTTTGAAGAACAACCGGCACTCGAACTGATTGAATTTTGAAAAAGGCTTCCCTATTAAGTTGCTGTCATACCAACTCATACCATTCCTCATCCACAATCCTTCATTTACCATTCTTCAGATGGTAGATGAGGAATGGTAAATCAAGAATGGTAGATGAGAAATAGATGAAGAATGGGATATACCATTCTTCATCTACCATTTTTCATTTATTACTTTTCAGATGGTAGATGAGAAATGGTAGATGAGGAATGTTAGATGTAGGATTGTAGAAGAGGAATGGTATATGAAGAATGGTAAATGAAATATGGTAGATGAATGATGGATGAGAAATGGCAGATGAGGAATGGTAGATGAAGAATAGTAGATGAGGAATGGTAGATGGAGAACGGTAGATGAGGCATGGTAGATGAAGGATTGTCGACGAGGAATGGTAAATGAAGACGAAAAAATAAGATAATTATTTATTAGTACAAATAATATTTTTATAAACATAATTCCTAAGTTACATTCCAATTCCTTAAACAGCTCTATCTTTTGCATATTGCACACATTTTCTCTTAAAGATCTTAAAATTGCTTTCTCTTTTTATTTCTAATGGTAGTTCGTTAAATTTTTGAAATTCTTTATATATTAGTGAATTCTATTAACCCTTTGCACTCCGAACAATTTTTAATATGGGCTACCAGCTACTCCGGAATATAATCGTCCGTATGTCTTCGAGCTTTTGTGTTGAATATGCGCTTATATCGCCAGATTTGGATGAAACTTTTACAGTTTGTATAGGATACCAAAAGAGCTGACACGTATTTTTTTTGTTTCCCCTTACCATGGCCCACCTCCCCGCTAGAGAGGTTAGAAACTACGTGATTTTACAATGAAACGTCATTTTCAAAAAATCATATCTCGAGAACGCAGCAACCGATTTATCTGATATAAATGCCGAATGAAGCATAATGCTTTATATCTTTTACAAAAAAATATAGCAGCACTGAGCGAAAATAAATATTGTTAATAATAGTACTTCGGGATTTTACGGTATACAGTGATTTAAAAATTCATAAAAAAAATAACTTGCGATGGCCATAGAGGAATGCGGTTTTTTAGTTGAATTTGTGGTATTCGGTAGAAGAAGATAAATTTGTCTTGGGGTTTGCGGGGGGTGGGGCGGCATATATCCCCCGAGGGGTTGTCCGAAATGGGGCGTGTGAGGTATCAAACTAAAGAGGGAAGAGAGTGTAATTGAGTGGAGGTTCTTGTTTTGATCCTGTAAACTTCATGTGGACGTTTTTACTGTTAAAGGATTTTTTGGGACTTGGGTCATATACACCCCTTCCTTCATTTTGCATATATATATATATCAATATATGTATATATTCTTTCTTGCGAATACATTAGCGGTCTGTTGTGAACGTTTTTTGTTTGGGTGACAAATTTCGTCGACGTAGCGGTTCTTCGCAAACACAAGATTAACATAAAGCTATTTTTTCACCCCAACCCACTTCGTCTTTTCGTAGAAAGCTATCTCCTCCTACGCTTTTTAACCAACAAACTATGATTCTTATGTGATTGGATTCACAACTTAAATAAGCCTAATCGAATATTTACATCTGCTCCTCTCAAGTTATACGGCTGAACATCTGATACCATCCTAATTCTCTCCGTTTCTAATTTTAAAAATGAAAAGAACTACATTAAGATGTATTCTTTGGCTGCAACTCATCCATTTTAAGTATTCTAGCATCATTCTTATTGGCGTGAATCTATTAGACCTTAGTATTATGCGCATAACTCTCTTTTTCTTTTGAATTCCTTCTAACTTTGTCTTTGTGCATAGAAATAGTATTGAAGAGCAAATGAAGTTTTATTAAAACATTACATATTTTTTTTCACAACGACATTGACATGAAATTTGTTCGAATTCTTCTAAAATACGCGACTTTTTAACCCAATTTTTTTTACAAAAATCGTCAATATGTCCATTAAAGCTTAATTTGTTGTCAATAATAATCCCCAGATACCTAATTTCACTCACCAACTCAATTTTTTCTCTATAAACTTAAGCCCATAAATTTAGTTTATTCTTTCTAAGCCATTCACTTAATTCATCTAAATCCATTATTAAATTGTTAGTGATTCCTTCTACATCTTTACCAGTCACAAACACCAACGCATAATCAGCAAAACGTCTAATTTTTGAATGCCTCAATGCACTCTTAATGACGTTTATATATTATGTATATCAAGAACAATAATGTCCCCAGCACTGATCACTGTGGTACTCCCAAATTTATTTCAACTGCTTCGGAAAGCATGCCATTCACTCTTTCCTTGTCTTCTTCCCTCTAAATATAGCTTCGCATCAATATTAAGTTTCAATTTGTCTTTAGCCTGTATGCAATTAGCACATTTGTGTACAACGTCTTTTTTACAACTCCTTGTGTCATGCTCCTCTGCACATCTCGCACACACTTCCTTATTTTTACATTCATTTGATATATAATTAATGCCCAGACATCTGAAACATTGTAATATTCGCTCCATCTACTACCATACCCAGGGGCGGATTAAGACTTTTCGCCCCTGAGCGATCAAAACCATTTCGCCCTTTCCCGAGTCCCTCCAATTTTTTAATATGAAGATACTTGAAGAAAAAAAAAAAACTTCGGTTTTTTATTAGAAAATTCAAGACTATAGATTGAAAATTTATGTTCAGATGCATGACTAATTTTAAAATATATTTCAGGAATAAAAAATAAATCTGTATATTATGCTGCCAAAAATTTTCTCCGATATTTTTGTAGAAACACAAAACACTATTTCATTTATGAAACACAGGTTAAAATAATAATAAAATATGATAAATAATAATAGGTCTTAGAGATTGAATTGTTCAGAGCTTGTACCTTGTATATATTAAAACAGCTTCAATCCAATCAAATTAGAAAAAAAGTTTAATTGCCAAATTTCCGGTCCGGTAGCGGCACAATAATAGTTTAGGCTTGCTTAGGGAAGAAAAGCAAACTGCTGACCTTGATTTTCAAATTCGATTGAAGTTTCTCCGATATTTTTTCTATTTTTTGCTACCATCGCAGCGCTTGTGGTCACCCCGCTGCAAACTGTGAAAGTTTCATCCAAATTGGAGATGGTCGGGCTCCAACGTGATCGTTTTCGTGTGGTATGGCTGCATACCTATCCGATATCTCTTTTAATATTTTTTATTATTTGTTATTATTTTAACGGAGACATTGCTTAACAATTCCTTTTCGGATACTGAACTACTGGACAATGACTTTCAAGGATAGATATTCCCAATCCATCTCTATCTGAATTCTTATGGATCAGTATAATAATTGGGACAAAAATACTGTACATTCTAGCTGTCTACATTCCTCCTGGCAGTCCGTCTGCTTGATATGATGCCATTGCTGCTGTTGTAGAATATGTGTTCGAGCTGGCGCCGGACTTAGATAATATTATATTCCTTGATGATTTCAATCTTCCTACTGTTCAATGGCAAGTTTCTGATGATGATGACTCCCTGGTTCCCAGAACTGTAAAATTCCAAGTACAAGTACTAGTACCTGGACTTGTAATATTTTAAGTACCAGTACAGTACCAGTACCTGGACTTGAAATATTTTAAGTACAAGTACAAGTCCCGGTACTGGTACTTCAACATTTTTCAAGTACAAGTCCAGGTACTGGTACTGATATTAGTACTTAAGTACCAATGTAGTTAAGTACTTTACAGGTCTGTTGTACATTTTCTGGAAATGCGCATATCTTATCTTCCTGGATGCTATTGCCGCAATGGGTCTTTCTCAGGTAAATGATATCAAGAATAACTGTAATAAAAGCTTTACCTCAGATGCTTCGAAATATACTGCTATGTTGATTGAAAACTCTCCCACCTTTAATTATAAAAAAGCTAATTTTGATCTACTTAACTTTAATTTGTCTTCTACTAACTGGTCCTTCTCTTTACCAATAATGATGTAGATAAACTTACAGCACAATTTTACAATGTTATGTTTGATTGTTTCAAAGATTCTATTCCATTGTCATGTATTAAGAATGGCTATACGTTTTTTCCTTGGTACGATGCTAAGCTTAAACGCTTGCGCAACTCAAGAAATAAAGCTTGTTGAAAGTTTGACGTCTGTCAGTCTAATGAGAGTCTTAACGCAATTTTTATTTTTGAAGAGCGTATTTCATAATGCTCTTTTGCATACCTATGATACGAACCTGTTTAAGATGGGAAATGTAATAATATTGGATCCTAAGGAATTTTGGCGTTGTGTAAATACCAAAAAGGAATCTAATAATTTTCCTTCTGTGTTAGCATTTAATAATAATTCTTATCATGATCCGTCCGTTATTTCAAATCTCTTTATTGATTTGTTTAGTGAATCATTTTTAACATATGACACTCAAAAAGATGTTGCTTATTTTAATTACTTAACGACACTTCCTAAAGTTGATATTCCATTCTTCACTGTTGAGGACTGCATGTCCAAGCTGGACCCTGGTTATTCTGCTAGGCCTGATGGAATACTCCCTATTGTCCTAAAGAGCTGCACTGGAACACTATCTTACACGTTAACTTTTTTGTTTAATCTATCACCATTGTGTTTAGAGTATATAGTAAACGCAAGAATGGAAATCGGATGTTGAGTACACTGCTCGCTAGAGGCGCCACGTCGCTTTACTATCCGAGACTCAAGCCTATTCACTGTAGTGTCCCCCAGCCAGCTGGCTGGCATGCTCCGCTCACACTTCGGCACATATTTCGTGGCGTTCTCGTACCGTCGTCTGTCAGCGGTGTTTGCGTGGCTTCGTTTTCTACTTTGCATGGAATAGTGACGAGACGGGCAAACAATAATGATGTCAGATGATGTGATGAATTTTGTCGTTGAATTGCTCTAATTTTGTTTGCAATGCAACGCTGATTCGTTAGAAGAGAATCGATTCCTTCTTGAAATAATTTATATGCATATATGTATGAATATACCAATTTTTCTTCTGTTCTGGCTCGTACTCACATTCTGCTTTCCCATTTTTATTGTTTTTTGTTAATATGTACGTACATGCTTAGATATTCTTTTTGGTAAAATATAGGTAAACTAGAAATATTTCGTGGAATTGAAAACTGAGTCGAGCATATGGGTAGGCTGGTGTAGTTGCTGGTGTAGTTGCATACACACAATGCTCACACAATAAATCAAGCGGAATTTCATCTTACAGGATTACAGATATTTGAATTTTGAGATTCCAGAAAATTTTCTAATATCAAAGTTTGCAAAAGCGACTTCCGCCGACATACTTAAAACTTTGTCTCAATGCCATTTTTCTAAAATGATTTTCCATACAAGCTGATAAAATACCAATCGAACTGCCTTCTTCTGGTCAATTTTATAAACGCGATGGAAGGCAGGCTTGCATACAAGCTGTACTTCCTCGTGTAATCCCCAGGTCTATCTACGTAACGGTATATGTATTTTCTTATCGTGCTTCCTTCAATAGAAAAGAAACCCTTAATTTGGTCTTCATTCATATGCAGCCTCAAAAATTTCATCTGGTCTCAAAAAACACATGGAAATTAAAATCCACAAAAACAAACGTCATGCAAAAAGATGTTAAAAATTCCCTTCTAGGAAAACATCCATTTACTCCTCTGTTTTTCTTAGTACATAATTATGAAAAAGTCACTGATCCCAAAAATCCGCCACATCAATGCATAGCTAAATTAATCATTGTCGCCTGCCCGTTTCGCCCTTCAATCTTAAGCTTAAACACAATTCCGACGACAGAGCGACAGAACGACAGACGACAGCGAAAATATCGTTGCGAAACAGGAGTCGAAAAATTGGGAACACAATTGCAACGACAGGCGGTTAGCGACGATTGTGAAAGAAGATATTGAAATTTCATTTGTTGTTGCCGCGGTAATTTTAAAATAATGAGCTTTGAGTAAAAATTTATCGAGGAAATGCGAAATCCATAAAATAATTTATAGTTTACAAAACAGGCAAGACAAGTGGACAAAAAAGACGTGGTTTGGATGGATATTTCAAAGCGTTTAATTTACTTAATTTCCGCATTTTCAGTTTTTTCCACACTTTGGTTCATTGTATTTCTTTCAATATAATATAAAATATTCTTGATAAAAATCTCCTTTTAAAACGTTTGAAACATTTAACAAATGAAATTTCAATATCTTCTTCTTCACAATCGTCGCTCATCGCCTGTCGTTGCAATTGTGTTCCCAATTTTTCGACTGCCTGTTTCGCAACGAATTTTTCGCTGTCGTCTGTCGTTCTGTCGCTCTGTCGTCGGAATTGTGTTTAAGCCTTTATTCTGTGCAAAGTAAGTGATGGGTGAAGCCACAACACAAATACGAAACAGCGCCTATGGAACGGGAAGGCAACAACGAACGAGAAGAATACGCAATAAACAGTGACGCGATTCGCAAATCTAGCTGCACTGCAGCACGAACAAGAACCAAAGAGTAAATTTATATCCTCATATTTAATGTGAATAGAGAATTTCTTCGATTCGGTACATCTAGAGCCATCTATTGAGTTGTGAACTCATTGCCTCTGCGTTCACTATATACTCTAAACACAATGCTATCACTGTGGCTTGCTAAATTTCCTAAGTTATAGAAAGAGTCGTTTACTATCCCAATTTTTAAGTTATGGAAAGAGTCGTTTATTGTCCCAATTTTTAAGTCCGGTAACAAGCTACCAACTATCATCTTATTGGTGAATTGTCTTGTACATATTCCTGTATCGAATCGCTTGAGCGTGGTTGCGAAACTCACTGTATTTATACAGACTTCAACAAGGCTTTTGACAAGCTTCCTCACAATCTTTTGTTATTTTCTAATTTAGTTGCTGAATTGGTCATCATCCTACCGTAAGGATCGCAAACTTAGAATTCAGTTCCGTTCTGCTCTGTCTGAAGAAATAACAGCTTACTCCGGTGTAACTTAGGGCGCATTCTCTTCATATTATTTATAATTTGTTAATATACGCAGATGATCTAAAACTATATAAATCTATCGACAATTGCAATGCCAATTGTCTCAAATTGCAGGATGACCTGAACAGGCTAGTTGAATGCTGTGAAAACAGTTCTCTCATTTTAAATGTTTGATAAATGTAGGGTAAACATTTTTTCTCGTAAGCGAGTCCTTTCGAATGTTGTCTATGCTATGAATGGGTTTCGAAAGTTGATAAAATATGTGACTTGTTTGTTTCAAAACTCAACATTAACTTCCACATAGATCGTATCGTTAATAGGGCAAACTCATTGTTAAGCTTTGTAAAGCACTGGGCGAAAGAATTAGCTGATATCTATATTACTAAAGCTCTTTTTACCACTTTTGTTAGACCCATTTTGGAATATGCCAGTCCTGTCTGGTGCCTCCCTTACAAAAATCATTCCGATCGTATTGAGAGCGTGCAAAGGAGATTCTTACTTTTTGCTCTAAGAGGTCTTGAATGGAGGAACGAAAGATTAAATTTAATACACCTTCCTACTCTTGAGACTTATAGAAAAATTTGTGATATAAGCTTTGTATTTCAACTTGTGAAGGGTGACATGGACATGCCTTTGATGCTTGAAAAAATTAATTTTAATTCACGATCTCGACACTTGCGAACTAATGACTTTATTTATTTGTGTTCCCATCGCACCAACTTTGATTCTATGACAAGAATGTGCTGTACTTTTGATTTGAATTTCCATTCGATAGATTTTAATATTAATAAGACTCAATTAAAAAAAAACCTTAATAATTGTTCTGTACTTTAACTTTCATTTAAGTTGTGTGTCCAGGGATCATTGTAGCTAGCATTTAACACGATAAATATGATATAGCGTTCTTTTTTCATCATTTGAAAACAATTTTATATCGGAAAGCGGGTGGTCGTACTTGATTGCCAACCTTCTTAACAAAGAATATCGATTCAGCATGTAAATTTTTGTCCTACAGTTACTCATATATTGCGCTTTCTATTTTACTGAAGACGGTACAATTTGTTGAGTCATTGTCGAGATTCAGATAACCTCTATTATTAGAAGAATTATTGAAGTACTTCGCGTTATGGCAATATTTATAGAAAGTGCGTTAAGTATCAGTATCGGGAAAAAGTACTTAAGTACAAGTATAAGTACCGAAGGCCTGAGTACTTCAGCGTAAATTCAAGTACCGCATGTATGAAAAGTACTTGTAACTAAGTACTAAGTCTATAAAATGTACTGAGTACTTTTTAAAGTACTTTTTTAGAATCTTTGTACGTTGACAGAAATATAATGAAGTTTATCGAGTTCAGCTAATATATATTAATAAATAAATACCTCTTGAAAACTATAATATGTATAGTAACCAGTGGCTACCATTTATAGTTTTTTATAGATTTCGGCGATGCAGGTAGAGTAAAACTTTCACCTCTCATTGCTACACTCATAAAAAACTATTAGAGGTCCGCCCAAGCACCTATTATCCTCCAATAATGCATAACAATTATAAGGAAAAAATTTCCAGTAAATTGCTAACAAAAAATAGAGGGCTTGCCTCCATCAGGTTGAGGCATCGTTGATTTTATATTGGGCGAGGCATTGCTTGCTTACTCTTGGTTATGTCCACTGATGAATATAATATGGACTGCTTATTTTTCTATTTCACGTGGGCACAATTGCTTGCATCAAATAGAGTTCTTACGTCGGTGCCAACATTGAAAAAATCATTGGCGGGAAGTTGAAAAAGTGTGCGTGCAGCTCGAAAAGTGACACAATCAGTCCATATTATACATGTCAGTAGTTATGTCATCAAGTCGAGACATCGTCGATTTTATATTCGAGCGAGACGTTACTGGTTTTTGTTCTACTTTCCCAGTCTTATTTGTATGTTATTAGTTTGTCTAAGGTTCTGGCTTGATGCGTTTCATGCTCTGACAGTTCTTTGCGAGCTTTAAAACTCAACACAAAAGCAGTTGCACTAGAGACTGTGTTTTCTTTTCTACGAAAAGTTAGATATTTGTAGGAACTTAATAGACTCAGAAATACTTAGTAAAAATCTTGGTACTTAAGTACAAAACTAAGTCTTAAGTACAAGTAAATAGACGCTAGTAGGTACTTATGTTCAAGTACTAAGTAGGGGCATTTCAAAAGTATTGAGTAATAAGTCTTAAGTAACGAAATAGTACTTTAAGTAGTACTTAAGTCTTTTTTTACTTAAGTATTGCCCAGCTCTGCTTGTACTTGAAGATTTATTGAATACCAGTACTGGGACTTGTACATAAAAAAATTTAAGTTCTTGTACTGATACTAATACTAAAGGATCAATGTACTTAAGTACTTTACATGTCTGAAGTCAGGTACACATTTTAGATCAATTATTCACCTTTTTATTAAGCACTAATAAAGAGATAGTTATAGTCTGTATGCACTTTAGTTTACGGTTTTTTTTTCTATCAAGTTATTTAGCACCTGTTGCGCTGTTAGTTTGCTTTTAATTATCTCATTTTCAATGTTTATGAGTGCCATGCTCGAAAACCTCTCCTGAAGCAGTTGCTCTTCACTAAGTTTTAACTCGATGGAAAAAGTTCCGTTCATAGCCGGCGGAGCTGACAGGAAAAACCAGAGCTGCTTGCAGCAACTAGTATAAATTTGAGCAGAAATCTTCATTAATTTCTGTTTTCAGTCTTTCCAAATTTACTACAATGCTCTTGTTTTGGAACATATTATTTATTATTTTTGATCCAGCCTGTAAAGTGGAAATGTCTACATTGAAAACATTTTTATAATTTTCTATAAATGCCTCTCCATGTTCAGGTCCAACTTTATTAATAGCTAGCCATACACGATGGGATTTGCGTGCGAGCAATCCTTTGCATTCCCAGTTTCCACATGATTACTCGTATGTGTGTGGACGACATGACACGCCACGATTACCCGCGTGCAATCATGTGCATGGTATCGACAGTTTTCCTCTCCTCTTCAAGCACACACATAAGATTTTACCCGCGCGCAATCTTGTTAGTTGGAGTTGATCACTTGAAGTAGGTCGTGCTATTTAGATTACGATATGTCAGATCTACGGTGCATTTCCAATGATGTTTTGGTATGATTCTAAAGCTAACCGTGAAAGTATAACAAAAAAAAAATTTTCGGCAGGTGAAAATAACATGAACGTTCTTGTATAAAATAAACGAAAATTAATAAAATAAAAGCCTTTAGGTATTCTTCTTTGATAGCTTCGAAAATCGCACGACATGTTTCTGGAACAATCTTTCCCAATGCCTGTGGTGAAATTACTGTAAAGAATTTGAGATACTCATAAGTTCTGCCTGTTGCCAAAAATCTACGTGTTGATATAAGTCTCTCTTGTGCTGGAATACTTTGCCTCATAACTGTATCCTGTTTTCGAATAAGTAGTTTGATTTTGGACAGCAAAATGCCAAAGGTTATTGCGTCCATTCTCAAATAATTGTACAAGTCATGAAGACTACTGTCCTGTAGTTCTCTTAAGAGCTGAATATCACTAAATCGGTGTCTTAATTGTAACCACTTCTTTTGCCACAAACGTCTCTTCTTTTTTTATTCATTGTTTCACTCGCTTTATACATGAGAGCATAAATAATTGCTAGTTCTTTTTTGTTAGCCATTCCGTATTTAAATACTCTTTACTCATTAAAACGCTGAAGTTTACTGTCAAATAGGTATAGGAGTGTCGTTTCAAACGTCGAATTTTTTGAGACGACAGCACGCCACACCCGAATGTACAAATTTATATGAAAATGTCAATTTCAAGTGAAAGCTCTAAAATATACAGGCTTTCCATTCGGAAAGTGTCTACCGTGTGTTGCGAACGAGCTTTTTAGCACACGCCATGTAATCTTGCGAGTTTTCCGGAAGGAATCTTGGACTAGATTGCTCGCACGCAAATTCCATCGTGTATGGCTAGCTAATGAGTCAACTCGCTGTGCCAATTTTTAAACCTATATTTTATTTAATTAGGCCTAAGTTTGTACGAATCAACGAATGTTTCTTGGGAGGTTTCATAATTTCCTGGGGGAGGGGTGTAGTTACCCCAATGACCCCCCCCCCCACCTCCACACTTAAAAAAAATACATATCCAAATCTCATTTGTCTCTTATTTTTATTTACAAAAAATAAAATAACATAATATTACTAAAATTCTACTTAAAAGAACTAAACAAGTCTTAGATCACAAAACAATTTTCTACTGAAGTACAGAAATTCATGTCGGTGTTGTTTTTAAACTTTAACGTAATAAAGTTTGTGTGCTGCACGTACATACATACATACATACACTATACATCATCCACACATACACATATACATATGTATAACTACTATTGAAAGTTTCTCATTATTAATTAAATCCTTTCAAATATTCCTTTGTAAATATCACTTTCACTTGTAATTTATTATAAGCTCGATTAGAAAAAAGATTTAACTTTGCGGATTATCTCTGAAATTAAACATAATCCGAGGGCACTGTGGTACTTTCGTTAATTGCTGCCAGTCGTGGTGTTCTTCTGTTTCCTGTTAATCCAGTACTGCTACCACTAGAGTCACCTGATGCATCCCAATTTGGTAGAGGAGCTGATAGAACTGTAAGTCCTACAACTTCATAGGCTCTATCATTGCCACTACTTGGTATTGCTGTCATAGATAAATCTGAATAGTAGGCACTGCTTGGAGCTGATGACACCATTGGAATGTCTTGATCATGTCCCTGAAAAGGATAAAATTTCTATAAGGGATAGATGATAATGATAAATTTTTATAATATATAAATTTATTCGCTTACTACCTCTCCGCATTGACTGTATGCCGTATTTTGATATGATGGATTTCCCGAACGTACAGATTCACGATCCAATTCAGCATAGAGAGCTTCACCTACGCCTACAGGACTATAGGCATCATCCATATGGGTATAATGATTTTCAGCTGGAGATGATGATGGGGGTCCTATTTGATCTGGTCCAGTTGATGCTCGTCGTGTACTTAGCCATGTCCAAACACCTGAATTACTCGTGGGCCTCCGTATGCTGTCAGCTGGATGTTTTGTTGACATATTTGATCTACTATTTTGTCCGCCAGCTCTGCTGTTTCGACACCACCATGGCAGTGGTCTACCTCCTACAAGAAAAAGTAAAGGAAATTATTGTTTAAATATAATTTATATACATGGATGTTTTGTTTTTGTTTTTTTTTTAAATATATATACAGGGTGGTCGGAGAAGTGACGTTCAGAGGTAAAATTTAGATGACTCATATTGAGGGGTATCCGAATTAACCCCATGTCTGCTATTTTGCATAGCTTTCGAGTTATGATTTGTTGTCAGAATATACATATACGACCTACCCATTTCGACATCTAATTTTATCGATGGTAAGATGGATCTTGACGAATTACTACTAATTGGTGACTTTAACTTACCCAATATAAAATAGGTACTCAATGAAGATGATGATGATTATCGTCTTTTTGATAACTTGAAACAGATAAATCACACTTTTTGGACGCTCATCTCTTGGTCTCAGCCAAATCAGTAATGAAAAAAATGACATGGGCAGGCAGTTAGAGCTGGTTTTTTTCTACTGACGCGGATAACTTATTAGTTGAACCTAGCCCAGTTTCAATGTGTATGCTTGACAAATATCACCCCCCCCCCCTCTACTAATTACATATTGGTTTGAAACCGAAAACTTAACAAATTGTGACGAAACACAATACTTTTTCTATTTTAGTAAATCTGATTTTTCGAAACGTTCCAGCAGACATTCCTCTATTGATTTCAACTCATTGCTGTATTGTAATAGTGTTGACGAAGACGTTTCTAAATTTTACTAGGGATATTACGAATATTTGCATTCGCATTCGCTTATGCGAATAATTCGCTTCATTATAACATTCGCATCAAGCGATGCGTGTCGTGACTCGCCCGGCGTCCGCGCGGTTGGTTAATCCTCGCACGTGCAGAAGGCGCAGGCATGCATCACGTGTTTCATTCGACCAATAGAAAGCGTTTCAATCTCGCTGCTTGCTTGGTTAGTTTGGCTTGTTTTGTTTTAGTTGTCAGTCAGTTCTCAGTTGTAACTAATCATTACATAAATAAACAAGTAGTTTGTGAGTTCAGAATTGTATTCAGCTATTTTGACAGTTTTTCCCATGGAACCGATCAATCGAGACCAATGTTTGTGAGAAAAGTTATTCCACAATTGGGCGCACTACCTCGGCGTTGGGAACCTATTTGAAAACCGTTCATTCCAAAGAATACGAAATGCTGATTCATACTGAATCGGAGGCTCAGATTTCAAAACTGAATAAAGCGCAAGAAACTCCACTAAAAAAGATAACAAAACAATTATCTATTGAAGAAACTCTAATGATAAAGAAACAATGGGAGTGTAAGTGAAATGATAGCATTACAAGACTTGCCATTTAACTTCGTTGAAGGCGTAGGATTTCGAAGCCTAATGCAGTTAGTCGCGCCTCAATAAAGGTCGTAATTTTTTTACAGAGCATATCTGTGAAGTTTTGTACGACAAAGTTGCTGCAAAAATCATAGTTCTGTTAGCCAGATTTCAAATATATGTCATTCACGACTGATATATGGTCAGAGCCAAGTACGAATGTATCACTTCTCAGCCTAACCTCGGCACACTTCAACCGCTTAAACGTTGTTTTAAAGTCCGAGGAATTCGAAGGCAGACACACTGGCGATGCTATTTCAAACAAATTTGAATCAATTCTGAGTGAATGGAATATAACTAAGGAGCAAGTACACTGCATGGTGAGAGATGAGGGCTCAAATATGAAGCGTGCTATGACATTGACCGATTTTAACGATGTATATAGACTGTACTGCTCATAAGCTATAAACGAATATTAAGAATGGCTTGAATTCGCAAAAGTTTCTAGTGAATATGAATCAGAAATGTAAGAGGATCGCCACTCATTTTAATCATTCGACTATCGCTCAAGGTCAATTAGCCAAAATCCAACAGTCACTAAATCCAGATCAAATTCCACTAACTGTTATAGGAGACTGTTCAACGAAATGGAATAGCACGATTTATATGTTCGGAAGTTGTTTAAAACTAAAAGATGCTTTGTGCCTATACGGTATCACCCGAAGAATGGAAAGCTATGGAGTACTGCGTAACAGTTCTTAAACCATTTGAAAGCAACTTGAGTAGCTCACAAACTTTAATTTCGTCCGTGATTCCGATTATTTGCACATTGAAAAAAAGGTTTCGATAATACAAAGCTATCTACTGAAGGCTACACTGTTGATAACATTATTATCAGCTAGATACAAGTTATCAAAACCGAAATAAACAAGAATTTTGGCAACCTGTCCACAATCTCCACATTTCTGAACCCACAATACAACCATACATTTGGTGATATTGTGATAGATAAAGTCCACTCTGATTTTGTTGAATTGGCTCTAAGTCTGTCTAACCGGGCGGGTGATAATAATCGGCGTTTAGCTTCAGGCGCTAAAAGGTTGAGTAGTATAACAAAAATAAGCAACAGTGATGAGCCTTCAACAAGTTCTGCTAAAAGTTTTATCAGCAACCTGGCAGGAAGTTTAGATTCTTCAAGAGAAAACTAAGGCTCGGATGTAGAATCGGGAGAGACTAAAAAATATGAAATTAAAGCTCAATTGAAGCTCTATCTTAAAGAAAAACGAGCCTCTTCCGATGAAAACCCTCTCGACTGGTGGAAAACTGGAAAACTAAATTAAAAAAACGAAAAATTGACAGATCTGGCCTGCAAATATCTGAGCGCTCCACCCACCGGCCAGCGTTCCGAATGAGCAATTGTTCAGTGTAGCCGGCCTTATACAGGGTGTCCCGTATATGGTCTGGCACCTGAAGGCTACGGATAGGTCATGCTTAGACAAACAAAAAATTGTATGGGTGGGGGGAGGAAATCGTAACCGGTTTCCGAGATAGCGGGTCTTTAAGATATTTGGGTATGTGTTTATAGATCACCCTGTAACTTATGGAGGTTACATCCTATGTTGATTTAAACTTTGGTAGATAGATAATCGTTGTACCTTTCCAATGGTCTATAAATTTTTTCTCTCACCCTTTCCGTTTTGAAGCTAAAATTTCGGAATTTTTATTTAACTATTATTTTTATCAAAAAACACATTATCAATACCAATTTTTTTATTGAATTTAAAACGCCCAAAAGCTTAGCTTTAAAATGACCTATCACACTCTCTACCCAAAATGTAACGTTTTCTGCGTTTTTTTGAATTTTTTCTTAAGCATCTCCAGCGAAAATGACTAAAAAAGTTCAATAAGTGCCAGAAAGTAGGCAATTATCTTTTGGAAATGACCTTTTTCAGCCATTTTCGCTGAGATATAGTTACTGTACTAACACTGGTTTTCAGTATTCTAACAGTTTTTCATACTCCTACATATTATAAGTAATAAAAATGATGACTTAAGTTGATTAAAGTTTCTTTTTTATGTTATTCCCAAACATTCGCATTCGCGGCTCGTCGAATTTTCAACCTCGTGCCTGATGGAATCCTCCAGTCTTCTTTAAGTCGTGCTGCCGTACTCTGGCAACTCCGCTGAGAATTATTTTTCAAAAATCACTCGATAATGGTTGTTGCCCTCAGCTATGGAAAAATTCTTTTATTATGCCTATCCACAAGAAAGGTAGTAAAAGTGAAATCTGTAACTAAGGGCCTATTGCAAAATTACCTTGCATGCCCAAATTATTTGAATCTATAATTTATTTTCAGCTATCAATTTCCTGTAAGAATTTCCTTTAAATTTCCTTTAAATCAACATTGCTTTATTTCGGGCAGCTCTACAACCAATAACTTGTTGGAATTTGTCTCGGATACCAATGGAGCGTTTGCAAAAGGCCACCAGACAGATTGTATTTATACAAACTTTAGTAAAGTTATCTGACTCTGTGACACTGTTTAAAATGGAAAAGTAATTGTTTCCCCCAATATTTCTAAAATGAACAGAGTCTTATTTAGATAACAGAACATACCAAATCTTCTTCCACCATTCCATCTCTAGAGTCTTGAAGGCTTCGTCTGGCGTACCTCAAGGGAGTCATTTGGGCCCGTTGTTCTTTATTCTGTCTATTGACGACATTGTCTCTGTTGTGAGGTACTGCAAAATCTTGATTTATGCTGACGACATTAAGCTTTTCGCTCAGATTAAATCTGTTCACGATTGCGAACATGTACAGGTGACCTTCACAAATTTTACGATTGGTGCAAAAGCAATGATTTGGTACTCAATGTCGACAAATGTGAGGTTATGACTTTCCACAGGAATCAGCCACCAATCACCTATGATTATGTATTCTCGGATTCCTCGATTCGCCGTGTGGGCTCTGTCTGTGACTTGCGTGTCAAATGTGACCAAAGATTGAATTTTACTCTCACATAAGCTTCATGATATCAAAGAGGAGTTCAATGCTGGGTTTTATAAAACGTTGGTCTCGAGACTTCTCGAAACCCACCATAACATTGCGTTTGTACACTTGTTTTGTGAAACCACTTCTTGATTATGCCAGCCAGGTCTGGTCTCCTTTTTACGGTACACACATTGACCGTATCGAGTCTGTTCAGCGGATTGCCCGTAGGCACCTACCCTGGAATAATTCATTAATTCTTCCACCCTATGAGGATCGCTTGAAGCTTGAACCCTAGATGAAATCTATAGTGTATATATACTAAGTTTGTCATTCCGTTTGTAACACCTCGAAATAATGATCGTAGAGCAAAATGGATTGGACACCCACGCATGATATTAAAAGTTATTTTGATTTTTGCATGTCCGTCCGTCTGTCCGTCCGTCCGTGTGCACTCGAGAACGCGTATACTTAGAGAGCTTGAAATTTGTACACAGTCTTTAAAAAAAAAGGTTAAATTAAGTTCAAAAATGAGACAAATCGGGCAACTCCTTCGTGGGGTTGCCATACAAAAATTTCATTTTCCACTATATATTTGGACACTGCCTGAGAACGCGTCGACGTAGAGAGCTGAAAATTGGTCATAATCATTTTTTCTGTGCGACAAACCGTTCTAAAAATATATGCGAAAAACCACTTCAAAAATCAAAATCGCATAGATCGGTGACCATACGAAATTTTATACGGGCAATCATCATAAGAATTGGTATTAGACCAATTCTAGCATTTTTACTTGTTTTTTTTTTTCGTTTTTCGGCGAAATGTGACTTCCTAGCGGAAAATGCTCTTTATAGATAATAAAAATATCTAAAACTTTCATATAAGGCATTTTTCAACATAACCTCAAATTTTTCGAGAAAACGGCGGGAAACCGATTTTTCAATTTTATTTTTTCCTCTGAAAGTATATCTTTTAGGGATTGAATAAGCAACATTTTTTTTGGAATCTGGGAAAAATGTAGTTTTCGACATAATTATTTACAATTTTCGAAAAAAAACCCCAAATCTTCCACGGAAAACTTTATTGGTGTTTGTTTCGATTTAAATATTCTATCCAGGCTCATTTTAACCGTTGAAATGTCTACTTTAAAATGGTCTATATATGTTGATGGGTTATTTTTGAAAAAAACCGCTTAACATTGAGAAAAACCAAAAAAATTACTTTTTGGACACGAATTTTTCATTTTTTTTATGATTTTCAATTTTTGTTACTATTTACGTAAATAATGGATTAAATTTCAATGACAGAATTTCTGTGGCTTTTTTCAAATAACTCGTTATCTGCAAAAAGCCAGTTTTGAGAAAACCAGGGAAAAGTTGAAAAAAGTGAGAAAAAGTATTGGGAAATCATCAATTTATTGAATTTTTCTTTTCTTTTTCTCACAGGATGTTTTGAAATACATTCTATTAACAGTAGTGATACTATTTTTCAAAACATGTTAAATATAACGAAGAAGTTGCACATACAATGTTTTTCGCTCTCAATTATAACACTTTTTTGGATATACTGTGCGTAAAGATGAATAGTTATTTGAAATCAGTAATCGCTACACATCGATTTACGGTTTACTCAAGAAGCTCACTTACGCAGCTTATTGAAAAATAAGAAAAATTGCGGAAGCCACGAAATTTTATCAGGCAAAATGACTGGAAATGAAAATGAATGTTCTTAATACTGGCATTGACAAACGGCATCCTTTATTATAGTTGTTAATGCATATACAAATAAAAATTGAAAAAAATCAAACAAAACAATGAAAATTAAAAAAAAAAAGTCGAAATTTAATTTAAAAATAACAACTTATCTGCAGTTGCATTGCTGTTTGACCAATTTTTTTAACTTCTCAGTAGCATGTCTACTTGTGCTGTTTCTTGAAAAAATAATTTCAGATTTTTGGGTACTTCAGTGGTTATTCTTTTGATAATAATAGTATAATTGCTATAACAGAGTACGCAGGATTATAAAATATAAAATTTTTATGTCGAATGGTATATTTAGTTTAAAATCGTAAATTTAGCAGATAACGAGTTATTTGAAAAAACCACAGTTTACTTTAATGTAATATTACTAAATTTGAACCAATTTAATTGAAGACAGTGGCGGAAATCATCCTGAAAATTTTTCCATGGCAATGCACCGTACCGTACTGAAAGTCGTAAGCTAGAGTTAAGACTCGCTGGCCCAGTGTGATATTTTATTAACGTATATTTTATTATTTTTTCACTAAATAAATAATATAACGATGAGGTATATTTTATAAAATAATTTGAATACGTAATTATTATGTAGAACAATTCATTTATTGATATTGTTTTCATAAAAATAAAGATTTTATGAGAAATTATAAAATCCTAATGAATTTTACATCTTTTGCATTGTGGTTGTTCTTCTTCTTCATCAATAAAATTTTCAAATTTCGAAGGATCTTTGAGATTATCGACGTGTTCGAGCTCCTCCATTTCAATATAAAGACTCTTTGCTAACTTTTTATCAATAATCTCTTTCAAATCACTTACGTCTTCAAATATTTTTCTATCTCTATTTGAGCAGTTTTCATTACAATTACTGCATAAATTGGTACATTTTAAGCCGTGTTTTCGGCAGCCACAACTTTGTTTATTACAACCACTTTCACAGCTGGAGCTAATACTTTTTAATAATTTTTCGGGAATTAATTCTGAACTGTCTGGGATAAATTTGCTCACGAGTCTACCTAGATATTCTTTCCAGCTTTTCCAGATTTTTTTTTCGATGATAATATTAAATATATCGCAAACTACATGTTTCCCAGATTCCAAAAAAATTCTGTTTATTCAATGCAAAAAAAGATATGCTTTCACAAAATTTCATCTAATTTGAATTATTTTTACGAGAGAAAAAAATAAAAAACTGAAAAATTGGTTTTCCGTCATTTTCTCGAAAAAATTGAGGTTATGTTGAAAAGTGCCATATGAGAGTTTTAGATATTTTTATTATCTATAACTTTCGCGAAGAACATTTTCCGCTAGGAAGTCACATTTCGCCGAAAGTACAAATAAAACACTATCAACCCCTTAACACCCCCCACCCATTATCACATGATTTAACTAAATTTTCCGGTTGGTGCTTGCTTCTTATTAATTTATTCTTTTCAAAAAATATTGACACCAGTCTATTCACCGTGTAAATTTCATTGAGATATCTGGCATCATACCTAAAATTCGGTTCGAAACGTTCTAAGTCTTTAATTAGAGTTATCGCACTTTTGATAGGCTCTAATTCGGTAGAGTTATCTCCGATCGGAAGACGGAGTTTACTGTTCAGCTCAGCTTATTATCAGCTACACTTCGTAGAAGATTCTCCTTCTTTGGTGGTTCCAATACGACATGTTGCATATCAAATTAAAGGTCTCGCCGAGTACTATCGGGTAGTGTACTTTTTTCAGGAAACTTTCTTGAGCTTTTGTCGCCGGGAAAACCCATTTTCATGCATTTGGGTTACATACACTACACCTCAGTTACCATCCTAAAAATATCCAAAGAAAAAAAAATCTTCTACGAATTGTAGCTGGTAACAAGCTGAGGCGAGCAATGTAACCCGTTTTGCGATCGCACATAACTCTACTGAGTTAGAGCCGATCTAAGGCGCGAAAATTGTAGTATTCCACTTCTAATAGATTAACTCACTGTAGATTTCGCAGATTCGACTGATTTTTCATTTTTGCGATGGATTGGTGGTGGGCAGATTTCTTTTCAAAATTTGGTGTGTATGTTGGTCTCGATGGCGCGCATCTTCTGGTCAAGTCGGTTATGCGTGGGGTAGTTTGTTCCCGGCGTGGCGGGAGAGGTAAAATTTTGAAATGCTTTTGTTTATATCTCGTGAACCAAGAGTCCTAGAGAGTTCACTGATATCTTAAATGAAAGCTGTCATAGGATACAGATGGTATTATTTCGGATTGCTGGGTGGCGAGAGGGCGGAGTGGGAGGCAGTCAAAATATAGATTTTTCGTCCCATACATATGCAAAAGCTCTTAAACTAACCAATCGATTGCATTTTCTTGAAAAAGCTTTCTAGATAATTATAGCATGGGTGCATTAGGCTATTTATTATTTCGGTTTGGGTGGAGTGTGGCGGGGGGAGAATTAGATTGTGGATTTTCGATAATAACTCAGCCATTTGACCTCGGACCATAGGGGTGTGGGTACTCAAACTTCTTCTCAGAAAAAAATATATTTGAATCTGTACTAGATTTTCCATAATGTACTAGAACAAACGTTGACACCACCCCCTCCTCAAGGGGGCGCAGAATATTTGTTTTTTAAAACGATAGCATTCTTAGTTTTGCTCTTTTTTTGATCTCCATACGCACTTTTTAGTACCTCCCTATTTTTTATTCTAAATGAAGTATTAGATTTTTTTCACTTTAGATGGGTTCGAACTCTATAAGGTTATGTCCAATCGGAAAACCGATGTCACTGTTCGGCTCAGTTATTTACTAGTAATTGGGAAAAACAAAATTGGTTATGAAAGAGAATATGATAAGTTTATATTAAAATTTTCTTTTCTTGTGATATTCCTCAAAACACGGATATACACACAATGGAACATCACATGCAACACACAGCACACAAAACACTTCCTTCGTGTGTTCAAACCTTGAGCTATTGTTTCCGGTACAGAATGGATGGTTGTCTTGCCTGTGAGTCTCCTTAGCTGTTCTGCCTCCAGACGACGATGATCGTGGCTTATGATATTGTTCATTAATTTGTGTTATTACCTTTAGACGAAAATCACTGAATTTTACATTTTCTCCTGTTTGCACACCGTATAACAGATAAACATTTAGGGTCAATATATCCAACAATCGAAGGAAAATGTTTTTATACCACTTTAGCGCTTTTCTTGAACAATCCATAAAACTGATCATCATATACGATTTTTCAACAATGCCCATGATTACATTATAATCGACTACAGCTTCTGGCTTACTGATATTTTCCCCCGTTGTATAGTTGATTGCATTAGAAATAACAATTTTTGGTTCATGGATATTTGTAAACATATAAACCTGTCGTTTGTCCTTCCATTTTATAGCTAATAGAGTATCTGAGTGCATGAATTTTATATAGCTACGAGTTTGCTTTCCTGCTGAAAATTTAGGAAAACCCTTAAGGTTTGGTCGGACAGTACCGCTGGCATGAATTTGATTATCAAGGAGATATTCAAATAAAGCTGGACTTGTGAACAGGTTATTAATAAATAATCGATGTCCTTTTCCCAAATAATCATTGTTTTTACAACCGATCGAGATATGCCTATATTTGTATCAATTTCAATAGCTGTTTTGCATCCCGTGTAGACAATTATATCCAATACATAGCCCATCTCGCTTTGAACTGAATTTTAGGTATGCTGCCATAGAGATATGTCAATAAAATTTACACAGTAAATGCCCAATGAAATGAGGAAGTTTCTAAAATAGATTTTCGAGAAAAAAGTTGTGACTTTTTTTTAAATCACCCTCAAAGGTTTCTTATTTTGAACTTTATGGAATTTAAAAGTTTCTCTTGGCGCAATGATATGACCTACGGAATCAAATCTTGCTGTATTATATGAACTTAATATTCACCTAAATCAGCAAATTTGTCACTATGACCAAAAATGTGTTCGAATTAGTAGTTTGTTGAAAAATCACGAAAACAAATCATAACTCGAAAACTACGCAAAATCCCACAACATACATACATGGGGGTGATTCGGATACTTCTCAATATGAGGTACCTAAATTTTACCTTTGGACGTCACTGCTCCGACCACCCTGTATATGGATCTACATACATATGTACATATATGGCAGGCTACTTAGTTTTTAAGATCTGTTTCAAGCGCATTCATTCTTTTGAAAAATCAAACTCTAATAACAAGAAAACCAGAAAATCCAGAACACGCTATCAATCGTTGTGAATTCAATTGAAACTCACCGAGGTGCACCTGAATTACCTGAGTGAGACAACCCCTCTCTCCTCTGCACCACCATCCCCCCCTCACAACATAGCAGAGACTTAGTTTTACTCCGTAAAGAGCTATCGATAAATCAAAGTGAACAAATTAAAATGTCTTGTCTGGAGGGTACCTATGGAGGGAACCCGGAAATCGACAAGGCACTTCCATCATTCCGGTATCCACACATATGTTACGTCTGGATATTTCACATACATATATAAAGCAAAAAACTACACACATGCAAAGAAGACTATACAAGTGAAGTACGGTGAAGATAGAGGCAGCTCGCCTTAATTGCATCGCGAAATCATTTGCTCATGTGCAAACGCTAATTTTCTTTTGCTAGTTCAGTTCAGATCGAATGCATTTCTACTCGCATATCTATGTATGTAGGTACGTTCGGGCAAGATTAACAGCTTCTAAGTAACTATGATGTACCGAACCGATATAGTATGCAGAAATCCGTACATCATATACCCCTAGTCTAGAGTGGTAGTGGATAGGCTAGTGCTGCTTCCCAGTTCTATAGAGGACTTACAACAGAATCACTAATAGACCGAAACGTCAGAAGTATACCGTCCTTAGCAGATTTATAGCGCGACTTTCTTGCAATTTAATTAAATTGCATGAGAGGAACTTTCTCTTGATGCACATCGGGGGAGTGCATTAGATTCATCAAGTGTGAAATTTCTAGTGGGGCTATGAGGCTAGTTGTAGGTACTTACTTCTCTTGGCATAGCAATGAATAGCGCAAAGCACCAATATTTTTGTTGTTGTCGTTCTATATACCTCCCGGCAGGACGGGATTCATATGAACGTTATGCAATTTTTATAAAATGCGCGTCGTTCCTTCAAAGAGTCTCTCATCCAGTCGGTTTCTGATGGCGGCGGGTTTTCCTGACTTAATACACATATGCGGGGCGAATACCAATTTTCCATTTTCCTCTGTTTTTTTTTTTTCAATCTTTGTGGGATTTTCGATTTTTTTTTTACCTTTCTACTATAACGTGAATGACAAGTAAATTTATTTGATTTCCCTAACCAACTGAAATGTTCTGGCATATGTTCGCATTTGTGGAAGAATTCCGACCGAGATTGGGATTTTGTTGGGAAATTTTTTTATGATTTTACAATTGAGCTATTTTTTGTAAATATATTATAACACCTACGTTGACTTTGAATAAGTAGGGGGGTGCCCGGGGCAGAATGACGAACGATTTTTTGAAACTTTAAATATACCAATATTAAGTAGGGTCAAACAGGGACAAAATGTGATATAGATAATTACTGTCTAGCATCCTTATGAAGTGCGCTGTTAACCTAAGTGCCCCACATACGGGGCATAATGACCAAGGGCGGATTAAGACTTTTTTCGCCCCTGGGGGATCAAAATCATTTCTCCCTCTCCCGAGCCCACCAATTTTTTAATATGAAGATACTTAAAAACTACTAGGAAATTCAAGACTACATTTGTGACTAATATTGATAGAAGACTATAGATTTGAATATGAACTACATTTGATATGAATTAAAAGTTCGGAATAATGCTTATGTTTTCTTTGTTTTAATAATACAAATCTATTTATAATTTCATCCTCATTCTCATCTGAAAATGCGTTTCTGAGATAATATTTAATCCTTCATAATTTGTAAAAAGGGTCGTTGGTAGATGTACTACCTCGATATTAGGAAACGTCGAAATCAGTTTTCAGATTTTAAACTCTTTAAGTTCTCTGCTGCTAGAATTCTCTTTAAAACATTCTTCCAGAAACCTACTTCAACCAACCTTTGTCTTTCTAGAGTAGTGTTCATCCTGCCTTGTGTCTTTACTCTTAGAATGTATGTAGTGATATTATTTTTGTGATCAAGGATCGCTCATGATCAACTATTATTCCTACTAAATGCATTCACATTCTGAGTATTCCGACTGCAAAATAATTTGCAGGGTAAGCAGTATACCTTGTTAGTAGATGAAGAATACAAGAGTCAATCACGGCGAACAGTTTTTCCATTCACGAATTAATATAAAATACATTTTTCTTGTTGCATATTTGTTCTCATCTTCATAGGCTCTCTTTGAATTTTTGAAGTAAAGCTGATCTAAATATGATTTTATAATCTTATTAATAAAACTGTCGCTAATGTTGCACGTTGCAGGATCAGATTGGTGAAAATCAGAACAGTCATAATCGGCTTCAATTTAAAATGCAATGGGGATTAACTGTTGTATACATCTACTTGCCCAGCTTGCCCTAAAAAATATGGACATTAAATTTGAAATCCATGTTTCCGAAATGAAGCAAACTTCAGCATCTTTACTGTAAACCCATATTTCGCTTGCGGTTTTATGAAATGGCATGCTGAAGAGTAGTTTTCTTGTGTTTTTTTTTATGAAAAAAGTACCTTAATTTAATTCGCCACTGATGATTGGAGAACTTTACAGCGGCGCAGCTCAGTATTTGCAATCGCTAATAAAGCACGGAAAAAACGCTGTACTTGTTTTCGCCCTAAAGCATGCAAAGGAACGCAGGGCTGCAAGACCAGTTATTTATGTTAAATTTATATTGGATGCTATTTAGCAGTATATTCAGGTGATCTGATTAAATTTTTATTTTTTTTTTAAATAATTATTTATTTTCTATTTTCGTTTTTGCACTTTTGAGCTTTCGCCCAGTCGATCGCCCAATCCCGCCTTATGGTTAATCCGCCCCTGATAATGACTCGAGCTCGGGTCATAATAACGAACTACATTTAATACAAGAAACCCCATATTTTTCTATCAAAACATTTATATGCATTATTATTAATTGATGACCGTAATGAGCCTTGCAGGAATATGGTTTTTACAATAAAATTATACATTCTAAAATGAGGAACACCTCGAGCTTCGAATTCGAAAACTGTAAACTGAAAACATATTTTACCATTAAAACAATTCTTAGATTTCGGAAGTTTTATGATAAATAAGTTGACATTCCAAAAATTCTTTTTTGTATTCATAGCACTCGAAAAAATAGTGTTTTTACAAAATGCCGATTTCCCCGTTTGTGAGCAACCAACGCAACGTTCGAAAAATTCACAGTTTTGTCAACATGTAAAAAGAGGAAAGTAAGAATTTCCTTAAACGAGAAATTTCTAAAGTAAAATAAAATGTAGTTACTGCGCACGCTGACTTTGCTACATCCATTAATCATGAAATTCCTATGAATTTCATGAGGGGTTTATTGAGGGTAAACATGTTTACTAGCACGACTGCAGTACATGAACATCCCAGTATTATTCGTTCCCTATTGAACTCCCAGAAAAGGTAATATACTTTATTATGGGGTTTATGGAAAAACATTTTTAGAAAAATAAAGGAATAAAAAAAAATAAAGAAAAGGGATCTTCAGAGCAATGGTGACAAGGTGGCACAGAGTTCATCATTCGAGCAGTTCCAGTGAAAAAATAAGGATATTTGAGAGTTTAAAAATAAAAACATAATTTCAACTGTTGAATAAATTAATAAGGTGGGTGTGGAGTGAGGGTGTAATATTTGTGTGTGTTAAGTATAGTTTACACAAGCGAAGTTACTGTCCCAAGTAACCTCGATTTCAGTCCCTTACCTTGCGCCAGTACGAAAACGAGTTCCACTCACTTCAACTTTTTATCAAAGTGGAGCCTGAGAAATAGTCAAATTGAGTATATTTTCTGCAATTGGTACACGTTTTGATGTGTGTAGTCATTTATAATATCATCTGGCGTGGAACTTGTGAAATGTGAAGATATTTATTTTTGAGAGAAAATGGTTTCAAGTGAAAAATTACATATTGAAAAAGTCATAAATTGTGCAACAATGTAATTAAGGGCAATTTCGGAGAAAAAATTCTAAGAAAAAAGAGAGTGCGAATACGTTCTTGGCATATCGATTGCTAAGGAATAATATTTTTACTTTAAAATTTACGAAATTTTTTACTGAAAAATAAAAAGCACTGCCTTCGTATAAAAGCGCAAAGACAAATGTGTTGACATTTTACAAGTTCCACACCAGCTGATTATTAAAGACTACTTAAATCAAAAAATGTACCAGATGCAGAAAATGTACTCAATTTAATTATTTCCCAGGATCCACTTCGCTAAAAAGTTGAAGTGAGTGGAACTCGTTTTCGTACTGGCCCAAGTAAACTGGTGAGTATGCCAAGAGGAGGTGAGGGACTGAAAACGAGGTTACTTGGGACAGTAACTTCGCTTGTGTAAACTATACTTTAGCTTTATATTTTGTGGATGCATTGTGTGTATAGTTGATTATAGGTGATGGTGATATTCTTTGGATAACTGTATGTTAATTAAAGTGTGATCTATGAACAATCGCCGCGGATCTGTTGCCGATCTTCAGCATAGGTACGTAGATGCATCAACAAAATAGCACTAGTATGTCTGTGCTCAACATTGGGACGTAGCATGTAGGTATATAACCTGGTATGTACGGGTGAGTCGACAATGGATCCGTGAAGGTACTGTATGAGAGAGTGTGAGTGGTTCGAGATAAGTACTCACTGAGTAAAATTTCGATTTTACTCACACCGCACAAACTTTTCATTCTTTTGCAGCGAAGTACTGAATCACGCCAAGGAGAATATCCTAAATCCGAAGAGGAGATGAGATTTCGACGGAATAGTTTGAATTCACATTTTTGTTTGGATACTTCCAGTTTCTTGTTGTTTTCTTATTTTTTATTTAAGATATAAATACATAAATTAAGATTTATTTTTCCCGAGGATGGAAATCGAACCAACACTTGTTAGAATCGGTCAAGGATGAAGAATAGAAGAATTTTTAAGTACTTTTATTTTTAACGATTCTAAATCAAATCATAAATAGAAGAAATAAAGATAGAGATTACTCTATAGGACTTTTTACCGGGTTAAACTTATATTTGTTCGAGAGGGAACTTTTTCCGAAACAGATCAAATTGATCTCCTCTCTTATAAACTCAGAATAAATTCTGGGTGTGAATTAGATGAGGCAAGCGTCTGAAGCAGGCAGAAAAGCAAGCTGCAGCGATGAGTGTAAGGTTTTCTGCTAACACGAAACGCTTCTTCTTCTTCCTTTTTATTTTTCTTTTTCAGCCCACTGCGGGCGAATACAGGTTCGATTCGTTTCGAATGAATCTGGTTTTTTAAATTTTTTAAATTTTTTTAATAAACATTTTTTTTCTATTTTTCTCAATTTTTTGTCATTTTTTCATTTCTTTTCTTTATTCTATTTTTCATTTGTTTTTCAAGTCACTCAATTTCGCTATTTGGGACCTGTTGATGAGTCAAACGAAGACTTGAAACCTGTCACCCAAAATATAATGAGTTGCATGATGAAATAACAAATTAAAAACATTTTTTAGCTTTTGCTATATACCGGAGAATCCGAAAAAAGTTCCTTCTTGAACAAATATAAATAGAAGAGGAAAAAACAACCGCCTTTTCCGGGGTTTGAAACCGGGACTTTCCGCTTGCCGGGCGACTGCTCTTACCACTGAGCTAACCGAGACAGATGATTTTCCATCTTGCAGTTTTAACTGGAAATAGTTCAATTTACGTTCTGTCAGTATTCGCATAAGTGTAATATATTCTATTTTGGGCCCTGGAAAACGGGAAAATGTTTTAGTTATCCTGGAGAGGGTTTCATTAACTTGGGTTCATATTCGTTTAACCTGAAAAAGGTTTATTTTATTTCGGTCAGATTTCGTTTAACAGTAAAAGGTTTCACTCAGTCTTGGGCCCGGTTTCAATTAATTTGGAAAGAGTTTAAATACACTCTGGACAAGGTTTCATTGAAGTTGAACAGGGTTCAGGTTTCATTTAACTTGGAACATGGCTTCATTTAAGCTGCAAAAGGTTTTATTTAAATTCGATTCGTTTTCTTTTAACTGTAAAAAGTTTCATTCAGTCTGTGCCCGTCTTAATTTAAACAGAAGTAGATTTTGTTAACTTTAACAGGGTTCCATTTAGTTAGGCCCTTCACTGACGGGTCCGTAGGGTAGCGACATAGTATCGGGATGGCATGTCACAACGCTGCATACCGAAAACATGTTGTATCTCAACCGCATAGTCAAGTTCTTTTCCCCCATTCATGCAAAAGACAAAAGTATATGACAATACTTGTTTCGGTCTAAAAAACACGAAAAATTTTCAATTTTGTTCGGATGTGTCCTACCCTAGTAGAAATTGCTCACAGTTGTACCTTGTCTCCTGCCCCGCAAGGGGCAGTTATTATGTAAACCAATACTAATTTGACTGAAAAGTATCAAGGTGTGTGCAATTCATAAAGAAATATATAGAAAATTAAGTCCCGGTGAGCCTCCTGATGAGCATTCATTAAATCTCATCGAAGGGCTCATTGGATAGCATGAAACTGCTCCCTATATACAAAACCAGCAATTCATAAATATTTATTATTGTCATCACCTTATCAGATGACATTTCTACTAGGAAAATTTGAATTGATTTTTGTGATTTATTTATTTATTTAAGTTTTTAAATTAATTTTTTGATTTGTTTTCCGCGGCAAGACTGTCGCTGGTATGCTGAAAAAGACGTTATGCCCAAATTGATTAAGGCCTAAGCGTCTTAGAGTTTGAATTCGGAAAAAAATATGAAATCAATCGTAAATGCAGATTATCATTTATGAATTCATCATGAGACTCATTGACATGCTCATTAATAAGCTCATCATGACACTCATTGATATGCTCATTATTAAGCTCATCATGACATTCATTGATATTCTCATTAATAAGCTCATCGTGACACTCATTGACATGCTCATTAATAAGCTCACCGTAACACTCATTATGTACTCATCGGAGTGCTCATCTATAATTGTAAAATGCACAAAAGAGAAGCAAAGTATGCATTTCGAAATAAGTGAAAGAGATGCAATATCTCATGCACACTATCTGTGAATAAGTAAATAAATGACTTTTTTTCCCGGTTTTGATTCAAACGCGAATAAATTTCATTAGTACGTTCATCTGATTGCTCATGATGAGCTCATTGATGAGCTCATCATGATATGTCTACCAGGGTATCTTCTTATTAGGTTATCTTTGCCCGTGTGTGGGTACTGATTTAAATACACGACAGTGGCTCGGCATGCTGCACGCTTGCCGACTCAATCTCGTACCGACCTGTCAAGGAGGGGTCTTAAACTACTAAAATCGTCTTTAAACTTCGGTTAGGTTTCGTTTAACAAGAAAAGGTTTAATTGAACTTCGATCAGCGATGACTTGCTCTTTGCTACCTCCATACTACTGTCTCAGTCTCATTGAATTTCGCTCGATCGCAGATCTGACTCTAGTAAGACTGGGATAAGGCTTTTCGCATACGACCCTATATTTCTGGCGGTTAGAAATTTGTATAGCGAATTCTTTAATTTTTTTTTAAGACTGTTAAACAAAATAATACCAAAAATCGCTGAAATTTTAACTATCATACACAATTAATTGCAATTGTTCATAAAAAGACGAGACCCACACACACAGCAAAAACAATCAAAAGATATCTCACCACCGACCAGGCACCAGGCAATTTTCAGAGAATATATTATTATTTATCAATTACAAACAATTTGGTGCAAGGAGGTCTCTTATCGCAAACTTTTAATTAAAACTTGCCTAAAAATTAACATGCTAATTGTCTCATTAGCGTCTGCTAGTTTCCTGTCAACAGCAAACAACAAGAAAAAAAAACTCTTCCCTTCGGTTAGGTATAAATTCGAGCATAGAAATTGCATAAGACACTTACTGAAAACATTCTCCGAGCATATATGTATACATAGTCACACAAGGCAACGGTACAGATTTAGCGTTATTTGTTTTATAGACGTAATTAACACAGGAAAATATCACCATTAGATACGCGTAAGTGGTAATGTTTCGTTCCGCTTTTCAGCGAATTTGTGCGCGCCGTGACACATTTCATATGCTGCGCGCAGATACATACCCAATATAACATGACAAAGTGGCTTAAACGAATGAGTACAGGTTAATAAATTTATGTTTATCGAACGTTCTTATCTATAATAACTAATAGCGGAATTTTGTTAGACGTTAACCTGTCAAGGTATGTACATAGTTGGAGACATGAAAAACTAGATGAAATCGTACACTCTTGATGAAATATGTCCGGTCCCCTTCCAAAAGCCATAAGCCATAAGATTTGCGTACTGCACTTAAGTGGAACATTCATTAGGTGATTATTTGCTGATATGTCAATTGCTCAATACATAATTAAAATTAACTTCGTGTGGTCATATTTACGAATATAGTGATAAATTTTATCACCAATTTTCTAAGTTTGGATGAAAGAAACATAAAGCAGCAGCAGCACCAGCAGTACCAAATAAGGCGGCCAAAGTGTGTCGGGTTTATCGTGTTTCGACATACAAAGCGATTGTGCTTTTCAGGCTTAACGTGTCTGTTCACTATGTGTGCCTATGTGTGATTTTGATAAACGACTATTGCGTTTTAGGATAGAACAGCTAGCATGCATCTAAGTGCATAGTGTTCACCCAATCGGATAATGATTGGCCCATAGAGACCAGCCAGTCGACAAGATGATTGTAACACGATGCCAAAAGATTTTCATTTTTCACTTGAACACTGAGTTGAATATGCATAGGCAAGGTATGTGCGCAAGTGACTTACGATACAATGTACGTTAATTGTACACGCAAAGTGCAAAGCTAAAAGGCATAGCTTACATTAAAGTCTATCAATCTATCTGCGTTGCGATGACATCAGATCATCTTTGTATCTATGGCGGAATCACATTGGTGAAGGTGGTCGCGCTATTGTTATGTGACATTTCACAAATGAATTTTCGCCTCTGATGAGAATGATCTTCTGCCGATAGATGTCAGAGGATTTTCACTTTGAGAGATACGTTTAAAATAAAAAAAAGAAGAAATGCGCTGTTGTATTGAGATAGTGAAGAATTTCCAATCGATGTTTCCTCATTTCTCCTAGCTGCTAAGTGGCCTCGGTAGATACTCCTTCAGTTCACATTTCCCAAATGAAATTAGCTGATGCTTTTACTTTCTTATATTGAGGATTTCGTGTTCAACCGATTTGCTGCTTGTCACCATACTTTTGTCTGCCCATTCATGTGGAAGACTCAAAATGAATATGATGGGACAAACCAGTACCACAGACTGGAAGAAACAGTTATAGACAAGCGTTGTTACCTTGGCTAATAGGATTATCGAGTAGTTACTGATTTCTGTGCTGCTTTAGACTTATCTAGTGAACTAACTGGCTGGTGATTTTCTTCATTTATCTACGGTTGACATGTTTTGACATTAAATTTTCTTGGCCTCTCTAAGCTAACTGCTGAGGATTTTAGTTTTGCTCATTTTATTTTTACGCATCATATTTCGCAGTGATTGAAATCAAAAGTTGCATTGTAATGGAATACCTACTTAAGTTATTGCAGCGCCATTTAGGATTAGTTATGAATATAGATGTAGTAAGACCACCCAGGAATTTTACACTTTTATATTTGTTATATTTTGTCTAAACTTACCATTACTATTTGCGGACTTTAATCTGAAATTAAAAAGAAAAATTGATTTTATTTTGTGAATTAAGAAATATAAGAAATTTAATATTTTTTTTATTAAAAACTGACTTTTGTTTTGAAATCTGTAGCCAGTTTTTGTGGTTGTTTGTACTTTTACACGTAGTGAGCTAGCGAGGTTTTAAAAAATTAAGTTATTTCTCTTCTTGTACTATAGGAAATCATTTTATCACTAAATAATTTACAAAACTGTTGGATTAAAGTTAAAAGAAAAATAATTGAATTGAAGATAAGTTTCATTATCTACCAGGGGTGAGAGTGAAAGGCAGAACAGTGACCAGTGGCGTACCTAGAGCTTTTGCAGCCTGGGGCGGTCCCCAATTTTCCGCCCTTTCTAAGTCAATCAAAATCAAGAGTGGTTATTGACAATTACGGAATCAATATATAAATAAAAAAAATATATTTCTTTTGTTTAAACAGATTGTATACATATAATGATAAAATGTAAGCGTGTTTATATTGTTACGTGCCACAAAGTGAATCAAGCGACATCTCTTAGGAATGGAAACAACTTTAGGTTAGTGTCATCTTAGTACACTTTGGGTTCGGAGAACGGAATATTCAGGAAGGTTCTAGGATAATTCGTAGAGTATAAATACGGCGCTCTGACAGCTAGGAGGCGGAGTATTATTTCAGACAGCGAAGTGAACGAAGTAAACTATTTGGATTGCGATAATTAGAAGTACAGTACTAGCGATAAATAAAGAGTTGATTTGATAATTATTTGTGAATTTGTGAGAGTAAACAGTAAAGTTAAATAAAGAAAGAACTTTTGAATTATAACTGAAATATTGTGTTTTAAATAACGAACTAAGGCCACGCTCGTAACAACTGGTGTCAGAAGTAAAATAAAATCGCGAAATAAAGTGGTGGCATTTGACTTTGAAATTCAAAGAGTGATTAATTTTGTGAAATCGCGCAAGAATGGGACGCAAACTAGAGGAGCTTCGCATACAGGAATTGAAAGTGGAGTTGGGGAAGCGGTCATTGCAAACGACAGGTCTAAAGAATGTTCTAGTCGAGCGACTTAGACAAGCGTTGATAGAGGAAGAAAAGAATCCTGATACATACGGTTTCGAGGAAGAACCAGAAACTGAAGAAGAGCCTGCGATGAACATAGAACAGCTTTTGGGTACTTTAATGACCAGAATGGAGCTTTCAACCCTGCAAGTGAAGAATGCTCTTGAGGAACAAAAGAATTCTCTAGAAGCCCGTTTGGACGAACAAAAGAATGCTTTTGAGGAACAAAAGAATGCTTTTGAGGAACAAAAGAATTTTCTAGAAGCGCGGTTGGATGAACAAAAGAATTCTCTAGAAGCCCGTTTGGACGAACAAAAGAATTCTATGGAATCCCGTTTAGATGAACAGAAGAAATCACTGGAAACGCGTTTGGATGAACAAAAGAGTTCTCTGGAGAATTGTCTAGAAAATCGCTTAGAGGAACAAAAGAATTTCCTGAAAAACTCGTTAGACGAACAAAATTTAAAAATTGAAGGAATCGAGCAAGAAGTGGCGGAAGTTCAACAAAAAGTCACCGAACAGCTTGACAAATTTAAATCAGATTTGGAGAAGATGAAACATCGACAACCACGGCACGAAGGAATTGAAATATCCAATGCAGGCAGAATGAAACCTCCAATATTTGATGGACAAAATTCGTGGCATATTTTCAAGAGACAATTCGAGGCTGCTTCCGAAGTAAACGGATGGAATGATGCAGACAAAGCTACAGCTCTGGTATTAGCACTTCGAGGTTCTGCATCAGAGCTTTTACAAACTATACCGATAGAAAGGCAACGTGATTACATTTCACTAGTACAGGCGATAGAATTACGTTATGGAGATGAACACATGCAGCAAGTATATCGCCTGCAGTTACGCAACAGGACTCAAAAGCATGGCGAGTCACTACAACAACTGCAGGCTGATGTGGAAAGATTAGCTTATCTTTCGTACTCTAGCGTAAATGCGGATTTCCTTAATGAAGTGGCAACAGAAGCATTTGTGAACGCCATTGCAGATCAAAATTTACAACAAGCGTTAAGGCTAGCAGGAAAGAAATCAACAGCAGAAGCACTAGCCTATGCATTAGCGTATGAATCTGCCAGGCAAGCTTCTCGAAGTGCAGTACGAGTGAGAGAAATTTCGGTGGAGGAATGTACTTGTAATAGAATGCAGCCATCACAGAGCAATTCTTCACGCGGTATTCTGCGATGCTGGAATTGCAATTGACCAGGACACCTCCAAAGGGACTGCAGAAAACGCCGACGAATGGAAGCGCTAGAAGAAGGGCAGAGATATCGAGCTGGGCAAAGATATGGAGTTGGGCAGCAGACTCACAGCAGAATACCGTCATCAGAGACCACTCCTTCGCGTGGTGTCATTCGATGCTGGAAATGTAGTAGACTGGGACACCTGCAAAACGACTGTAGGAAACGAGGACGAATGCAAACAACAGAAGAAGAAGGGAGAAGATGGCGAGCTAGAGAGCAAGCTTTCCGTGAAGAGACTAGACTGCAACCTCATGACTTTGAAATCCCATACCGCAAAGGACGTATCCACGGATATGCAGAAGCTTTTTCACAACGTCCATGCAATCCTGAATGGAATCATTGCGGACGGATGGAAGAAAAAGATGACGATGACTACAATGATGATAACGAATGTCGAAAGAAGAAAGGAAAGAAATCAAAAGATGATGATGATTACGGTGATAAAAGTAAAAAGAAGAAAGGAAAGAAATCCAAAGATGACGATGACTACAATGATGATAACGAAAGTCGAAAGAAGAAAGGAAAGAAATCAAAAGATGATGATGATTACGGTGATAAAAGTAAAAAGAAGAAAGGAAAGAAATCCAAGAGCGAGGATAATGAAAGAAAGAAAAAGACGAAAAGTAAAGGGTCTAAAGATGCTGATAATGACGATGATAAGGGTATAATGAAGGTCGGAAAAGGTAAAGATGAAGTTTCTGACGATGATGATAATAAGAAGCGCAAAGGCGGCAATGAAAAGGATGACAACGGCAATCGAAAGGGCAAGAAATTTGAGGACAAAGGAATCAAAGATAAAAGACGAAAGAAAAATCAAAGCATGGAAGAGTGTTTCAACAGAACATTAATCAGACATCTCAGGAAGGTCTTCAACTATAATCAACGCGATTGGTTTCGACATATTCCTATATTTCTAATGGCTTATATATCAGCTGTTTACAATATGACCAGACAAAGCACATTTAAGGTCATTTTCGGAAAGGAAATGCGCTTACCTAGCGACCTCAAGTTTGTTATACCCAATGGCGAACAAAAGTTACCAGAAGACTACGTAACAAAGCTCAGACAACGATTAGCTAATGTGCACGAGGCCACGAGACGTTCTCCAAAGTTACCACAACACTGGGAGAGACCGTATGCAGTTAAAACTAAAATTAATAACATGCCATACAAGAATCAGCGCGGTACAAGATGCAAAAGAAAAATCGTTCATCTAGATCGCTTGGGTCAATACGGAGAGCACCAAGACCGTGGACCATCTGTTGTTCGGGACGAACAAATTTTAAGAAGGGGGTAGTGTTACGTGCCACAAAGTGAATCAAGCGACATCTCTTAGGAATGGAAACAACTTTAGGTTAGTGTCATCTTAGTACACTTTGGGTTCGGAGAACGGAATATTCAGGAAGGTTCTAGGATAATTCGTAGAGTATAAATACGGCGCTCTGACAGCTAGGAGGCGGAGTATTATTTCAGACAGCGAAGTGAACGAAGTAAACTATTTGGATTGCGATAATTAGAAGTACAGTACTAGCGATAAATAAAGAGTTGATTTGATAATTATTTGTGAATTTGTGAGAGTAAACAGTAAAGTTAAATAAAGAAAGAACTTTTGAATTATAACTGAAATATTGTGTTTTAAATAACGAACTAAGGCCACGCTCGTAACAATATATTTATTTTGCTTACTTTTTTTTTTAATAGAAAAGTCTTGAATAACGTTTTCAAAATTTATATCATCTGTTAGTTGTTTTTCTATGAAGAGTATCGTTAGATTTCGCAATCTTAAATCACTCAATGAAAATAATTTTTAATTAATTTTAATTTGGAAAAACTCTGTTCATTACTAGCTACACTGATGGCTATTGTTAACAAAATTCGTAACAATATATACCCTAGATGAAATCTAAACGGTATACTAAGTTTGTCATTCCGTTTGTAACACCCCGAAATAATGATGGTAGAGCAAAATTAAAAGTTTTTTTTGATTTTTGCATGTCCGTCCGTCCGTCCTTCCTCACGATACCTCAAGAACAAGTGTACTTAGAGAGCTGAAATATTGCAGGTGGGCTTTTCAAAAAAAAAAACAGTAAAATCATGTTCGAAAATGAGACAAAGCCGGTAACTCCTTCTTAGGGTTGCCATACAAAAATGTCGTTTTTCACTATATTTGGACACTGGCCTCAGAATGCGTCAACGTAACTAGCTGAAATTTTGTATATAATGTTTTAGTTATGTTTTTTGTTGAACGTAATCTGTGGCTTCACATTTTTTGTCTTTATTCGTGAAATTATCAAAGGGAGTTTGATTTTTTTATATTTTATTCTCCTTCCTTATTTTTCATATTACTTGCTAACATTTAAATGGAAAACAGTCGGAAATCTCTTTTTGTTTCCTAACTCGTTCTTAAGTTAACTTTGCTTAAACTACTATGAAGTAACAAGTTCGTTCCTCTTGTCTATTGACGATGGCTGCAGATGGGGCGCTTTTTGCAATAACAATAATTCTAAGCCATAAACGCAAGCGATTACTCGTGCATAATCACGGTCGCTTCTAGACTATAACGGAAAGCCCGTATGTGTATGGGCAACGACACGTACCACGCTTAACTCTGTATACAATACCGTTTGGAGAACCGTACGGTTTTCCTGTATGATTTTCTCCACTACCCTAATGCGATTGCCTATCTTTGCTTTTTTTTTATCTTATTAAGCCAAGCTCAGGGGCAGGAAGCACAGCATGGCAGGAAGGAGATAAGGAAAGGAATAGGGGATATGAGGTGAGTGGCAGACTTCGCAGATATGACAAAGTCTCACAGTATCGCGATCTTCTGGTGGAGTGCCCGCTTATTACATACCACAAGAAAAGAGCTTTAGCGTTATTCTTTGACCTGCAAAAAAATAATGAACCACATTACCTCAGAGAAATGTTTAATTTCACTAATTCACATCGTAACAGGAACGTTAATTTTCCTCGTTTTACAAGGCAAGCCATGGAAGACTCTTATCTTGTCCAGGTTGCGCGCTTTTGGAGTGCTCTTCCATCTAGTATCCAGTATCCACGTACTATCCATTCCCTTAAGAGCCTCTTTGGTGACCATTTTTTAATTCGACTGGATTGTCTTGTCAGGGCCACTTCTCACAGCGGAGTACTATCGCGAATTATTGTAACTTTCTATTTTTTTCTATTGATTTAGTAACTCGTTCTAGTATTAGTTCTATTCAATTTTATTCTAACGTGCCAAATTTATAATTATTAGTACTTCTCATTTGTAATATATTTGATAATATTCTTTTAAGGACTTCCTCCTAGTTAGAGGCCAATTATTTTGGGTATAATAAAAGATCTCCCCTAATAAAAGATATGTTTATGCTTACGGCACGGCTCCGTGTTCTAGTCTCATTTTAAAAAAAAACAGTGACTTAGGGTGAGGATGGTACATTCGTTCTCTTGAGTCGCACGAGAATTTTCCAAGTATTTGATTCAGCAATTTCATGCGTGGTAATGAGCCCGTTGAGATGAAAGTGTGCTTCATCACTAAAGACGTTTTCCGAAACCACAATCCCAATGATCTGTAGGCTTTAGTTCTGGCGAGGCTTTCGTCCGTATTTGCTGAGGAAAGCTTCTCGGAATATCGAACAATTGCTGCGAACGGTGTCGAATCAATGTTTTTGAATTTTCAGTAATTATTTCCGTGGCAATATTTTCACCACTTCTGATACTATAATGACGTAAATGAATTATTTCATCCATTACCTTCCTGTTTCCTCAAATTTCACAACCAATTTTCGAATAGTTTGACCAAATTTTTAATACGTTTTGACCATATTAACGTGCTGCTCCTGTGTGTAACGATCCATGGTCACTAATTGGGGTTAATCTCAGATGACATATGTCAGGTGTAAATCGCAAAAAAACTTAAATTCGGTGCTCTTATTGGGACAACCTTTAGATTCTCGTGTAAATCTTGAAAGAATATTTAGTTAACCTTTAAAAGAAACCAAAATATAGGGTGTCTTAGTTAGAGGGGCGGAATCTTTCAAAAGGTAGTAGTTAGGGTCGCAAAAAGTAAAATAATTTCTCCAAGTTCTTCAAAGTTTCGTAAACATCCTAGCAGAAGTGGCGGGATGAAGTATAAGTCAAAAGTCAAAACCCATTTGGTTTAGGTGATACCGTAAGGGCCAGTGGCCTAAGATGGCCTCTGTAATTCTTTTAAACACTGTCCACCTGATCAGGAGGCGTTCTTGGCGATAAAACATTTTTGCCTGGCGTCATTGAAGTCCTATTCAATATAAAAAATTTCTGTTTTATCTCCCAGTTAGTTGGGACAGTTCTGAGGTACCTTTTTCAAGCGAAACATAATGACACAAAAAGTTTCCGCTTTTCCACTTTGGCTATGCCATCAGCAATTTCATTGCCACTATCGCCCTCATTTCCCAGTATCCATAAAGATATTTCTCCTCGATATTGTTTTGAGATATATTGAGCCGTATATGCGCAGTCCGATTCCACTGTTAGCTTTGGAATCATCTGTACAGTCTGTGGAGTCTGTGAATTGCCGGAAGGATGTTTATTTTTAGGCAGTACTAACGGGATTAAGCCTGAAAGGAGTAACCAGTTCCAATTTATAAAAGATTCTGCATGGAGAATCTATTGGGAGTCTCCATGGCCTTATGGCCTTGGTTTACGAAGCCTGAACGAGAGATTGGCAAATGTCTAATCTGGTACGACGGGATCGGATGCGTGTGCAAAAACTTGTTTTTCCACCCCGACAAGGTGAGGTCCCCTTTATGGAAGCAACGTGGCGACGGTGGTGCCTCTTATGCGGGTAGAGAGGATATTTCGAGTCTTGTATGACATATAGACGATTATTCTTCTGATCATATGATCTAGGATTGGAAGGTACATATGATCGTTTACGTTACACATGCTTCTATATCGGGATGTCGGCGTGCAGTTGCGCTAAGTCGATTGGGTACTGGGTCACATAGAACGGTCAACGATTTAGATAGGTATCACTTCTATCAGTAAGAACGTTAAGCATGCACTGGCCTGGCGAGGCAGAAATGTCTCTTGCGGGTGTTGACTGGCGCTTCAAAAACTAATCCGTGCGTGAAGATCGCCGTGAGAATTAAGTCGTACTTGGAAGGCTCCTACGTGTCTGTGTACAATACCATTGATCGTTTCTGGAAGAATAGTTTGCTGGAACACCATTACTGTTGGTATCTCAAAACTACATCGAATGCCTTTACATAACCCACCTGTGGTCAAAGATTCAGTAAAGATTCCATGATTGCTGTACGATAGATACTTATAGCAGTAGTTACTCTTAGACAAAACAGTCGCTGAATTTTTTACAGCTGACTGTCCGTTAATTTTTGATAAGTTTTTTGTCACCATGGGAGTGACAATGGATCAAATGACCATGGTGTATAATACCCAATATATCATTTTTGGTTTTAGACTTCATGCTCTACGAATAAAGCAACGGTGAGAGATTTCACAGGCCTTTCTGTCACTTTTGTAGTACTAGCTTTATTCTTCTCGTAAGCGACACAATAACCGTTTTATTATAGAGTTTATGCTAGTGCCTTCGTTTAAGCATCATTTGCTGACTTTGAAAAATACTTCTTGCATGAGGTTATATATGACCTAATCAAGCTTGTCCCGTATGGTAACCACTAGGTCTACACCAACAAAAACAAAAGTCAAGTCACAGCGATAATAAATTTACGGACAAAGAGATATCTTGTACAATCCTAAGCCCAATATCATAAGGATGTGTGGCATTGTTGTTGCAGGCAAAATCCATTGCTGCTGTGCTGAAACAACGCAATATTAACACACACACACACACACACACATGAACTGCAGCCATTATAACATAAGTTTTTCACAAAATATAAACAATATTTTCCAGCAATTAAAATTAATTAAATTTATTAAAATTAAAACTGCGGCATAATTACTCCGTAGCACGTTAGCTTTACTCACTGTAACGCTTAATAAATAAAACAAAATACAAAAAAAAAAAACAAGTAGGCAAATCCCTATAAAACTTGAAGTTAAATCGAAAATTAAATAATTACCGCCACACAATTATTTGCCTGGGTATCGATTCCCAAGGTAATTTCACTACAAATTAAATCGCAAATTTAATTACGACTAAATTTTCCACATGTTCCCTGAATTGGATCATTATGTCCACGTAATGGCTATGATAAAGAAGCCATGTGCTCAGGAAATGACTGCCGCTATAAGGGAGGAGTCGAAGCCATGAAGTGGAATTAGTCCCGTAAAATAGGTTAAGGACTACATTTCATCGTATTATAACTGATGATATAATTAGATCGTTTAATCTAAATGCTGAATGGATAGTAGATACCTACATAGCTAGATGTTATGGAATATAATGAAGTGAGTCTATGATAGCCATGCGGAAGGTACATAGTTATTTTATGCTGTATGTAAACGTAGAGCTTTCTTGAGTGTTTACAAAATTAATGGTTGGAAAATGATTATAATAGTAGAAAAAGCCTGAATAAGGATTTGCAGATTTCAATTTTTTAATTTTCAAGTACAAAAATTGTTGAAATTTTTCCACACATATTATGCCTTTTGAAATATCTGGATTAATATAGAAATCGCATTGAATTAACGGAGCTGCCATGAAGTGTAGGATCCTTTTGTCTGGATGAATGCAGCAGTGAGCAATATGAATACAATGGACTTCAAAAGTAGTTATACGTTTTTATCGGATTTGAAATGGAAAAAAAAAATTATTAAATTGGTACTTGACCATTTTTAGTATCGTTTGCCCATCTAGTTAACGGCTTAACTTTGCATGCCTGTATTAAAAAATCTCAATTTCAAACAGCCTGGAGATTTGTGAACGTGATTCATATCCCTAGGAATATCGCTGCTCACTCAGACACGAATTTCAAATTCACTGATCTGTTTCGTTTTCTCCAAAGCTTTCAAAAAACTGCTGTTTTTATAGGTTCATCATAACATTCTGGAGAGCAACTAAACAAATTATTATCAATCTGGATTTCGACTAAAACATCGCTGTAAAACTGCTCTTTTTAAGGTGAAAAAAGACACAGGCAGGCACTCGATACAGGAGAAATTTTGATTTTAACATTCGTTGATTCCTTCAAGGATTGAGTTAACGTATGCCATTAAGCCCTTTTATTTTACAAGAAAAACAATCTCTTCTTTTTGTATCCTATTTAAATCCACCCTGGGTAATCTCAGATTAAGATGTTTGCTGTGACTTCTCTCCGCTAAATAGCGGGATTCCTGAGGGATCTATTCTGGGTCCATTGCTTTTTGGCTCAATATAAATCAATGACTTACCTGGGAGAGTTAGGTCAGGTAAGAGGGGTGCCGCTAGAAGTGCCTAGTCTGCTTCACTTAGACCTCCAGTGGGTCCATTGTGACCCTTGACCAAATGTGATGAGTTCTAAGACCACCATAGATCCATCCTGCTTCCATTAGGAGTCTCACGATACATCTGAATTATTTACTTTGCAGCTCCCCAAACTTGAAAAGTGATACCTACCTAATATATAATATACCTCTTTTATTCGTCAGAGCGGGGCACTCGCAAAGTATGTGTTGGATCGAATTCTTACAGCTTACAGACATGGTTATCTCATAATACATTTTTGACTAAAATTCGTAATCCAATAAGATCCCTGGTATTATTTACAATTTTTTACACAGGGACTCTTAGTATTCTCATAACTTGACTCCTGTTGCAGAAAGTTCAATGCTGCGATTTGTGTCTAAGATTTGTGTTTGGTCTCCGTAGATCTGATAATATGCCCCAATTTAACGTTGTTTGAATGTTCTTTGGATACTTATTTGAAATGCAGAGTGCTATTATTGTTTTAAAACCTTCTCACACAGCACAAAATTTGGAAAATAGTTGAGAGTATAACTTTGGGGCCCACCAAATTAAGTAGAAAATCAAAACTACAGCATGGCCATTAGTAGCTCATAATACTCTTATACTCATATGTATTTGACAATCTGGCAAACTTCCACAAAATTTTAAATATGTCAAGTGAAATGAAATCCTTAAACTAGAAAAATAGTACAACAGCGCCAAAAATCAACACCGAAACTTCATTTCTATGTATATCCCAATAAAAGAATAGGTTTCCGTTAAAAATCTATGTTGAATGTTCCAAGTGGTACTCAACGCCAAAAGAAGCAAGTAGAAGAAATCATATAACGGCCTATCACAGGGAACAGATCTAGATCCATTCCTGTTTAATTTGTTATTTTTGTTAATCCGACAATATCCGGCCGCAAATTTACATATTTAGAGAATTTGGAATGATATCCTTTTTACATGGAGAAAAGCGGTTCAAAGCTTTTATCTCCCCAACCTGTGTAACGTCATTTTTAAACTAAATATTGCCCAATATTTAGGAGTTGCGTAAACTAGATTGCGGGAAAAGCATAAATAAATACGTCAAAAATACATCCATTGCCTTTATACTTTCAAGAAATTTTAGCAAAAACTTGAGCAGAAGCCCAAATGTAGTGTATACGCTGGAAGCTCTATTGTAAGATCTATGCTAGCATATAAACGTGATTTTTGTTTGGTGGAGCGATATATTTAAAAAGTAGCAGAAAAACTCCGTGTACTACCACAACTTCGGTAATGGAACTATGTACTTCATCTATTCCCTATGAACATTCCTATGGTAAATGTATATAAAATTAAAATTATTAAGACTAAAAGAATCAGGATCCTAGGGAACCGCAGGGTATGGTCACAGAAGGATACTTCAGATCTATCCCGAATACTTTCTACTGGAAACCAAGGACAATGTTCGAAAACTTAATTTTTTAAAAAAAAGTATATTTAGTATTCCTTTTCAAGAGTAGTGGCCGATCAATCGAGTGGTTGCAAATCACAAATGTAGTTTTTAAAGAAAGATTAAGAATGAATGTCGTAGTCTGAGCTGAAGTATACTCAGCCTGCCTTAATGTACAACAAACCTACTATTTACCGAACTATTGCTGCATTGGGAGATTCAAACAATAAAAATAATGCGACAGTTTTTCTAGTGACGAATCTAAATATATATTACGTGACAGAATTTGAATTATCGCGCAAATTAAAGGTGTAGATTTAAATAGCATCAAATTGCACTTAGTCCAGTCTTCGTCACAGTAACGTACTAGAAAATGAAGGATCAGATAAACTAGCTACTAAAGATTAAGCTAGGGGCTCAGGTTTGGTGAAATAATCCCTAAGTAGGCGCACATATTTAGTTTCCAGGTTTATATGTGTCCAGACTAGAAGGAGTTAACGACCTGCAATATCTCCAGAAAGATATATCTAAGGATATGAAACAGCACTTATGTTGAGGAAGGAATTATCCGTAATGTCACTGATGTCATAATTAGACTTTTTTGGTAAAAATGTGGAGTATACATATATCAGTTTTTATCCGGGTAAAAACATCTTTCATACCCCTTGAACGAAAAGGAGATTGAAAGTATTTAACATATTCTATGTGAATGTTGCAATCTCGTCAAATGAAGAAGGAACTCAGGAGGAAATTATTTCTCCTGTAAATAGAGAGAAATAGAAAAAGAATAGAAGCTTTAGAAAATTTAACATCAACTCATGTGGCCAGTATTTGTCTCCGCGCAGTTCCAACCAGTTTTTCAGGGTTCTAAGTTTTAACGTACTAAATATCTCAGGATATATGTAACAAGATAATTGGAATTTTTAGAATTATATTTCACCGATATATTTATTGTTAGATGAAATAGTAAAAACGACTAATGAATTGTAATAATCCCGGGAGATGATCATCATTCGAACCTTTTATAAAATATATGTACATACTACTACCAAGTACCCATCTTGACTTTTGGTGGGAGTGTCAATACAATGATGCTCACTAGGAGTGACTGGGAGGATAAGGAGGTGGTCGTAACATTCGATATTTCTATTTTTACGGATGGATCCAAGACTAGTGCGGGCACAGGGGTTGGAGTGTACTCTAGAGATCTGCAGTGGCACGAGTCTTATAGACTGCCTGACAAATGCATTGTTTTTCAGGTAGAGCTCGCAGCGATTTACCAGGTGCCAATATTGGTATCCATGTATGGAGAGCCCGCACGGCACATCTGCATATATACTGACAGTCAGGCAGGCATTAAGGCGCTGGACGCTGGGCTGGTAAAATCAAAATTGGTCCAGTTATGCAAGACCTGTCTTGAGGAATTGACTATAAGGCACAAAGTGACCCTATGGTGGGTACCTGGCCATAAGGATATCTCAGGCATCGAGATGGCTGATGTGTTGGCTAAAAAGCGCTCCGAATTGGATAGCTCCGGAGCAGTAGCTCATGTGAGGATCCCAATCGGGGCTTCAAAAGGAGATATCATCAGAGGCGCCTATCAAAATGCAAGCTTCCGGTGGACCAGTAGGGATACCTGCCGTATTGCGAGGCAATTGTGGCCTGCATATGACAGGAAAAGGACAAGTGAACTGCTTAATGGCAGCAGGACAAATACCAGGAAGCTAGTGGCGGTCATAACGGGTCATTGGGCCATAGCGGACCATACTAGAAGACTGGGTATAGTGGCGAACGATTTCTGCAGGAGGTGTAAGAACTCGGAGGAAATCGAATCCGTCCAACACGTGCTTTACGAGTGCTCCGCTTTGATGAATAAAAGAGGTAGGCTATTGGGTAGCTACTTCTTTTCAAGTCTGGGGGAGCTGCAAAATGTAGAATTGAGATGTATCCTGAGTTTTCTGAGAGAAGCAGGATGGATCTAGGTCAAAAGTCTCTGGTAAATCCTGAGTTTCCTAACGAAAGGTCTAAGTGATGCAGGCTACTCGTCTGGCGGCACCCCTCTTACCTAACCTAACCTAACCTATGTATATATAATCAAAATATTAATCATTATCTTTGAAACGTTCAGTTTCACCTAGTGTCAATAGTAGTCAGTAGCGATTCCTTGCAAGATATGTACATATATTCAAAATTATGGGCATTAGCGTTATAGTAGTTAACTTTGCTGCCGATGTCAAAAGAATTTTGCTTTTGCATTCCTATAGCAATTTAATAATAATTTAGTAATACTAGTTTTAGTACTTATATTAATAGTAATAAAATGTAATTTTTTTGTGTCACTAAAACAATATCTATAACTTTGTTACAGATAGTAGTAGCTATGAAAGGAAAGTAGTTAGCCATGAGTTCGCTGTCGAACAATTCCTTTTTAAAAAAACAATTGTAATTGCACGTCCTTTGGAGTAATAAAATTGTTCTTTTTGAATCGGTTTCTATTATTCCTTTCTTTTACGTTTATGTTCTCTTGCAACAGCTTGCAATTAAATTAAACTATTAAAATGAAAATAAAAAAGGACAAAACCGTTAAGTGGTGCTAAAATAATAATTATAAATAACATTAACATGAACAACCGAACTGACCAGTAAATGGTTAAAACCTGTTAAAATAATAATTAAAATCGCCGGTATAAACAGGCGAGATACAAAGAAGGAAATGTACGAAATAAAGATTTATATTAAGATTATAATTAAAATTAAGAACAGCCATGAAATGTACCTAATAAAGCCCAGAGAGCTTAACAATTCAAGAAAATCTCCGCCAGAGTTCGCGCTACGGATATTAGATGGTAAACTATTCCACTTACGTGTAGTTTGGACAAAATAAGTGTGCTCCCCGAAATGAGAATGACAGTGCGGCACAAGAATGTTTAAACTTCTTTGAGAGCGTTAGAATTGCAGCTTGTTGTAAAGATATTGTGGTTTTTTTTTTATGAATTAGTTTATAATGAAAATACAAGTCACAATGAGCAAGAAGAGTGTCCAAGGGCTGAATTAACTTGCATTGAGCTGTGGGCGCTGCGTGTTAAATTATAAATATATCTTGTACAGTCATTGAATGCAACTGTCAATTTACGACGACAGCGTGATTCTAACTTGGGAAATACTATTGTACCATACATAAAGTGGGGTAGAATCAAACTACGTACCAATTTCAGTCACAAATCTGTTGATAATAAATACCAACTGACTCTCAACTGCCTTAAGGATCCACATACCTTGCCTAAGATTTTTTACAGAGCTAGAGAAGGGCAAGGCAAAGTTGTTTAAAATAATCCGTGGTAGCTCTGGTGCTTCAAGGTTGTTTCTATAGATCGGCATACACACAGACTTGCTAGGATTCAGTAGTAGTTTATTAGCTATCGACCAGTCATAAATTCTCGCTAAGTCTTCATTTATACGAGCGACACAATCTTCTTGCAACCCAATTGGTCTGCTCAAGTAAATCTGGACATCATCAGCATATAGATGAATATTGACGTCCTTAATTATCTCAGGCAAATCATTGATATAGAGAGTAAATAGGACTGATCCTTGGGGTACCCCACAAGTGGAGTCTCGAAAGTTCGATATAGAGTCTTGAACTTTGTTGTCTACAGGTAAGAAAACTTCTGATCAGCTTAATGGCTGAAGAGGAAAAATTGAAGTAATTCGAAAGTTTATAAAGGAGCCAAATATGATGTACTGAGTCAAAAGCCTGACTAAAATGACTATCAGGGATTATACGAGTAGAAGACGCAAAAAACTCACTTAGGGTCTCAGCGTCAATATTGCAATGTGGAGATTCGCTACCAGCAACACCAAGTGAGCGGATATTGCTCCAAAGTTTTTTTACTGACAGATCAGGATTCAATTTAGTGGTATAGAACGACTTCTTGGCAGATCGAAGTTTAAGGGTCACGAGATTTCGAAGTTTCTAATAACGATTATGAATTAGAGGGCTACGTGTGGCTTTCTATTGACGCAGTAGTAGATCTCTTTCAGCGATAATTGAATGTATCCCTCTAGTAAACCATGGACAACGCTGAGATAGAACCTTTCGCCTTCGCAATGGTATATGCCCGTTGAAAAGCTGTAGTAGTAGATTGCTTAGGGTACTGACTTTGTCATCAACCGACTCCATTGAAAAAATATCCAGCCTAGGTAAATTAAGACAGTCTACATATAGCAGGTCCATATCAATGTTCTTGTAATCTCTATAGGAAAATGATTCAAAGCTAGCGGAGTGTCACAGTCCAAAAGAATATGTTAAATAAAAAAGTCATGATCAAAGGTACTCGTTGGACATAGTTGGCTATGAAACAATACTTTGTCAACATTGGTAACAGTACATTTTTCCATTCCTGATTTAACTTACACGCAGAGAAATTCTATGGAAGTCCTTTGGGAGGAGCAAGCTAGAACAGATGCTTTAAATGATATACGAATATAAATAGCCACTCCTCCTATACGGTCATTTCTAAAAAGTGAAAATATTGGAATACTTAGCGTATTAGAGTATATGTGTGGTTTAAGCCAATATTCACATATGAGAATAGAATGTGTATTTGCAGATGAAGAAACATATTGCAAGATATCCACCTTGTTATTTAAACTACGAGCGTGAACAAATCATGCAGGAAGTCAGCCATATAATTTTTTTAGCGCACAGAGACTTCTGGCTGAGGCGTTGTAGAGTGGAGAACAAATAACAATTATCAAGTTTTCAAATTTAATAAAAAGGAAAGGTTAAAAATAAAAGTTAAAACAAAAGTAAACAAGTAATTTATGAAAAGTTAAAAACAAAAAAATAAAAGAGGGAAAAGTGGAATAGTGGTCGGAAGGAGGAAAATGGCAGATACAGCCGGGATATTAGGCATATCAGAGGAGCACATGGAAGGTGGATGAGTACAGATAAGTACCATTATTTTTATGCAATTTGCAATTTGCAATGTCCCCTATGGACTGATGCAAAGGTATTAAGGCTTGTTCAGGAGAGGGTGTGGGCCGATAATAATTCCTTCGAAGAGAAGGTTAGGACGCCACGTGGTTTTCTCACAACCGGCTTAACCACGAAACCTATTCATAAATAAAAGTAAATAAAATAAAAAAGTAAATATTTTTTTTTTATAATTTTATTCGGGCAAAATAAAAAAAGAAATTCAAAGGCAAAAATTCGCTTTCTTAATTAACGCTATATATGTGACGAGATTAACTTAGAACTCGCTATTATATATATACTTTATAATCGGATTGCCAACCCGTCACAGAATGTGGACAATTGAAGCTACGGGAGAAACAGTATGCCAAAAAGTCTATGTAGCATTCCTGGGTGGACGTTATACGTGAACAATATTTATAGCCTTTATCGGTCTAATTCCAAATATGGGTACAGTGCCACTTGCAAGCATATCGGAATATTCGATAACTAGGAGCATCAGAAGAATTCCTTTCTATTCGAAGGTATTCAGAAGAAGACTGCAAATTAATGTACATCTGTAAGGTAATGCATCTTCTAATACTTCTTTGAGAACCCGGATTGGAAAGCAAAAAACTTTGTTGTAATATATCAACTCGAAGTTTGAAGAGATAATAACTCCTTAACCGTCAGAGATAGAATATAACAAGAGCAGACTCTGGCATTTCGAAATTTTGTAACAAAAATTGATCTTAGTATATACAGTAATTATAGTAAATAAAAAGATTACTCTTTTGGACTTTTTACCGGGTTAAACTTAATTGTGTTCAAGAAAGAATTTTTTCTGAGAATTAATTCTGAGTTTATATGAGAAGAGATCAGTTTGATCTATTTTCAAGCGTCTGCAGCAGGCAGAAAACCAAGCTGCACCGATGAGTGGAAGGTTTTCTGCTGACACGAAACGCTTCTTCTTCTTCTTCCTTTTTCTTCTTTATTTTTCAGCCCACTGCGTGGCGTATACAGGTTCGATTCGCTTCGAATGAATCTGCTTCTTTAAAAAAAAATTTTTACAATGAATTGTTTTTTCTATTTTTCTCAAACTTTTCATTTCTTTCTTCTTTTTTTTCATTTTTTCATTTGTTTTTCAAATCACCCAATTTCGCTATTTGGGACCTGTTGATGAGTCAAACCAAGACTTGAAACTTGTCACCAAAAATTAATGAGTTGTTTGATGAAATAACAAATTAGAACATTTTTTAGCTTTTGCTATATACCGGAGAGTCCCAAAAAATTTTTTCTTGAACAAAATTAAGTAATTATAGTATAAAAATAGAAATTTTGAATTTGAAGCGTCATAGCTCTAAAGTGGGGAGGGGTACGGGAGTGGTTTGACATTCATAGGAAAGACTTCAAAGTTCTGTAATACAATGTCGGCTTAAAATAGACCGCATACCCCGTACTTTTCAAGATATAGAGTATTTAATGGAAAAAGATCATATTTTATTAATCACCCTGTAACCCGGTAGGGTGTCATTTTGCCTCTCCTCCTGCCATAGAATTTTTTCCTTGTCTAGACGAGAGGAATTATTTGGCAAAATATAGTCATATTAGTCTGGGACACTCTGTATAAGGGCTCCAGAGTAATATATTGCCCAGGGCTCTACTGTATTGTTGATAGCAATTCATTAGTCCTTATTAAATTATCCTAGGTGACCTTTCATTTGTAGTTTATTAATTTGAGTCGTAAGTGTTATCATATCAAAAGTAGAATCTAAAAAAAAAAAATGGCGGCCAATAAAATTACAAATTAGAAGATTTTCTAGACTTACCAACTTATGTCCTCATAGAGATATTCTCTAAGGTAACGCTTTCAGTCTATCGAAGAAATTCAAACCTAGCTTCCATTACTACAAAAATCATCACCATCATCAGTTGTGATGCCACACTAATTCCGAAACACAACAAAATCTTATCTGATCACTATCATCAGTGATTTCATCAATTAAATTATTGGCATTCCGCGAACCCTTTTCACTTAAGCCATTTCATTAGCAAAATTTTATAATCACAAAAAGTCTCATCGCCGCAAATCAAGTTTTCAGTTGAGCTGAGATCATTTCGCTGTTCTTCGTTAACCTTAATATCATCCATAACGTAACCCGTTCTCAATAATAATGAAAAATTTATTTACCACTTTTAGCGTGAAAAGTCGAGGTGTTTGTGAATATTTCGGTTTTTTTTTTCTTTCATAATTTTCATTTAACGGGAACTGTATTGCAGATCAGTAGATCAATGTCATAAGAAGAGCCTCCGTTAATAATACCTCATAAGTCGATATTGATCTAAATTTCCAGCTTAAGATCGATTGATCATCGTAAAAATAAAAATTACCAAAAACAAAAAACAAAAAAAAATCATGACCGGATCTGTATATAAAATCATAATATGAACGCAGCAACAACGGCGCATAAGCATCAGATTAAGATCCAGCAGAGATCATGTTCTCAGATGAGATCAACAACCATGAAGGCTGTTGCAGAAAGAAAGCGTAAACGAGGAGGAACAAACAGTATACAGAGTAAACCAGAGAAGGAGATGAGAACCATTTTTCGATTTATCCACGGATAACTTTATTACTGCAATCTCTAATTAAGGCCAGCTATCTTAATTGATCTGTGTTTGTTCTTTTCCGATCCGATGCGTATTGGCCGTACCAAATGTCCACCGATATTTGAGATTTTTAAGGTGACTTTTGCTCTCTCTCGGTGATGTCTTTGATAATTTTATTTGAATAAATTCTTTCAACACAGTGTCATACCGTCTCCGTGTGTCGGTCTGGTATGGATGCGCGATTTAAAAACGTCTTAGTATCCTACAAAGTGCGAATTGAAATTAAAAAAGGCTCAAAATCATTATCTTCTTGGACTATGGCAATGAGGCGAACGAGGATACGCTTTTCATTTTAGTTAACGCGCAAACGCAAATGTAAACCCTCTCTCGATCAGGCCACTCTTATATGCACCTGTGTCGTGCAACTAAATTGTCAATTCGCGGCTTATTTATGCATTTTGCGGAGGTTTCTTTTTTATTACAGAGGCTCGCTTTGGCAATGCATCTCTTCGCCTGGTTGTCGTATACAACTGCCGACGCCGCCACCACCACCATCACCACCATCGTCGCGGGATTTGCGGTACAACTGGAGAGCTATCATGAATCGAATGGGTGAGGATGGCTAACAAAATATCTTCGAGATGTACATAATTGGCCATACTGTCTCATAAATACTCTGCAAATGGCAAATAAATGAGATTTTTTTTTTTATTTATTTATATATTTCGATTCGCATTTTAATTAGCGTCAATGAGATTTTTGCATGCGCCTCTGATAATGGTTCCGGTGAAAAATTCTTACCGTCTGGTCGCAGGAGCAAATCTACCTTATTGTCAAGTTATAGTGAGAAAAGTGTAGATACATATACACATATATATAGACACAAGCATACACTGTAGATTTCCAATATGTGTTTTTTCCAGCATGTCATTTTAGCTCTCAAAAGATATTTACTTTGGGTTTATTGCACATTTGATAGTCTTTTTTCTCCTATCCTTATTTATCTTTCTTTCAGTACTGAGAGATGCTAGATGAGAAGCTTATATCAGTTTGGAAAGTTCGACTTAAGATTTGTTAAATATTTAACTCAAGCCACAAGTTGCTAACTATATATATACGTAAAAGTTTTCTGTGAAATTTTTTCCCTTGTTATTGTCACCATTTTAAGGAGTGCCGCCACGCCGACTTTCTACACATAGTTTTCAAGGGAGACTTCTCATCGAAGTCCAGGAGAAAATTCCGTTTTCATATTCTAAAATCTATATATATGTAGGTATGTATGTACATTGTACACTAATCTGTAAAGTAAACATTTGAACATTGTTTTTACTTAAGCAAACCAATGAACGTTTACTTAGCGCGCAAAGGTGGTCACATCATGATCTGGAGACACAGAAGAAAATCGTATTTTGCTTAAGTTTGCTTAAGGAAATATTTTCAGTAAACATTTGCTATTTGTGGAGCTTTCATGCGGAAGTTTATTACTTTGAAGGTGATTAGAATGAATGATTACAAAGATTTAACGAAATCTTATTCATACATTTTAGAGTACCAAATCTAGTTTGTTTAGAGAACTGATTAATGGACAAAGTATGTATTATTAATGTTTTTATTTATTTATTTAGAAATTATTTAAGAAGGTAGGTATCTACTATACAGACACAATGCACTTTTAATGTGATTAATTGTATTCACTGTTGGCACTTGGTGGAAGTATTTTATGATAGACATATTGGATTTTTGAAGAAAACACTTGTTTATCTACTCCACTGAACGTTTAATTATGTAAAAACAAAAATTAAAACTAATTACATAACGAGGCCGACGCGTTTCGTCTGACTAGGACATTATCAAAGGCCGAACTGATCTTACTGGTTTACATGCATATGAATATGTTCTGAAGTACCTAACTAAATTACAGAGAGTAAAAGCATAGAGAGAAAAATTCACAATTAAACTGAGAGGCTACATATAAATTGGGGATTAAGGAGGGGGCTTCTATCCGTAAAGTCTATTTGATCATTGACCAAAAAACAACCATCGTCTTTCGCTTTTCTAATTTCCAAGATTTCAAATTTGTCCAAAGTCGGGTCAGAATTTAATCTGTGCATAATCTCAAGGTCGTTTATAGAACAACTGTGTCCTGTTTCTTTAAGATGCTTAGAGAGACCCGAAGCAGGGTTAGCGGACTTAGAAGATTTGATGTGCTCACTAAAACGCGTATTAAAAGATCTTCTGGTTTTACCTATGTACATCGCATCACAATTACCACAATTTATTTTATATATCCCACTACTTTCGTATTTATCTAGTTTGGGCCTTATTTTGTTGTTAAAGATAAAATTTTTTATATTATTTTTATTAAAGAAAGCTGGAGATATATTGCATCTTGCCATGGGTTTTCGCAAGAGTTCAACAGATTTGTTGATATATGGTATTTTCTTCCAAGTATTGGCCATGTCAGTACCAGCTCTTTTATCAGGAAAGACAGACTTTACAGCACCTTTACGTAATTTCACCTTTAGTAAGTTATGAATTATTTTAGGTTTATATCCGTTATTGATGGCTATTTTCTTAATGGTTTGAAGTTCAATTTCAAATTTTTCGGAGTTCAATGGAACATTCAACAATCTATTTAGCATAGAGTGGAATGCCGCCATCTTCGTGTTCCAAGGGTGTGCTGAGTCAAAGGGAATTACGTTATCACAGAATGTATTTTTTCTAAATATGTCAAATTGCAGTTTATTATTCTCTAGTGAAATCGTCAAGTCTAAGAAATTTAGTTTCTTATTACCGATTCTAATTCTATTGTAAATTTTATACAGTCGTCCAATTTATTTAAAACAAGATTAACAAAGTTTTGTAATTGTCTGTCTGTTCCCAACCAAATACAGAAGACATCGTCTACATACCTTATCCAGGTAAAGACGAGCCTCAGTAAAGGGTTTCGAGAATTAAAGAGAATGGTCTCAAGAGAATCCATGAAGAATTCAGCACAAAACGGAGAATACGCTGAACCCATAGCAAGACCATGGTTCTGAGTGTATATTTTGTTGTTGAACATAAAGTAATTTTGCTTAATGCAGAGATTAGATAAATTTATCAATTGCGATGCTTTTGCGGGGTTATCCACTTTTTGAGAGATCTTATCGTTCAACATATCCATCAGTTTACCAACGGGAATTGAAGGGAAAACACAATGCATTTATATGAGTAGAAACTTAGATAATTAGTACGCAGTAAGAGAAATATGAAAAAAATAAATAAATAAATAAAAAGATGAAAATCGGTTTTGAACTACTCGGAAGATCTATAGAAAACTTAATTATTATAAGTCTGCTAAAGCCTTAATTATTTTTTTCCAATTAAAGAAAACTATTTAGTGCGAACTAGAATGCAGTCATTAAAAAGGATTGCTTCCAGTTTCAGGGTTTGATTCTTAGACCTCTGTTGCTCAGTCTCTACATTAACGACCTTCGATGATATGCATTATATCTTATAGTAATCCTACCATCGGTATTATTTTTGTGACATTTTACAAAATTTTTCAAGACTCCAGTCTTAGGCTTATGTTTCTATTTTGCTTTTCAGTAGCTGGTGCACATCATATTATCAAGTAACTTACTAACAATAAATTCAGATGTTTTGGTTTTTCTCTTAGAATATTGTGAAGATTTTAGGAAAGGAAGGAATTATATTAATTGGTTGGCTCCACATTTCTGTAAAAGGGGCATAGATACATTTGGCTTTTATAAAAATTAACGAAAGAAGATTTTACACTTTCGACTTTTTTGCCTAGCAAATATCGACTTAAATTTTCTTTCTGAATGTTTTTTGTGGTATTTGTAGAAAATCTGTTAGGTAAGTAGCAAAGTGCCTTAGTTTTGTGAGCAGTTTTGGATCAGTTTGTTGCGGAGTTCCCATAAAATCAGTGGTGATCAACGAGAGATTTTCCATTATTTTTTAATAGGGGTTTGTACTTTCTTGTAGGAATCTATTAGGAATTAAGAAAAATTACGGAAAATACTGTAAGAAATCATGCTTAACCTACGCACACAAGCAAGCACTTTTAAACTTTGGAAAAAAGTGCATGTCCTGGAATATGGAATGATCGCGAGTCATCTTTAACCACGAAAAGAAGTTTAGCTTAAATAGCCCGGAAGGTCTCAAATATCATTGGCATGACAAAAGGCTTCTGGATTCCCTCAAGATGAGTCAGTCGTGCGTCCGGTGCAGGCGACGTTAAGGTATGGCCTGGATTTTGATTTGCTAGTATTTCTCCCTTGAAGAGTGGCCTCGAATTTGTATGCGCAACCTTCAAGGAAATGTTAATTGAGACGTCGAAGAGTTAGGTGGAGTTCTGCTTCCTGACTGTTCCCCAAAAAAAAAGTCTTTTTTAAAGATCACTAAGCTTTCTATTGTGATCATGAGTCGCATTCCCTAAATTTGGCCAAGAAGTAAGAAGTTTTGGACAACAGTTTGCGATCTGTTTATTTTGAGTGCCGCTATGTGGGAGCATCGTCGCTCTAAGCTGCTATTTTGTACCTCTCTTCCTCATTTAATAATATGGTTCTTCGTGTGGTAACAAATATTTAATATACTCTCGTTGATCACCTTTGATTTTATGGGAATCCCGCAACAAACTGATGCCCTTGCTCACAAAACTAAGGGACTTTGCTACTTACCTAACGGATTCTCTAAAAATTCCACAGATATCAAATGATAAAACTGAGAGAAATATTTTGTACCCAATTGGAAGACAAACCAAGAAAATGAAACTTGAAATATTGCAGTGATTTTATGGGAATTTCGCTCACGGAACAAAGTTTGTTATCGCTATAAAAATATTTAACAAAAAGAAAAATCACTCTAATATCCTTAAAAAAGGACTTTTAAAATTTTTTTTTGCTCGAGCATATAAAGGATAATTGTTGAGATACATGCACTAAATTTGATCCCTTGTATCGAAATATTAAAAAAAAAAACACTGATAATTTGGTCATATTTCAAGGTCATTTGCGCCAAAAACGAGGTATGCCACTGTATTTGTAACGTCACAGAGTACCATTACGGAAAGTCGCAACGCGATTGGTGCTTGCATTTAATCAAACGGAAGAACATTCAAGTTGTTTTTTACCTGCCGTGGATGCTTTGGATGTGAATGAGCTTTATATTTAACAGGATACGCTGGTATATGCCACACAAGTGGTGAAACAATCAGGTTATTGCATGTTATTTCGTCCAAAGGGGACTTAAACTGGCCGCCCAGATCGCGCGATTTAACACCTCTGGGCTACGTTAAAGATGAAATCTATGTCAATGATCCAGCAATGTTTGAATCCCTCACAAAGACAATATCAGAGTTGTTATTCGCGAAATAGACTAGCAATTATGCGAAATTGTGATGAACAAGAACTCATATAAAAAAAAGAATTGTTTTTTCAATAATTAAAAATGAAATCTCTTGTTGAAACACCGAAATGAAAAGCACAAAATTTTGTAATTTTCGATATCACACAAAGCGGCAACTCAATGAAATATTAGAATGGATTCGAACCATTTAAAACGATCTTTTGACTTTAAGCCAAATCATTAGAGATTTTTATTATTTTTGAATTGCATTTTCAATAAATGTCAAGGGATCCTCCACTGCCGCCGTAATAAATTTATCACCGAGAATATCGTTGACTTTACAATGTATCTACTCGTGCCATCAAAGATCACCTCATTATATAAAAAAAAAAAGATCAAGATCGCCGCTTCCATCGTCCACATCCATATGATGAAGAGAAACAAGTTTCCAAACACAAATTGAAGTAATCACGACGTTTTGAGATATATATTTTCCCATTTTACGCATATATAAATTCACGCACGATGGGTGATCTACTTTTAATAGGAATTTAACGCCGAATTAATCAAAGATTGATGAAGATCTCACCATGTGAGCAACTACTCACCGAAGTCAAACTGTTTCAGCTGCCTCTTTCCACAAATTTATGAACCAGTTGTGGTTCTTTTTTTGTATGGTTGAGATATGGTGGTAAGCCTAACTACCAAAGTTTATCTCTGTTATCTTCTAACTCGACTTACATTTGCATTTCTCACTAACTGTATAATTCCTTCTTCTCAATCACTTTCATCTGTCCGTTGTTATATAGCATTAGGTTGTAGAATTCCATGAAATACACATATAAACATAAATTTCATTATCAAAACTGTTAATAATGTCCTGGATTTATTGCGATTATTATAACAGCTCAAGTCAAGTAAAAAAAGTAAAAAAAAAAAAACATCATTTAAAGCAGCGCGCGATAATCCAAAATTTTATTATGCCCGACTAAAGAAATTCGGAATTTGTGTGTATATTTTTCAGTCTCACCTCTCTGCTGCTGCTCCCCATCTCTTTGGGCTAAATAATACGCGTTTGCTTGCAGCTCTTGGTTCTGGAAGATGGAACCCGGGACGGGAATACCATAAATCTCCCGGAATTGCAGTGCCGCGCTCACAAATAAACTGCAATGGCCGGAAAATTTTTCTGTCCGATTCTTAAATAAATATAAAATTTTATTAGCTCTGTTATTCTGGCGTATCTGTGCACACGGGCATCTGTAGATAGCCACATTGATTTAAAGATTTTTATCAGTTTTTTGTTAGTGAATTTCAGCCGGTATCGGCACTGAGGGTTAAATATTATTTGAATTTAAATTATAATTGCTTTCGGGTATCTGTAATGGGCGCATTAAACGAAAATTCAGATAAATAAAATTGTCGAGGACATTAACGATTCCTCATGTTTGCGTTAACGACAACTGAATGAAAATTGTATTTTTAAATTTTTTTTTCTGTATTTTTTTTTTCATTAAATTAATATTTTTGTATGCTCTGATCCTATATACCGATTGCCGATGGATGATTCATACATCTCATTTTGTTTTAAATGGTCCAATTCTATGTGAACTAAATGCATTATTCCCATCCACATTCGGTTGGAAGAGCATGACCTTGGTGATTGTAATTGACTGTGTATAGAGAAAATAGAAAAATTTCTAAGAAGAAAAATTATGTTGACCTGTTGCCACAGAGAAATTCTCTTTCTATTTCTTTGGTTTTTAATAATTTCATTGTGTAGAAAAAATTGATTTTTTTTTTGGGAACAAATTCTCTGTGAGAGGAATAATATTCAAGAATATATCAAAGATATCTTTCTTCGATATGACTTCTATATGCAATCTATACTCATGGTTACGACTCGGAAGAAATCGAATCTGTCCAGCACGTACTCTGCAAGTGCCCCACTCGGCTGAACAAAAAAGGTAGGCTACTGGGTAGCTACTTCTTTTCAAGTTTGGGGGAGCTACAAAACAAAAAGTTCAGATTCATCCTGAGTTTGCTAAGAGAAGCAGGATGGATCTAGGGAAAATTTTTAGAGTATCCCATGACCCTTGTCGTCAATATACCAACTGGTGGTCTAAGTGAAGCAGGCTAGGTACTTATAGCGACACCCCTCTTACATAAGCTAACCTATACTTATGGTATATAGAAAACAAAGTATCCACTTACCGACGCATCTTCCGTCATATTGTTGCGTTGGCAATGTCTATCATTGCATTCATCTACAAAAACTTGTCACCCATTTTAGTTTCTGTACTGCATAATAGGGAAATTTTTGACGTTGTGTAATCTATGAGTTCAGATCGGCGATGAATTTTATATGGAGCTTCCTCTATTGCCTGGTGTACCTAAAGGGTATGTACTAAGTCCATTGTTATTTAGTTTATTAAAAAAAAAAAAAAACTTGCCGGAGGTTTTACAGGATGCAGGAATATACAATTGAATGATGTACGGAGTGTATTTAAATAGACCAATAGGACTTCTTGAAGACTGTATTGCGTGCATAACCTGTGACCTGGACAGAATCAACTCTTGATCTATATCTCACTGGTTACTACTAAGCCCTGGGAAATTATATTACAATTTTATGATGATAAGGATTATGTTCCATCATTGTTTTTAATTGATTGTGCTTATGCTAAGTAAGGTTACTATGCTATGGCTTTCACCGAGTATACTGACTGCCCATTAGAACTCTCTTTAAACTAATTAAAACTCAGATTTATTCCATTTTCACTCTCGGAAGCATGATTTTTCTAAGTTAAATAGCTTCTGTGCATGTAATTTGCTGGCGACGTTCAATTAATTCAATTTATTGTCGATCTTTAAAGGCTCTATAATGTTTCACCATTTCGGGCTTGTTTACTAGATTGCTCTCTCTCTCTCTCTCGCTCTCTCTAAAACGGAGAGCGCTGCTTCTTATTTACAACTTCTTACATTCAAATAGGCCAGAATGTTTTAAGTTATAATATTGCAGCGCAATCATGCAGAGTTCGCACCTTGGCCAAGCCGCCCGTTTTTGAAATAATCTTCTTTTTAATATTGAAACTGGGGAAACTGTCGGCGCATTCTGAATTCCTATAAGGACTCATATAACGTATCTCTGCAATAGAGCTACAGATAGATACAAGTACATTTTTCTAATTTTCAAATTTTTTTTCCTTGGCTATCTTTATGCTATTTACCTTTGTTCTTGTCGTTAATTCTCTAGCACCATTAATTTATTAGATTATACTTATAAAAAAGATTATTTATCTTATTTATTTTTATCTGGAATAATATTTTTTATTATTTAATTTATTATTTAATATATTGCACCCTGTAGTGACCTAAATACGTGTAATTGTGTTTGTAATTTTGTTGTCACACTCTAGCAAGTGTAAATTATGTCACAGCTGTATGTGACATACCTACATAGTCTTCTGTTAACTGTGTGCTAGAACTGTATAAATCTGCGATTTTTTATCTTTCCTTAAGTTTTGTGTGCGGCTTAGTTAGCTCAGTTCGTAAGCACGCTGACTACCATCTCAGAGATTGTAAGCTCGAGTTCCTAGAATTTTCTTCCGACCTGTAGTTTCCTTTTAGCTTCTCTTTTCTCATAGTATACTTTTCTCATAGAATACTTATCAAAAATTTTCACCACATTGCATTTTCTCTCCTTTTTCAAGCAGGCACTTTAATATAAGTTCTTCGCGCTTCCTACCAGTGCAGATTTCACAAATTAGAGTAGCGTTAGATTTGAACAATTCCTAATCTCACGGTGCTAGTTTCGAAAGTTTCCAATAATTGTTTCGAAATACTAGTTTGTAACAGATGCCGCAGTGATACATATTTTCAAACTTAACTAACGAAAATTAATAAATTAGATATATGATAGAAATTATTTTTATGATTTAATCTTAAAAAAATAAAGTCAATTTAGAAATAACATTTTCTTATGTTCGAATTGGTTTCAAAATACAAATTAGATGGGAGTCATTTCGAAAGTGTCCCTAATCAATTTGAATTTGTATTTTCTCCTTAACATACTTATAATAACTAACAATAGCTGAAATTATTGAATAATTTTCATTATATATATGTACACTGCCTAAATGCCTAAGAACGTGTCAATGCATAGAGCTGAAATTTTGTACGTGGAGTTTTCATAAAAATATTAAATATGATTTCAAAAATGGGTTAAATCGGCCAAACCCTTCTAGGGGTTGCCATACAAAAATTTAGGTTTTTTACGTATATACTGTAAAAACGACACGTTTTTATTGTATTGAAAAGTTCTTCAGAAATATATGCGAAAAACCAGTTTAAAAATCAAACGTGCACAGATGGGTGACCATACGAAATTTTATACGCGCATTCATCTAGGGTATAAAAAGAATTGGTTTTAGACCAATTCTAAATTTGTCTAAAAAAAAGTTGAATATCTGAAACTCCACAATGTTTTACACCCAACAAATCTTCTTATGGTGAATTCTTTTCAACAAAACCGAACAGCCACTCATTGATTCGTCCAATATAATTTTAATAAAAAATTCAACCACTTCAATAAAATAATTGTATTTTCACAAAATGACCACACATCCCCATTTTAATTGCAAATATTTTCGTTTTAATGTTTAGCTCCGAAACGTAACCACAAATTTTCATAGACCAAGAAAGATCAAAACTGGAGCAGAAACTGAACATAGAATCGCTTTCAAAAGAACATACGTGCGGAACCAGTTCTGTGTCAGTGTGGTTAGTACAATAAAAATGCCTAGAGCTGATAGTTTTCACAGTATAAGTAAAAAACCTAAATTTTTATATGGCAACACCAAGAAGGGGTGGACCGATTTAGTCCATTTTTGAATTTTTTTTTGCTATTACTATAAAAACACCATGTACCAAATTTCAGCTCTCTATGTTGTCGCGTTCTCAGGCAGTGTCCAAATATGTGGAAAACGAATTTTTTGTATGGCAACCACACGAAGGAGTTGCCCGATTTGTCTTCATTTCGAACTTAATTTTATTTTTTTTTTAAAGTCCGTGTACAAAATGTCAGCTCTCTAAGTATACGCGTTCTCGCGTTATAGTGTGCACAGACGGACGGACATCCAAAAATCAAAATAACTTTTAATATTATGCGTGGGTGTCCAATCCATTTTGCTCTACCATCGTTATTTCGAGGTGTTACAAATGGATTGACAAACTTAGTATACCTTTTACATTTCATCTAGGGTATAAAAATTGAGTTCTATAGACAGGCTATATCATATGCCTGCAACATCCTTGTATTATAGAGTCTTTGCTTTCACTGTAAACAAAGGAGTAAACCTCTCTGCGAATTTTACCTAATTATCGTCAGATGGCAGCCCCTCATTGGGATCGCTACTTCGGGCTAATCACCTAGTTTTTTTTCCTGCACACTGGGAATGAAAGATTTCAAGCATTGAGGCAATCAACTAGTATAGTGAAAAATAATATTTCAAAAAACTCGTTTATGGATTAATAACACAGTCGAGAGGTTATGAGAGAGATACATTTACATTAGAGCTGAATCTAGCCGATTTTTTGAATTTTTTTTTAAACCCATTTCTTGTAGAGTAATTTTGTAAGGATTTTTATATATTTTCTGTTTAAAAATTTAATTTAATTTCCACTCAACTTTAAAGTGAGTAAATACGTATGAACCTCAAAGTGGCACCGTTCAACTTTAAAGTACATTATTGCGTAAAACTTACGTAATATTCACGTAATCAATTTCCTTCCGAGACAAGGGAGTGCCAAATTATGCTCGATTCTCTAGAGCGATTATCTTGTTCGAAATAGTTACGAATTGTACGTTACAGAATGGATTGTAAACCACTTTATGATTAAAATTGTCATAGTTTATGTGCTTTCATATGTCAAGAAATACATTATCAGTGAAATAATGACAATTAATATCCACGCCATCTGTTGGACGCAAATTAATTTGACTAGACAAAACCAAAGATTTGGGTTTTAGTTTTTAATTATAGCCTATTATTTGAAGATCATATTGACATTATTGCTATAATACGACTCTTTAATGATTCGTTCATTATAAAGGTTAATTAAACCTATTCCGGGGTACGAATATACAGTTTGTTCTGCCTTTTACGCGGTCTTCGTCCAACGAAGATTTGTCCTGCTTGTCTTTCGTAATGACCCCTCCTCCAACCCGCTTATCCTGTCTTCTTATAAATACCAAACTAAAACTCATATCTTTGGATTCTTAAAAAAAATAGATGAAACATCTTTGCTTTTAGTTTCGACTGCGTACAAAGCGTCATAAATTCTCCCGAACATTTAATTTTTTTCCTATATTCTAAGTGAAGACCTTACATCAGTGTAATTACTAGCAGTCATGAAGACGGATAATTTATAAAAATGAATGAAAAATATATAAAAAAGTTTTAATAATATGAAACTAAGAATATCTACAAATATTTTTCCATTGCATATATTTAGTATCAGGTTGTTACGTATGAAATTTACGTTTTTTAGGTACTAAATTACAAAACATATATTTAAGATGTTTATTCCATTGGCTTCTGTGGCGGCTTATCTCAACGACTTCCTAAAGCAAATATTCTAGATTTATAGAACATCTTGTTTTTTTATGCAGAAATGCTTTAAAAGCCAAAATTACAGTATTACGTACTACTTATTTCGTAAATGATTGTCTAGACTCCTGAAAAGGTGCGTGATATGTGAGGACTATAAAAGGAATGAGGCAGTGTTTCATATCAAAACTCCTATTGCTTGTGTAGCTCAGTCGTTTGAGAAACAAGAGGAGGAGCGTTCTCATGTAAGAGTATTCGGCAATGTCTATTCACTAAAAAAGGCTGCTTCTTCCGCAATTCTCTATATATTTCCTCGATTTCCCTACAATAGAACACCGCTGTAATTGTTCGCCCAGGTCGCCCATGTCGAATGAATAATCCACTATATTGTCACAATAGCTTTTATATCTCTTCAATTTTATTTTCACCTTTCGTAAATGTAAATGATTTAAAAATATTTTTGCGGGTAAAGGGCTTCCATGGTGTAAGTATAATCTCATCAATTGATATATTATGTCTTTTATATGCTGATGATCTAGTGATATTTGCAGATTCACCAGTGTGCCTCCTAAAATATTGCAAGTTATGGAAGAATATTGTGACCTCAACGATTTAAAGACAAATATACTCAAAAATCAAAAATAATAACTATCCACAAGAGAAGGCGGAGGAAGTGCCATGATCTTGTCTATAAAAAAGAGAAAATTGGAATAATGAAGAAGTTCATATATCTTGGCCTTATTTTTGCCTTCTCTGGCCTATTCCTAAATGCAACTGCAATGATTTGTTCTCAAAAGTTAGTACAGCATGAAGATCGATAAGGAATCTATTCTGTAAAGCTTCGGATAAACGGTGCGATAGTCTTGGTAACACTACTATATTCCGCAGAATTAAGGACCCTACGATATTATGAAAGATAGAAAAAATACAATCGGTTTTTGTTTTTTAAATCACTCTTGTCAGTACCTTCAAGAACCCTAGAGTGCATTGTGCGTACGGAATGTAATCGCTCTAGATTTTCATTTAATGTGTTCCAGAGAACAGTCAACTTTTACAAATGCTGCACAATAGGGCTCTCAAAAAAATTTAAGGCTTTTTAAGGCTTTTACAGTCCGACGACGGCGAAAATATGGATTCGAGGTATATTTGAGTTGGTACGTTAAGAGGTATGTTGGAGTATTGTGAGGCCAAGGAGACGGCTTGGATATTGGAAAATCCTATGATTTTAAAGTACCGCACGCATGGAATCTTTGAAAGTTATTACTAATTACTTAAGCAAGATAACCTCTACAAATTGTACTCTTCAGATAATTATGATATATAAAAAAAGAATCACCCCATTCATCGCTGAGCATGTAATGTACCTCAACGTAAGGTAACCTCGTAAGACTGGAAAAGCTACAAGACTTAATTTACCATTAGCAAATATACTTATATTCTGCAAGATTCCTCATATTAGTAATAAGCCATAATGTTAAAATAATAAAGATAATAAATAAACACACGATAAAATTAATATTACAAATTATAAGTAAATATATATGTACGTGCAATTTCAAAGTACTTATTGAATGTTTTCAACAAAGTCGAATTAATAATTAATTCGCAAATTAATCGCCTTAACGAAGAAACGTAATCATGCCTATGTGATCCATCGCATAATTCACTATTTAAAAACCTAACAAATGCTGAACACTAAAAGTCCGGCGATAAAATATTGGGAACATTTATTGTAAGCCGCATGGATGTCAAGTCAAAACGAAAACCGGAAAAGGGGTTTTTTTACAGCCTTCTTCGAGTCAGGATGGAGAGAAGAGAAGCCTGTCGGCTGAAAAGTTATTCAAATTTTGCGCAAGTTTAATTGGCATTTTAAATTTAAAACAACCTAGAATTTTATTGGAAATCTCCTACTGTTATCTTCAAGGCATCAGCAAGGAGAAATTTTAAATACACCTGGGCACCTAAGAAGGTCTTGCACATAGCTGCAAATTCTGCAAATTCTCATGGGCATTGAAGAAAATCGTAATTAATTTTCAATCAAGTAATTAATCTAGCTTAGCTCACTAACCGCACACTAACGTAATTCAACACTTATACTAACATGTAATTAAAATTTTAACCTATCTAACAATATCTCTATTAGCTTAAATTTGTCATTGAAGACGGCCGTATGGAATGAAATCTTATAAAATTGTGAGAGGGATTTTGAAGAAGATCATGAATTGCTCGAAACCCAGTGTGATTATTTATTCAGAAATATCTTAAATTTTCTGCTATTTGATGTGGGCCAAGCCTACCTCTAGGGTACTTGGCTTACAAGCATCTTCAGTTTACCACTCGAATCGAAAAGAATCGACTAATTAGACAAATGCGTATTCACAGAAGATTTATCTACTTGAAATTTATATGGTTTTTTTTCTTTTCTTCTTTTTAGACGGCACTTACAACGCCGTATCTATACATATATGCATGTCTGTAGAAAAGGAGGGGTTCCCAAATTTTAAAGAATCATCTAAATAATAGTTACCCCAATAAATACATTATTAGATTTAAAATATTTCTGATTGAGGAAATAATACTTTCGAATCCCATTTGCCGTTTGTATTTTTCTTTATTACGAAATCAAAATAAAGCTCGTACGGGCGATCGGTGATAACTGCTCAGGGGTTATTTCTGTAGATGTGTAATTTACATCCATGTCACTATTGTTCGAACCAAATCAGTTCGAATATATTTTGGTTTTACCGATTACTTTAAAAGGAAAACATCCTGAAAACAAAGCATTCAATTTTTAGGAAAATTAAATCTAATTTGATTACTCTTAATCAAAAAACAGGTACACAACCTAACAAAGCCATGTATTTGTCATCTACATAACACATTGCACAAATACAATACAACAATATAGCCTCATTGAGCAGATCAAATTAAAATTCTTATCATATGATTGAAGCAATTAGATTCGTGCTAAAAAACAATTGCTGAGGGAAGAACATATACAAAGGTACCATGCTGGAATTGAGTTCTAAAAGCAAGGCATATTCAATCTAGTTACAAGTTTTCCCAAAAATGGGTGCAACATCTAACCAAAGCATGTGTTGTCGTGTAGTGTGTGATGCATGGCACGGGTACAATCAGATCAAGCAGATTAATTTGCAATTCTGTCATCATTGTGAGTGCTGTCGAACGGGAGTTTCTTCTCTACGTGATAGAGATAACATTTTTTGCAAAAATACAGAATTCAATTTAACACAGCAGCATGGGTTGCTTTAAATTTCTTGTTACTATGCATTTTTGTTCGTTGCTATACATATCTAGAGATAAAATATGCATAGCAACGAAAAAAAAAAACGTAAAATTACAGAATCACAGCCAATTCTTGTGATCATGCGCCTCTGCGCAAGCAAGGGCTATATAAACAGCAGTTTGACTTGATTCGCTCTCTTTTGTGATTTAGCAGTGCAGTGATTAACTTGGCAATTTATTCCTTTGTGTTCTTTTCTAGTGATTTTTCCTAGTGTTATATTTTATTACTAAATTAAATACTTTGTTTAATTGACGGCTAAAATAAAATATTCTTATTCTGGGTACCGACTGGATTAAGGAGTTTATTTCAGATAGCGATTAAATTAAAGGTTTTTATTGTGGGTAGCGACTGCAGTAAAAAATATTACTAACAATACACTTTATTTCTGGTCTCGACGGAAATAAAGAATCTTTCTTCGGGTCTCGACAGAAGTTAACATATATACTAACATTCACTTTAAGTCGGGTCTCGACTGACTTAAAGAATATTATCTCGGGTCTCGACTGACCTACTAACAAATAACTTTATTGCGGGTCTCGACTGTAATAAAGTTTCTTATTGCGGGTCTCGACTGTAATAAGAAATCTACTAACTCACACCACTTTATTGCGGGTCTCGACTGTAATAAAGAGTCTTATTGCGGGTCTCGACTGTAATAAGACAATTACTAACAAAACCACTTTATTGCGGGTATCGACTGTAATAAAGAGTCTTACCGCGGGTATCGACTGTAGTAAGACAATTACTAACACAAACACTTTATTGCGGGTCTCGACTGTAATAAAGAGTCTTATTGCGGGTCTCGACTGTAATAAGACAATTACTAACAAAACCACTTTATTGCGGGTATCGACTGTAATAAAGAGTCTTACTGCGGGTATCGACTGTAATAAGACAATTACTAACAAAACCACTTTATTACGGGTATCGACTGTAATAAAGAGTCTTACTGCGGGTATCGACTGTAGTAAGACAATTACTAACACAAACACTTTATTGCGGGTCTCGACTGTAATAAAGATTCTTGCTGCGGGTCTCGACTGTAGTAAGAAAACCACTAACACAGAACACTTTATTGCTGGTATCGACTGTAATAAAGAGTCTTATTGCGGGTTTCGACTGTAATAAGACAATTCCTAACAAATCCACTTTATCGCGGGTATCGACTGCAATAAAGAATATCCTCATCCCACACCTCAGTCAAATAAAAGGTGAAGTAAATCAGCTGCTATATCGATCAGGTGAGTACAAGTCAATTGTTACAGTTGTGTAAATCAAATTTATATATGAATCATTTAATAAACATTGGTTTCAGCTTTTTATATTATAACATATATATATATATATATCTTGCAGTTCTCAAGTTTTAGTATTTATTGAACTTGATTTAGCTAAAGAAAGAAAGTAAATTTATTTTTGACACATTATATAAAAAATAGTCATCGCAGAGTGTAAAAAGTTAAGAAATATGCAATTGAAATCGAAGACATTTTTAACGTCTTTTACTTTTTGTAATTTTATAATTTCTTTAAAAGTTTTTATAAAGAAATATGAAGAAATGAAAATACAAACAAGTTTTGAAAACTAAATGCATTTGTTTGTAAATGTGGTAAATGTATAATTATAATTTTTAAAAATTACTTCAATACTTGGAATGAGTTCAGCATGCGCTATTTTGTTTTCTTAGTTAACTTCCATTTCTACAGCCTCTTCACTGAAATCTAGATCAGAACATGCGCCGAGTTTTATATTTCACCAAAACTATGTAAGTAGGTATGTATAAACTAAACTCAATTCTCAAATGTCATAATGAGGTTAGGTACCGTTCGCGTACTTTTCCATACGTTCTACATATTTTTCCCAATACAACAGTAAGTTTTTACCCATAGAAAGTTTTGGCACGAGAAGTAAGCGAACAGACCTATTAACGAAAGAAAACTTTTAAATCGATTCTTTCGAAATGTACTAAAATGAAAGGGAAAAAAACTTCGTAGTTAATTATGGCAACCTTATTATATTATAATTTTTTTAGTTTGTTTGGCCATTGGTGGAGAGGAGGTGGTGGTTCCCCTGGAACCCTCCTAATTATATACGGCCTTGTTTGTATCTCATCCTTGAACGAAACTCTTTGTATGGAAATTGTAACGTTCCATAAACAGATAAATGAAATGAAATGAAATAATCATTCTAAAGTGAAAAGATGCTATAGGAGCGGAGGTTCATCTGCATCCATTCACATACCCAGAGCTCTAAAGATTATCATAAAGGATCTATTTTTCATCACATGTCACAGTTCGACGTACAAATGGATCAACTTTAATCCTGTTAAGTGAAGAACTTGCCTACTAACCCACCTGTCAAAAAATGTTTGCAGGGGTCAGCTGATGAGCACCCATGTGCTAATTTTCATACATTCAGCTTTAATGCTGAGCGCCTGTACGAGATCAGAGTTATGAAGAGTCCGTTGTGGCCTCACTCTAGGCTAATTGTCGAATGAACAAACTCTTCTCGAAATTTCGAAAACCAGTTGCGAATAGTCCTTGAATATTTTTCACAGAAACAACTAATTAACAAACTTCTCTACGATAAATGCATTTTGGTTGCATTAGTTTTAAAACGACTGTTCACTACAAGCGTCATTTTAAGAATGTCCGCAACATATGTAACAACCTGATAATTTAACGCCATAAAGATCGATCAAATTACAAAATATCTAATTTCGATAAGTTGCTAATGTCCATAAGGAAATGTATCGGTCCATTTTACCTGATGATTTATAATCAAAACATTTTCAACTTTACCTTCGTTTCATATAATTTCAAAAATAATCGAATTACCTGACATTTGTTGTGTTAAAGCGCAAATAAATTCCACTTAATACATTCCATAAAGCAAAGACGCAAACATAATTTCAAAGAAATTCAGAGCAAGTAAAACCGTTGCAATATTCTCTTAATTTACTTAGTGCTCGAGTATAACATGTAAAGTCAATATTCATGTCGTCCCACGTTAGTTAGGCCTAACTTTTAACTATAATGTGCTCCTCCGGAGCCTTTGAGCTCCTCCAAGTACCTACATACATATGCACATGTAAATATTTCGTACACAACAGAGAGGACTCAAGTGGCTGCTGGAAAATCTAAAACCACCGTATTGCAACAAAACTGAGCGATCTGTACGAAACTTGGGCGACTCATTTATCGCAAGATAAAACTGTCTCATTACCATTCGTTAAACATTTTTATACACCTGGCCGTTGACTTAACCGAAACCGAAGCATTTCGACAATTTTGTTGTTTTAACATGTGAAAATGTAGCGCAATTTGTACACACAAATTCGCTAAATAGCCATCGTGTTGGACGCCTCAGATGGCTGTGTCGAATACCTGTCCGAGACCTGACTGTTAAAATGTTGAGTAGGAGTTGCCATCCTATATAAAGTCAATAACTTTCCTTATTTTATAGTAATGGGCAAACAATGTTCTTGGGGTCAGTTAAAGATCAAGCAGACCGCATTAGATGTTTGATGTCTAGTCGTCCATCCAGCCAGGTCCGTTGGTTGGATGACTGCCCTTTTGTATGAAAGGAATTGAAAGAAGGACGGCACGGTATTCTTGGCAAGGTGGTCTGGTGTGTAACCAATAAACTTTCCGAGAGGTTCTGCTTTAGTTGGTGCTCAATATGCGTTAAAAAGGGCGGAGGAAATTGTTCATTGTTGCGTTTATTATGACATTTTAATGAAAAAGGTGGATATAGTTTTAAATATAGAAACACTTACCTTCTACACCTAAGGACTATGACCATTACTATAGCACCTATAAGAGCTGATATGACTGAGACTATAATTAAAGTGAACGCCCATCCTAGTTCCCCTGGAGCTTCTGCAAAGAAAAGAATATTTTTGAATTAATTTTTGTATGTTTTTTATGTGTATGCGTATAATTAAATTATTAACTATATGTATAAAGCAAACTAATACAGGAATGCAATTTTTTCCTGAATCTAGACTTTCTCGGTTTGTTTTAACTTCTTCGTAATTAAATTTAATTTTCTTGACATGCAACATACATGGCTGGGCAGGAATTAGAATTTCTCATATTTACTGGGCAGTGGGGTGTGAAAAGTACCACAATTAGATTGAAACCAGTAGTGCTTGGAGAAGGTTTTAATTTAATACGAGAAAAGAAAATAACAATTAATTTGGGAGTAGTCAAAAAAATTTCATTTATTGTGGGATGAAATTTTAAGGCAATTATAATTTAGAGCTAAGAGATTTTATCTATTCATTTTTGGTTTTACATTGTTTAAAATTAATGAAAATTTTTTGTTGTTATGTTAAGGAAAAAATCATTTCAAGAATAGCTGGAAGTGTTTGTATATTTTTTTTGCTTATCGAGAGATATTTATTTATTTAATGCAAGACATTTGTGAAAGTAATGATATATGTTTTTACGTGCAACGCAACGAAGTAAGTGGATGCAAAGCTAACAAAGGTAAGAAGAAGAAGAAAAGTAAAAACATTATGGAAATATAAGCCACAGCCACTAACATGTGGCTTCTTACGAATTTCTTACGGGCAATAATAACGCAACTTTTATCAAATTTACGTTTTATATCTTTTCAGTTTAAATTCTCGCACTGAACTTTAGTCAAAACAAATACGAGTTCAGTGAAAAAAATGAAACAGATGCAACTAAGTAGAAAGGGCGACAGAAAACGAAAATGATTTAATTCGATTGTGTTCACTGACTTATAAGAAAGAATGGCACTAGTTTTTAAGTTTTCTCTTTCGCGCTATGGCAGAGTTGGATTAACACAAAATATCTCTTATTGAACGTTTTCTTATGCCATTTGATGTTTTTATGTTGGCTGCAGATGCAATCACCGCAGGATGAATCAGGTAAAGATAGTGTTTACCATGCTCCGTCTCTCTTGCCCATACGCAGGATTCAGGTAAAAATAACCTTTTGAAAATTAAAGTCGGAATGAGTTTAATTTCTTATAAAATATCACTTGGATACAAGAAAATAAATTTTTAAATTTAATTCGATATCCGTGTCTAAAATTTCATCTGATTGGTTGAGTTTGACATGTTTTTTATGTAGGTACTGAACGTTTTAAAGGGTGCTCAAACCCTGATAAACAGAAACACAGTATTTGTGTCACATGAAATAGCAAATCGCTCAGTCCATTGTTATAAGTCAGTGATTGTGGTACAAGAAAATTTGTAATAATAAGCGATAATTATAAGTAGTAGAAGTGTTTGTGCATATTTTATTGAAATAAAGTGTGATGGACAGATTGGCTGCTACTACAGATAGAACTGAGTGTATATTAAATAAAAGGTACTTCATTTCTTATTATGGCAGGAAAGACAAAAAGTATTAACGTTATAACAGCTACATACATATGTGCAGTTTTAAAGTAAACGCACATAAAGGATTTTGCACACATAGCGAAAATATATTTTTTCTGGAGCTTTTCAAGGTTAGAGGGTTCCACATAAGAGTCTCCAACTACTTCTACAACCGATCCGCATGGAACTTGGCACACGAATTTCGCCCCTGTGACAATACAATATTGTGTGAACTTTCCGATCCTGATTCTGCGGGGTACTTCCAGCTTAAACCGTGAGGATAGAGGATGTGCCAATTTTGAATTGATACTATGAGCACCAAGTATAGACTTTATCACTAAGCTCCGAGTTCCAATTTCTCATTCCTAATGCTGCAGGCTTTTGTGGGTGCGAAGTATAGACTTTTTCATTAAACTCCTTGTTCCAACCGTCAACAACTAATGCTGCAGTGGTACTGCCTACCTAAACCGTAATTGTTGAGAATGTGCTCATTTTAAATCATTTAAATGTCTCGTTGAATTCCAAAATCTAATTTAAATTTCCTTAAATGCACCCAAGTTAAGGTTTATGTATTGTGCTAAGAACTGTTCGGCGTTAGGGTGGTTAAAAATAATAGATTGTTAGCGCTTCACTTTTAAGGCTGGGAGCACATTTTCGTAAGATAGCCGTGTCCATGTACATGGACTTCTGGGACGTCGACGCTTAGTTGTCCAATATTCGTGTACTCATGAGAACAACATGGGAGATAAAGAAAAAAAAAAAAAGTTAACCAACTTTTAAGTTAAACGGTTTTATTGACATTAAATGATGTATACTATAAGCTAGAAAATAATTATGGGTCATATATGTGAGGCTTACCGAGATATAGGTACTCTCTTCTGGTAAGAAATCACGTAGGATAGAGCGAAGTAATGTCCTCTAGTGTCGGAGGCCAAAATCCACTTTAGGTTACTGTGTCAGCGAAATGTGTAATCAGAAGCTTTGATCAGCCTTCAGTAAAACCGGGGGCCTTAGGCTTGTAGATTTTTTCACGATGTATTTTTCAATATGAATGGAAGCGATAGCCAAATTCTGATCCGCACGAATTCGAAAAGTCATCGGTGAGGGCGTGGAAACCCTTCGGTTTTACTTAAATCTGATCAAAGCCTTTGATTACATATTCCGCTGAAGAAGCGACTTAAGTGGATCTAGGCCTCCGACACTAGAGGACCTCACTGCTTTTAGTCCTACGCAATTTCTTACCAGTAGGGGTACCTATATCTTGGTAAGTCCCACGTTTGTGGCACATTATTATTTTTTACCTTTAAGTACATAATGTAATGTAAAATGAAACCGCTTAGCTTAAACGTATTTTTTTCACTTCATTTCATTTTTATAGTATTTGTTGGGCATTTCAAATAATTTTTATTGAAAAACTGATCATCGTAGCTTGTTTTAGAAAAATCTAAGAAAATATCTCTGCCTATCCGCAAGCGCTATTATAAATGATGCAAGAGTCCTGTATGCAATGAGCATACCAATCCAGCTTCTGGTATTTGTAATAGTGTGTGGAATAAGGATATTTATTTCACCACTTTTCACTTTTTATTTCATTTCAATTAACCTGTGAATACTTTTATCTATTATTTTCCTAATTTGATTATTATAAACATATAGGATAATGGATAAATACGAATTCGATGTTATACGAATTGGACAATACTTTAATTCATTAATACAAATAATTTTGAGCAAAAAGCCTTTCCGGCTAAAAATAGGTTTTTATGTGCAAAACAACTTTTTGTAGGAAAAAATTTATGCAATAGAAAAATACCCAGGAATTCCGTACGATATCATAGGGGAGTGCAAAAATCAATTAAATATTGAAGAATTTTCTTATACTATGAAATACTTGCACATTTAATTTGTGTAATGTGTACAATTTACTTTTTTTTGCAAATATTCCCTGCGGTTGTACAAATTTGCAAAATTTATTTCATGAGATTTTTTTCCGCTCATGTGGCATGTGTTTTTGAGAAAAAACCACCATCGTAAAATTTTTTAATCACTTTCACCTCCCATGAATAATTCCGGCCATAAATCATTGAAAACAAAAACGAAAAAAAAAATCTCCTTCAAATATTTACAACGTTCTCGTAAACTTTTCTAAATCGATGCACACCATCCTCCAGTAAACAAAAATTTATTTTGAAAATCAAGCATTATGGTGGTGCAGTGGTTTGAATTGTTTACAGCTGTATAAATCTGGATAAAGGAACTTTCCCTGGATACTGCAGGCTATCTAGCAATTGCACTTTATGATCTTCCTTCTAACGAAAATGGTCTGTTGTTGCTCGTCCAGGGCTTATTTTGAATTTTCTAGAAAAATAAGAAAACTTTCTCGTCCATACTGATACAACACTAACTAATCTTACTTCCCTTAGGAGTTTGGTTGAAAAGAGGAAATAAATTCAGTTTGCTGCACTTAGTCCTGTTAAAATAAATCAGCAGAAGGAAACAGTAGGCGCTGTGTGTAAGTGATAATATGTAGTAATTTTGTGCCTTGATTGCATGTTATCAGGTTGTTTCTGCTGCCAAGAAACTTTGCTCTCGAAGAAATTATTAGTTTGAAAGTTGTTTGTTTTATAAGGTCGGTTGGTCAGTTGTGCCCATGTTGTACCATGTGTTATAAATTTGGATTTTTTGGCGAGTAGTCAACTTCAGCAATGTTGTGAGGATAATTAAAATTTTATGTATGTACTTGTGTTTTACAGGGTATACTACAGCGACTATCATCCAACCTCCAAGAGATAAAAATAAATTTTATTTTACCTATAGGTTTCATGCTAATGAAGGACATAATTCTTAAATATAGACTTGGTTCAGAATAATAAAAATTTCTATGTACATTTTATGTATTTTATGTACATATAGGGCTGCACTTATGTCTTGGAAACCTTATGTCCCGAAACCTTAACATATTTTAGCTTTACTCAATACAGAATCCGAAACAGCAAAAATACACTTTTTATGGACTATATATTTTTAGGTTTGCTACAAAATAATTTAAAAATACATTTCTGCGTATACAATTCTAAAATTTGAAATTATTACAATTTTTTTTTCTATTTTTGGTATGCGCAAACTGCTCAATGATGAGGTCATTGAATGACAAACTCAATGGACATTAGAGTCAAATCTACAAGTATTTCTTGCGACAACAACTTAAGGCGAATAATTTTTGATCCTCTGATACTTAATTATTAGTGTCGTGTGAAATCAAGGGCTATATAAATAAAAACCTTGCATATATCGATATCTTTTTACACTTGAGAGCGCTTGAGGTAGAGTGGATAGTTAGGGACTAACATTGTATATCGGGTTTCGACTGAAGTTAAAATACTTATTAACAAAGTACTATAAGCCGGGTCTAAACTAACTTAAAGAATATTATCTCGGGTCTCTACAAGAGTTTGAAAAATCCGGAATATTCCGAAAGTATTCTGGAATTTTCCCAATCTTCCTGGGAGTATTGCCATTTTAAGAGGAAAGTTTCCAAAATAAAGTAACTCTTATTTTTTATCAGTGGATCTTTAATTAATAATAATAACAATGATAAGAAATATTTTTAAAATGAAATTCATAAAATAGACTTATACGCTAATGTATTCAGGATTCAGGATTCGTCTCCATCGTCGTCATCAGAAACGCTGACTCTTGATTCTTCTTCGTCGGACAATAAACGAAAATTAGCCCTTACTGCGATTAGTTTTTGCAACCTATCAGTTGTTAGACGATTTCTGGTCAAAGTTTGTGTATTTCCAAATAGTGACCAGTTTCTTTCACTAGAGCAGCTAACGATGGCGGAATACTGAGAATTTGTATTGCAATATTTGCAATTACCTGGAAGTCAGAGAGGCTTTTCCACCTCGGCTCTAATTCACCGACAACAGCCCAAATACCATTCTGTGAAAAGTATTCGCTCTTCGCTCGGTATTGAGCTAGGTTACCCATTACTTTATTTGCACCCATTTTCTTCAATTGAGCATAGATGTGTATAAATTCTAGTCCTGTTGCAATTTTGTCAGCTGATACTTTTGTTCCTCTGCATTTAGGGTCTACAATATTAGAAGCGTAATGAATTGGTTTCTACAAAAATTGACGGCTCTTTTCAATTGCACTGAACAGATGATTTTTCCCATCATTTGATATGTCCTCAGCAGTTAGAAAGGAGTTTTTTACGTTTTCTGCGATATGTTCAAACATCTTGGGAACTTCTGACAATGTAGCTTTATCGCCTTCAAGTTTGGTTGTAGCTGTAAAAATTGGCTTCAGAACTTTGTGAAACGATTCAACTTTAACCAAATGTCTTCTGAAAGGATTTGTTGCTTCATTTCCCGGTCAAATCTCAATTCAGTGGCTTCAAGGGTTTAACTGTTGCAAAAAATGACTCCATCATAATAACACAGCTACCCCATCTGGTCTTGGATGGATGGATGGATGGATTGAAAGGAGGTGGAGTCCTCCTGGGGGGAGAACCCTATAACGTAGACCAGGGTGTACTGAATAAGTTCATAGATCCCAACCAGATGCTCGTATAAACCATAAGATTGGCTCCCAACCCTCCTTACCATCTAGTCTTACTGGGTAGCTTAACAGATTTGCTATCTTTTCCATACTTTTCATTTTGCATTCTTTGGAAGTATGCCAGTTCTTATAATGCCGCTTTCTAATACATTTAATGATGGCAACTATTATTTGCTCAGTACTTCTCAAATTTTAAAACATCTTTTAACACCAGTGAAGCACACCTATCGCACGTAAAGAAACTTCGAGCCGATCCTTAGACTATTTCAGACATTATTCAGGTGGCGATATTGCTCTATAGTTATTTGTTTAAAAACACTGAAATCATAAAAAAGGCATAGAATCTGACGAAAACTCCCAAAGTTCCAAGCAATTTTGAAAACTTCCCGGAAAGTATCTTTGAAAATAAAATGGTAATATTCCCAGGAGCTCTCATCTCTAGTCTCGACTGAGATTAGAGATAAGATAAAATGTAACTGCTCCTCTCTTTTCCAGGCATATTGGCAGCATTATCATAAGATGTATGTATGTATGTCGTACAGATTAGTGAGGTTAAAAAAACTTTAGTTTTAAGTAATTTTGGGGTCCATGCCATCACAGGGCCCTAAGCAACTGCTTCTCATGCTTAATCCTCAGAAAGGCCCTATGCATACATGTATTCTGTGTGTATAGGTCGAAATACAATGAAATCGACACGCAATTGTCCACGACAAAATAATTTTCGAATATATGTTGCGACTTTAGGGCAAAGCAAATGATGCGACTCGATAAAGTCGTCGACTGTAAAATATATTAAACAAATTTCCGTAGACATCACAAAGCGCAAGACTCAACTCAACTCTCTTAAAATGACAATGACAATGTTGCATTCATTGTATTACGTCTGTGACAAACTTGATTTTATGGGCAATTGGGTGACCTCTATCATCGAACTTCTGTGGTAGGCGATCAATATAACCATACTGATGAGATCTCTCTGATCGCTGCCGCTGGGTCGAAAAGTTCGATATTTTTTCTGCATTTTGTAAATTCATTGAAATTATTTTCAGTGAATTTCAGTCTACTATAAGGTCTAAACACAATTGCCATGGCGAAATGCGACGTTGCTCTATCAAAGAATAAGCAAATGAATAGAATGAGACTTCGGCGGCAGAACGTCATGCCGTCAAAGTTGAGTTTTGAGTAATGGTCTAAAAATGCCGTCGCAGCTGTATTGCTGACATTGATAATAGAGCCAACCAACTCAATATGCACTATCCGACAACTTAAAGAGATTAAAATTAGACGCTGGAGTTGTACTTGATATCAGGGACGACGTTCAACTTTAACAAATATCTCCGTCGAAGTCTGCCGTCGCAGTCACAATTGTGTTTCGGCGTACAGACAAAAAATTTCCAGACAAACAACGACGCAAAACGCTGTCACTTGGTGTCGCATTCATTGCATTTCAGTCTTATCTCAGCAATATTCCATATATAAATTAAGAAATATTGTTACTCCTCCAATGGAGTTTAGTGGCTAGTTCAGAGAAGGGGTTTCGATAAGGACGAAAAAATGTTATGAAATTTGTTAAGAAAAATTATTAAAGAAAGAAAAAAAATTATTTAAGGAAATAGTAGAAAAAAAAACAAAAACAGGATATAACGAGGCCACGCACAAACAAGGGAGAAAAAATTGCATGCAGGATTTTTTCTTTTATTATCCGGTTATCCCTGGAACGATTTCTTCAATCTTAAGACGAAAGGAGTCTTTCGGACGCCTTCAATTTTTAATTTTTTTATTTTGTTGTTTCTTTCTACACTTAAAAAACTATTCTACTCTGCTCCGCTCATACAGATCACGATTTTATAAAATTTGGATTTCTGAAAAGGTGTAAGAAGTATTACAGCCCGTGTAATCTAGTAGGTACTCCTTTACAAGTTGTGTATCAGACCTAGAATGAAATATAATTCCTATATCTGGGCTGGGATTGGACGCTAGCCTCATTAGACATTTTGTAAAAGAGGGCCTTCAAGGCGATATAGCAATAACTTGTCATATCGACTCGCTCGAACACTGATGCAATGTTGGATGCCATTCGCTTTTTTATCGCTACATATGGTCAGTTTCTAATGAAATATCTAACATGCTCCCTTGCAGATTAATTCCTGCACACAATACTTGCACTGTAAGTCGTGCACATTTTTTCACTCTTCAAAATACTTTCGGCCGTACATTAAAATTCTATTAGTCTTGTTTATTCTGAATTGTGGTGCAGTCTATCATCTTTTGTATGTCGTCGGATTTACAATCTGCGAAGGCTGAAAACTAACATGGCCAAAATATGCACATCAGTACATTTCTCCAATCTTCTCATGTTTCCAAATCCTTTCCCTATCTGCTTCCTGCAATGCTGTACTTTTTATCATAGGGTATCTATTGAGCTTGGCTTAATAATATAAAAAAATTGTAATTTAGAATCATAGAAATTTTATAAATTTCCAAAAACTAAAGACTTAAACTTAAAAAAAATTACGGTAAATATTGTAAAACCTGATCTTGCTTTGCTATCATTTGAAATTTTCATATACAAGTTTTTGTAGACGTTCTGTTGGACCAGAGTCGAATCAACAATTATTAGTTAACATTGTTTGTATCCTGGCAATTAAACTCAATTCGAAACACATATTCAATTATCTCGCAGGGCGTTTTCATATTGCATATTCAAATGGAAAATTTATATCCGTATTGCATGGATACTCTAAAGTTCCGAATAGGATTATGTTTTGGTGTCCTCTCATATTTGCATCGTTCATCAATTGAATATTTAGTTGCTTTCCAAACAGCAAAATGTCACATTTATTCAAACCATGTTCAACTGCGTTTACACATCTAACCTTTCTGGACTCATAGGAAACGGTATTCGCTAAATCAATTATTATAGGCAAAAGATAGATATCATGACATTTCCACCAACAACAACTATGTTAATTCCATTTGTACGATGTTTCGAGTAAAATGCTTGAACGTATTTACTTTCCCAGGTGATGGTGGCACTTTGGAAATGTTTTCGTTTGTGACATGCACTTCTGTTTGGTCAATTATGTTGCAAATGTTCGATAAAATTGAGACTGAACGTTCTAAAACATGGCGGACAATGCCTAATTAATGGATTTCTTTTTTATGATTTTAATAGGGAATAGCGATGTAATTATACTTATCAAAATAGAATTCAAAATTAAATTACATAGTATATAGAATAAGCTAAGGTATCAACGAGGCTGGAATTGAGAGTGACTTGACTTAAAATTAAGTTGATAAGAGAGCATCTCAAAAATCATGCAATTGGATAAGATAAGACTCTTCCATGATTAGCCTCGTATAAACGAAAATCTTTGAAAAAGAAATTTCTTTTGCAAAAGGGGGCGTTTCGTATCAGCAGGAACCATATACTCATCAGTACAGCATGGTTCCTGCCTGCCGTATACGTATAAAGTAACAACCAAGCTGACGTCATAAGTGTGAATTAAATTTGAGGCAAAATACTAAGTATTTACTTGAATGTCTAGCAAGATTACTTTAGCGTATACGCCAGACAGGAACCCAGCCGTACTGATGAGTATACGGTTCCTGCTGACACGAAACGTCGTCCTCTTTTGCAAAAGAAATTTCTTTTTCAAAGAGTTTTTTCTCAAGCTGCAAATTTGGCAGCAAACTCGGGGAATATCCACGCCACGGTGGCCTTCTAAGCGCCCAGATACTTTGCTGCATTGGAGAGAATAAGATCCTCTCCCAATGCTAGGTGGAAATCTTGCACCCACCTCCTCCTTGTAAAAAGGACCAGCTTCGTCTTTGACGGGCTTACCAGTTTATACAGTTTTATGACAAGATTTAAAAACCCCGGAATGTTACCTTTAATTTGACTATCTACCTAAATGCAGCCGTTTTTGAGATATTCCCGCTTTTATGATGCATAATTTCATGAATTTTGCTAATTTGCGTGGAATTGCATTAAATTAGGCGCGATTTCTATTATTATTAGCAAAATTCATAAAATTATGCATCATAAAAACGGGAATATCTCAAAAACGGTAGCATTTAGGTAGGTAGTCAAATTAAAGGTAACATTCCGGGGTTCTTAAATCTTGTCATAAAACTGTATAGTTATCATGCATTTTGGCGGGAAAATCGTTAAGATTGAAAAAGAAATTGCAAAATTATCCAATTTTTTTACTTTGACATCCTATAACTGCCGACGAAAAGGGAGTAGAGATGTGGTTGGGCATTTGTTGGAAACCGTAGAGGGTTTACTATCACCTGAGATGCTAATCACCATAGCGTGTATAACAAAAAAGTTACATGGTATTAGGATAAAAAGCACACAAAATCACAAAACCCCTCTACCGCCCACACCGTGCATTTTCCGGCTCTCCTCCCATACAATTTATTTTTCGAAATTGAGTGAGGAATCCGTGGTATAAAGGAAATGCGGTACGTACGGGACACCATGTATATGATAGGATAGAAAGCAAAAATCTTTTATCTCAGTTATACCATCTAAAATAAGTCTAGCCCTTTGCCTCGCCCATTGTGTTTTTCGTTCCTCTAGACATCCCCTATTATGTTATCTGCATTAGAATTGAATCCTGCAGAAATAATATAGAATACCCGTATATGGCTGAGCGTTCTATCTAGAACAAGGCAAATAAAAGAACACTTCTAATATGTATGTATGTGGTTACAACGAAGATTTGAACCTTCATACTCTGATTTATAATTCTCTTCTTAATTTCTCTTCTTATTATCTATACACGATACGATACAATATATATGCAGCACTGTAAAACTGCAATATTTAGAGCTGCTGACGCATGATTTTTTTTATAACCTTATAAGTAGATACTACTGGTGAAATATGATATTGTTTTCATCAATTCATTCATACATATGTGGCAGTAAATTTGATTTTTTATAATACCTCTTACCTCTTCAGCTTTTAAGGCTTTGTTTTTTTTTTAATTTTACGACACCTTTTGCTTGTCTTACATACCAAAAGGGTTTTATTTTTATCACCGTTTTCATAAATATTCAACTTAATCCATAAAAATTTACATAAAACACTTTTTTCATAGAGAATCGATTTAATTTTTATGATGATGTCGGCTTCCAACGAAGGTTGAATGCCACCCATAAATTTTATCATACTTCCATACCTATTATCTTCATACATACCTACCTATATGCAAATACAGAAAATCAAAATAGGTAAATACGTCAATTACCGGGCAAATGAAATCGTAATTTGTTGCATTTTGTTTTGAATCATTTTTTTTTAATGATTTATTAAGGTGACGACAATATTTTGAATTAGATCGAGTTGATTCATGTTAGACCTTTCAGATGATATTACACTTTTCGTCGAGTAAAACGGTCATCTCAGAGAAAGGAAGTTAGGTTAGAACAGGCTCACTTGGACCATCGATGTGGGTTCGTCGAAATCACGAGTTAATTAAACTTACCAGGTCCCCAACTCCTTGTCTGCTAGTTCCTCCACCAATTGACAGAAAAAGAGCTACCAAGCGTTTTCCTTCCATGCTTGGCAAGGTTAAGGCATTCATTTAGCAGGTGCTTAAAGCCCTAAAAACTCTTCACCGTCCATTTAGCTTCAGTAGAAGCCATTATATAGAGCTGGCGCGTGCTTTGCATGCTTGCCAAATAGGTAGTGCCCCGTGATAACTGCAATACGATTCCGCATATCATTATATGGTTGCTCCTTAGGAGAGTTTCTGTTTTCTTAGGACATATCTTGGGTTAAAATGTCTTGAAATCGCATATGTGGTTCGTTCTCCCCATCTGCCAGATTATAATAAGCCTATTAATCTAGAATCCTGTTTGCTGATTCTAGGGATCTACCAATGGATTCCTCCGCTAGGCATATATTCATAGCTGCACCCTTTCTGGCCAGAACATCAGCTGCCTTGTTTCCTGGTAAATGAATGTGGCCAGGTACCCAGCAGATACTCTGGCATTGCTGAACTAGACTCGACCGAATAGAGCTCGAGTACAGCGGTTTGATTGCATCTTGGTTGTAAATATAAATACTGATTTCGATCACTGTTAAAAATTTTTGTCATGAGAGGCTACATGACAACATTTTGATGACCGTTGAATAAAAAATTTATAAAAATGTGTATAAATGCTTCCTACCTTTTCTTTTATGGAGTTAATCGATTAGCAAGTGAGCGGCTTATTATTTGTTTTTAATTTTTAATGGTTGTGGGTTGGGAAGCTCAAGAAATTTTTTATATTTCGTTTAAAAGAGCTCCTTTCATTTTTCACCCTTTCTGCCATACAATTTTTTGCTCCCCATTGAGTGAGGAATCCTGGGTATAGAAGGAAGGCACAAATTCTGGGACACTGCGTATAGCTCGGTCTAAGCAGATCGTTTAGTCTGTTAAACGAATAAAATCACTTCTGGAGTTCTGGCCGTTTACATCCAAATTTTAAAACGATTTGCTTTTGTTTTTTCCATTGTGGATATCAATATCAGGAATTTTCATTTTAGGTTTTGTTTTTTCTTATTGGAAAACGAAAAGGTTTTGGAAATAATAAGCATGGATAAAGTTTAGAATAGACATGGAAAATTCAGTGCTTCGATCGACCGATCATTTAAGGGGATCGACAGTATGTAGAGCCGGACTAGGAGTACGGGCGATCTGGCTCTAGCCCGATGGGCCGTTGGTTGTTGGGCCGTTGGTTGTTGGGCCGGTTGTCTCCACATTAACGCGACCACACGTATTTACCACGTACTCTAGACGAATGTTGCGGCTGCGGTGGGAGAAGAGCTATTGAAATTGAAAAAGTACTTAATTGCATAACCTAAAAGCCAAATATAGTAAAGCTAAATTGCCCCACGGGAACGAGGCCTTCTGGCCTTCATTTTTATTTCGAAAAACGCACGGAAAATGTGTTTTTTATCAGAAGGTTTCAACAAGGCTTTCAAAGGTCTGCTATACCTATGTGTACTTTTAAAACAAATTAGAAATTGATGAGCAAATATAAAAACAGTAGTGTATATACGTGGTCATGGTATATTACAGTCAGCTCTTACTTATGACAAATTTCTAGTGTTAGAAAGTACCCAAATATTAGAAACAGTCTAAATTTTTCCAAATTTGGTGAAGCAGTGGCATTGTCTTTGTTCCTATATTGGGCCATATAAGTAAGTGAAGGAACGATTAAATTTCTAAACGGTTAGAAAAAGATTCCAAAAACAAAGTAATTCCTTCACGAGCCATAACAACTCGATTTGGCGCCTGAAGCAAACGGATAAATTTGCGCCCCTGATCTATACAGTTTTCAACATAACCTTATATAATTTTAGCTATACTATTTTGACGTGGTCTATCAACTGACTGTACAAAGTTGAGCAACAATTGATATCATGACAAGAATAATAATTAAAATTTATTGGACATAAAATTATTAGTTGATAATAATTTTTTGCGAGTAAAGTACATTTAAAAATATTGAGGTGAATCAATTTGATAGAAATATTTGCAAGATTTTATAGATGAACTTTTCTAGATTTTTTCGCCACGAATTACAGGGTGCGGCAGAAAGATCTGACGGTTTTAAAATAAAAATAACACAAAAATTAAAAGTGATACAAATTGTTTTATTGCTTATTATAGAAGGGTGTTCATGTAAATTAATATGATAATAGCATCAGAAAGCCGATTTCAACCATTTAAGATCTGAAGATAACGTCCTTTAAATGAGTTCATTCTTTAACCAAGCATTCTTCCAGTCTTGTACTAAAGCTGTCGAATACCTTCTCTAACATTGCAGGAGATAGGTTGTCGATTTCTTGGTTTATGACCTCTTTCAGTTCGTCCAGTGTGCGGGGTTTTTTTGTGTAAACTCTTGCTTTAAGGAACCCCCTCAAGAAAAAATCAGAAATGCTAAGGCCTGAGGAGCGAGTTGGTCTTCCAATGTCCCCAAAACGTTAGATGACTCAGCCGCGAAACTTGCTTCTCAAAAAGTCCATCACATCATTGGCTGTATTTGGCAGTTGCCCCATCCTGCTGGAACCACAGCCTCCTGCGCACTAAACGATTTCTCTGAAGTTCGGGGATCAGGAAGTTCTTCAACATCAATAGATAACGTTGGTAATTGACCGTAACGGTTCAACCACCCTCTTGAAAGAAGTATGGCCCAATGACACAACTTTTTCGTTACAGCACACCACACAGTAAACTTAGGACTATGCAGAGGACGTTCGTGCAGTTCTTCAGGATTTGTAGCCGACCAATGCTTGTTTACATAACCGTCACGATGGAAATGTGCCTCGTCGCTCATCATGAAAATTTTGTCATCAGTCATCAAGTTAATCATTTGCATGCTTTCCGATACGCACAGTCGTTAGGCTTTAACTGCTGGACAATAGCTATTTTTTATGGGTGGAAATGCAGAAGAAATGCGAAGCGCAATATTCGTCTTACCGAGCGGCCAAACATGTGCAAAGCAGCAGCATGTTTACGGGCCAGCCGCCGAGTGACTGGCTTCCACAGCTCCTCTTACTCGATCGATATTCTCTGACGTCCGGGCTGACATTGGACGGCCTGTCGACTACCGTTTTAACCTTGAACCGGTAGCTCTGAAGTTCCTCACTCATAGCAGAATTGTGTTACGAGTTGGGACTCTTCCTCTTGGATCCACATTAAAACTCGTACGGAACTGCCGCCGAGCAGCAACGCAGAATCGCCACTTTTAAAAAACGCCTTGACAACAAACGCACGGGGCTCACCCGACCACTGCTCCATGGCTACTAAAAATATTAACGTGTGGGCACTGCAACGGGCTTATCTCCCCCCCCCCCCCCCACCTACTCCCTCAATAGTACGGCGGCGAAAACTGTTAAATGTTAAATCTTTTTGCCGCACCTTGTAGTTTATAATATTCTCAAAATGACAAGCATTCCTGTCATTTATTTTCGGGTTACAAAACAGCCACATTTGACAATCTTTCTTGACCCATTGTAGATCACAGGAAATTTTTTAAATTTTTTGAAACTTGGTTCACATGAACCTATCGTCATTGGCAGTGTTACAGAAATTCTGAACGCGATTTCGATATTTAGATAGGATTCTTGGATGGCTATAGTCGTGAATTGATTGAAGATCGCCAGAAAGGAATTCGAAATCTTCTGAAATTTGTTCCAAAATTTCGTACCTCCTCGTCAGTTAGAATAAAAGAACATCAATCGATTCAAAAATTGGTGTACGAAGCATTTGTTTTGTGGCAATATTGGGACCACTCATCATTTTGTAATTCAAAAAGTTCGAGTCGATTCTTTTTTCATGTTTCTTTAACGTTTGCTGGTATAAACATATCCTAAGAAAATTTTGTAGCACTGGTAAAAATTTCTTTCATATCAGGATCACGAGTCAACCTCAGCCCTGTCAAGCGTGTAAACTCAATTCGAGAGCAAAAAATTTATTTAATAATTAAAACTCAGAAATAATTTATATTTGACAATGGAAAATGTTATTAATATTATTTTTTTTGCCCGCAAAAAGTTTTTTTAAACGGGCGGCGCCCCTAGGGTTCAACGTCTGCCTCACTTGCCTTACTATTCTTACAGCTGTGTAAGTAAAATTGTTGGTCTCTCGGATACTGTTTCCACTGAGAAACCCTGTTTTAGTTTTAATTTTAAGTGTGAAAGGTCCAACCGCTCTTACACATATAAATTTTTTTCTCTCTTTCTTATTATTTAGCATCGAATTCAATATTCATAGAAAACGTTGTCTTGCTCTCCTTGTGCTCGGTTCAGTAGGAAATCAATAATTTGGGTTGTTTGCCTCTTATAAAAAAGTCATTTCTGAAGACCCTTTACCCGGGCCGATTTGAAGACCCAGTCCGACCCTAACAGTATGAAAATATGGCAACCAGTAAAGATAACTGTATAGGGATAGGATGATGTATGGGGACTACTCCAATTGACCACACAATTGATTACAGTCAATAAATATGTAAGTCCACTTAGACCGAAAAAGGGTAGAGGATTCTAATGCCAGACTACTGATACTACCGATTTGTAAAGCTTAGAATCGAATTTCGAAATTATCAACAACTTTAAACCAGGGCCGGTTTAAGAGGAGGGTGGAGGGGGGGGGGGCAAATCCCAATGAGATGTCAAGCGTACACTACATAGATAACAACACAAAATAAAATACCTGTAGTACAGTCCATTCCACAACTAAAATAATGTGAAATAGTTTATTTTAATACTTCTATAGGAATTTAACAATTTGCTTGCCCCAAAATGAAAAATTCTACTTACGGGCTGGGAGTTCTGATTCTGCGAAATTGAAACGTGGCATCAACAGTATTTCCTCATGGAAGTGAAGTGGTAAACTAATTTGATTAAAAGGTTTCCTGTCAATCATGCAACCAATCAATTCATTTGATTATATTGCCGTTAAGTAAGCAATTGCAAAATAAAAGGATTGAACAAGCACAAGCCTTGAAACTGGGCAAAAATACTGAGTTGAAATTAATTCCATACGGCAACATGAAATTCGTATTTTTCATAAAATTTAATAAAAGCTTATCTACTAATTTTCTTCGAAATTCAATTGCCGAAAATTGATTTAACGGCTTGGTTTGCTCAAATATTTATATGGAAATTAAATTGATACTTACCAGAGGAAAGTCTATGGTAAATAGAGGCAGTATTAAGGTAAATATCCAGGTTTCGAATTGTAAATTTCAATGATTTCTTCTAATGTGAGATAATTTGTCTGTGGAATTGTGTGAATTCAAATCTGTGTTAATTGTCATGTGTGGTGTGTGAAAGTAGTTTTAATTAAAAACTAAAATGTCCAATGCTCTAAAAAGTACAATTTTATCAGAAATTGTGAAAATACGCACTGGTTATGATAAAATATAAATAAAGGGTGTCCCAAAATTAACGCAAGATTTGAATTTGCTGCCATTTACGCAATAAATTGTTGGCAACCCTGAAAAAAAAAATTTGACACCTGAGAGCTTACGGTTCGTAAAAATAGAGCGTTACACGATACAAAAATGTGTTTTCATTATTGAACAATATCTGAAAAATAATTAATGTTTGGCGGCCGCAGTTCGAACATTTCATACAAAATATGGTCGGAATAGCATTTTAACCTCGTCACCTGTGAAGAGATTAATTGAAAAATTCAGGGAGATTGGATCAGTTGAAGACGCCAAACACATTGGTCATCCAAATGTCAATATTTAATATTGAAGCAGTGCATGAGAGTGTTGGTGAAAATTCCGGAACATTAATTCAGTGTCGTGGACAAGAATTACAAATTTCAAGAAGCTCTCTACAATGTATACGCAACTGAAGCCTAATGATCATGCACAGCGAAGAGAGTTTGTTAAATGGACTACTGAACATCAACAAGTGGATGCTGATTTTTGGAGCTAAACCATCTTCAGTGATGAGGCTCATTTTAATCTTGATGTCTTTGTTAATCGCCAAAACTGTCGTGTTTGGGGTTCGGAGAACCCACATGTGATTATCGAAAAACAAATGCATCCAAACATGTCACTGTTTGGTGCGGATTTTGGGCTGGAGGTATCATTGGACCGTACTTTTTTCAAAATGAGGCTGGTCAAGCAGTGACTGGTATCTACTGTTGCTCTATATCGTGACATGATAGCACAGTTCTTTCTGCCGAAATTGAATGATATTGATGTGGGCACTATGTGGTCTCAACAAATTGGGCCACATGCAACACAGCCCGTGATACAATTGAATTACTGTATGAGACCATTCCTGGTCTGTCGTTTCAATGATCAGAATTGGCCCCTTAGATCGTGTGATTTCACACCATTAGATTTATTTTTATGGGGTTATTTTAAATCAAAGATCTATGTCAACATGTCCACAACCTCCCGTGCATTACAAAAGGAAATTAAACACTGCATCAACGAAATTCAGCCACATTTATGCAGAATGGTCATAGAAAATTTCACCAAAAGAGTGAGTATGTGCCAGCAAAGCCATGGTGGCCATTTGCCCGATGTCTTATTCCGTAAATAACGCTATCCTATGTACGTTATGATTCAATAAGAAAATAACAATCTTAAGACTAAAACCTGTATTTTTTATTTAATTCAAATCTTGCGTTAATTTTGAGACACCCTTTACATAGTTTATGAAAATTGGTGCGATAACTTTCCAGCGATCAATTGAGTTGCCCAACTATAGGTTTCAAAAGTTTTTTTTCCGGCTAGATAAGGTTGGAGTTAAACTACTTGACTTTGAGATTTCTAAGTTTTTGCATTTCTCTGTAAATGGTTCGTATCAAACTCCAGCCGGGAGTTGCAACTTTTACAACCAAAAGTGTCTCGAGAGCTATTAAGGAAGTAACTGCTCTCATTTTGATTGAAACAGAGGCTTGAGATCCCCGAACGTAGGCCAAGTGAAGGTCGATTGTTCACCCTCCAAACCCATGGGCGATCGGTCATAGATCCCAACCGGACGCTCCTATAAATTTCAGTATAGGCCCCCAGCCCTCCTTGCCGACATCGTGTAACTCGTCCAGGAGGTGTGAGCCGTATTCCTGAGAGTGCCAGATAGTGACAAAGAAAGTAGGTCACTGTTTCGGACTCCTCTAAGCAACCCTTGCATGTAGGATCATCAACAAGTCTCATCCTGTGAAGGTGACCCCTGTTAAGTCCTAGGATCTTGTTGGTCTGATTTGGGTTTGGTTTACCCCACAGTTCCTTTGTTGCTCTATCCGAGGGATCTTCTAACCAAAGGCGACTGTGCTGGCGGTCAGCCCAGCTTGAAATGATTGAGACAAGGTGTTTTGGTGCAATCCCGACTGTAAAAGCAGGTTCCTCTGAGGCTGAACCAACACGAACCAGCTCGTCCCCCCTTTCATTCCAGCTAATGTTGCTGTGCTTCGGCACCCACTGCACTATCACCCTGTTATTCCGAGAAAGGGAGTTTAGGGTGGTTTTACACTCCATTAATAAATAGTTTGGAGGTTATAAAGGGTTTAGACAAAGCTTTGACAGAGAATAGAAGAATTCTTAAGAACTTTTATTTAATGATTCTAAATTAAATCACAAATACAAGAAGAAAAAACAACCGCCTCGTCCGGGGTTTGAAACCGGGACCTTCCGCTTGCCGGGCGACTGCTCTTACCACTGAGCTAACGAGACAGATGATATTCCCTCTTGCATTTATCAATTTTATAATTAGTCTACTAAGCCACGTTTTTTTTCTTCTTGTATTTGTGATTTAATTTAGAATCATTAAATAAAAGTTCTTAAGAATTCTTCTATTCTCTATCTTGACCGATTCTAACAAGTGTAGGTTCGATTCCCGTCAGGGAAAAAATTAAAAGTTTTGACAGCTGCTTGGTTGCCTCAGCAGATGGCAATCTCCTTGCTCTCAGTGTCTGAGTTAAGCAGGTGCCTGGAAGATCGTGCCATGGTTTTCAAGGTGCATGGCGAATTCAATCTCAGGCTTCTCGCCGAAAACTGCCCGTTTGCTTCAAACCTTAAAAAATCAGCTCTTCTACTATTCAAACGTTTTCTTTCCACGTAATCATATAAAACATTAGGTGTATCTATCTTCTCCGTTATTTCGTAGACAAAGACTTCTGCGTATTGGCTATCTATGATGGGTGCATGGTAGTGGTTTAGGATAGTGGCAGCGATTCTAAAATCGGAAAACATATGTGGCAAAGCATTATTGAAATATTTTTGGCGCAATAGTTTAAAGTTACGCTTGAATCTCAAGTTAATAACCTCAACCACCCAGCGACACATAGTGACCAGTCGAAATTAATTTACATGATCAGTAGACAGTTGGGATTCATGTCTATCCTTTGAGGGTGGACAGTTGGGATTGATGTCTATCCTTTGAGGGTGGACCATGGTGTTCGTAAGCAGAAGCTTCAATATCGTTCAAGCTATCTCTGAATCCTCGATCCAAAATAAATAAGTCGTTTGATTCAAGCAAATAATGGATTGGATTTTCACCATCAATTATATATCCAACTGCGTTGACCATTAGGAACAGCTTTAGGAGGTTTTTAATCTTGTGCAAGCTATAAAACTGACGCTGAAATGTATATTACAATTGCTTTCGTGTTTTCATCGCCTTCATATATAGCTTTTGGTATAGTCAGGTTTCGATCTACAATATCATTTCTGTTGACATGGTACTGTCCTATATGAAAGACAACGTAGTCATGGATAAGGAATTCACGTGCTATAGCAATCAACCGCTCAAGGTTTTCCCTTGAGATATTAAAAAACGTCGCAAGTCTCTCGTTGAAATCACCAGTTCGCAGTTTTGTGAGAAATATACCTAAAGCGGTGCTTTTGGATTTTTACATCTCTGACTTAGTGAATCGAATTGATTGCAATTGCGTCCGGCCCAAAAATGCATCTCTTCATTAGTCACAGCATGTCTCGCGTTAAAATCTAGCTTAGAACTTACTTGTTAAGCGTTCTTCATCATATCAATAATATCACTGAGCTGCGCTACATTGAAGTCAAGAGTGACATTGCAGAATTGATGCAGTTTGGCCCAGTTATTACTCTCTATGTGTTCTCGACACACTCTAGCATCTTCGCGAATGTACAGTTTGCATTCACAAAATATGTGTATCTTTATAAATTGTGGTATTCCATGACGGGTATGATTAGGATTGTTGCTAAAAATACAATGCTTGGGAGTATTATAGATGCTCTCGAATACTCGGGAACGTGAAGTTCTTGACTATCAAAACCAGCTTAACACAAGCTCGCTGCATGGACACGTGTAATAAATAAACGTCTCAACAATACATGCGATTCATCACTTAGTCGGTGTTAGTATTAGTAGGTTACACTAAACATAAACCAAACACCAGATGAAATTACATGCACAAAACATTAAACAAAATAGATTAAATATTATATAGACGTTTTTTTAAAACATGCTTAGAAACGTCGAGAACAAAATGCTCAGCCATATTATTAACACTAATACACATGCGATTAACAGGTTCATACTTGCTAAAGTTAGACCTTGAGGAGTTAACATGCAATAAAGGTAGCCTTCTTAAATTGTGCCTACTATCACGGAAAGAGATTTTTTTAAGTAAAAATGGAGAATCAATATTCCCGTTTAAGAGTTGATGCACAAACATTATATCGGCAACCATACGACGTTTCTCTAGCGAGTGCATATTTAAAAGCTTCAAGCGATCCTTATAGGGTGGAAGAATTAATGAATTATACCAAGGTAGGTGCTTGAGAGCAAATCGTAGGAAGTTCCGCTGAACAGACTCGATACAGTCGATGTGTGTATCGTAAAATGGAGACCAGACCTGGCTAGCGTATTCAAGAAGGGGTCTCACAAAGCAAGTGTACAAATGCAATGTAATGGTGGGACTCGAGAACTCTCGAGACCAACGTTTTATAAAGCCCAACATAGAACTACTCTTTGATACCATGAAGTTTATATGGGAGACGAAATTCAATCTTTGGTCACATTTGACACCCAAGTCACAAACAGAACTAACACGGCAAATCGAGGAATTCGAGAATTCATAATCATAAGTGATTGGTTTCAGATTCCTGTGGAAAGTCATAACCTCACATTTGTCGATATTGAGTAGCAAATTATTGCTTTTGCACCAGTCGTAAAATTTGTGGAGGTCACCCTGTACAAGTTCACAATCGTTAAAAGATTTAAAGTTTAATATCGTCAGCATAAATCAAGACTTTGCATTGCTTCACAACAGATACAATGTCGTCAATAGATAGAATAAAGAGCAACGGCCCCAGGTGACTCCCTTGAGGTACGCCGGACGAAGCTTTCAAGACTCTAGAGAAGGAATGGCGGAAATTGATTTGGTATGTTCTGTTATCTAAATATGACTCCGTCCATTTTTGGAATGTTAGGGGAAACCCATACTTTTCCATTTTAAACAATATCACGGAGTGAGATAACTTGTCGAAAGCTTTACTAAAGTCAGTATAGATACAATCTGTTTGGAAGCCTTTTGCAAACCCGCCATTAGTATCCGAGATGAATTCTAATAAGTTGTGGTTGTAGACCTGCCCGAAATAAACCCATGTTGGTTTGAAGAAAGCAAATTCTTACAGGAAAATGATAGCTGAGAGTAAATGATTGATTCAAATAATTTGGGCATGCATGATAATTTCGCAATAGGCCTATAGTTAGAAATATCATTTTTACTACCTGTTTTGTGGATAGGTATGATGAAAGAATTTTTCCATAGCTGCGGAAAACAACCACTATCGAGCGATTTTTGGAAAATAATTCTCAGCGGGGCTACTAGGGAGAGGCAACATGACTTCAGAAAGGCTGGAGGAATCTCATCGGGACCCGTTGTGAAGTCATTTGGAAGCCCATTAATATGATCCAGTATATCCTAATTGTAGGGATAGTGAATGAAACTTTATGAGAGTCGTTCATATAATTAAAGTTGCTATTACGAGGTTGGAAATTTGAAGAGGAAAATGCATTTTCAAAAAATGAAGCAAACATATTGCAAATTTCAGACGAAACGTCACTAGCAGAATCTTTGTACCTCATGGTATTGGGGTAGTTGTCGGTTTTTTTTCATATTAATAAACCTAAAAAAGTTACGTGGGTCACTAAATAATTTCACATGCATACTTTGAATATACTCATCATAGAGTGAAGAGGAAAGTTCGTTGAACTCATTATAGGATGTGAGGAAGTTGCTGTGACTTATAATGTCCTTGTCGCGCAAATATCCTTTCCACAGTTTATTCTTTCTATTTTTAAGGCGTTTCAGCTCTTTATTGAACCATGGCGGTGATGTTTTAGAGATCCGCTGACGCTCACGGGGAACATGAGAAGCGAATAAATCGAAAAGAATTATGTAAAACTTAGAAACATCTTCATCAGCACTATTGCAAGACAGCAATGTGTTGAAATCAATAGAGGTAAGTCTACGAGAAAGTTCCGAAAAGTCAGCTTTTCTAAAATTGAAAAAGTATTGTGTTTCGTCACAATTTGCGAGATTTTCGGTTTCATGGCAATATGTAATTAGTAGAGGAGGGTGATATTTGTCAAGAGTAGACATTATAACTGAGCTAGGTTCAACTAATAAGTTCCCAGCGTCAGTAGAAAATACCAGGTCTAGCTGCCTACCCATGTCATTCTTAACATTACTGATTTGGCTGAGACCAAGAGATGAAATAGTGTCAAGGAAACGTGATTCCCTTGTTGTCAAGTTATTAAGTGGAAGATAGTCATCGTCATATTCATTAAGTACCCATTGTATATTGGGTAAGTTAAAATCACCAATAAGTAGTAATTCGTCAATAGGTTCCATCTTACCATGGATAAAATTAGATGTTAAAGTAAGTAGGTCGTAAATATTTTGACCCTTGTCATCGACAATATTTATGGAGTCTGGAGGAATGTAGCAACAAATTATGTATAAGTCATATTTTAGGAGAGATAGCTTAAGAGCTATGAGCTCAATATCGAGGGTGTTGGAGAAACAAGGAAGTTCAATTTTGCTGCAATTGAACTTATTTTTACACGCGAGAAGTACGCCACCGCCACGAGCTTCCGAAACAGTATGTCTATCTCTTCTAAAAGTTTGATAAGAATTATCAAGGATTTCAGCATCGCGAATACCATGATGCAGCCAAGTTTCAGTGAAAGCAACTATATCGAAGCAAGCCGCGACAGAGGATTTGAAGATATGTGCGATTTTGGTCCGAATCCCCCTTACATTTTGATAGTAAAGGGAAAGCGACTTCAGTTTTTTGGAACAACGTTATTTATTTTAGCTTTATTTCTAGGTAGGCGCTCAGAAGGTACAAATAATTTAGTAAAAGTGCCAGGAGGCCAAAGTAAGGGGTCTAACAACTTGTCCTGTATATCTGCTGAAACAGTTAGGAGAAAGGATGCAACCGGTTTAGAGCTTTTACTGATTTTCCGACAAGAAATACCATCAGTCGCAATATTTTTGGACTTTAAATACTTCGATATGTCCTCGCACATAGTTTCTGGACAGAGACGGGTGACGAAAACATTCGAAGGTTTAGGTACCGTTCTCAAAGAGGCCCCAATACCATTTCCTAAAGAGGACTGAGATGAAGTACCAATCGCTACTGTGGAAGGCTCCCTCCTTTCAGTTGCAATTGGACGTTTCCGGAATCGGTTTTTACAGATGCTTTGTTTACGGATTTGCTTGGAATGCTCCACAGGAATAGGAGCATTCCTATTAAAATCCAAGTCAAGTTCGGAAGATTTGGCCAACGGAAGCGGCACGTGCGAATCCCGGACAGCATTCTTACCTACAGATAACTCCGTCTGACCACCTGCACCACCACCACATTTTGCTGTTGTGGTTTCTTGTGTGTTTCTTGTATAGGAGGTGGTCTGATTGCATTTTCAACCCTTTGTCAACATCGATTGCATACACTCTACGTATGTCAAATACAACCTGAAAAATAAGTAGGCGCTTAGTAAAAATACTATGACGTTCGTAACGAAATTTTTTTTTGTACTGATGAAGCATGTAGTAACCTCTAATATTGCATTTTCTTGAATATATGTTGCAAATTCTGTTCGTATTCTTGGGAGATCATCAGTCAAAAACTGTTGCTGATATCTTCCGCGATAGAACCCTCTAAAACACATGACACAGTTGGGGGAAACTTCCATTGTGATAAATAGTTCAATCCGTGTAAGCAATTCAATAATCCACACAGTTAACATTCACAATGCAAACAAACGACTGCACTAAATGATACCTGCGCGTACGCGCCTACCTGTTCTGACTATAACCGGTAGCGGATGAAGAAGAGGGAGGAAGGAGTGAGCTCAGGACCGACTTCTGGGTAGTATGCAGCGATGCCAGTTGAGAATGTATAAAAATCTGAAAGTTCTCGTAAAATATCTTGAAAACCTTGAATCATTATGAGAAAAATCTTTCAATAATCTTAACTGAATAGCGAACTACAATAAGAAGACACAGTGACTTTAAATGTCTTTTTATTCATGAATTTAATTCAAATTTAATAAAAACAAAGGTACAATAACAAAAACAAACATAATATAATAAAAATAATGATAAAAACGGAAGTAAAATAAAATTCAAATTCAATTATCAAAGAAGCACGTCTTTGTATATAACGTGAAAAATTAATCAACATTTTCATTAGTAGTATCGTACATAGTTTTTCAGGAATATCCATTTAATTTTAAGTAATCTTTTGTTAATAGAATTTCATTCAGAGTATCTTCAGAGAGGCGGTTTCTCATTTTAGTCTTGTTGATATTAATTTGAGAAAACGTTCTTTCAACTGAAGCTGAGGAATTTGGCAAAGTGAGAATTTCGAAAACAAATTTTCCTAATTTTGGAAAAGCAATTTCACCTGATCTTCTTTCACTTTTTAAAATTGTTTGCCAAAAGCTTTGGATGTCTACTCCTTGCGGAAAAGAATAACAAGTGAAATCAATATTCCGTAATTCTCGCCATTCTACATCTATGTGCGGAATTTCAGACTCTGCAATTAAATTTGGAAAAAGACGGTGCGATTGAAGGAAATTTTTTTGCCATTACCAGTTCTGGGTCTATCCAAGAACACTTTTGAATAACAGCATCATTAAGATTAAATCTCTTTAAAAACTGCCGGATAAGTTCTATGTAGAAAATACGACAAGTAGTTCGAAACTTATCTCTTTCAGATCCAGATGTATTTATGCTTGAGTCTGAAAGATTTATATTCACCATTGCACCTAAATAAATATCCTTTAAAGGTAAAAAAAAGTTTGGATTATCGAATTCAATATTAGATATTGGTGTTTTGTCTATATATGATCTCATCATATAATTATCCAGAAGAGTATGCAGAGTGCTTTCTATTGATTTTTGTAGTTTATGTATCTGCGGGCGGCGATTCACTCTGGAAAAGTTTATTTAAGTTAAGGCAAAGTATATGATAAAAATTGCAAATACAATTTATGTACGGGGTCCAATAATTTTTTCAAAATATTTCCCGGACTTTCGAGATGGTCTACATTCACTGCAAAGTCAAAATATATTTTTAAACTGTCATAAAGTTCCAAAATTCTTAAAACAACTTGTTCTAGCGAAAGCCACCGTGTTTGAGCGGGATGTAATATTTTTTTTTGGTTTTAATTCTAAAATCTTCTGAATGTCAGCAAACTGTTAATTTCTTTTTGGGCTATTTGATATATAGTTATAAATATCACGAGTTAATTGTTCAACACTATTTGGCAGCTTTAAACAAGCAGCCGATACTGCTAGATTAATGGAATGACACACGTATTTTAAAACTACAAGATTGGGCACATCGTTCTTCAGAAGCTTGGCTACAGAGTGCCTTGCGCCCGTCATCACTGCAGCAAACCCAATAAGGTTTATTTTATAATTTATATTGTTGTCAATAAAAATCTTTTTAATACTATTGTATATAGAAACCACGTCTGCTGATTTCACTCTTATAATTGTAAGAAAACAGTCCTTTATGACAAATTCATGGGAAAGCCGGGCTACTATACTTAATTTTTTCGCGTTGCTGCATCTGTTGATTCATCAATGCATATTGAAAACTTCACAACTTGTAAAATTTTGCACAAATCAGAGAATTGTGGCATACTTAATACATATTTGATTATGGCCGAAGTTTTTGTTTTTCCGCTTTTTAATTTTTGAATTACATCTGAAGAATAGCCTTTAAAAATTTTAATAGCGTGATCTAAACAAGTAAATGGCAAGTTATGCTCCGTGAAGAGCGATGCCAGCTTTATCTCTAACTCCGTGGTTTTAAACGAAACATTTTTTTTAGAAAAGGCAGAGGCAATATTTGGCTGCATTTCGATTACTTTACACGAGTTTTGTGTACGTAGCACTTTCGACATGCACAAGTAAATCTTTTTTCCCCCACTTGCCTTTAATTTAGTGTTGCAGACCTTAAAATAAGCGGTGTTTTGAGTTTTTCGATTAACCATTCCTTTAAAAGTGGGTCATCTAGCCATAACCTACTAAATGGATTTTGCCTTTTAGTTTTGAATTTTGGTTCGTCCGAGTTCGCGTCCGTGCTAGCTTATCTTCTGCACTTCTCTCTAAAAAGGTATTACTAAATTCACTTTCTTTTCCTAACGGCTAAGTGGTGACAATTAACTTATTTTTATGAGTGAACGCGATATTTTTTCTGATGTAATTATATCTAGAACTGTTCAACTAACTGCCACTTTATTTGTCATATCAATGTCAAATTGTCAATTCTCATAACATAGTATAGTTACTTGCAAAATTAAATTACAGTTCGAAACAAAACATCACTCAAACTGAATTGAAGTTAGCTCTGCTTCTCTAGTTTTTTACATCTTTAAGTAATTCTAAGCCATTGACGTCATTACTTAGTTGATTTATTGAGTTTTATTTATTGTTTGATTCTAAAATACACCTCTAATCAAATATCTTGAAATTAAACATTAAACTCTTGCAATCTTGAACGCGTATCAAATATCTTGAAATTCAAGATAAATCTTGAAAACTGGCATCACTCTAGTATGTGAAGCTGACTCATTCTTAATAATGCACAAAATGGCAGTGGGTTATGAAATAAAAAAACAACAAAAACACGTTATTTGGCTATTCCTAAAACTGACATGTATAGTACAGTACAATTCTGAATGGACTGGGATTTGGAACTAGGCGGAATACTAACTTCTATTCAGTCCAAAAAGAGCTATCCAACGATGTACTACCACACATGGCCATTGAAGGGGGATACCAAAATTTGCATCATCCTTTAATATACAGTAAATTGATTGGCATGTATAAGTATAAGTACAATTCAAAGTATGATGCCAACAAAGGGGATTTTAGATTCCAGGAAGAAGACTGAAGTGTGAAGTATGGACTGAAAAGTTTTCCAATTCTTGTAATTAGATTTTTTTCTCGTTTTATTACTAGTTCAGAAGTCCATCGTATTTTGCCGTCCCCTTAAAACTAGCGTCCGGGCAAGTGCTCCCTTGGGCCTCCCTCCCATAGATCCAGCCCTGTAGTTAAGTAAATAGTGGCTACGTTCTTGGAATTCTCGAGAGGTACATTTATTTTTATCAGTCCTTTTGAGACCGATACTATAACAAGCAGAATACGCTGATACAATAGCTTTACGGTTCATAAAAACATTGGTGTAACCGCCAAAACCTCATACACTATATCTTAACACAAGTACTATAATTTAGAATAAATTATTATTGGTTAGCATTAGTCGTTCCTTAAACTATAACTCAACTTAAAACAAAGTCGATTCAAAATTTTCGAAAATAATTTTCAAAAATTTGTAATACCGGAAATTAAAAGAATTAAAGAAGAACAACAAATAATTGGTCAGCAAAAAAAAACCAAATCCACATTTAACTAAAACGGCAACTATAACTACTTCCGTTGTGTGTGCTTAGAGAAACTTGCTCTTCATGAATTTATAATGAACAACGAAACGCCTATTTTCTTGGCTGTATCTTGCCACAAATCTTAAAAATCATTTAGAGAAGAAACGAGAGTAGGTGTGGCCTGTGTGTGTGCTGGCTGTCTTGTCTATATAGAATTTTTCAATCAAACCTCCTCCCATCATATATTTCCATTCTCGTCCCGGTTATCATGCTTAGAACGGAGGAAATAAAGTAATTTAGCAAAAGCAGCAGCATAAAAACACCACAGTCCACTCCCAAAAAATTTTCCTCGCACAGATGTTCAGTGAACTTTTCAAAGAATTCTTGAATACTATCCATGCGGAAAGACTGTTGCCTACGCGTGCTGCGATAATCAACTTTTTCTTTTCGACATGGATACGGAGTTTCCATATAAATCAAAGGCTAAACTCATTACCGAAATCTTCTCACATTTCATTTAATTATATTTCTTGTGTCGGAAATTATTCATAATCTGGTGAACTTGTAAATTTTGAAGGGAATTTTTGCAATCTTAAGACTTTCAGCTTTCTTACAAAGATCTCCCCCCCCCCTCGCTCATAAAGGTGGGCAAAATAAATATAAATTTCTTAAGTCGACGATAAAATAAATCGTTAAAATTTTTATAAGGATGAAAAGCGGGTTTTTAGCAAGTAATTTGATATTTAATTATAATTATTTTCCATTTCGCACACAATTTTTACCCGTTCTGCGGAAGAAAAGTGGTGATTTTTTGACAAACTGTGTTTACCGAACTCTGCGGCCGCCCGGCCGGATATCTGATGTGAACCCAACGATTTCAGATTTCTTATGAAAAATACGATATTGCGAAAAATCATATAAATATTGCCGGTGGTATGCGCCTTGTAGGAGATCATAAATCAGCTGAGATATCCGCGAATTATAAATTCTTGATATCTTGGTTGGGCCGCGTATTTTTGTTTCTTTTTTCTTTTATTCTGGTCAACAGACCGGTGAAGCATATCACCGAAGGTCCCCATAATTTTTCAGTATAATTTTTTTTTTCCCTTTCTTTATGTGGAGATTTATATTGAAAGCTTTTCATTTTGTGCCAGGGGAATCCGAAAATTACGGTTGAATTTATTATTGGGCAAAATCAAAAGAAAAAAAAAACAGGAAGATATCTTTCTACAAGACAGGAATATTTTTATTACACAACGCCAAAGGTCTGCTGCTATTATAGTGTGAATTTTATTCGTTAAGTGTCCACCGCTAAAAATTGTTTTAACCTGTAGCTAGGATATTTGTTAGCTCTTTACGGGAGTCTCTCTTTCTGTATTCATCCTCTGAAATTGTATGGATAATATACCGATTCTACTCGTCTTGTCAAAATTTATCAAACAAAAAAATATACCGAAAACTGTAAAGAAGACTTATTAAGACTGTGGACCTTTAGAGGACCTTTGTACGGTTGTCATCAGAATGTTTTCATCTTATCTGCAATGGTGGAATTTTATTTGAATGTTTGCTTCGAAATAAACCTGGATATGAAAACATTGCCTCCGTTGACTTTAATACCATGCAACCGGGAACACCGATTATTACCGATGATAATAATATTTTTTTTTTTTGGTAAAATTGTAATTTGTTTGTTTGTTTTTGTTTTATTTGTACCATGGTAAGGGTCATTTTTATCAGGACAAACAGTAATTTTATGAGGCATTCATGTGCGTTGAACCATTCCAGCACATGTTCCTTGCGGGGGGAAAAATGACATGTCGTCTTTTGGTAGCAGGGTCTGATTGTTAATCATTCTGGTCATAGCGGTGACATTTTTATATTCCTCTGCCTGAAGAAAAAAAATAATAAAGCAAACTGTTTTGTTGCATTTTATGCAGTACCGTTGATTATATATTAAGATGTGGTAAAGAAAATTTAGTGATTATAGTCGGAACTAATATTATGGATGAGAGTTTTAAGGAAAAAGGATAATGGTTATACCCAAGATGAAATTATTTATAAGGTATACTAAGTTTGTCATTCCGTTTGTAACGTACACGGAAACAATACGGGTAGAGTAAAATGGATTGAACATCCACACGCATAATATTAAAAGTTATTTTGATTTTTGCATATCCATCTGTCCGTCCGTCCTCTCGATAGCTCGAAAACGTGTTTACATAGAAAGCTCAAATTTTGTATAGGGCCTTTAAAAAAAAAAATTAGGACAAATCGGGCAACTCTTTCGTAGGGTTGCCATACAAAAATTCCGTTTTTCATATATTTGGGCACTGCCTGAGAATGAGCACGCGCGGCGATGTAGAGAGCTGAAATTTTGTACATGGCGTTCTTAAAAAAAATTGTAAATACAATTTGAAAAAAACCGGGAACCTCTTCTTGGTTTTTCCTTACAAAAATTGAGATTTTTTACGTATACTTTGAAAACGATCAGTCCTAAATACTTTTATTGTATACTAAGGAGTTCTTCAGAATATAAAATCCCATGAAATTTGTTATAATCATTTTTACTGTCTGACGAACCGTTCTAGAAATACATAAATGCCAAAAATCACTTTAACAATAAAAGAAGAATGCCCATGTTAGGCCCGACACCTCCAGAGATGAAAGATGTCGATGCATTATGATAGTCTGAACAAATTATATTAATAATGTTTATTTCAATTAAGCGGTAAAAAGCTTGGGGATTAAAGTTTTATCTAGTACATTTTCGAAAATCTAGCACGGAATTGAATTACTGATTACTATAGGTCCTGATAAGTAGTTTGAGTACCCACACTCCTATATTCGAAGGTTTAAATAGCTATTTATACCCATACTCACCTCGTTTTTTTAGTATTTCCATCTTTTTATTCGAACTTAGGTACATACTAGATTTTTTGCAACTTAAATCGGCTTTAACTCGGTAAGGTTATATCCGATCGGAAAACGGGTTCCACTGTTCGCCTCAGCTCATTACCTGCTACAATTCGTAGAAGAAACTTTTTTCTTGCATACTTTGAAGGGAGGGGGAGGGGGTAAGAGCATGTTGCATATCAAATTAAGGGTCTCTCCGAGTACTATCAGGGGTGTATTTTTTTCCCGATTGAGAAAATTTTCTCGGTACGTTTTACAGCCGGAAATCCCATGTTCATACTTTTGGGTTACATACACCCCAGTTACTTCATTTCGCATATATTCTTGCAGTTCTTTCTTTCATGCTCATTAGGGCTCTGTTGTGAACGTTTCTCTCAAAGGAACTAATTTTCCACGAATCACCAATTCTGCGTAATCACGAGAAGTAGAAAATTCAACTTTTCACCCAAGAAATTAGCTTAAGATAGATCCGATCGCCAAAGCTTTTCCCCGCTTATTTTAAATAAGCATTGTTAATAAAATACGAGTATCATAATGCATCATTTAAGATATATCTCATGTCTGTTGATATCGGGCCTAAAGACGTATGAAAAGTTGGCATTCCTCGTTCACAGAGCGGTGACAATACGAAATTGCATACGGGTATTCATCTAGTTAACTAGTTTCCTTGTTAATCAATAAATTTGTAATTATGTATAATGGAATCACAAACTAAGGTAGCCGGTAGCCCCAAGAAGGCATCCATGAATCAGCTTAACTGGTTAACGGCAAGGCAACAAAAGACCGTTTAAGAAAACCCCTCTTAGAAGTTGGTATTCCATCAATTTTGGGTTATATTTTTTGTTATTTTTCTATTATTTTTGTTTCGAGAAAAAAATATGATTGAATTAAAATCCTTCTTACCTAGTAATTCATATCAAATTATTTTATTTTTCTGTGTTGTCTTATAGTAGTGTATTAGCCTTAGATATGATCTGATGTTGCGATTAAACGCTTTTCTTCTTCTGTGTTTAGGAAGGAATGGGAGGGTGGGGGAATCGGTGAAATGCTAGGGCATGTTTTCGACACATACATACATACATAAATTAAGGGATTACGCACAGAGCGTTGTTGTTGAATATAATAAATCTGATTTACTGCCATCAATTTCTGGTGTTCCACAGGAGTCTATCGTTGCCCTATTTTTATTTCCCGTCTTAATTCATGATATTATTTGAGTTGTTTCTCATAACAGAATTCATCTCCATGTGGACAATGTATATAGATTTAGTTAGCCTTGGGCCCAAAATATTGGAATGCCAGCTTTCAACGCCGTATCCACTTGGTCATTTATAAAAATTTCCAACTAAACAACGGTAAATCTAAAAATGTAGTAATTTGAAATGTTTAGTCTTGTTTTTAATACGACCATATCAAACTTTAAGAGAGACCGCTAGGGCACTCGACTGGAGGTAACTCGGGGTAATAGTAATAGATAGTAATTTACGGATAGCCTAAATAAAGTAAGAGCGTTCACCGTACCATGAAATATACCTTGGAATAAGTTATTGAAAATGTTTGGTTGAGCGCACAAATGGGAGGTCTTCATATAGATATTCTCGATCATTATCAGATGTTAAGGCTGTGTAAGAAAAAAAGTTCTTGACGGACCAGATTATTTTCTATTGCTATAGTACCGCGAGAACATATGACACGTATGCAGATATGTGATTACTATGAGGGCTGTTATGAATGTAATGTCTAGAATCGTTATATGCAACCAAAAGTTTTCTGTGACACATGGAATCGAGCTTGCAAAATATGAGGCTACAATATAAAAAATGTCGTACGATCAAGGTTTCAGCTAGTTTGAGGCGGATATAGCTGGAGGCTATTTGCAATTGTCTCAGTACTCCATATATTTTATTTAAAACCTATGCGCTATTGGCTACAATAAACGAGTTAATTTAGATTTCTGAACTTTTCACAGATTCTACACACTCAAGGCTGCTGTTATAATATAAGAGAAGCCGAAGCTCAGATTTTTCTATGGCACTCTTACATATTGCTACGCACTTAAGACTTACAGGGGTTTATTGTTAGCTCATTATTCAATGACCATACATACATATATGTATGTATGTATGTTCGGAAGGTCATCATTTATTCTATTATTACTATTCTATTAGCTGTACATTTCCCGTATAAAAGTGAATTGAACCATTAGTTACCACTGTTGGCAAATCATTCCTGAATAGACTAAATAAAAGTGGTCTAAGAATAGACACTTGAGAAGCACCTGGCAGGCGTGGATTAAAGAACCAACTTCTCTAACTTTCATAACTGGGATACGATTGGATAAGGGATTCCTAACCATCTTTACAGCTGAAGATGAGAAAATAAATCTGTGACCAAGTTTACACATTAGAGTTGAATGACAAGAGACGTAGACCCTATTAATTTGAGAAAATTCGGTGGTATATCATCAGGACCAATAGTATTACATTTAATTGATTTCATCATTATATAACCTTAGAATTGTGAAGACAGAGGAAAACAAACCCTTCTGCTGAAAAATGTACACTATCAAAGTTGCGGGAAAAACTACTAGCAGTAGTGGTTGAAATCTACTTGAGGCTATATTCACTTCCATAAATTCCCAAGTTATACATATATGTATGTGTGGATCATCGATGTCACCTTATTACGAACCCTTTTATAATTGTAGAATGTTGCCATGTTTCGAATTCTTTTGTATCTATGAAGTAAGAAATTTCGCTCTGTCATAGTGTGAAGAATATCTTCTAAAAGCACATCATTCCATCTGCCGGTGATGAAATGAATTAAAAATGCCAAATTGTATGCAAAATATATAAAAACAAGAAATTTTTGGCCGTTTTCATATGTAGTTAATGTTAATGCTAATTTTAAGAGTAGGGACGACTAGGCCTCCAGGACCACGCGGACAAGTTGATGTGTTGTGCCTTCCCCGAGATCGATTATTACTCTTAGGGTTAGATTGGAGACTTTATTTGGAGAGATAAGTGTTCCTCCAGTGATTTGCAGCCTTAGACTTGCAAGAACTGGGCACTTACATACAACATGCATCGAGGTTTCATATTCCTCTTCGCACAGTTGACACAGTTCACTATCCGATTTACCTATCATTGTTAACATTATTGACTTTATAATTATATTAAACAATTTGAATTTTTTTTAAATAAACAGAAATGGGTTTAAATTTTTTTATAAATTGAATTTTCTTTCCAATAATATCATATTTTTGGTATGTACTTATTTCTCTATGAAAATAGCAACTTTCAAACGAAAATATATTAGTATAATCAAAATTTTTTTTCATTCACTTCCTCTTCCAACTTAAGATCTTCCATACTAAAATACAAATTTATCTACTGGATGTAGGGTAAATGTACTAGTACCCGGACACTTCTTGCTTTTATTGCTATTAAGAATATATGTTATTTTTATTAGTATTATGTAAGCTGTTTACATTTAGCAAGTAAATATTTGTTGGTTATTTAAAAATATTTTGTTATAGTTTTAGGTTTTAACTAGTATTCGGACACTACAGTTTCTGTGCCCGGACAAAGGCTTTTTCGGAAGAAATTGATTTTCCATTTTTTGTTAAAAATAAACACAAAGTTCATTTTCAGAAAACTATAGACATTTTATTAATTGAAAGAATTATGAACACATTTTAAGGCACTTTTCTCTTAAAAAACTAAAGAATTTATGCAGGTAAACTTGGTAATTATGAAAAAAAAGATACCTAAGTAATTTTAAAAATATTATATAGTAGATAACTAACTAAAAAAAACAATAGTCTCAAAAAGTTATCGCATATTAGTTTTGTTGTTAATGAAGTCTTTGCTTGCTCCTGGTAAGATAATAAAAACATTGAAGTGGACTTGGAAGAATCCTAACCAATGTTTTTAAATCGTCATCTTCAACATCACTTTGTAATTCAATTAAAATATTGCTAGTTCTTCTTCTTAATTGACTTTTTTTTAGACTTTGTTCCTTTTTCATTAGTCTTCTCTATATGGCATCGAATTGATCCCGACAACACACAAAGACCACAAGAAGGACTATGTTCTGGAGAAATAGTTTCAACTTTTTTTTATTAGAATCAATAGCTAATCAGTACTCTTACCAGTTGCAACTTTCTGCCGTCATTCAGATCATATGGGAGGCGCATATGAACAGATCGTTAAATGTAAGATCTAGTTCTGGTAACGATCATGTCGAATCTTCTGCTCCAGCTTCCTTGATGATATCCACAACATGAATTTTGTGAATATTTATTTCTCATTCTTAACTTAAGATCCATTAGCTCAATAACCCCAATAGCAGTGTGAAACTTCTGTACTGGAATTGATTCTTGCATTGTGGTTGGTAGGTATATCAACGTTTCGAGTAGCTGCAAAATTTTCAACCATATTGTTCACACATTCACTGAAAACGACCGTTTTCGGGTCGTAAATGTAAAGCCCACATTTCCTAAACTATTTTTTATGATGTTTCCAAATTTTTAGATTTCGCAAGATTTCAGTTTTTTTTTTTTTTTTATAAGTTGGCCAACATTCTTGACTGCCATTCTCGAACGATTTTTCTAACTGACGTCAGCTGACTGCATCATATGAGTGGTGTTTGGTGGCAATGCATATAAAATTAAACTTTTTTCCATGTAATTTTCATTCAGCTCTAACGTCAAGTGTGACTTGTGGCCGTCTATGAAAAGGGTGGCTGCGGTCTGGTATTTTCTTACTCTTCCATTAACTACATATTCGAAAAAGATATCTTCATCCATCCTTTTTCTGTACCCAAAAACAGTTTCGCTGGGATGCTATTTACAATATCCTTTAGTGACGCAAACATGAAAAGCCTACCATTGGGGAACATTTTCTAGCTGCAGAAAATAAAATTCTTATTCTTCTCTTCTTCCCCGGTCTAAATTTGATAAACGTTTTTGAATTCACCGGATGTAATTACTTTACCGGTTTTCGGATAATGAAAAAAGCTCGTTTTATCCCGATTTAGTATTCGGGCAGGATCATTTAATATGTCGTCCTATCCGATATTTTTTTAAATATTGGTCCAGTTGTCGAGCCATTTAAAATACTGTAATCACTGCTCTGCCTTTGCTAATATTTTCTGCTTGTCTTGCAGGCAATGATGTGTTTCGTTTAGAGAAGGTACTGAGCCATGTTCTTTTCTCTGACATCGATGTAGTATAGCTTAAGTCATCTCTCCATCATTAGCGGATCGTTTTATTCGTTTTTTCGGTTTGTATGCATAAGTAGGAACTGTCATCCATTATTTTGAAAATTATTATGATTATTTACACTGAAACAGCCATTTTAGCAGTCGGACAGCAGAAGTGGAATTTCTTAAAATGCGTCCGAATACCAAAGGTTTAATAAAAAAATATGTTTAACTTTTTGTGTCCTATAAAAAAGATATTTTATAATTGTATTAGAGAGTAAGCAGCAAACAATTTATTTTGAAGCATACTTTCAGTGTCCGGACAGCCTGTCCGGAAACTAAACAAAATAGTTTTTTTCTGTTTTATGAATTTAATACAAAACTATTTCATATTTTTGATTTAATACTAACAAAATACAATATTCAATCAATACAAAGACAGTTAAACTAAATAAAGCAGTACTTAATAATTTTATGTCACTTTCTCTGATCGTCCAATGCACTAATTGCACTTTATATAAAACACGTGTTGAACTCACTGACGTGAAGTACGTACACACACTGATGAGTACTTTCTCAAAAACGAAATGTGTGTTACCCAAATTTTGGATGTGCATCTAAAAAGATCAAATAAACAAAATTCTAACGGAGTTCTAATGCGTGTACATTTCTTATTTTTATTAAATAAAATTAAAAGTGCCCGAATACTGGAGCTGTCCGGATACAAGTGCAATTACCCTACGAAATTTAAGCTCACCACGTCGACGCGTTATCAGGCAGTGTCCAATTAAATAGAGGTATAGGTACAAAATTTTTGTATGGCAACCATACGAAGGAGTTACCCAATTTGTCCAATTTTCGAACTTAAATGTACATTTTTTTTAGAAAGGCCGTGTACAAATTTTTAGCTCTCTATTGTAGTCGCATTTGTGATATTATCAAATGTAATAATATAATGTAATCACATTGCATATATGTATATATGTATATAAGTTGCATTGCTAAACAAATGCACTCAGTGCATACACACATCCGACAGTCAATAGTCATCATTATCTCTGATCAGTTATTCTCCGTTAGGAATTTGAACGCTAGAATGTGAAATGATCGAAGTTAGTCATAAAGAGGCCTCTGTGTAGTATACGTGAATAAATTGTTTGGTACAAGAAATTCGAATTCTTTTTATTTAACCAGAAAAAATGTAAACGTGGTTTCGAGTTATCGAATTCAAAACTCGAGATAACAAGAATTCCGAAATCTCTATATTCATAAAAACAAAAACTTGTCACGTGTAGAGCAAAAACTATGATCAAAATCGGGCTCAGCAACTCCGAATTACAAAATCTAGGTAGGTTAAGTTCTTGCATTTTTGGGCTTGTCGAACAGTAGCCTTAATTGGAAAAACCATACATTCCAACTGTCTTGACAAATGGTCCATTTAGATCACTTTAAACTATTCTAACTTCACAAAAAAATAAAACAAATTCATTAAAAACTATTCCCGACATCCCAAAATTAATATGAGACTCTACAAAAATTTTCCTTTACAAATTAGGTACTGTTCCAGCTTAGAAAATATTTGCAATTAAATTGCTTCTTAAAGGCAATAATTCAAGATCTTGTACCTATTAAGAAATTTGTGAGAACGGCGGCCTAGATTCTTCTGACTGAGCTGATTTAAGAAACAAAATTCGGCAAAAATTCGTTTCTAATTTTATTTAGCATTCAGAAGACTTAACATAATTCGACTCCTCTTCTATGAATATTTAATTATCAATCACAAAAAAAAAAAAACCACAACATCTTTCCTACTAAGTAAAAATCATAAATATCACAAGATCATAAATTGCGTATATGTGGGGATCAAATTTCATAGAAACGAATACTAATTAGTTTAAGCAAAAAGAGGAAGAAGAGGGTTTGCTCAAAAATAATAAACATGGATTTATGGTGTAACTTAAACTATCACTTAAGATCCTATAATGATAGCGTTCTGCGCACACATCAAAACGTTAGTAAAGTGCGTAGCCGATTGTACCTACATATTTCTCATCAATCACTTGTGAAGCTGAATGTGGTTAGATAGCTCAAGTAGTACCAACCATAAGATAACTAACTATACGCGCCGCACCGTCGTGACACTTATATTGACAACCGAAGACATTTAACACTTGTCTATCGACACATTATCTGACAGAGGGCATCTGGGAAATCTAAACCTCTTCAAATTCATCATAAGCCGGTATAAAAGAAAATGGTTTTGCAGCTATTCTATTGAAGAATGAAATTCCTGTTCGTCATAACATCAGCAAGTATTCTTACTACATATGTATGTATAGATAACGCTAGAAATACATAAATATGTACAGGTGGTACATACATACGTTGGATGTTCTCTTAGATGGATGAAAACCATTATCCGCTTTGGGTATTTTATGCAATGCGAACATTGCCCATATTCCCTGCAGACAGGCACGACACATTAAAACAATCGAAACTGACTGGACAGAGAAAAACACTCACATAACCCTGAATTTATAGCCCATAATAGCCCAATAAATAATATAAACGTCTTGGGATGGGTAGATCCTTATGGGAAATGCTCGAGGAGTCCGTCCAGAATCTTTGATCACCACAAGAGCACACCTCTATGTACAGTACCTATATATATATATATATATATATATACGTAATGTCTGTATGTAAGTTTGGGCAATGAAGAATGAATCCGTCGTCGGCAAAATATTATAGGAATTCATCTGTAAAACAATCTTTAGCCTTTTGCAATAGTTTAGCCTCTTTCGGTTGAACAGGTTCAGCTCATTTAATTAAAACTTTTGGTCTGGTCTGGTTCATCTTTGCGGTGTCTATCATCATTGGTGGAATTGTTGTAGTCAACAAAACGCGGATTATTTAATTTCGAATATTTTCTTCGTCTTCATATGTTATAATTACACGGAGATCTGATAAAGTAATGAGCTCTTCACAGGTCATCAAGTTTGGGTCTCATAAATGAAATGGTACAGACCATAACGATTTTGGAGAACACACGGGGAAGGGTGATTTATACCATACTAAATTTTTTCGGGTTCATATTAAGGCACCCAACCAACAACACAAACGGATGTGGTTAAGTTAGCATATAGCAGTTCATAAATAATAAATATTTATGTACCTACCTAGACATGAGATAAGTTGACAGAAAACAAGGTTTGCGCACTGACACTAATTAACATCTTTATTGCGCAGGTGATTTAGGAAGGCTCTACTAATGTTTGCCAGCTGCTGCGGCTGCGCGGTTGATGTGTGAATGGATTTTGATGCGTGTTTCATTGCGAAAATTTTGATTTAAAGATAATACCTACATACACATGTATACGTCTAAAAGCAAATGCAGTGCTAAGACATTAAATTTTGCAATTAGGTATGTACTTAAATATATCTGTAGTTAGTTAGATATGTAGATGTTGTTGGTGTTGTTAGTCACTTGTTATTTCATTTCGGTAAACAGTGAACATAAATTGTTAAAGACTTTTTAACATGATATAATATAACTTAAGTCATATACGCAATATAATAAATGACGGTAGGTATGCGTTAGTGGAAATGAGTCTCAGAAGATGATAATATCTAGTTAATAATGAAGTAATAAAAATGAAGTGCATTTTTGGTGCATACTATCTTTTGAAATTACATAATATCAATGAAATTTGTTGAAATTGCTTTGCTAGTTCATTGGACATAACACTGAAATAGGAACTTTAATTTTATTACATAATACCACAAGTTTGCAGATGATACGTTCAGCAAGGACAAAGTGATTTTAGGTTGGCATAGATAAAATCAAAATTTTGTAATAAAATTATTTTACCACTGACATCTTAAAAAACCACGAAAAGTTAGTACTGTGTTAGTTAGTCTGTGTGTTTTATCGTACTCAAAACTATACACAAAGTTGAAGAAAAAGCATAAACTTAGGTAATGATGTGTCAAACATAAAGATATCGGGGCTTTGTATGTAAGTATGTATGTAATTAGCTTTAGAAAATTCTACAATTCATGATAATGTAATAATGATAGGGTAACTGCACTAATATCGGGTCAGCTTCAGTATTCGGACACTTTTAATTTTATTTAATAAAAATAATAAAAGTACACGCATTAGAATTCCGTTAGAATTTTGTTTATTTGATTTTTATTTTAGATGCACATCCAAAATTTGGGTAACACACATTTCGATTTTGAGAAATACTTATCAGTCTGCGTACGTACTTCACGTGTCGTCAGTAAGTTTAACACGTGTTTTATGTAAAGTGCAATTAGTGCATTGGACGATTAGAGAAAGTGACATAAAATTATTAAGTACTACTTTATTTAGTTCAACTGTCTTTGTATTGATTGAATATTATATTTTATTAGTATTAACCCTTTCAACCCGAAAATCGAGGAGCATCGATTAAAGTAAAATTTCTTGCACAATTGCTTTTTATACTTTAAATATTATATCAGTGAAAAAAAAAACCAATTCTATCCCCGGGGGAGCTAAGGGGAATGTGGTACACTTTTGTACCACTCGGGATGTTTGACCATAATAAATGGTACATTAATGTACCAATCCGGAATGTTAAGATAATCTAAAATTAAAAAAACAAAAACACTTTATTCAGTGAAATGAAATGAAAATATTATTTATTACTGTTTATTGAGTAGTGTGGTAAATTTCAAAACATTTTTTACACAATGGAATATTACATAACTTGCACAACATGTTAGTGCGAACCTGCTTTTTATCGTTGGGCCATTTTTTACATCGGTGCCTCGTTTTTTCTTGAACAGGAAGATGATTTTGTTTGCCTGTTAGTCATGGAGCCCGTCCTTGTCTCCCTGATCGACGCACCATTGAGGTTTTGAAACCATGTGAAAGTAGCAAGTGACACCAAAAATGTCTTGAAAGGAATCTTTTTTCGCTTGATTTCGTTCTGTATCACCCAAGCATTTACCGCAGTCATCATAAGTAATCTATAGAAAACTTTCATCCACCATTTATCTGATTTCCGATCGAATTCGTAAAGGCCACAGATTTGGTCAGCCAGGTCGACACCTCCCATTATCTTCCTATAAAATTTTATGGCATTGGGGCAGGGTATTTCTACCTTTCGCCAGTTTTTAATGTTTTTTCGACAATAGAACTTCTAGGATTTTGGCAATGACTTAATACTATTACTTCTTTCGAGTCCTGCCATTTGACACAGAGTAGTCTTGAAGAAGTTACATAACTTTCAGCATCTCCCCGTTTCATTTCAGTGCCAAGAGCTGGAAATCGCATACTTTCTAATAAATTTACTGATGTAAAAAAACGATCGAAACAGACAACTACATCGTGTGCTTGAATTGTACTAATTAATGTGTTGACAACTCTTTCTCCAAGAGTTCCAGACATACTTTGAACTTCTTTACCGGAATAGATGTTGAAGTTGAAGTCATAAGTGTAACCACTTATTGAATCACACCGTAGCCACATTTTTATATCCCTTTTTGTAGGCTTGAGCGGCATGTACTGCTTGAGTGTGCTGCACCCTCTGCACTTAGTCATTGATTCGTCAATACTTTGAAATGAGCTATCTTGCCTATATTTTTGAAATGTCTTTTTTAAGCATTCTAACAAATCATCAACATAATATGTCTTAGTAACAGCCTGAGTTGGTTTCTGTGGACATGTGAAATATAATTAGGAACTTATTTCTGCGAAACCATCTCGAACTATTGCCGTTTGTATTGATTCGTTATCAAGTGATTTATGACAAGACCAATAATCCTTGATGGTTGTAGGACATTACAAACATGCAGCCAATGACTAACTCTATTTGTCCAGCATTTGTATCGATGATTTTATTTTAATTTTTATTTTTAGTGTTGTAAATATTAATTCTTTCATTCGTTGATTGAGCTACATATATAAATATATAACGATTTAGGAAATAATTTATGAAAAATATCATAAATTGAATCAGTGATTTGTATGTCCGGCGATATTGAGCAGGATTGCACTTCTCTTACCAACTTTTTAGGAGAAAAATTATAATCAGGTGTATGCCAATCAAAATCTGGGGCTGAATTTCATTCAACTTTTGCATTTCAACATCTACTTCTTCCTCAGCATTTTCTTCAGACAACTTGGAACCAGATTCAGAATATTCTTCTTCACTTCGAGAAGTGAACTCTTCTTCACTGTCACTAAATTCATCTCTCAAAACTTTTCGAATATCTTCATAATTCATTTTTATCTGGAAAAATATTCACAGCATAAATTTTTTGTAGCGGACGGAATGGTACAATTTAGCACCAAGATGAGGTTACATAAAAGACGAGTGGTACAAAAATGTACCATTTCAAATAAAATGTAAAAAAAAAAACTACTTATTATAGAAATTATCTTACCGAAACTATTGGAAACTATTTTTTAGCAAAAACTATATAATATAAAAATATTTTTTTGTGTATTCACCACTAAAAACTTTAGATAAATTTAAGAATTGTTGCAAAATACGTGCGTCTTCGATCAGGTCAGATTACAAATGTCAAAATTTCTCTCAAAAGAGAGCACATTACTTCAACAATGACATTTAAATATCAAAACAAATTACTCCCGGACGAAATGGTACACTTTTCAACCAAAGAGGGTGCCATTGAACGTTTTTATGGATGTTTAAACTCTGCTGGTACATATGTGTACCATCCAGGTCGAAAGGGTTAAATCAAAAATATGAAATATTTTTATATTAAATTCATAAAACAGAAAAAACAAGTTTGTTTAGTTTCCGGACAGGCTGTCCGAAAGTCTGCAAGTATGCTTCAAAAGAGATTGTTTGCTGTTTACTCTCTAATACATTTATAAAAGATATATAGACATATAATAAAAGATACCTGAGTAGTAAATAATCATAATAATTTTCAAAATAATGGATGACAGTACCTACTTATGCATACAAACCGAAAAAAACGTATAAAACGATCTGCTAATGATGCAGAGATGACTAAAGCTATACTACATCGATGTCAGAGAAAATAAATTGAGAATTATGAAGTGTACTGAGAAATAATTATGGAGTGTTGTTGGCAAGTGTGGAATTTCACATAAACAACATAACTTGGTCAACACTGTGCAACATATTAAGAAGATGGTCGACGAAGAAGAGCATGGCTCAGTACCTTCTCTAAACGAAACACATCATTGCCTGTAAGACAAACAGAAAATATTAGCAAAGGCAGAGCAGTGATTACAGTATTTTAAATGGCTCGACAACTGGACCAATATTTAAAAAAATATCGGATAGGACGACATATTAAATGATCCTGCCCGAATACTAAATCGGGATAAAACGAGCTTTTTTCATTATCCGAAAACCGGTAAAGTAATTACATCCGGTGAATTCAAAAACGTTTATCAAATTTAGACCGGGGAAGAAGAGAAGAATAAGAATTTTATTTTCTGCAGCTAGAAAATGTTCCCCAATGGTAGGCTTTTCATGTTTGCGTCACTAAAGGATATTGTAAATAGCATCCCAGCGAAACTGTTTTTGGGTACAGAAAAAGGATGTATGAAGATATCTTTTTCGAATATGTAGTTAATGGAAGAGTAAGAAAATACCAGACCGCAGCCACCCTTTTCATAGACGGCCACAAGTCACACTTTACGTTAGACCTGAGTGAAAATTACATGGAAAAAAGTATAATTTTATATGCATTGCCACCAAACACCACTCATATGATGCAGTCAGCTGACGTCAGTTAGAAAAATCGTTCGAGAATGGCAGCCAAGAATGTTGGGCAACTTATAAAAAAAAAACCTGATATCTTGCGAAATCTAAAAATTTGGAAACATCATAAAAAATAGTTTAGGAAATGTGGGCTTTACCTTTACGACCCGAAAACGGTTGTTTTCAGTGAATGTGTGAAAAATATGGTTGAAAATTTTGCAACTACTCGAAATGCTGATATACAACTACAATGCAAGAATCAATTCCAGTACAGCAGTTTGACACTGCTAGTGAGGTTATTGTGAGGAGAGTGGCGGAGGTGCTGATATATGTTGCTCTTAAAATTTCACAGATTCTATGCCAGAGGAAAGACTAGACTATTCCACATTCGCACATTCGGGATAAAAAAGCATCACTGAATTTTACTTTAGTACGGCCGAAAGTGGTCTGAAGGGTAAATGAATGTGCGCGGTTTGTAGCGCGATTATTGCGTGCAGGAAACATTCTAAGAGCGATCAGACTAAATATTTCCTCAGAAAATTGACCATGCAAGGAGCGAAAGGTATCGTCAATGAGCTAGACGGCAAATTGATAATTCAATATTTTAATTGATTCCAGTGTGAATAAAATTAAATATTTTTTACATTTTGGGCAATGATTTACATGATGTCATCCTCTTCAAATAGTCTATTTATATTGTGTGATATTCATAATTTGTTACCCCATGCTAGGAGTATAGTCGCAGTCGTACCAGAATTCAGAGGTCACCATTCTTCGTTAAGAACCACTTGTTAATCAGTGAGTTCGTCGCAAAGCCTAAGTCTTCTGTTCTTACCTACCGGGATATATTGCGAGCCATCCCTGAGAGAGGCTTAAGGTAGCAAGAATTTTAGAATAACGATATTCAATGCTCGTTTTGGACTTTTCTGAAGAGTGTTAAAAGATTGAAAGAATATTTCAGCAAAAGTTTTACTGCTTCTTTCTATTGACATCGTTGTGTTAAATTTCAACGATGGAGAGCCATAATTGAATACTTCTCACCTCCCTTAAAAGGTCTCTCGGATGCATGTTATTATGCTCCCATTTTCTGCTGGGTAGTCATTATGTACATTATGTTAGCAAATTATTGTTTTAAATGTGTGCAGCTAATTTTGTATTTTATTTTGACTTATAAGGTATAATTGCCAAATGAGCAGTTAACAAAAATGTACTGTTTTCATAGAATTGCATTGAATTCGGAATGAAGACTGCCGTTGTTCAGTTCGAAATATATAATGTTTTACGTACATATTTGTATATATATAATATATTATTACCCTTAAGGATTGCTATTTTTTAAGATAATTTTAGATAAGTAATTATATGTAAATAGTAATTTCGCTGTAGATTACTTGTAGCTTTTAATTTCGTTGAATTTTTAATCCATTAACCTCTTTCCACCTTTTTTCTGCAATTTTTTCTGTATATACTTACATCCTACGCATAAATTGTGCAGTGTTTTTTAATTAGGTAAATTGAATTAGATTGAAAATGTAAATTCGATATTTGAAATTTAAGTAATAATAGGGTTGGCATATTTTATGTATTCAATGTTGCCAGTTTTCTGTGATAATAATAATAATGGAAAATTATTAATTTCTATGAACATTAAGTTTTTTGTTAAAAATTGAATCATGAAGAAAAATTGAAATTATGAATGCTTGACAAACACTTTATAGAAAGATGCACCAAATACGTCCATCGGGATGAAAAATAAATTCAAAATCGACTAGCAAGGTAATTTTTTTTTAATGATGTTGCGAAAGCTCAAGGGATACCCTATGATGCCGAAACTTTGATAGAAAAGGAAGAAGGGGTAGGAAATTAAGAATTACTGGGTTGATACAAGTAGGTGACGCATTACGCTTGAATGTTTGAGGCTCATATCTTAGGGGGGAAAACAGAGGATGGCAAACGTCTCCACATTCGTACTGTTCTACTGCGGCGGTGCGGACAAATCTGACTTCATGGGTGTGAGGGTGAGTTTACAGCTCGTGTGGTTCACATAGGAAGAATTCTACAAGGTATCAGGCTAGAGATTTCGTCAGAGTAATATCCATAGAAGTAGAGATAAAAGAGAGATAGTAGACATTCGACATCCAACATCCAACATTGCGTTTTGAAAGCATTAAATAAGACCCGATTCTCGCCTTTAAGTGAGTATTATTGTGAGGTCATACTTTAGTGAACATGTGACATGTGCTTCGTTTGTCATCAGCTATATATGGCAATTGTTTTCTGTAAGAAGACAATATCAGCATCCTATTATGCTGAAAATTGATGAAATTGAAGGCGGCTTTGGCGAAAAAAAAAACATACGACAGATTTCACCAAAAGATTTTGTTCCACAACGATAATGCACCAGTACAATCTTTAGAATAAGCTGGAAGATTTTTACGGAAATTTCGTTCTAATATTCTAATTCACCCACAGTCCAGATATCGCTCACTGAGATTTTTTTATGTACTAAATTAAAGGAACATTTACTGGAGCTCCTTAATTGAAGCTAAAAAATATATTTTGACATGGTTCAGGAAAAAGGATGATACAGAAAACGTTTGAAAGATAAATAATGAGCAGTTCTGACTTTATTTATATTTTACTCGCGCTTCGAAGTTTTCTGTACAGAAGGACTTTTTTCTATAGTAGACAAAAGTTTTATTCGGCATCAGATTGTAATATACTTAAGACCCATACTTAAAACCCATTTTATTTGCATTATAAATTTGTTCGTGACTTAAGGGAAGGTAATTCAAGATGATGAATTTTTTTTTTTTTTTTTTTTTTTTTTTTTTTTTATATAAATTCTATTCTTAAAATGTTTTTTAGGATACGTGGGTAAAAAGATAGTATTTTAGAATTCACAGCTTGTTGAGAGCGTTACCGTCAGCCGGCTGGAAAACAGGTAGCTGAGGCGCTCGGAGCGTGCTTGCTGGGGTGACATTTTCTCTCTAGCTGAGGAACGTATCCTCATAAACGTCGGAAAACGTTGACCTTCAGATTCAGCACAATCAGTGCTTGGAGAAAGAAGAAGGATCTCTGTATGATGCTGGAATAGTTGAAGTAACTTGTCAACGATTTTTTATAACCATGGAGAATATAAGAATTTTAAGAACTTTTATTTTTAACGATGCTAAATCAAATCATATATAGAAGAGGAAAAACCACCGCCTCGTCCGGGGTTTGAAACCGGGACCTTCCGCTTGCCGGGCGACTGTTTCGGTTTCAAACCTCGGACGAGGCGGTTTTTTTCCTCTTGTAATTTTGATTTGATCTAGAATCGTTAAAAATAAAAGTTCTTAAAATTCTTCCATCTTTGTCCGATTCCCGTCCGGGAAAAATAAATTTTTTATAACGTTAAGCTTCATATGAGTTTTTCTGAGAACAACATTTTTTACTGCACGGTGAGCTCTAAAGCTTCAACGGATAAACCGATTCACATGAATATCTTCGCAATTAAAAGGAAATTAATGTGCGGGGCCATCAGGAAGCTATTTTTGTCAAAAATTGATTTAGAAATAGTTTTTTCGACGGTTAAAGCAAATAAAGGGAAAAAAAACAGCGAATAAATATATTTTTTTTCAAACGGCCGGCATTTTGTTATTCAGAGGTTTTTTTGAAACCGAAAACCGGTAAGGCCTCCCAAATTTCATTTAGTTTAATCATTTTCAACCTATTTGTTTCATGCATTTTTCATGCATTTTTTATACCTTTCGATGACGGTAACCTTCCCTTAAATTAAGATCATTTAATTTTTTAATTCAAACGAGTGCAAACAGATGCGACTGTAAAGAGAGTCTTACATCAAAAATATAATATTTTTTATTCAACTATCACTCACTAGAACAAAATGATCGCTGTACAGTTTATGAAAAATATATTTTGCGCTTGCGATTTAAAAATGTCACTACAAGCGTACTGGAAAACTCTTTTATTTCTATTTTTAAAAGTGCTTGTTCTTATAATAAAATTGCATTAGATGCAAAAAATTCAATTTTCTTTTCAACTACAGACTTAAAATTTAAATTCATCTTAGATAAAATAAAAACATATCTAAGACTATTAGCTGTCCTCATTTACATCTCTTCATTTTTTTTTAATATTCCAATTATAATACATACACAGCCAATAACGTTTGTTCTATGAATTCAAATCTCCTAGAGATTTTTTAATTAAATAGAAAAAAAAAACAACATGAAATAATTCTCTAACTATCATCTTATTCCTTATAAATAGAACTAATTCTAAATTATTTTCTACTTCTGACTTTAATATGAAAAAAGAAAAAAAAAGAAAAATTAGTCACACAAAAACTAGCATGTCCTAGATGAGGAAAAAAAATTCTAATTTTTTGCTCCACTTGTGTTTTAAGCTCTCTAGAGACTGAGACTGATATGTACGAAATGAGGTTAACGCCACTGAACGGTGATTTCTTTTTTTTTCAAATTTCACCTGTCCATAAGAGGGCTCGTAAATATATCAAATCCAATCAATTTTTATTATTTCAGCAGGTGTTTAAATCGTTATTCTTTTGGATATAAAATTGACATGACGCGATCAATTGTAAGCAGATAAATACTTTTAAGTGCAAATTGAAAATTGCTAGAGCGGATTGATTATGGATTTTAAAATTTACCAGGGGATCTACATACATAAGTACTTTCATAAAATAAATAAATTGCACTTTTCCTTTCTATAAGAAAAAAAAAAGGTTTTCCAAACTACTTTATAAAGTTGCTTTAGGTTTGGTTCATAGTGGTATTTTTTTTCTACCCTGTCTGCTACTAAGTATTCCATAAAATAAATGCTAGAGCTTTAAAAAAATGGAAATCTGTAATTTCGTAGTAGGCGTAGTAGGTATAGCTTATACATACTATATCCGTAAAGTTAATCCATCCATAAACTTTCGCCCCTTGAAAAAAAAACAAAAAAAAAGTAAAAGAAAAAAAAAACAAATCGAAAATGTGACACAACACTTATAACAAAGATGGACATGATATAGGTTTCCAGGGTCAAACTTATTACCTTCACTAGACGCACCGCACCGCATTGGAAGTTAGTCGTCATCATGAATTACATTTCTAGGCCCAGAGCTAAACACAGTCAGCATATACCAACTAAATGAGGGAATTTAGAAATGAGAAACAGGTCTAAATCCGAAAATTATTCAAATTTAAAATTAAATTATGTAAATTAGTTATAGAGAGTAGCCACACAGTATGCGCGCTATATAGTGCTAGATATTGAGCCGGAAAGAGATATGTATTCTCCCGTTGTGTGGTGTTAACTATACATTAGCTAAGCTCATCTGCCCCCCCCCCCCCCGCCCACCAGCCACCAGCTATTACAAATGTAGATAGGTGGTGATGCCCCCCATTTCAGAAGAAGATGTCTTAATTATTAGCCAAAAGACATCACATATATATAAGACAAAGTGAAGAGGTTTTCTAATATACACACGAGACATCAATTTTCAACCTTATCTTTAGTTCAGCGCGGCATTTCCAGGTAATTATGCGCCGATTGTTCATCTATCTAGAGGAAATCTGTTACCCGTTTGGGTATGATACTATTATCGCATCGTTGATTTTAATACTTTTAGATTTGAAACTGGCATTCCAGTATCGTGTCCGGTATTTTTTGTTTGCTTTCCATTTTTGATTCTTTTTCCCATTTTTTCTATCTAAATTTTTGTAAATAGCAGCGACATTTTATGGAAGGAGGGGGGAAAACCTAACAATAACAACAAAAACTAAAAAACAGACAGACCGACATACAAATATTTCCAAATACGCCAGAATGTTGAATAATTTGGCCGTTAAGTGCCTTATCTACTTGTATCAAGTTTTTATACACATTTTACGCGGCTCTTAAATTAAGCCATTTCGAACCCTCTGGTGGACTAGAGGTACTACATACATACATACGTATGTCGATTTCTTCTGTGTTGTTACAGACGTGCCAATGACTTGTCGTTAACTGCGCGCTTCATGTTGAGTTTTTCTTGAAGATTTGTTGTCTATATTACCTCGAAGCTCAATTTTCGCATTGTTTTTATCTGTGCTCGAAGGTATTTGATGAATTTCTGTCGGTCTAAGATAATTAGCGGCGTTTTTCAGTTTTTCTCCAAGTCAGATACATACACATATACCATTCTATACATACATATGTATGTATGAAGAAACTTATCTAATTAAATTTGATTTTATCTAGATAGACAGACAAAGGAGGTTGAATTAAGTTTTCAAATGAATGAAAACTCGAGACAATAATGTTATGAAAAGTTGTATACAATCACGGAAGCAAATATAAATTTTGTGTGAATTTTGTTTTTTTTGGTTTTCTTAGCGCCACATTTTGAGTGCAATTTTATTATATTGCTATAGAAATTGATGGTGTCTCAAGGAATTTTTGTTTTTAATCCTTACATCTGGAACAGCTTGGGACAAATATTGTTTTTTTTTCTATCATCTAATTAATATCTCTTGCCAAAGGCACACACCTGAGGTAATCTATGGTTACGTTTATTTACAGATATACGATTTCTATATTTTACCTAGATTAGGTAAGGTTTGGTTAGAGTGGCAACTATCAAAAAAACTTGTGTTCAGCAGCCACACTTAGACCATCGATGGTCCATTATGATGTCATCTTATTGAGACCTTACCTGGAAAAGATTGTATAAATTGAGGGGTGCGATAAAACCAGCCGCAAGACTTAATGAGCCTCAAAATCAAAAGTTCCCCTAATTCCTTGTATGCTAATTTCCGTGATTCGCGAAAAAAGTAAGTAGCTACTAAGCGCATTCCTTCTAGGTTTGTTAAGTACACAACAGAGTTGGAGGCTCTCAACTATACTTTCTTGTCTATACAACTTCTGCTAAAGTCATTGTATGGAGCTTGCATGCGTTTTACATGTTTTTCAAAGAGAGACAATATCCTATGATAATTGCAGTAAGCTTCTGCTTCCACCATGGGAACCATTGAGAAATCAATCGAGAACAAGGAATATACTAAAAGTGCACGCGTAAAGTTAGATCCGCAACTTCGTCTGATTTAGTTTGGAACTATCTCATAATTTGTCGTGTCTTGGCTGTGTTGACGTCAAGTTAGCATTGCAACTCACTAGAACTCAGTTAAACCTTATCGGACTGTGAAATTTTATATCTTCGAATTTGTCGTGAAAATCAGAAATTTTTCGTGTCCTTTTTTCTAAAGAAAACTGGATGTGGTATACTAAGTTTACGTCAAGTTAGCATCGCAACTTCGCTTGATTCAGTTCGGAACTATCTCATAATTTGTCGTTTATTTGTCATGAAAACCATAAATTAATCGTATCCTTTTTTCTAAAGGAAGCAGGATGTGGTACTAAGTTGACGTCAACTTAGGACCGCAACTCATGGGAACTCTGCCAAATCTTATCGGATTGAAAAATTTAACATGTTGTGATTTGTCGTTTATTTGTCGTTAATTTGTCGCCGCGAAAATCAGAAATTTTTCGTGTCCTTTTTTCTAAAGAGAACTGGATGTGGTATACTAAGTTTACGTCAAGTTAGCATCGCAACTTCACTTGACACAGTTCGGAACTATCTCATAATTTGTTGTTTATTTGTCATGAAAACCATAAATTTGTCATATCCTTATTTCTAAAGGAAGCTGGATGTGGTACTGAGTTGACGTTAGCTTAGTACCGTAACTCATTGGAACTCGGCCAAATCTTATCGGATTGAAAAATTTAACATGTTGTCGTTTATTTGTCGTTAATTTGTCGTCGTGAAAATCATAAATTTTCCGTGTCCTTTTGAAATGAAACTGGATGTGGTATACTAAACTCACGTCAAGTTAGCATCGGAACTTCGCTTGATTCAGTTCGGAACTATCATATAATTTGTTGTATATTACTCGTGAAAACCATAAATTTGTCGCGTCTTTTTTCTAAAGGAAACTGCATATGGTACTAAAGCAGGATTTACATTATGATGTCATGCAAGTTTTACAGAAATTGTGAGGGAGATAGTACATGGTATACGGAAATTTATTGATGAGTGACGAGAGAAGCAAACGGGTCCTGATATTTTTGCGGACGACGATTTGTCACTGTGTGCGTATCCGGTAACATAAATAGATTTCAAGCATAGTAAGTTTTTATAGTTACTGAAACTAAAACATTGTTATTGGCAACCCTAATTTGTAAATTTCGACTACTCATGCTGCCATATTGATGTTGTTACTATAATTTTATGGCATACACATATCTGACAAGTCAAATTATTTGTTGAAATAAATAAAAGTAAGTTTTGAGTTTGTAATTAAATATTGCGAAATTGAAAGTTTTTTAAATATTTCTTTATCGAAAATATTGAAGTTATTTCTTAGGTAGTTTTCCGTCCACAAGCAGGGAGTAGTGCGTCCACAGATTCACTGCAGTGGTCCTTTTCCTTTATAATTTGCTAGAAAAATTCCGCCTTTAAGATAATCCGCCATGTGAACACGAACAGGACTGGAATTACCTTCACCGGTGTTAGTTCGGTAGTGGAGTGGAATTATTTTCATGTGAGCACTTGAGTGGATCGAAGTGTATTGACGTTTACATTTTAGCAGATTAGTTACTGAATTTTTTTGTTTACTACTTACGAAATAAATAATAAAGAAAAATTTCGTTATCGTACAAAATGTTGATTGTAGAACTGAATTTCAGCACCATCTGATATATTGCGAGAAATTTTTTCTATATACTCTCATCCTTTGCTTCGAACTCCTTCGTGCTTTCATTCAATATTTTAGAAATTGTAAAATTATACTTCTTTCCATGATCCGTCTTACAATATCTACGAAAAAACGATTAAAAACTTGACAATTCACAATTTGACAGTTTGACAGTTTGCGACGTTTACCATAAAAACTAGAGGGCAGCATACGTGTGAGATATTGCAAGGATTGTTTCGGCAACATTTAAATTTCAATAAGATATCTCCCTCACAACTTCTGTAAAAAATGCATGTCATCATACTGTAAATCCTTCTTTAGTTGACATTAACTTAGCACCGCACACCATTCGAACTCGGCCAAATCTTATCGGATTGGAAAATCTTACATCTTGAAATTTGCCGTTTATTTATCGTTAATTTTTCGTGAAAACCATAAATGGAACTCGGCCAAATTTTATCGGAGTGGAAAATTTAACATCTTGTAATTAGTCATTTATTTATTGTTAATTTTTCGTGAAACCCATAAATTTGTCGTGCCTTTTTTTCTAAAGGAAACTGAATATGGGGTACTAAGTTGACGTCAAGTTAGTACCGCAACTCATTGAAACTCGGCCAAATCATAGCGGAGAGAAAATTTTATATCTTGAAATGTGTCGTTTATTTGTCTTTTATTTTTAACGATTCTAAATTAAATCACAAATACAGGAAGAAAAAATAATCGTCTCGTCCGGGGCTTGAAACCGGGACCTCCCGCTTTCCTTGAGCTAACGAGACAGATGATTTTCTCTCTTACATTTATCAATTTGTAATTAGTCTACTAAGCCACGTTTTGCTTTCAGCTGGCATTAACCAGTAACGAACGATGAAAGCGCACAAATAAATTTTGTAAATTCAATTTTATTTTATTTTTCCCTGACGGGAATCGAACCCACACTTGTTAGAATTGGTCCAGATAGAGAATAGAAGAATTTTTAAGAACTTTTATTTTTACCGATTCTAAATTAAATCACAAATACAAGAAGAAAAAACAACCGCTTCGTACGGGATTCGATTCCCGTTAGGGAAAAAAAAATTTTTAGTTGTCGTAATTTGTCGTGAAAACCATAAGTTTTTCGCAGCCTTTTTTTAAAGGAAACTGTATGTGGTACTCAACTTAGCACCACATTTAGAAAAAACGAAACGCAAATTATGAAAAATTGAAAGATGTTGAATTTTCAAATTCGAAGAGGTTTGGCCGAGTAACAAATGTTAAAATAAAGGCTATTCAGGATGCTCCTAACCGGTCTAGGAGTCGAATCCTATATTCAATGCTTAAGAGCAACATATAAAAAGCTTGACAACAATAAAGTTAGTACGAGCGTGTCTAGAGGTACCCCACAAGGAGAAGTACTTTCTCGTCGACTGTGATTATTGGTGGTTAATGGAATTCTCATCTCTCTATAAAGGGAGGGAATAAAAGCGCTTAAGCACAAGTTTGTGAAGTGCACGCCTATTGTTTAGGGGCTACGCATTGCTTGGGAAATGCGCGGCTGTGTCTTTACCTGATTGCTCTGATATACCTATACTTATAGATTTATATGACTGGATTGAAATTTTCATCATTTTCAGCTTGTCTACTTAGTTTGATGCATGTAAATTAAAAAAATATTCTTCAAGTGTTCTTCAGTACTTGGATTCGGTGTTCTAAGCCCTGAGCATTTCGTATCGTAATTAAAAGGAAAATTGTAAGCAAGTCGTACAAATATTTAAATATAGGTACGTAGGTAGGGTGTAAGTAATAGCAGGTAAAGATATGTAACAGTATGTAATCCCTTTACAATAGGAGCACGCTTCACAAAGTCTTATTGACTAGCTTAATTTTGAGTTGTGCGCTTCGCCTATATGTAGCATACGCTGATGATTTAGTCATCCTAACTGGGCTAGCGGCAACAGCTTCTGGAGCTTAAGGCCTGAATTACAATCACGACTAATCAGTCGACTACGACTTTGCCCAACTGAGAAATGCATGTGACAAGATAAGGCCAAAACACAGTGAGAGCGACACAACAATGTTGGCAACTTAGTTGGCAACAATATCGCATTTAAAACACAGTGGACGCGACTCGACAAATGTTTTTGACAGCAGTCACTGTTTTATTTATTGTAAAAGAAATGGAAACAAGGAAAGAACTAAGAAAAATCTTTAGTATAGCTTATGCGGCTTTCTTAAAATTGTAAAAGCATAAAGAAAGAGCTAAAAAAAAGAAGATGAGATTGCCATACAAGGGATGACGTTTATCGTACAGCATAACTTTTTCCCCATTTTTTCTATAAATTCCTCCTCAAAACTCATAATTTCTCAAGCTAATTAAACAAATTAATTTTATTAAAGTTTTTAATAACTAGTTTATTTACTACAATCTTTTAATTTGCTATTTTTTATAAAAATAACTAAATCCACATAACATGAATGTCAATTATTCACTGTCCACACAGAAATGTCAATTATGTTGGCGACTAATTTAGAGATTTTCCCAAACTTTTTGTTGGCAACTTGTCGAGTCGCTCTCATTGTATTAAGTATATGGGACTTCCATATATTCGAATCTTTGACAGCAACCAATTTACGGCGACTTTGTTGTGTCGCTCTCACTATGTTTTGGCCTATACAATTGCAACTTCGACGGCGACTGAAACTAAACTTTGCTCAAAGTACAAAGTTGCGGCCAGTTCAATCATAGAAGTCGTTTGTTCAAGAAGTTGAAGTTTTTCATCTCAGCGTTGACTTCGACTTAAAATCAAGTGGCAGTCGACAGATCCGTCGTAATTTTAATTCACACTTAACTCCACAAACACTGAACTTGCTCTCTTTACACGGAGCAGAGTTATCCTGACTTTTGCTCCCTCAAAAACTGGGTCACATAACGTTACCCTTGAAATTAAAACTTAAGCCTAGCCTAAATACCTATAGGAGTGATACAACAAATTAAATTGGAGGATGAATGTGAGTGAGAGTGTCAAAATGGCCTTGCGGCGGGTAAGTGAACTAAACAAGAAACTCGCTTATATGCATACATATGTATGTATACACACAAGCACACACACATCACACATCCAGAAGTGTCAAAACTTTTCAAATGAATTAATTTATTTCCCATTAAAGCAATAATTACGGATCAAAAGATCCCAACAACAACAATAACAACAACAATATACTCCCAACATTATTTTTGTCTTCTCCAGACATGAAAAAAATATTTTAAAAAAAAATCAACTCAAAAGTTCAACAATAAAAGCCCTTACGTACTGTGTACTGCGCAGGCGCAGCTTAATTGCCATATAACGAGTAAAAAAATGCCATCAAGAAGCGCCTCATTACACTTGACATGCGCAGATGCCATAATATTTGCCTATTGCCAATCGCCTCTCATTAAGCACGAAATTAAAATTGAAGCATAAGAAGATCCGTTCGTTGCTGTTCCGTATACAAAATATTTCCATCCCAACCGCGGCGGAGGAGGAGGACGAGGAGAAGTGAGTGAGTATCTTTTTTAAGATAAAAAAAAATATATATTTTGTGTAGATACGTATTATTTTGAGAACATATTGTGCATATGTTGCTGCAAAGCATAAATATACAAATACATACAGAAAACAGCAGGAGCGGACCAAAGGGCATCTGTCTTTTAAAAAGTGACTGCTGAGCTGCAAACAAACCAAAACCGCTCGACCTTTTTATCATTAATTATTCCTCTCTCCTGCAACTATTTTCGATGCATTTTGAAGATATCTCGGAACCAGTGCCAGACAGCCAGATACATATATTTTCGCCGGTGACTGATGGAACTCAAGTATCCGAATCCGAATCCGAATCGTGTGTGAGTTGAGTTTAAATATAGACCTGAGATTGAGTTATTACAAAATGCGGATGAGTCAAAAGTCTTGGAGTTTCTTTGCGCTGTTTGTTGTTTTGGGACTGTTGTTGAAAGCCTCATTATGTAGGATCTGCGGAAAGCAACACGACCCCGCACTTAACTATGCCTTTCAGCAGGTTAATTAGATTTCATCTGGGAATTACACCCTCTTCGGATTCAATTGAAGGCGCATCAATAAAGTGAAGTCGTAAAACTGTTGTGTGCCTATTAATACCGGTGCGCTTAATTAAAAGGTTTTCGCATAGCGCAAGATGAAATTGAGTAGGTATATGGTACCCAAAGGGAGGCAGGATTGGGTAAAAAGTTTTTACCCATTGTTTTGTGTTTTTTTTTTTTTTTTTAAATTCCAAAGGCTATAATTGGTGAAATCTTTATGCTATTAAAATTGGTGTTTTTGCAAAAGTTTTTTTTTTGTTTTTTCCTTTTGAATGTGGTTACCCTTTTTGACCATTTTTATGACCGCTTAAACACTTTTCTCCTCAAAGAAGAATTGGAATCTATTGGTAGTTTGGTCATGATTTGAGAGCAGGAGTAGGTAGGTAGCTTGCCATGGAATTTTTATTGCCATTCTGTAGTGTGTTTGTGAGAATTTGTTGTCGATCAGAAAATGTTTTATTTGCGGAATCGCTTTTGTTATTTTATCGACGGTTTTTAATGTTTTAGCGTAATTTGTGGCACTAAAACAAGATAGTTTGTGTCAGATTCATTGATGCCAACACACGTATGGTAGGCACGCAATTATAAATTTAAAAAATAAAACACAAAAAAAAACAAAATAAAACTACGTAAATTTATGAAATTCGGTGGCAGTTAACACTTTTAAGAATTTTATTTAAAAGTATGTAAGCGCCCTTAGTGGCGATGTTAATATGATAAAATGTTATTAAGAAAGAAAATAGATATATGGACCCGAGTCTAGGACGTGGTAGGTTATTTTATATTAACCGGCTTTTTATGCGCCACCAATCTTTCAAACACAACCAACATTCCTACGGTATAGTCTGGTCGAGCCTGTCTTTGGATTAGTTTTATTTAAGTTAAGTCGCGCACTCAAGTAGGTAGTGCCGAAGTAGCTAGAGATATCGGGGCGGGGCCATGCTTCTTGTGAGAGGGGGGCAACTTTGGTTTAAAAACGGTATAAGTTGGTAACAGATCAAAAGCTCGTCATCACGCGCAAGTATCAAATGCACAAAATTTATCATTTAAGGGGGTCATCCCGTGTGAAGGCACTTTTTTTCCGGTTTTTTTTTTGGGAAATTTTTCGAACGAACTCAATAAACATACAACTGTGTAATGTTTACCACATATTTCTTCATGCCTTGAGTACAATCTACAATTTTTTCAGCCCGAAATCGTCACTCATTGCTGGAGTACCTACACAGCAACTTAGTCACTCATCTTCAAAAAAAGCATTTTTCGGTAACCACAATTGCGGGCTTTCTGCTTATCCAAAATAACAAAATCAAACGGCATTTTAATCTGTGAAGTATGATTTAGTTTCTGAACTAGGATTATTAAAAAATATTGAAAGGTAAATTTTTGGCATTTTGTTGAAAATTTTTTCGTGAATTTTTGTGTTTTTTCACTACTTCTTCAACATGTAAAAAACAACGGCTTGATGAATCCGAATTATCCTAGTTTGCAAAGTGTCTATATGAGTACTAAATAAGTCAATAAAATTTCAAAGGAATTCGTTCGATAGATTTCGAGATATCGTGGTTACCACTTTGAAAAATAGATTTTTGAGAAAAACACGTTTAAAAATTCAAATACGATTATCACCAATAAAATTCGAACACTTTGGGTACTCAATCCAGACTAAACTAACCGTTATATTCGAAACAGAAAATGAGTTTAGAGATATAACGGCCTCTCTATTTATACCTGCGAAAGAAAAGGGGTGCTATGCTGGAGTGCACGCTCGAAATCCCTGGCCTGAACGCTGTAACTTCCGAACGACTCACGCCGAATATCGAAAAATCATCTACACATTCTTCACGATACATATTTGGATGCAATTTATGTAAAAAAAATAAATAAAAGTTTTTTTGAATCAGTTACACGGAATGACCGCTTTAAAAGATTCGGGTGGAATAGATAAGCTACCACTCTCAATGAAGAAAGTTGCTCAACATTTAACTTTTTTCACTTTTGTAAATGGTGGAAGTGTAAAACATCCAAGTCATCCATTTTAGTTAGTAAAAATAGAGAAATACGTTTTGTTCAAATTGACGAGACCATCATAAATTGTAACTTTGGAAAATACGAGAATTACTGATTTACGTACTTTACCTCTACTAAAGTTAAGAAAGTTTGATTTTTTTTTTTATATTATTAGGTCAAGGTCTGATGGCTTGTAGAAGAGCACTGGATTCAATGAGCTGAAATATTTCTTATACCTTTTCAGAAATCCAAGTAATCTCTCAAAACAGAGAAGATGATATCTATCGAGCTTAACTTATGTACTTGAAAGATTAATGCCAAGAATGCATAAAGACGGTGTAAGACGGTCCGTAAGAAAAGTCAGCAAATCTTAAAATGACCGTTCAGTCTGGAAGGCATATTGGCGATCATTGATGAGTTGTTTGATTTCTAGATACCTACTTCATTAATTTGGAGTTAATAATAGATTCAAAAAGCTTTGAAAGAATCAGAGTGAATGCAATTGGTCGATAATTTTAGGGATCGCTACCTTCTCCTTTCTTGGGAATAGACTAAACGTGAGCTAGTTTCCAACCAGTTGGAAACTTTCCTAGCAAATAAGACAAGTTAGATAGTTTGAGCAGAGGTTTAGCCATAGATGAGGAATAGCTTTTAATTAACGGGTGAGAAATCATCATGACCTACCGCTTTAGAGACGTTGATCCCCTTAAGGATCTTTAACACATCTCTCTTACGGATGTGTATTGGCTCTTTTATAGAGAATTTGCCAACTAGCATTTTATAGTGAGAAATGGTAATTGAAACGTGATAAAAACTCAATATAGTCCCTCTATAGTGTTGTTAACTACCACTTTTGTTATCATAACATGTCCCAATATTGGTCTATGTATACATTATTTTGGGGAATGATTATGAGTGAGTGAAACGTTCCTTTTTGATGACGCTAACGTTATTTTTACTATTATTATCACCATGAACTGATTAATTTTAGTTGATATCACGTTACAAGTAGGGTTTCCAATTATCCGACATTAATGAATATCCGATTATCGAATACTGAAAACTCAAAATAACCGGATAACAAAAAACAAAATAAATAAATAGCTTGAATCCAATATTTCATGGTGTTTTATAATTTTTTTTATTCAAATATTTTAATTATGCACATTTATAATTAATAAATAGTAAAAAAACATTATATGATTTAAATTTATTTTGTTTTTAAAAAAGAATATTTTAAAAAGTTACTGCATTGAAAATTTCAAAATTAAGACTAGTTCTAAATTTTGTTTTAGTCAGGGCTATGATTGAAACTGTAAATGCTGGCTTTATTGTAAGAAATGCATTAAATAATATGTTAAATAATCTACATAAGTAATTGAAGAAATTTCATTTTCCAGTTAACGCTGCAGACTGACAATGTAATGGGAACACCTTTTGAATTATAATCAAAATATTTATGGAATGTGGTATATTGCCTTCTTCTAAGAAGAATTGCTTTCATAAGCATTTTATCTCGACGTTCATCCATTCGTTTTTTATTCTGTTTCGAGAAATTTTAACCTAAGTTCGTTCTAAACTCGTCTAAGCTTTCAAATAGAAATTTATAAACACATTCAGCGGTCAAAAGTGTCGCTGAATTTTTATTTAATTCGTTTGCTGCAGTCTCTAGTGGTGATAGGACATCTAACAATTCTTTTAAACTTGATTGCCCTTAAATGGTTAAAAATTAAATGTCGCATCGTTGTCTGAAGACATCTATTTACTCTATAAACAATTTTGTTCAAGAAAGAATTTTTTGGGATTCTCTTTCTTGAACAAAATTAAGTTTAACCCGGTAAAAAGTCAAAAAGAGTAATCTTTTTATTTTATCTATAAACAATAAATAAAAAGATTACTCTTTTGGACTTTTTACCGGGTTAAACTTAATTTTGTTCAAGAAAGAATTTTTTGGGATTCTCCGGTATATATAGCAAAAGCTAAACGTATACAGGTTCGATTTGCTTCGAATGAATCTGTTTCTTTAGTAAATAAAAAAATTGTTTTTTCTATTTTTCTCAAACTTTTCATTTCTTTCTTCTTTTTTTCATTTTTTCATTTGTTTTTCGAATCACCCAATTTCGCTATTTGGGACCTGTTGATGAGTCAAACCAAGACTTGAAACTTGTCACCAAAAATTAATGGGTTGTGTGATGAAATAACAAATTAGAACATTTTTGTAGCTTTTTCTATATATACCGGAGAATCCCAAAAAATTCTTTCTTGAACAAAATCTATAAACAATGTATATACTACCTTTTTGGGCGATTAACTCAATATTTTATTTAGAGATATATTTCATTTTTAACCACACTGTTGGAAAAGTAAATTCAAGTTCGGAAATGGGACAAATCGGGTCCCTCCTTCAAGGAATTGCCATACAAAAGTTTCGTTTTTCACTACATATTTGAACATTGCATTAGCGTAAATGAGCTAAATTGGGCCATATAAAAATTTTGATCCTTTACGTAGGTATTGTGTGAAAACAATCAGTCCTAGACATTTTTTGTGTACTCAAAAGTTCTTCAGAATATGAAATGTTATGAAACTAGTTATAATAATTTCTACTGTCCGACGAACCGTTCTAGAAATATATGCCAAAAACCACTTAGAAAATCAAACTTACACAGATGGGTGACCATACGAAATTACATAGACCCAGTTTAGACAGGTCAGTCTCAGTATGCTGCCTCTACTGCACGAAATTTGTAGGTTGGGTGATCCTTCATTCCTGCCCCCAACCATTATATTACCAAGAAGTTTTCGTGGGGCAGAGGCAGCTTATTGACCCGTCTAAACAGGGTCATAAGGGCATTCATCTAGGGTATCATAAGAATTACTCTTGGATCAATTCTAGCTTTCTTACTTGTTTTATTTAAAATTTGAATAAAGAAACATCCACAAGACAACTTATTTGTTTATTCAAAGAAACTTTAATAAATAAATAATAATAATAAATAAAACTGCCACTTAAGAAAGTAATTGTATAATCTTTTGAAAATAGCTGAATAGTTAGAAAGTATTTTCCTGATAAAAAAAATATCCGGATTACCGAATAGTCAAAATGGGTCGGATAATCCGGATAATTTGAAATCCGGATTGGAAACCCTAGTTACAAGGATGGGATTTAGACACTTACCGGCACAGACACGCATCGACCGGCACCGGCATTTCTCGTGCCCCTATAACGACATAAAACGGAAAGGAAATTTTCAATTGAGGGAGGTATTGCGAGAAAACTATAGAAAAATGATTCCATGTTAAGTTCGAAACTAGACCAGAAAACGACAAATGCCGGTCTGGTTTCTAGCCACTGATTTTCCTCAAGTAGCTGGATGCATCGATTGAACTATGATTAATATAAATGCATCCACAATAAATGAGGACCACTATATGAACCGGCACGGAAAACACGCACTTAACGCAATGATGGTGTGTGGACCACACCGGGGCTTCTATGCTGTAAATTCCAATTGGCCAGGTAATGTAGGTACTTCGAAATTTTGAAGTTTGTTTTCGTCCATTCCCTTGTGCAGTAATTTTGGCGGACAGTGTTTACCCACTAAGAGAATCGCTCATCCCACCACTGCGAAGAAATTCTGATAATCTTAGCAGCGCAAAGAATTAAAAAAAAAAAAGGAGTATTGTGGAAAACAGCTTTGGTGTTCATGAATTTATCTTTGATTAATTGTATAAAAACTTTACTTCTAGGAAAAAAAAGCAAATGAAATAATTTAGTAGATTACAAAACAAATTTAACCCATCTGTTTTCTCTTCTTCACCTGTTTTGGCTTGTTATCGCTTCTAGCCATAATGAATTACTCACTGTCATCAACTCGTAAAAATAATAATATTGAACAATTATTGTTTACAAACATTATTCAACACATACGTATGCCATATACTTATCAATTCATTAAACTTATGTCGTAAGTAATTTAAAATTTTAGTACAACACTTATCATCTTTGATAAGTGAGTAAAATTGTACATGTTTTTCGTGCAACTCTTATTACTTACACTTATTAAAAAAATATATATACTAATAATTTGCTAACTATAGTTAGTGATAAATGGTTGGTGCATTAGGGCCCTGAAACCTCTTTTTTGATCCGCACTCCTTACATTCCATTAAACTGCTATAAATACGGATTCAAAGGGTGAACTTCTCTTAATCTATGTCAAACCATAACAATTTTGATTGTGATAAGGCATAGCCTATTATGAAATTGTTATCTGTTGAAATTATATTATTATTTATTTCATTTCTTTATGTGGCTTAAGCGAGAAATAGTCCGCAAACTGTCATAAACTTCGATTTCGCCATGTGAAAATGTAGTCAATAATTGAAAGGTTCTTGAATTTAGTGTATTAAAAATTAGACCCTCAGCAAATAATTAGCTTTCCACTATTATTCTAAAAAAAAGTTGGAGGGGGAAAGGGTCCTATATTAATAAAGACCACTTTGAACAGAATCTTAACCTACAATAGTCAATATATAAAAATAATTTTTTCTTTTTCTTTTTTCAAAATTGTCAACTTTGTTCGAAGAATTTTCGAATTTCGAAAAAAATTTCAAAACAAATTATGCATAATAACTAGTTAATGCAATTTACACATCAAACATTACAAATTACTATCTCTTGGTAAATTAACGATGTACAGTCACAAAAAGGGAGATATATTTTCCAAACTTTTCGGCAATATGTTTTTGTTTTCAAATTGTGATATTTTATAACGCCATGTATAGTTTTTCGAAAGTCACCCCAAGTAATAAACTAGATAATAAATATTTATCTAGTTACAGTAGTTGTTCTATGACAGTTCTGGTCCACTTTATGTATTGAAAAAATACCAAACCACTTTTTGCACTGAAAAAATGCCCTATTTTCAATGGAAGCACGAGACTATTTTTTGTACTGAAAAAATTATATATATTTTATACGTGGTCCTGGTGGCTACAATTTGACCTTGAATCTATCTAGTCAAATACGTGACAAGGGATTCCTCGCTGAATGATGGCGAGGATTCAGTTTGCATGTTTAAAAGCTGTTTAGCTGTTATCAAACCTGTTTAAAAAGCTGTATGGAATCCCTTGTAACGTATTTGACTAGACTAGACGGATTAAAGGTCAAATTGTAGCAACCAAGACCACGTATCAAATACATATATTTTTTTCAGTACAAAAAAATGGTCTGGTGGTTCCAGAGAAAATGAGGCATTCTTTCAGTGCAAAAAGTGGTCCAGAACAGTCATAGAAATTGAGGCATTTTTTTTTTGGTATAAAAAGTGGTCCAGAACTGTCGTAGTAAATCTCGCACATAATTACAAATTGAATAATTTATTTGTGTAGAATTGAAATTGAATAAATTGAAAAATATTGAATTTGACAACTGTTGCGGGTGCGGGTGTCCTGAAAATTGCAAGTACCCTTTGTTTTGAAGCGTTTGATTGCCGCCATTATGAGATTAATGCTATGCGGTATCTTCGTTATCCTAGCTGAGGCTCGTATTATAGAAATTGGAAAAAAAAAAATTAATTGACCATTACTGCGAGATTCGAACAGTCATTATTTCACTTGTAGTTCTGTATCCCACCATCTGTTAGACAATCACCATGTGCGAATTTCCCCTGAAGTCAAATTTATAAATCGACACTAATAAATGGAGAAGATTCGGGAAGATCCTGTCATATTTCATACTAATATATTGGGAATTTTGAAAATTTACAAAAGATTAGAGTTCATTCAACTGTCTCCAATTTCACTTTACATGTATGCAGCACTGCTCGAAGATATTTTACGTTTAAATATATTTTCGAAAGTTTATCTAAATTTTATAGCACATACACACATGCATAGACAAACCTTAACAACGTTTTCATTCCTATGGTAGAAAATAAAGCAATAAATCTCTTCAGATCCTTCGGGTTTTCAAGTTAATCTACAAAACACACAGGTATTTATCCTGCTGATTACCTAGTTCCCATGAGGGTTAATCAATAATCGCCACAAAACAATTCTTTTCCCATTAAAGCACCCCCATATGTAGTCCTAGAGATAGCAGGTCATATATGTATTACGATTAATCGTCGTCACCTCCCTTGCCATTTTAAAGTAGATATCTCCCCTTAATGCTGCCGCCATACTCTATGAGGGTAGATACATATCTCTTCGTGGAATTTACCGGTTTTATCTCAGGATCTCTGCCTAATATCCTGTCCTACACTTCCCCTTGGAAACATGAATGTGTTGATACAAATGAGAATTTAAACACATTACAACGAGCAACATACGAACACTGAAATAGCGATTAACCTATTCCGCGAAAACCAACCTGCCCGTTCTAAGTATGCCAACTGTATATTGGATCCATTGAGACCGACCTTAACGTCACTCTAAATGTTCTTCACTCGAACTAAGCCGGTATAGGAAATTAGACTGACCTTTTTCCTCACCTCACCTTACCCATTTGTATAGAAGAGTCCTTTAGGTTGGCTTAGCATACCTACTCGTCACATATATATATAACATGTGGCAAGATAGGGACTCTAACTGACTGGTCGTCGTCGTCGTTGTACATGGCCTCCTGGCCACATATTTTTTTCCCTTCACTTAAACCGGGCGTATCAATTTAGTCCTGGCAGGTGATTATTATTTGATTGTGTGCCTTTGTTGTTGTGTTACCTCAACCGCTATTTACCGTGTCTAGGATAGCTACGATACCACACGTTTCAGATACAAATATGTATCCGGATCAAATGCCGAGGAAACAAACAGAATAAAAACTTTGAAAATTTGTTTTGATGGCTGCTCCTTGATAGGGGCCCCTAATGTCTTCATTTTGGCGGTGGATGACAGTGAAATGTGTTGCGTTTTTACTGGGGCTAGAATCATGCAAGTGCCAACTTCTAATCTAAATGTAATTAGCTTCAGACCGATTTATCATAAGTAGGGCCAGAGACTGGGCAGATGCCAGTCTATATCAAGGAAAAGTGCTGATGTTATCCTACGGTTGATATGGAAGGTGTTTATGGCGGCCTAGTGTCTGTAATCCCATTCAAATTAAGTTGTTTTGATAATGATTTTCCTTTCTATAGTTGACAGGGTGTAGTTCCTTTTATTCGGGGTCCGTAATTAAGTGAAATTGCGAACATGAAAGTAGGAAAAACAATGGAATTTTTGAATTGTTTTATGTTGAGATAATTTGTGGTATAGAAATTATTTAGAAATTGAGTGAAAGAATATCATTTGAAGGTAAATTAGGATATAAAGAAAAATTAGAAGCCAATCATTTTGAGCATATTTGGAATTTAGTTTCCGATGCAGTTGGTGAAAATAAAAATTTTTCAATTTATGTTTTGGCATTGTAATGTGATTTTTCCCACATTTCTTTTAACTAAAATCTGTGCATGCTGATTTTTTCTGGAGATGGATGAGATTGCTGTACATGACTTGTGCAATAACTAGGCGTAAAATGGTAGCTTTCAGTGAACTACGGCTTAATCCAAGTGAGCTGGTAAACAGCCCACTCCGCAAGTTTTTAAACCTGTTTAAAGTAACTATGACGCACAAATTAATAAGGGGGCGGGGGTGAAGTGCACAGTAGGTCCTTTACTCACCGCATCTCTTGCTCTTTCCAAACAATCAAGTAGGAGCTATGACCAGGTGGAGAAAAAAGAGAGAAATTTATTATTGGCACATAACAAAGAGCAGCTCTTCACTATTATCATAAGTAGAATTTCTTAATATGGTTCGGAAAAGGGTGTCTCCCAACGAGAACATATTTAGGGAGGAGTGTTTCAATTGAGGAAACCCACTATCACATTTAGAATGAAATTTCGTTGAAGTTAATTGTCCTCGGCGAGAATCTTTAACAGATGTTTTGAGGGTATTGATTGGAGGCGTCTTGACAACAACGTCTCTGCAAAGCCCTTAAATCAAGGAGTGCCTAGCACCCGGGGATCCTCTTGACTAAAGCGAAGTTAAGTAAGGTGGACTTGATTAACGTTGGATATCATGTTATCATTTGATGGCGTCTGAACTTCCGCTCGGCGTTACGGGCTGACGTTGTTATGACAGAGGGCGTTAAAAACGACACCTTTAACGACGGCTTAACGCAGTCAACGACTAATACTGTAAGTTCATCGACGATATCGTATGTGGATAACGGAGTGTCCCAATTGATACGAGACCTTAAGTCCGAACAGCTGAGCATAAATCAGCTTCAGAACCGTCTACGCAGGCAGATAACAGGAAGATAGCTACTTCTGTAACTGAACCCAAAAGTTATTTTTTTGAAAGATATCAAAATTGGTAATCTGATGGAGATTAGAACGAGGCTCTGAACGTAGTTGCTATCCTAGGTTATTCCGATGACAACGAGGACGGACGTAAAGTAAGTACAGGCGTACTACAGCGTCTTGAGTGTGGTTTGAACCTTGTATCAATAAGTAGCAGTCCCTGAGGGCTTGAGGGTGCTTTAGGAGGCACGACGTTACAAATGTATGAGACCTTGAATAGGTTACACTTGTCCGAGCCGACTGTCACTACGGTGATCTCTGCCGCATCAGCAGCTGCCTTCGCAAAAGCACGTTCTTCGTTGTGGTTAGAATTGGTTAGGAGGCCAGTTGAAACAACATTTTTGGAACCCGCAACACATTAATAAAACATGCTTTCATCGTTTTTAAATTAATATAATAATTGATACACGTAAAACGAGAGAACGAAGCTTACAGTTTGATGTTAAAACAATTAACAATCTTTGTTTTGTTTTTAGTTTTTTCCACTGACATATATTGGACTGCCTGATTTTCTATTTCATATGGGTCAACTTTTTTTGGCAGGGTGTGACAATTATCTTAATTTCAAGTTTTACTTTCGCTTTAATATTTATATTAAAATATCAACAAATTACGGAAGCATTCGAAATTATTTCTATTCTCGGAAGCTTATCTCCTACAACATCAAATATTTTTTAAACTTGATTTTTAAAGAAATAAAATTAAGCAATTTTTGTCTACCTGCCCCTAAAAGTAGCTATGGAGGACAGAGAAAGGATTACAAATACTGTATTTGCCATCTATTTCTATCCTATATATTCATTTGGAAAACCACTGAACTGAAACTGGACTATGGTGTATTTTGTATAGAACTTATTATTTGTAGTTCAGCGGAATAAGGTAGTTAAACCAAAAAGGGACAACTATAGAAAAGTGATCCCATAATAATGTCAAATAATGTAAGGAATTTCAGTAGTATCAGCCTTAGAAGGTATCAGCAGCTTAGATCATAAAACGAAAGGATAGGCTACCTTGTATAAAATTCGTGTACGTGTGATAAGCAATTTTTTTGTGGGCACTGGAGGGAAATGACAAGATGGCTGGGGTTTTAGTTTTTGTCAGTTCGATATTTCTGACATTTCTCATTTGTCATTTCTTAGATCTTACAATTGAATTGTCATTGGGGCTCTTGTTTGATGTCAGTCAAGCAAAGGCAATGACAAGAAATATTTTCAGCAAATAAATGGGGCACTAGGAAAACTCTTAAAAATGTAGTAAGTTATAAAAGAATTATAAAATTATAAACTGAAAAAATGATACGAATCGCGGTGACAGGAAATTATAAAACTTGTTCAATATTTGATTAACTTTCAACCACTAAATTATGTGCCCGGTCAGAAAATATCGTAGTTTACGGCTTCCATGACTAAACAAACACATCGATGCGATTCTACTACTTGAAGAAAAATGCTTAAGTTTTTCTTCCTCATAGCCTATCCAGTTCATTATATGATCTAAGATCAGCAGTCCATTTTATATATGTCAGTGGTTTTTTCCATATCAATTTTTCAAAACGCCTACCGAGCTAAACTCCCTTGGGTCGTCGTCAAGGTATCTCAAGATATTTTAAATGGGATTTATTTACAGCAAATACAGCGGTGTTTGTAATCTATCGAATGTCCAGTTCTGAACGAAAGCGTCGCCACACCTAAACGACTTGAATTTTGTTCACAGTGAATGCTCAAATTTTGACAGCTGTCACATTGACACATTGTAGTACATCAACTAACAATGTGTTGGGAAAACTTTTCACAAACATGGAGAAAGTTGATTTCTGGAGCAGTTTGCATATTGTTTACAACTATCGGCTGATATGACTAAAGCTTACAAACCTTTCTCCGTTCAAAGATTCATTGAAGAAGTCGAAGCATGTAGTTTTTTGTGGATTTAAACAAACAGTATTTCATCCTACCACTATCAACCGTTGAAATCAATTTTCGTATAGTATTGTCGAGGGACCAATCTGAGTTGAAGAGAACCGAAGCTAGTAGACCATGCGCAGCTCCGCGCATTTATCATTTTGGTGTTGTTGGTGGTCGGTGATTCTTTGATGGAAATTATATATCCAGCGATGCGGCGGATTGATTGGATGAGTTCGTGGATAAACAAAACTGTCAGATTTGACCTGATGAGAATCGTCGAGTGATACATAACAAGGAAATGCATCCAACTAAATCGGCTGTTTGGTGTAAATTTTGAGCTGTCAAAATGATTGGGCCATACCTACTTCTTTAAGAATGCGGTCGGCAATGCGCTAATAGTGAATGTATAGAACGTTATTACAGCATGATAACTAATGGAGTTTTTGTGGGCTGAAATGGAAGGTATGGATCTGGATAATATTAAATTTCAGCAGGATGGCGTAATATGCCGCATAATAAGTGCAATAATTGAGTTGAGGAATTTACTGATCTTATGCAAGTCACCAGAATTGGCCAACAAGATTGTGTGGTAATACACCACTCGATTTCTTTGACGTTGACATTTTGTGATGTTTCAAACTTATGCCAAGAATCTAACAGCAATTTCTGAGGCCAGAAATTATATTCGACTTAGTTGAGCCACAAGTATGCAAAGATGTAATTTAAAATTTCCTCAAAAGAGTGTGCCAGTAGTGCCGCGGTGGCCATTTGTGTTTTTAATTCACAATGTGTGTGTACATATTTAAAAGTTTTCGAGCAAATGATGTGTTTTATTTATTTATTTGACTTGAATTTCTTCGGATCAGAGCAACCACCATCAGAAAATTATTTTGATTGTTCTTTAGTCTCTGGAATTTAATGGTAGATCCATGTTTCATGAATCAATACAAATCGACATATAAAATTCTGTTTGTTTTTGCTGAAAAGATTCAAAGATTTCTGCGATATTTGCATTTGCATGCATTTCACATCAACGGTCAACAAATGTGGCAAAAATTGGTGCCTCCTCGACCAGAATCATTGGGGTTTCTAAAACCGGCTTTTACTTGTGAAACCGGGATTTTCTGCCATACAAAATAAATATTGGTCTCCTGAATACATATATATAAAAATATTTCTCCTATCCCAAAGGCTAACAATAGGATGACCGTTTCGAGAAAAACAGGAGGGATGGCGGTATTATATCTTCCATCTCAGACAAAACTGAACTTCAGGATGTTTTAGTAGAGAAGAAAAAACTCTGCAAGGTTTAGGCTCAGGTGCTTGTTAGAATTAAGACGTTAATAGAGGTGGTCAGCCATGAAGATGAAAATTTTCTATACATATTCTCAGGAGCAGTAGTCGGCAATTACAAAAAAAAAATGGTTGGGTCGGTACAATGCTTCACTGGTCGACGGCCATATGCCGTAAAAAAGAAAATTTTAGACGACATTAAGTGTGATAAATGTATAAAGTTGGAGTGACTAAGATCCTAAATCTGTTTTCATATGGGCGAATGTATATAATTAAATTATTTGATAATGTATTCCTGTCCAAATCATATAAAAATGGCGGTGATACTGTTACTGTTATCATCTAGAAATTCTCAACGCAATTACACAAAATTGAGGATATAATTTAGAAACGATCTGAAATCTGTAGAAAAACAAAAGTTCATTTCATTTCTCTCTCTCTCTCTTTTTCTCTGTACCAATGGCTAATAAATGTAAAAGAAAACTAGTAACCCACTTCAATAATATAAGAATAGAAAACAACTAGATACTAAGTCTCTCACTACATGCCATCATAACACTAATTTAAAAAATACCTCCAATCTCTCTCTCTCTCTCTCTCTCCTCGCACTGAATTTAATTTAATTCAAAATAATTAATGCATTTTAAGGTCAACTTACGATCACCCACATCGCTCCTAGGATCGAGTTGCGAAGAAAACTGAGAAACAAAACAAAGAAAGAAGCGGCTGAAATCTTATTGCCAGCCGCCGACGACGCCGTCGACGGAACGATCTTTTGATTTACGAAAAGAAACCACATATAGGCGGCGGCATGGAAGATCAATTTTCTTGACTTGTATACCTGGAAATCAGTTACCTACTACTATACGGCCGGTGAGGTGATTGTTATACACTCATTCTTCGTATCTCTGGGATAGGCATATACCTAGATAATAAACTGTACAAACATACATACATGTCTACACCGCTCATATGTTTACAAACACCATAATTCTCCTCAATAAGCGAACTGTGTCAGGGATTTACAACCAAATGTTGATGAACAGATCGTTCACCTGTCGATCTGTTTCATTTCATCTCAACCAAAAGTCGACTGTTTTTGTTTCAAGAAGCTAGTGATCCACCATGGTGCTCCACTTCTGCACCCCAATCAAAAAGATTATGCTCAACTGGAGAAAAAAAAACAAATCTTCAACTTGTTCCTCCATACAACTACGACCGATACGATGGCCCAAGATCGTGATTATTAGCCAGGTGAGTGGCGTAGCTAAAAGCAAAAAGAGGCGTTTGCCGTGCATTCAAACGAGTTAATTTGTAGGCTCGCCGCAACCGGCGATGATATCCCGGGACCAAATTAAGAGATTTACAAGGTTCAAAAAACTGGAACTATACAACTCCCGGATCTGGTTTATGCATAATTGGTTATAGATGAAGTGGAAACACAGTTGTGAAGGGTATGAATTACATACATACATATATACATCGATGTTTACCTCAACTCTATCCAAGATTTGTGCGGCGCGCATTCAATTACAGTGTTCCCCGAAGACAGGTGTAATTGTCGTAATCGGAGATTATTTAAGGTCGAACCGGCATTTTACTTGAGAAAATTGAATTACATACATAAATACCTACATACATACCTACATAAGATCCGATCTATGCAAAGGTAAATACACAGGTCTTTGTGTCATAAGAAAATATGAAATTCTTTCAGTTGTTGAAAAATTTCAGGTTCTGCCCAAGGAAAAGTTTAACGTCTATCGTCGAAGGATGATGTTAAAAGTTATGAAAACTATAAGTAACTTTTGAGTTAAAAGCCATCCCTTTCAATGTTATATACGCAATGATGGAACTTCTCAGGAATCCGGTAATAGCTTTTCTGAAGAATAATTTTGTTTTTTTTTTCTGAGGTCGAACAACGGAATAGGTGAGTAGATAGGTACAGATATAATGGGATGCAAGAAAGTTTTTCAATTATGTAATTATATACTTGGGTATAGAAACTACATACATATCTACATATATTCGCCCCGCTGCACTGCCAACCAGATGTTCATGAACATGAGAAAATTTATAGACAAGAAAAAAAAAAAGAGCAAAAGATTCTATATGGTTACACATAACTTACCTAGAGAGCCGTCCATCGAATAGGCATTTCGTTGCCATGCCCATGTGCATAAATCACAGGTAGTAAGACCATCGGAGGCGACCGATTCATCAAGAAAAGGCGGCCTTGGTGGCGGTGGTACAAAACGTCCATTCCAAAGACCATTTTCACTAGCATCAAAGGCTAATGGTGAATCGAATGTATCCTCTTCGATAGCATTTGACCACCAATCTTCGTCTGATAGAATACTATCCACTGAACTGCTTTCGGTTTGTGGATATGTTGAATCTGACGTTAATACTGTATTCTCTCTATCTGGCCGTATCGTTGAACTGTATGCTGTTGATGTGTCCGATCCTATCGGACCCGGCAGCCTTGGAAACATCCTTCCTGCTACACTATCTGTAAAATGATAAATATAATTTTATTTAAAATTTTCAAATTTTATTAATTAAAGCAAGAAAATTTATAATTTTTTGATTTTAGATAATTAAACTTTTTTTAATTATTTCGTTATAAAAATAGTGATAAATACTAATGAAAAGTTAAAGGGAATTCTTGTAGGTTGACAAACATGCAAAACCACTCTTTCTTAACACAACAATTCCATACCAAAACGATCAAAATTTTCATTTCTTGGACCCCACCCATTTCGATTTCGATGAAACTTTCAGAATTAGTTAAGTATTAAAAAATATTGGACCCGTATTTTTTTTGTTTAGTCTTCCGACCTCCGGTCTTGGATAAAGGGTAACTCAAATTTTAATGTTTTCACTGTGGAGGTGTTTCTTAATTTGCTGTTTACTTGGGTTGGGGTTATTCGATTCTTTTGTGGTATTATTATTATTATTATTATTTGGAAGTCTTCAATTCGGCGGTTGAGACGCATTCAGACTTTCCTTCTAGTTGGAGGCGATCTGTTATGCGCTTGATTCCAAAGAAGGGAGATTTGCAGAGGATGGGGAACTGGAGGCCAGTAACCCTATGCAATGTAGACTACAAAATCGTCTGCAAAGCATTAGGGGCGATAATCCGCTCAGTGATTGCTTCGGTAATACACCCGGAACAGTCCTATTGTGTACCTGGTCGTAGTATCTACGACAACATCGCGGTAGCCAAGCATTTGTTTGCCTACCATGAACAGACAGGTACACAAATGGCCATGATCTCACTTGACCAGCAAAAGGCTTTTGATAGTGTCTCGCACGAGTATCTCTTGACTGCTCTCGAGGCATTTGGGTTTCCACCCAGGTGGCTCGATATCGTCGGGAAACTGTATAGAGATTCAGCGATTTTGATTAAGCATCAAGGACAAGTTCTGGCTCCTATCTCGTTTCATCGAGGTATCAGACAGGGCTGTCCATTGTCAGGTATGCTTTATGATCTTTCGTTGGAGCCGCTACTGGTGAATCTTCGTCGAATGCTCGGACAGTATGCGGTTCATCTGCCATATACCAATGTGAGGCCTCTTATGTTGGCGTATGCGGATGATCTGTCTATTTTCGTGACAAGAGATGAAGCTTTTCCGGTCGCTCGTGCTGTTTTCGAACAGTTCGAACGTATATCGGACGCGAGAGTAAATCAAATAATAGCCGCATCGCTCTTGAGAAACTTTCTAGAGCTGTAAACTCATGGCGTAGTCGACTGTTTCCACTATCCTTAATGGGTAGGTCAGTCGTGATAAACTATTTGATTACCTCGTCCATCGTTCATCTGTTAAAGTCTGAGACGTTTGATGAAGGCTTCGTAGGTCTTCTTCAAGCAAAAGCGATAGACGCCTTTTAGTGCGGAAGACGATGGGTTGCTGAAAGCACGCTCTGTCTGCCAGTCAAGATAGGTGGATTAGGTCTCACTAACTTGGTTGTGAAATCAAGGTGTCTCCAAGTGCGGGCATTCCAAAGAGTGTTTTGCCAGAGAGACAGCTTGATTTCTCAACTGTGGGTGAATGTACTGGGAGGGATCGGCATAGGGGAGTATTACTACCTACTCTCTGTTCGACCACCTTATCCTCGTGACTGGCCACAGGATCTAATCTCAACGATTCAGACCTGGGGCAGAATCAGGCCAGCATTTCACCTTCAGTGGAATGCTCTAAGGTACACGCAATTCGCGTCGATTCCAATCAGGTTTTATCCTGAATTAATGGATTCAGTGTTCAGTAATGCTCGGAGTTTTGAAGCTGACAGGCATACACTGACAGTTCTCGGAGATATTATTGATATCTCTGGAAACTGTCGAATAAACACTAACACTTCACAACTACACGACCTGGCTGCTTCTGCGCGGGAGAGATTTCGCCAACTTGGGACCAGTGACCCTGGCACTAAGTTGGAAGATGCTTTCGTTCTGAACAGGCCACCACACACACCTTTCAGCACACTTACAACACGTGTGCTCCGTGACGTGCTTATGTCAATAAGACCTCCGGAGTATACAGGATACAACAGATGGCGAACACACCTCGGGGTGAATATGGTCGCGATGGGAGGGATAACTTGCAGAGTAGTCTACAGTTATCCTTCTAATTACTAAGATGCTGATGTAGCATTCAAATTGCTGCATCACAGTCTTGTGCATCCTAATCAGTTGTCACATATTGACCGGCGGCGGGTTCAGAGGATTTGCACAGTTTGTGCTGGTGAAGGCACCCTATTTCACAGGTTCTTCACTTGTCCGACTTTGCAGGGTCTAATGGATCTCGTGCGCGGTATGTGTCAGTTGATCCACCCGAATTTCGGCATTACTAGGACATCGTTTCTATGGGGACCAAAGGTCTGTAGTCGAGTGAATTGTTTGATTAGCTTTGTGTTGACACTGGCCAAATCTACAATTCACCTGTACTACGTGAGAGTCGAAGATGGGAATCAGAACACTGACCCACAACACCACGCACACGCACTTAAGCGCCACTTCGTTGACAGGTTGAAGAGACGTTTACGTCTCGAATATCTGGCAACGAACTGAGACACATTCAACTGCACATGGCAACCACTATCGTCGGTGCAGGATGGAGCTCTTGTCTTTCGCTGGTGAGAACAGGCCACAGCATGTGCAACACTAGTCCACGGGGCTTCTCCCCGCTTAGGAATCGTTGCAAGTACTGTAGGAAGGACAAGCACTCTGTTAGAGATGCTAAGCTGTAGAGGTCTATGATACTACAGGCTGCTCTCGCGGGACTCTATAACGGTATCGGGTAAATTTTTCGTTCGTTCGATTATTCTGTTTTCTAATTCGGTTTCGGTCTCGGTTCTAAATTACAAAATTTTATGTTGAAATTCGCTCGTTTAGGGACATTTTTTTTAGTTCATTTTGGAAATTCGGAACTCCTTGGAACTGCCACTTACCTAATTGTCAAAATTGGGACTGGTTCAAAATTTTTGGTTAAACTTTAGATCTTTTTCAAAATTTTTGTGTCCGTTTGTAGTCTCTTTTGAGAATTTTGTCTTGTTTGTTTTCCTTTTTGTGTGTCATTTTCGTTGTATTGATTGTTTTAATTGTCCCTTTTGACTTTTTATAAGTTAGTTTAGCAAGTGTCTTTTTTACAATTTTGTGCCTTTTGCCAATTAGTTTTAAGAAATTTTTAAAAGAGCCAATGAGCCACTCAATAAAGAGCATATACAAAAAAAAAAAAATTATTATTTGTGCTTTCCAAAGGAATAAAAACAAAAATAAAAAAATAAAAAGTATTGAACAAGAAAACACAGTTTTTATTAATTTTGGATTATTTACCCCCTCCGGCAGAGAAATCCCCCCCCCCCCCCCCCTCCAATATTGTTTTGAAATGCTCTAACATTAATACATAACATATCAAAAATTTGCGGATGTTCAGCTCTTGGTTTAGGAGATAAAATTTTTTTTATTAGCGTCTCTGCAAAATTTCATATGTAAATTTTCGAATTTACTTCAAAAAATGATTTTTTTTTTTATTGTTTTTAGATACTCAATAAAAAAAGCGTTTAAAAAATATTACAATAATAATTCTGTTTTATTATTTAGTGCAAAACGAGTACTCTTTAACACTAACACTATTATCATATACAGAGATATAAAACTGTGGTACTTTTGAGTACCTACCTTGGCACGATCATATCTATTTTTAATTTTTCTTTCAATATTGGTGTAATCTTTTGTTGAAACGTGAACATAATTTAATTTAGCATCATTTTGTAAAACAGCCTAATCATACAGACGTTAGAATTACACTATTTTGCAAGCTAGCTTTTGCTGCATTTGTTTCTAGAACTCCTCCTAAAACATCGCAAGGTCCTTTCCCATGGCAAGTTGCAAAAGAGTGCCATTCTGCCTCAAGATTGAACTCTTTCCTCATATGGGCATGGCATATATTGCGTCAGGTAATCCTATTTTTGTATTGTGACCTCCAGACCCATCCGAAAAATGAATAATTTTTTTAACAAAAGGTAATTTGTCTTTTATGAAGCTTTTTTCCAAAAATAAACGAACTGCAACATAGTTGCGTGTTTTAGTTATTCCTCTATTACTATTAAGTTGGTAAATTGCAGCGCGTCGGTATCATACAAATAGTAAATAGCAAATGGGTGTATGGTGGATTGCGCATCTGCCCAGTGAAAAATTTGAACAGCGTCCTGAACCACGAAAGAATAATTTTCGGAATAATCTGTGTCATGTGGCTTTAAGTTAACCTTGCAACACTTTAAATATTTTGCTTGTTCTTTAGCAATAAAATGATGTGAAATTAATTTGCAAAGTTTTTCGCAAAAAACATCAATGAATTGCTGGGTCTCCACGTGGATCGTTTCAAAAGTGCACCGGTCCACCTGTTGCCATTGCTTAAATGTGATCACTTCAATATCCTTATCCAGAAGCTCCAAAAGTATCGCGATTAGGTGTTTCGTGCCTGGACATTTTACACATTGTTGCAATAAACATTGATTGTTGTAGTTGTCATAGATCGTGGTAGGTGGTTGTATAATCAGAAAGCAGTTTACTTCTTTAAAGAACATCAAACATGAGCTTAATATTCTGGCGGTAAATGCAATCACATATGGAATGAGTTCCTGATGATTGTGATAGAACAACGGTGGGCAAATGTGGCTTTCAGAGCTGCATGCGGGCCTTTATTTAGCTAACTACGGCTCCCATGGCAATTTGAAATCAGCTTTTCTTTATTATTTCAGAACTTTTTTCACTGAATCTTTTTAAATGAAATAAGTAACTATGTGTGTGTCTATTTTGTTATGCGGATTTAATTTTAGTTTTTATGTGTTGTTTTTTGCAATAATTATTTGAATGAGTAATGATATTATTTGAGTTTTTTCTAATGTTGCATATTCATAGGAGTGGCCAATTCTCGAGTCGAAAAAAAAGAAACATTGTTTTTGTTTTTATTTTTCAATCTTGTTAAAACTGAGTAAACCTACCTACGGAAACGCACACTCGCGTGCATACCTTACCGATCGTTATTCTTACTGCGAAACGCCAAACGGATTTATCAGGTGACAATCATTACGGAAAATTATTTCAGATATTCTACAGATTATCAACAGAATAATTTGTTAGGCGACAATATTACAAATTTTTTAAGAAGCATAAAATTATACTGTTAAAAATTCCACACGTATGCTAATCAGTCATAGACGCAAATAAATGACACTGCCAACAAAAAATAAAGTTGGAAATGACCAATGAGAAATTCGAGCTCGTACATGAGCTTGCGTTTCCTTAATCCTGTTTCAAAATAATTTTGTGGTGACCGTGCTTGAACAAGGGAGAAAGCATACATTATTTTGAATTTGAGTTTCCTTTGTTATTATAGTATTTTATTATTTATTTATTTATTTATTTATTTTGTTGTTGTTTTGGGTGATACAATGTTTCTCTGATGGTTTTTCTATCAGCTATATATTCAATTTCGTACTTTGGTTTTTCAAAAAAACCTGGTAGATTGTTTTTATCAAGCAATTTAAGCTTGTTTACCATGTGTAATTTTTCCGCGCCATAAATTTATTAATTTTTTATTTCAATTTCAAACTTTGGATATAAATTTACTAAATTCTTTTATTAACGTAACCTCAGAAAACATCAAAAACGAAAATACAAACTAGAAAATAAAAAATAGCACCTTTCAAAAAAATTGGGTCGAAAAATTAGGTTTTGTTGAAAATAATGGAAAGTCGTTGTGTGTTATTTGTAACATAGCAATTGCACACTAGACGACATTACGAAGATTACTCAATTCAAATTTGCGAACAAAGTAACTTAAGTCATTGCAACCAGGGTTTCGTAAGCATAAAGGACTTGTCTTTTTTGTCCATATGGCGCAGGGGAATTTATTATAAGAAACTTAAAAAAAGAGCTAAAAATTTTTGATTCCATAATATAAAACTACATAAATTGATTGCTCAGGTACTTCACTATGTCACGTGTTGCAATTGAACGTGGTATTGGTGAAATTAGTAAAAAATTTGAAAATAAGTTGTAATTTGAAAAATTATACAGCATTCAGTTTTTAGCTTTCGACGAGTCTATACAGACCTTCAGGAGGTTCCATAATTCACCGTTTTTACCTGTTACATATGCATCTGCAAACGTAAATGTGAAGGAAGAAATGTTAGACTTAGTAGCTCTGATCGATATAACACGCGGTGTTGATGTCAGTAATATGCACTTGACGAAGTAAGGTACAACCTTGAATTCGTTAGTGTTGCGACTAACGGACAGCCTACAATGGTAGGGAGTGTGCCATTGGTCTTTCAAGTAACATCCTGAAATTCCTCATTTTTACCTCTTCACTGCATAATTCACAGCGAACAACTCATATCGAAGTTTACTTAAAATACGAAAATGTGTGGCAGGTTGTTTTGCAATTGTGAGTTTAATTAGAACCAATGCTAATACTCATTGTCAAGATCTTTTTAGAAGAGTTGGGGTTAAATTATGAAACAGATGAATTTCCCCCCAGTGATCTGTCATTATGGTCAGCTTACAATTTTGTGGTTGGGTAATTGGAGTTATTAGAGATGAAATACGGTTGGACATTGGAAATGTAGCACAAATCTACTTCTATAATTGAATTTTGGAAAATCGTGCCAAAATCATAATATCCACACTTAAAGAAAGCTGCTTGCTGTCTATTTAAATTTATGTACTTAACTACTATGGTGTAGTTCTTCATAATATATGGAAAACCGACATGCGGCTCTGATTGACCTCATGTGTACCCACCCCGCAAGAACACAGTTTCCTGGACGATGTGTTGCAAATGTGGAAAACTCAATTTTTTTTGTCGGAAATTTTTCTTTTAAAATCTGGTATGCTTCCTTCAAATTGCGTAAAACCATTCTATGCTGCTTTGTCATTGTTTCCCAATTTCAGATCTGGTGTTGACAATATACCTTTTTGTTGTTGTAGTTTTTTTGCCCGATTTGCAAGATGAAAGGACACGTTCAATTCACTTTGAATTTTGCGAGCTGACCAGCATTTTGGTAGGGTTGTCAGTATAAGATACTTTTCCTTAAATGTTTCGGCTTTTCCAAATTTATCCTTAAGTTGCTGAATGATTTCCCCAGCAATAGATAATGCATACTCTTCTTCAGAAGCTAGATTTGACAAATTAAACACATGTTCCGAGAGTTTTGAAGATAATTCGACAGCTTTCATTTTTCTATAACTATCACGCTTAATCCTTTTTGGTATTATCGGTGAGCTGCTGAGAAGAATTAAAGTATTTATTAAACTGGCGTTGCCAGGAATAACACATTCGACACTATTGAGCTTGCAGATGTGGACAGAGCTATGCATTAAATATAACATTTTCAGAGGGTTCCCATCCCCTCTTCAGAACTAATGATTTACAATTCCCGAACTTTTTTTTATTTTTTTCCAATTATTCCAAATTATCCATTCTTTTACGAGAATTTCTAGTGGAATTATTCGGAATCACAAAATTTGAAAAATATGTCGTATGATGGACAAGTACATCATACGACATATTTTTCAAATTTTGTTTTGAACTTATTCGAATAATTTCGAATTTTTCTTAATTTTTTCAGATGTTTCTTGAATTTGTTTTTTTTTTTTTTGGTAGTACGAATCAATGGACGAATCAATGGGCCAGGTAGTGACTTTTGAAATGATGTATTTTTTGTTTCTCTTTTTTAATAAAACTTGATTTATTTTTTGACATATATGTATCTCCTTTTAGCTCGTTAGTTACACTTTCCAATGTTTTAAAAATCTTTCCAAAAATTATGATTTCTTGAATGAAGGCTGTAAAATAGGCGTTTAATGACCTTCTCGTTCGATGTGAATTTTTTTCATCACTACATTTTTGATGTTTGGAAAGAGAAAGAAATCGTAAAAGTGTGTACAATTTTGAGCATGACAATGAAAGAGGCTCTATTAACCCTGGAATGCTACCATGAGTAAATCTTACTCAGTTTATACTTGAAGGCTGCACTGCTCTTCACAGCGTCCCAACTTCGCAAGGGCATTGCATGAAGCGTGACTATTAGTTTAAGGGAGGGAGAGCCAGATAGTTTGACAGAGACATCTGTACGTCGGAAACGGCCTTGTGGGCAGCCTTGATCTTTATATAGTTTTCGTAAACGCAATTCGAAAGTCACTTTAAGAATTATAAAAGGTTATATAAGTGGACAAGGGCAACTAATTAATTATTATCCTGTCAACCGGTGACTGATACAGTCGCAAATGTTAAATTTTTAATATAATTCTTAATAGTAAGAAATCAAGTACTAAAAGGGTCCAACAAAAAGAAGATCTAATCATTGGTACTTTTATTGACTCGAATATATAAACTTGTTTTTCAGAGTTCGTGTATTTGAATGGGTGCCTCTACATCCGAACAGGGATCTATCACTCAAACGGCTGCTACTGCAAGCTACTAAGGCTTACGACAAGTAAAATTCTACAGTTCAGCACTGCTACTGTTATTGCTTCTTTGGCCTCGTAGAAATAGGGTCGATTTGGTTAACCTCCGCCTATTAGCTCGCGAAACACATCCGTGCCGCAATTCCTCAGGGCACAGATCTCAAAAGTATATAGGTTCGGTAGGAACTTCTCCAGGTTCTCACAGGGACAGTTTGGACTTGAAAATCCAACTCATTCAGTGTGCTGAACTAGTGTACAATCTTCAAGAGAACTTGTGTTCGGCTCGATCCGAACACTCATCCAGGCTGTCGGAGAGACAGTCTGACCCTGAAACGCAATTTATTCGATAATCCCAGTCTCATATCAGACAGAGACTAGTCATTTCAATACAGTTCAGGAACAGGTGCTGACCATTTAATCTGATTACTTACCGGACGTTTGATCACCTGATACCAGGGGATCAAGACACCATCGAGGCTGTGTCTTAGCTCTTCAAGTCTACAATTCTACAGTGATGAATAGACACTATTGCTGCTGTCATAGTGGCGTGTTTTTTCGAAACAATGTACATGGCTCCCAGGAGGACAGTTGTCTACCTCAGACAGAAGCGTTATATTCCTTCTGTTGAGGATACTCGACTCCACTAATACCACCAAGAATTTGGGCATACCGCCAAATATCCACTTAAAATAAGGTGGCAAATGTTAAAAATAAAATTATATTTGCGATTTGAGGAACATCTATTATCAAAATCACTGAGTTATCTAACAGCTTCTATATGTATATGGGGAGCAAAAGATTATTTTTATCAAGGTCATAAGTTATGACCATTTGGAGAGTACCGCACTAGGTGTTTATTGTTTTTTCCAATACCTTATTAGTAGGATATGTAGGATAAATACCTTTCAGATCATTATGAACTTCTCATCACGCATAAGTACAACAGGTGAAGTAATGTAATTATGCATGCTTAAATTCCTTAAACATTGTGCTTCAACGGTAGATTTGATAAGGTGCGTTTATAAAGATTTGAGTAATTTATGTGTTAAAAATCTGTCAAAATGTCTATGAATGTGATCTAGGGCTATGTACGCATACACAGATGATGGTTACTGTGTAGTCTAAGTTTATGCAGACGATGTCTGCTCGGTTGTCTGTGACTATAAATTTTGAGTTCTAGCTAGGCCTTCAACGTCAGTATGAATATCAAATGAAATATGCATAGGAGTTCTTTTGTAACATTGTATCGGACTTGCTGTACCTACGGTAGTGTAACGTGAAAGATCAAACAATTTATAACATAGGTACCCAACCCTAAAGATGTCGAATAGTAAAATTTTTAAGATATTCGTCCTGTGCTGACGAACAAATAACGAAATAAAAAGAAGAAAGTATAATTAGATAGAGGCCATTAACATAAACTCAACAATGATAAAATTGATACACAAACTCTTGAATGAAATCCACAAGAAATCCGGGAAATTGAAATACCAGGTAGCACCTGAAGAGGAGCAACATGGAAATATAAAGAAATAATTAGAAGATCGCGAAAAGAGCTGATTACTCCCGCTTAAAACTGAGTTCATTTGAGAGCTACTGATTGATGATGAGGATGTAATAAATAAAAAATAATAATAATTTAGATGTCAATTCCGTCAAAGTTTTTCATATTTACTTTTGCTATGAAATAAATTCATAGTGAATTTTGTCAATATGAAAATTGACTGAGTTTGCTGCCAAATCCTCAGCTCGAGAATTGAATGGAAAAAACTATTTGCAAACGAAAAATCTTTGAAAAAGATTTATTTTGTGTAAAGAAGGCGTTTCGTATCAGCAGGAATCGTATACTCATCAGTGTGGCTTTGTTCCTGCCTGCCATATACGCCAAAGTAACGGCCAAGCTGCTAAACGCACTATTTTTGCAAAATAAATTTATTTTTCAACGATTTTTCGTTTGTAAAGAATTTTAAAGGATTTTTCCCACTCAATTCTCGAGCTGCGGAATTCGCAGCAAACTCGGTCAATTTTTATATTGACTAAGCTCGCTATGAATTTATTTCATAGCAAAACTCCCTATGAAATGCTAGTCCCGCATAGGGATAATCTTGCTAGGCATTTAAGTAAATACTTTCTATTTCGCCTAAAATATAATTCACACTCAAGCCGTACTGATGAGTATACGGTTTCTGCTGATACGAAACGCGGTCTTATGCAAAATAAATTTCTTTTTCAAAGATTTTTCGTCTGTAAAGAGTTTTTCCAAAGTTTTTCATTCTCTCTTCGCCTATATACATCTATTATAGTTCAGCCTCGTTTATATGTATCCTCCAAATTAGTTAGTCTCATTTTGAGTGCTCACATAATTGGTTCAACAATTTCATAGGAGATTTTCTAGAATTATATTTATTTTTATAGGAAATTTTTATAGGTTGTCCAGTCACTGTCCGCCGTGCTGGACAGGCAAGCAGTTAAAATGACTTCGTATATTGACGACTTTGATTTTACATATGTAAGTATTTAGTCTCCCCTTGGAATGTGCATATTTTAAAAACCAATAAAAATTAAAAATGTGGTTAAGAATCATAAAAATTTCCCAAATTAACCTAATAAAACGATCAGGGGTATATTAATAAAAATTGATCTGGGTTAAATGGAGAAAATTCAATGTTTTACATATTCTGAATAGTTTCTTGGTTGAATTCCTCGTGAATACGAAATCCCTATTTTTTTTATATATGCGCGTGTACTACTTACCTATACTTAAAAAAAAAAAAAAATGAAAAAACGAGCGAGTCTCTTATGGCGCCACAAATCATAAAAATTACAAAAAAATTTTTTAATAACAATAATTAAAACTAGGCTCCCCTTGTTGTAAATAGAATTTTTGTTACACCAAAAAATAATAATTAAATTATGATAATTTCGATTTTTAAATAAAATTCTTAACGACCCCTATAGGCCCTAGTACACCTGATATGCTTAGTTTAGGGTGAGTATAATTTACACAGGAAAAACGAACGAGGCTTCAATAATATGTGCGCATCGTGAATTATTGCCGGCATAATTCTGTTCTAACTATAATCATGATTGAAGGGTTTAAGTAAATCTTCAGGGCGTCTCGTAAAAGTGTCAGTGTCTAACTAGCAGATGTTTTGTAGTTAGCGACAATCATAAATCTTTTCTAATAAGAGCTTCAAAAATTAAGATTGAGAACAACTTAAGACGATGAGACAAACTACTTTGATGAGGTAGGTATCCGCGGTAAGTTAAACGCGCATATATACCTAGTTAACGATTCCAGATTATATGACCTCAGTGTGACTACACCGTACATTCATTCGTACGTCTACCAATAATAAGGAAGGGACAGTCATTACCGCGACATGATCCTATGTTTTCAGTTTTAATTATGCACAAGACAAATCTTTGTCAATTCCAAAGGAACAAGAGACGAACTGACTTGACTGACTTGGAAAATGCACTAGTCATAAACGTAACGAGTTGAGCCGTTTAATGTTTTTCATGTCATCGGCCTTTTCGTTATGGCCACCTCAATCTCCATGGGAAGATTTACTTTTGACACTTTTTCCCCTCGGGAACACGATTTACAGAGATAATAAAATGAATTTTTATCCTTTTATCTGTCACTGTCAATAACACAAGATTGGATTAACGACAGGGAGCAAGAGACATGGCCGCAAGGAATTTTTCTTGTCTCCTCTGGAATCTTAAACATGTTCGCTGTTTGATTTTTCCTCAATAAAACAACGATCGATTGCAGGGGGCTCTCTTGGAAGGAACATATAGATAGGGGGTATCACACGTAGGTACCTATATATATATATGTATATATGTATGTATGTTTATAAGATGGAAGAAGGCGCTCGACGACTCCAAGAATTCCGACTTCGACTATAAAATCAATAGTAGTAGGTACATAGTTACCTCGTTGTAGATGTTTGTTGATTGGTGTACAGGCAGCACGTCGAGTGGAGTTTTAACTTCTAAACAGCAGATTTCTGTAAGTTTCGCCTTTTCAAGTTCTCAAGAGTTGTAAATTGAGCAAAAAGGGCACTCAGAGCTTAAGTCAATCAGGCGGAAATAATTACGTTGAAGCATCATCAAATGCAATTACAAGGGAAAAACTTTCCATTTAGCGCAAGTGGAAAAGGAGCTAGACCAAGGGAAAATTTTTTTCTTCTTTTATTGTTATTTGATTTTTTTTCTTGTTGATATACTTTGCGTTCGAGTACTTTGAGAATGACTGTGATTTGTTTTTGGATGGTGTAAGTTTAAGTCGAATTTATTTGGAGCGCATTACTTATATAGTTAGGATTTCAAAGATTTGATGAGATACTTGAGATAGTTGGAATGATTGCATTGATCTTTTTTTTAAAACTAAAATGCATGCAGAAATTTTGGAATGTAACGTACATTCATCAGTATAAATTAATTTTCAAATTTAGGAAACCGCTTAAAAAAAATGAAGTACAGACTTAAGTTGACTTCAGGAATCCTTCATTTCGATATAAACGGCTAGACTAAGTTTTGCATAACAAAACATATGAGTTGGACCAACCAATGGAAATTTTGATATTCCTAGAGTTGTGATAATAGAATGCGTTTTGAGTATGGACATGTTTTCCGTACATTAAAGCATCCCACCACAAATTATAGATATGTAGGTATAACCTTTCCAAGTAACATTGGATGTTGAATTTTCTATCATCGCGAGCAGATCGACATATTTTGGTTAAAATTACATAAAATAGACTTAAGAATTTAACCTCTCCTTTGAGGTAAAATAGGAAGGAAATATTATACTTAATAATTCCTTAAGTTAGGCCTTCAAAGTAATCTTAACTTCGTAATTAATAAATAGGGAAAAATAACGTATAAGAATTCATTTTAAATGAGGAAAAATAGGGAAATAAATATGGAAAATTTCCTAAATCTGAGGCAAATTTTACATTTAGCTGAATTCTACTTAACTTTTAGGTCAAAATTAAGGAAATGTATGGACTTTGTAGTTGAATCTATTCCCAAGTTCAAGGCAAGATAACGGAAATATTACCTAAATAATTCACTATTCGATTGTGTTCACCCTCAAAGTCCGAATTCCCAAAAAAGTTAACCTAAAGGTAAATTGGACTAAATGGCACATTAGGCGAAATCGCTAATAGTTGAAATTACGAAAAAAAGTTAATTTACTTTTGTTTCGCTTCACTACCACTTGAATTAAGGAGTTTATTCCCATTGAATCGCTTCATCAAGATTACAAATGTTGTTCCTATTTACGACACATTTATGTCGAAACCAGTCGTTCTCTTGAATACCATTTGTATCTTTTCTGAAAAATGCTACATTTGATTTGGGCCAATACACTTGAATATTTGCTTCCCAACCATGCTGAATAACCGCATATTCATAGGAGTTATCGAGATATCCCTACCCTTTCTCTGTTTGCCAATCAAATCAATTCTTTCAATTGCCAAATCTCCTTTACTTATTTAAGACGAAATTCCATAATTTAGGGCGAAATATCCTATTTTAAGTTGAAATTCCTTTATAGGAAAAGATTATAGTTGCCTTTTTGAACACAAAATTACATAAACAGGGATTTTTGCCCTGAAAGTCGAAAACTTTGGTTATTTCGACTTTCCATCCAGGAATGTCGTCGTATAAGGAAAAATTATTTTAAGTCAAACTAACTTTAAGGTCCAGAGCTTCGAGCAGCAATCTAAATGTAGTTGACATGAACCGCGATAGAGCGTAACCACTTTTAAGTTGTGTGGATAGACCAGTGAAGTCAAGAACATTTCTCGCATATGGAGTCGCCATGCTAATTAATGGCGGGAAATTTTAAATATTATTTAAGTGCAAGGCGAAATCTATGAGATCTTTGCGTTGATACAAATATATATATATACATAGCATAACGCACATGCTCTCATTGAACAAATTCATTGGCAATTTTGTTTGGGCGCAAACTCATGGAAAAAATAAATATTTATATCAGCTGTTAATCTGGAAAATATAAAAATCCAAGTTAATTGGGCAATCTTCCTTTTACCTATGTATATGTCGTAGACATTTGAAATGCTGAGTTACCATTTCACGAAAAGTCTAGACACCGCGCGTGTATGTGTGTATATGTGTGTGTGTGTGGGTGTGTGTGTCGCAGGCCTGGGTGCAACCTCCCCTTCACCACCCATCTCCCTCTCCTAGTATTTGGTTATATCGGGTGGTATAACACTATCGGCGTAAAGGCTTTTAGCATTTCATGAAATGACTAAAAATTTCAGACACATAATGTAAAAAGTGACTAAGTCAAGACCGATACACTATTTGCCTACTCTCCAGACTAGACTTTTCGTGAAATACTGAGTTACGTCAAATGTCTACGTACGACTACGTATGCGTCAGGTTCCAAACAAAAAATTTCCACGAAATAGTATCAAGTTCCCGCATTGAAATCTCACAGACAAGGTCCAATATGGCCGAACCTCATGGACACATAAAGTTCGACGCACAATAACTGGCACAGCACGCACGAGCTTAGGCATGAATCGACCGGGACCGGCATTTCTTGTGCACATATAAGGATATAAAACTGAAAGGAAACTTTCAGTTAAGGTAAGTATCGTGAGAAAACTATAGAAAAGTGATCCCATGTTAGCTTCGAAACTAGACCAGCAACCGACAAATGCCGGTCCAGTTTCGAGCCACCGATAGCGACCGGCAATGAAGTTTCCGTTACGTGCCGGTATCTGTCGGTGCCGCTTGATGTGAATTAGTTAACTTGGTTTCATATAAAAATATTTTGCCTGTCTGTGCCGGTAAGTGTGCAGCGAACTTTAAGTGACATTTTGGTTACGCTCATGTACACATATTTTATACACAATGCCTACTCCATTAGTTTCGTGCTCGAAGGTGGAGAGATATAAAATTCGCCATATTTATTTAACAAAACAAGGTTGCCATATATTAAAGGAATAAATAAAAAAATTTCATGATTTTATAATTTAATTTTTTCCACAGTTATTGAAGAAAACACCCAATGATTGAATTTTTCTTAATTTCAGAAAATATACACACACAATTTTTAAAAAATAAAATTCCTTCTACATCACATCACATCTACATGTTTAACTAGGTAGAAAATAGGTCGAGATTAAAAAAATTTACGTAAATTCGACATGAAATTTACGTTAAATTCACCAAATCAAGGAAATGTGTCCTCTGTCCTATAAAAGAGTAATCACTACTTTTATTTCTGTCCTATAGGGAAATAGTCTCTAATTTTCATAATATTTACGTCGATACGACCGACACGTCCTGTCATTCTCTACATATACTTAAATCGGACGTAAATATTAGTTTTAATCTCAACTTAACCACAATTACTCGCTGCGTTAATTTTCGTCGATAGACGTAAATTCGACCTGAAAAAGAGGGGAAATGTTGCTTCGGATTAACTTGCCTAGTAAGGTCATCTGCTTTTTCATTCACAGCAAAACCTTGATGCCTAGATAATCAGATTAGGCTTACTTAATTAGATCTAACCACTCACCAGCTCACATTGCAATTCTCATATGTAGAAGCTGTGATATATCTGCAGGGGATGCATTTACTCTAATTGCTACTAGAGTGTTGGAGAAAATAAATTTTCACTTGATGTTATTAGAAGCTTTCTTTAGATTCTCATAGAATCAAATTAGTATGGTATAATTTATATGGTATATAGTATATGGTCTTAGAAAACTTCAGCAACTACATCGGTCTTTCGCTCTGTGAACATCTGGATTTTTCCACGATTGCAAATTTCAATGTGATCTAGCATTAACTCTAGATATTTGTGCTGTTTACTAAAAGATATTTCACCTGTGTCCAAAAGATTAGATTGTGCTCAGAGGTATACAATTTAAGTGACATTATCATTATTATCAATACCAAGTATTTGAGAATGGATTCCCATTACGCATAGTACTGTATTGGATTTGAAATACAGTAAAAACAATACCATTCCAGGAATTGCAAATAATACTTTAAAATACAGCAAAGTAATTGAATATACGAAAATTTGGATTCCATTACAAAAATACTTATAAATACCAAAAAGTATTTAAAAAGTATTTGGACATTCTTCCAATTCTTATCCAATACTTTACAATTTACTTGTAATTATTTCGAAATTAAATATGATTTTGTACTTAATTATGAAATGAACTACATCAATTTAATTTTTATGTAAGAAAAACTTTTTCCTATATTTGACGTGGATTAAAATTAATGGTCTGGACAAGGACATTTGAGCCGTATATTTTAGTATGATTGATTAAATTTACTAAGGAAAATACCGTTCTACTGCTGCGTCTGATGAAGACAATTGTGTTGAACATATATTTTAGTGCAGCTTGGTCTAAGTCGAATATTAGGATTTCATTTTCTAAATTTGTATCTACTTTCACCTAATTTGCTATCCTTATTTTGACTGGCAGAAGCACGTCACATAACTAGAATAAGAATAAAGACGACATTTACTTTTAATAAATTCTCAACTATTTACATATCAAAACATTCCTTAAACTAAGCGTTGATTTTGATTTGTAATAGAGTGAATCGGGAATGTCCATTTTAGGCCCGACAACTCCATACATGATAGATGTTTTAAACGATGCATTTTAATAGTTTGAAATTTTTTTATTCACAATGTTTATTTCTATCTAGCGGGGAAAGCTGGGGAAGGCGGTTCAAAGATTGATCTAGTACAATTTGGAGAATCTAGTACAGTAACGAATTCCTTAGGTCCCGAGAAGAAGTTTGAGTACCCACCCTACTATAACCGGAGCCTTAAATAGCTATTTATAGCCATCCCATTTCCCTCCTTTTTATTCGAATTGAGGTACTCGATTTATCGCACCGTAGATCGGCTCTAACTCGGTAGGAAAACGAGTTTTACTGTTCGCCTCAACGCATTACCATCTACAACTAGTAGAAGAAAAATTTTCCTCTGCATTCTTTTAGGGTAGGGGTAGGAACCAACGACGGGGGGGTGGTGTTTCCAATAGCGTATGTCGCTTATCGAATTAAAAGCTCTGCTGAGTGTTATTGGGAGCTGCTTTTTCCCCGATTCAGAAAAAGTTTCGCGGAAAGTTTTTGCCGCCGGAAAACCCATTTTAATGCACTTAGTGTCACATACACCCCAACTACTACATTTCGCATACATTTTTGCAGTTATTTCTACCATGGCCATTAGTCCTCTGTTCTGAACATTTTATTTTCCACGACTTACGAATTCCGCTCAATCACGAGAAGTCGATAATTCCACCTTTTCAACCAAGAAAGTCGCTCAAGCTACATCCGATCGCCAAAGCTTTCCCCCGCTAGATAGAAATAAATTTAGTTAATAAAATATGTTCAGAGTATCAAAGTTCATCGTTTAAGACATCTCTCATGTCTGCAGGTGTCGGGCCTAAAGTTGTATGAAAAGTGGGCATTCGCCTTTAATTAGTGTAGATTACAATTGGTAGAAAACACTGTTCGATTGCAACGGGACCAATACATCTTGAAAGATGTTTTTTCGAGATGGCTTCAAATTCAATTAGATTTGCAGACCATGAGTTTTTAACATAAGGACATAAGTAAGGACGGATGATCTCTAGAAAAATAATGCATTTCTAGCAGAAGCTAGAGCGTGTAAGTACATACGAAACTTATTCAAATGCCCACAGATTTTTAGCAAGAGTTGAATATGCAATAAAGTTGTGTACGCAGCTAACAAGTATGTGAGTTTTGAATTTAGACTTATGACAGTACATTTTCGAATCGTGATAAGACCCAATCAGATAATGAAAATACTTCTGAGTTTGAATTAAAACCATTTCTGATAAAATTTCAGCAAATTTTTTTAACTTTATTAGACCCAAGGAATTAGACAAGTCTCCAATAAACCAAATTCTAATTTACTTGGACCAAAACCAATCCCTTTACATTGTCTTCTGTGCGATGACTTTGTTAAAATACTATAAATAAATCTGAGTTCAATGCAGTGTAGACAGCAGGCAATTCAGGGCTTCATTGCTGTCCTGATGAGATCGCCTGCACTGCAGATCGAAACACACAGTAAGCTCTCAAAATTTCTTATGAAATTTTGATTTTCGTCTACAAAGCCAGTAACTGAGAAGTGCCTCGGTACTTGTCTTTTAAACATTTTATACAGTAGGCAGAATACTGCCTGTAGACTCGTATATTATTCGGGTTTCGAAATATTCAAAGCCCCTCCCTCTTCTATAAATAAGTCAATTTCAAAATAGTAATAATAAATTCTGTGGAATTAATTTTGTTTATTACTCTCCAACAACACTATCACTAGTAATAAGACTAGTTTATAAAATAAAATCAATGATTGTATCAGAAAAAAACTGGTCAAAATTAATATCTCTAAAATGAACAATAAATTAAAGAAAACTTAGATGCATACCTTCCACAAAATTTGTCTTCAGCTAATCAATAAATTATTACAAGTCTCCTACAATCAGAGATATGAAATATATATGAACGTACAAAGAGGAAGACCAAAAGCAACATTCAATTCTTTGAAAGATTTTTTTGTTTTGCTTTTGTTTGAGTTATTATGAAACATGTGTCACACACCTTTATTCCAACCCACATGTGTTGTTCACAGGTTCCCTCCTTTCAGTAAGCTGAACTGACTGCCGAGCCATCAGACACCTGAATAATCAGAAGCGCCTATACCCTACCGTACTGTACACCCATGAGCGAGCCAGCCAGGTAACTATCGCTTTTCCGAAAAGGAGCCACTACTTTAAAGCTGTTGGGGAAGATTTAATTTAAGATAACTCAAAATCGAGTAACCGGGATCACCTCCCTCATAGAAGTGCTGTTATACACGAAATTATTACTTTAGGCCACCCAAAACGACCACCACCAATGACGCCTCTTTTCATAGTACAATTTTGATATATGTAAAAAGGTCTTGACGGGGCTATCTTCAAATCAAAACGATGCCACTTGTGTGCATATGTAGTATGTACATTATAACATACATAAATAAGATAAAGACATATGTAGGGCATCATCTGTAGATGGGGCAGAATCTTGAGAAGAAAAAAAAACACTTTTACAACATATCTGTCAGTCAAATCACTTGAGTTGAGACTCTTGGGTTATCCATTAAAAATCACTTAAAAACAAAAGCTGATGAAATCAAAGATCGTCAAAGGCATGATCAATCACTTTGGTCTTGCGTCTAATTGGATCTTCGGCACTTTTGGGAAGCTAAGCGCCATGATTTTTAAAATTTTATAATTTTGAGTGTCATGTAAATATTTGCGATTTGTTGATTTTTTGAACAGTATTTGTTGGAGTCTGGGAAATTAATTTGTTTTTTTTTTGTTTTTTAAATTGGAATTGCATTGCAGTAAATTTTAAATTGATTCAGATTTAAGTTGTTATAAAATTACGGTAAATACTCCGACATCGTTGTTTTTTACCTTTAACTTTTTTTTTGTATCACGCATAGGGAGAGCGTTGTAATACAGGTCAAGAAATTATTCTTTTTCATTATTTACAAAAAATGATAATCCAGAGAAAATTAAAAGAAAAACGTTGTCGTTTTATGCAATGTCAAAAATGGACAGTGAAAAATGATGTACTGATTTTACTGTCGCCAAAGCCTTGATAAACTCATTCCCAACCTCTAAATTGATACTGGACTGTAAAAACCATCCTGAATTTGTTTTCGCGGTGTAATGAGATGCTCGTTCTATGGGGTCGCAGCAATATAAGCCAAAGGGAACTCGCTCGTCTTGGAACAGTCTTTGAGATTCCTTTCTTAAAATTCAGAATTACACCAAAAACCTCACACCTCTATTATTGTGGCTTAGGTCGGCTGCCAACAGAGTCATCTTTGGTAAGATGACCCCATGGGATAACAAAAGAATTTTGTGCAAAAACCCAATTCAAGCTCAACGAAGAAGCTTTTGCGACTTTTTGACTAGTTTACAATCCATCGAACCCTGGTTTCGACTATCACTGGACATAAGGATATAAGGGATCAGTTACATAGGATGGGTTTTAGTGATAACCCTATATGAAGAGGATGCGGGGAGGAGAATGAAACAGTCATTCACTTTCTCTGTTACTATCCAGCTATCTCTGGTAAGCAAGAAAGTTTCCGCAGTCTACACTTCTTAAATGAACTGCATGAAGCGACAAGGACGATTTGGTGGCACATTCTAAGATTTCTGAGGAATGTCTAATAAATTTTGTGGACAAATTGGCTTTAAAGTGACCTAGGGATTAAAGAGAGTCAGTTTTGTTGCTAACATATTGTTACAGGATTGCTTACCTCGCCATCCCAGAGATTCTAAGAAAATGTCACGATTATCACAAAACAAGACACCGAACCAAATCCTTGACATTTCAGTCGGCTGATTTGTCACATGTAGACATTTAACCCAAAGCAATTTCTAGAATTCCGCGCGACACTAGTGGTTCCAAATAAACCACGCGAATAAAGGGCAAACCACACGTAGCAGCACGAGCATGTTATTGGACTCGTGCCTAGACAGAGAGACACAATAATCTCAGAAATGAACTATTGTGACATATCCCAAATGGATAACGAATGTTCCTAACCCGAAAGTGAACTGCTGACATGGTTTTGACACATATTTACATGAAACAAAACGTTTGACAGATGTAGAAAATTAACATTAGCTGTGTTCTTTTGTGTCTCGTGCACTGGTGAAATCGTACATTTGAGAGTGCAAGCTACACTATACAATATGTAGTGCAATGTTGCACTGCACGGCTAAATATAGTTCTATTCGTCAAAAGGGGTCGCTAAAATCACTAAAAAATGCGTTGGTCTCTTTATGTGACCTCGTTTTCCTTTTTCCTTTTCTGAAACTTATTCAAATTAATATTTTTTCTTTTTAATTAACGTTTTAGATAATATTTTCTGTGTTTATCCTCCACCTTTCATAGATCCTAAATAAAATTTTTGACATATGTGTGTGGAAGCTACTAAGTTTTAAAAATAAAGTTCATTAGTTGTGTGAGGCGTTCTTTTGTAGGAGCAGTGCAATGAACTGGATAGCGTACACAAAAGAACACAGCTATTAAATGAAATCTTTGGAGAAATATTAAAATTAAATGCAAAGTTTGACAGGTATGGCAAACTAGAACTAAAAGCAAGTTTTGACAGGTATGAGGACTGTATTTGAAATAAAAATAATTGGAATTAATTTTGGCAAATATTAACTAAATTATACTTGTGGAAATAGATGTCGCTAAGTAGGTTTAGGAAAAGAGGAAGACGAGGAATAAGTTCGTTAGGCGGTCGGTCTGCCAGAAGTTCGCGCTCGGCCTAGTAGGATTAAAAAGTTAAAAAAAAAATCCATGAAAATAAATAAGAAAAAAAAACAGACAAAAATAAAAATAAAAAATTGGGAAATTGTCCGGCAAACGTCTTGTTTTATTGGCGAGCGGATAATTCTAGTAGAGCTCCCCCCTAAACAGCAGAGACCTATATCTAGGACGTTAACTACTGGTGCTGGCGCTATCCTGGAAGATCCTGTCTTTCCCGACTGGGATTGTTGGCAGAGGAGTTCGTATTGGGATGGATGGCTCACAAATGACTAAGGTTCATTTGAAATCACACAAAACGTAACCTCATCACATTGGAGATCGCTCGGCCAGGTGGTCAGGTAACCTTATTCAAATCAAAACAAATTGAAAAACTGCAACAATTCTTACTATCAGCTGTTTCTTGCTCGCGCAATAATTTTTCGATTGAAAACGTGGTGGGATACACTTCAATGTATGTAACTATCCTTCAATCTGGCTGACTGGCTAATTCATTTTCATTTTTGCTAGAATCTTTATACCACAGACTCTCTTCATAATGACGCAATTTGAAATTTAGTCATTTCAAGGAAATGAAGATGTGCAAGACTGTGAACGAAAATTAGTTCATTTGAAATGTCATTGGCAATTCCTCATATGGCGGATTTAGCAGAAGTTTTTGTCAACTTTTGTTTAAAGTGGTCGAAAAGAGAAGAAAAACTGAAAAATGTGATTTCATTCATGTTCAGCTGATGCTGTCTGTGCTGATTTTATTGGAACACTTTTCCACTATTCAATAAATTAAGTACATTTTAATAACGTTAGATGGCACTTTTAGGGGAATTTCACTAATATGGAGAAAAGTTTGCTCCATTTGAAATTGAATTGAAATGTTTCCAAAAGGTCGTTGATATGTGTGACACACTTCACCTTTGACTCTAATTAATTAAAAAATAAGTTAATATGAAGAGAGTCTGTGCAGTACCCTAGGCACCTCAGTATTATTAATGATCTTCCAAGTTCCAACCTATTTTTTAATGCAGCGAATCCCTCGTTGCTAGACCTCTTCCTTATTTCGGACAGGAATATGGTTATGGGTCGTTCCACAACCATCTTAGTCCTTAATCTATTTTCCATCGTGCTTTTCTCTTTTTGACGAATAATGTTAATATGAATGACGGTCTAGAGATTAAGACAGTTACATTTAGTAAGTACGAGAATATTAACTTAGCACGCTTAGACGAAGATGGTGCTTTATTAATGATAAAGTCACACTTTTTATGGGCTGGTACATAACCATCATGACAAGTGTGATTCTGTTCGAATACGTATGATAAGTGAGAATGGCTGCCCATGGTTTTCTGCCGAAATTAGAACTCTTATAGCAAAGCGCGACTTCTTTTACTATAAATATTTTAGAATTAAAACTGCTGAAACTGGCACTAGTTACAAAATAATTAGAAAGAGGGTGAATTCCAGAATTCGACCAGCTAAAATCAATTAATATGACCTTAATCGTCAACTGTCTCACAAAATATTGTAGAGAAAGCTAATTCCAACGATAAGGACAACTGTAATATAAGCTCTAATTTGTTGACGATGGCATTTCTCTGTTGTTCCAACTATCTTGACTATACGTATGGCTTCTGTTTCCCATGGTGATTCCATTCCTTGATCAGTTTTTAGTTTCAGATGTAAGTACGAATGTTGTTAAAGTTATTGTGGTCATAAAAGCTATTAAATCGGAGGCAGTTGGGCCAGACGGTATTCTACCAAAGTTTATCAAAATCTTTTTACCTTGGACATTAAACCTCTTCTGCATATTCTCAATTGGATGTGGCTAAGAACAATAAAGCTGTCTGCTGCATTTCCTTTCTAAAACACTAGACAAATTGATGTCGCGGCAAATTAGGAATTGGTAACTTACTGAAACCTTTCCAATCTGGCTTCCGCAAATCGCATAGTTTTGAGTATCGCGAGTAATATTCGGTGTGCACTTCATGGAAACGATCTATGTGTGTGTTTGCTCTGCTAAAATTTTTTAATGTCATACGATACGATAAGTCATTTCAACCTTCTAATCAAGCTAACCTTCTATTTTCAATTCGATTCGACCGCAGTATCCTTAAGTTACAGCTTTTTCTGACAACATATCATTTAGTGGTGTACTTCAGGGCTCCACTCTTGGTCATATTCATTTAGTTGTGGCGTACCTCAGGGCTCTACTCTTGGTCCTGTACTCCTCAGCATGCATCTTAGCGACCTCGCTCACATTCTTGAGCACTAAAAAATTTATTTGTATGCTGATGATGTACAGCAATATCTTAATGGTCCCATCGGGCTATTGATAGACTGCATTGATCGGCTAAGCTTTGACTTGTTGAATGTTCTGCAATGGGCAACTAACTATAGGACTTATTATTAAATCCATAAAAGGCGTGCTAGGAACAACTTAGCGTCTGATATGTAGTGCGTGAGCTCGACTTGCAAACTTAGAAAGTTAATAGCGCAGTGTAATATTAATAATAATTAGTACTTAAGTACGGAACGATATGAATAGTAATTGAGTCATGACATTCTGACTTTTGTTATTTAATTTTTCTTTTTTTTCAATTCTGTTTTTTCCGGTAGAATGAAGTCTCAGCCAAGCCAAGCCAATCTTATTTAGATAATAGCGCAGGGAGCAGTGGCATCAAGAGAAGTCTTTGATTGCTTTAAGCTCTATTCTCCTGAGAAGTAGAAATTCTTTTGTTTTTACACCAGAGGAGGTATCGATTAACTTTTTCACCTGACGAAATCTTTGTAACTTTTCTCAATAATAGGATTTTTGTTTTTTCTCTCAGTTATTTAGGGTAGCTCTGAGGTTACATTTAGAAGCACCACAAAACGACTCTGGTCTGACAAACGAAATTTCCGCTCATCTTTTGGATAGGCCGTCAGCAATAAGGATAACTTTCTTTCTCCTCGATATATTTTTAAGTGTTTGCAGATACTCCCAGACTATCCTTAACGTAATAGTTAAGGACTTTAAAGCCTTCAGAGCGCCTTGTATATTTGAGAGGATATTGATGGTTGAGAAATTTATGCCTATTTTAATACAGATATTGACTCGTGGATAATACCACAGCTTAGTAGGGGTAGAGCCCTGGGCCTTAGATATATGGTATTTGGGGGGCTGTGTATGCCCAATTCGACTCCACTGTTCGTTTTGGAACCGTCTGTATGCCACACAATAGATCCTTGTTGGAAGGACGGTTTAGTGGAACCCTATTGTTGTGGGTCTCCCAAAACTACGTCGAATGGTCTTACAAAATCCACCTTGGGTGTGATTATTATATCATATATTGTCGTCATGTGCTCGAAGCATATATGTATGTTTTAAGATACTTTAAAGACCAACCAGATCACCTGAATAAACTGTTTCTCCTTTTCAAATCTGATAGCATCGGAGATTGTTTCCTTTTGCACTTTCAAATGCAGGGATGCAAGGTTTAATAAGGCTGTGGGACATGTACAATACTACGCTAGGTTAGGTTAGAGTGGCGGGCATCGCAATAAGGTATACGATCAGTCACACTTAGATCAGCTATGGTCCATTGTAATACCACTATATTGGAACCCTACCCGGAAAAGATATTTAAGAGCTAGGGGGTGCGATGAAAGTAGCCATAAGAGTTAATGAACCTTACCAGGTCCCTCAACTTTTAATTACCCCAGTTCGCAGAAAAAGTAGCTACTAAACGATTCCTCCTACGCTTAGCAAGGTTAGGGGATTCGCACAGCAGGCGCTTAACGGTCTCAACCTCTTCCTAGCCCATACAACTTCTGCAGAAATGCATGTTTTTCAAAGTAGTAGTGTCCCGTAATAACTGCAGTAAGATTACGCACATCATTATGATTCCTTATCAGCAGGACCTTCGCCTGGAACACACTGCAGTGGTCCGGTAGGCGGTACGATTCCTGTATTTGAGGAAGTGCTGAGTATACCCCGGTTCCCACTCCCGCATCAATTTTCGAACCATCCGTTAAGACAAGTCAACTGCCATGCGAAATACCATTCCATTCCTCCCTACTTGGAATGCTAGATGAGGACGCTTTCTCAAAGTCTATTTTTGGAACAACGTAATCCGTAACTCTCCGTATACAGTCTTCAGGACAGATCTTTAGTATTCTCCTGTGACCAATGTCTGCTGTTACCTAGCAGCCCGACTCCTTAAGTTTTAGTGCACTCTTTACAGCTATACATTTCCAATGGATGTTGAGGGGCACGAGCCGGAGTGTAATTTCCATTGCTTCCGTTGGTGTTGTTCGAAGAGCTCCTGTAATGCCTAAACAGGCAGCTCTCTGTATATTAGTAAAACTTATCAGGTGTGTCGCTTTCTCAAGAGTATTCCACCACACCAGAACTTCATATGTAATGATAGGTCTTACGATAGCGGTGTACATCCAGTGCACGTTACGAGGGTGTAATCCCCATCTCTTGCCAACCGTTTTCTTGCAGGCATACAGCGTAATGGCCGCCTTCTTGACGCGTTCCGTCAGATTTATCCCATTTAGTTTGGAGTCTAATATCACTCCAAAGGATTTGGCTTCAGTTTTAAAATCAAGAGTAATGTTACTTGGTTTTGGGGAGTGCGAATATCTTTTCTCCGTGTAAAAAGGACTAGTTCGGTCTTTGTGGGGTTAAGCCCTAGAGCGCACCTTATATCCCAGTTAAGAAGCTTTTGCAATGCTCTTTGAATAAGTTCACTGATCGTCGGTAGAAATTTCTCTGAGACCAGGATAACTAAGTCAATATGTACAATACTAATGGCACCAGTTATTCCTAGATAGGCAAGTCGCTGGGTTTTTTTAAGAAACAACCGTGGTGTATAGTCAATACATCATTTTTGGCTTCAGAACCTATGTACTTCCAATAAAGTGACGACACATATAGAGGGACTCGACAGCTGTTTCCATCATTCTGGACAGCTACAAATTCCAGGTAAGTTTCTTATCGATAATAACCCCCAGAAACTTGACCTCATCAGAAAATGTGAATTTCGTATTATCAAGAAGTGCAGCGATTAGTGAAAGTTCGTTCTTCACGTGAACGGAACGATAACCATTTTCCTGCGTTTCATGATAAGGTCTTTGCTCAAACACCACATGCCGACTTTGAAAAGGGCTTCTTGCATGAGGTCGGATATAACCGAAGCATGATATTGATGACTAGGTCATCGGCATAGCGTTGTACATTAAATCCCAAATTGGTCAATTTCACTCGTAAATCATCAATTATACAATCGACCACAAGACCGGAGAAAGGACTAATACAAAAGCAGCAATAAATTTGAATTTGAACTTGATCCAAACCTCTCTCCAATCCATTCATTCAGACCCAATTTAATTTCACTAAACGAATTGCTAAGATCAATAAAATATTTTTATTATCCTCGTAATTAAAATTGTAATCAATAAAATTTATATTACAATTGAAGTTGTTTTATTACGGCTATTTGTGGTTACAATAATAATAATAGAAATAAAAAAAAATCCAGCGGAAATTACAGCAATTTATAAATCAGTAAAGTTCCTCTAATCTGTCCAATATAAATCACTAAAATATAATGTTGACCTAAAATAGATTTCAATCCCTGACCGCCTTTAATGATCTTTCTAACTAATTGTTATTAACCACAACAAAATTTACGATCACATAAAAGCGAGACTTATAATGTTTCGAAAAAAGCGTGATCATCTAATTACGTGACCAATGATGATTGAATTCTTCCCATTTCTTGGAAAATCAATAATAATTCCCCTGGTGGGCTACAGCAACATCATCTTGGGTTTTGACGTGGAGCTTGTAACAAGATCACTGATCTTCCGAAAATTATGATCATATGATTTTCCGTTAGAATCATTTTTTATATGGTGAATGGTTTTGAGTTTTTATGTTTTATTTACGAAAAAAAAAAGTTATGTGAATCCTACTAAAAAATTTATTTAACTGCCGATAAAATTTACATCGGTTTGTTTGTGTAAAAAAAAAAACAAATCTTATCGTAAACGGGCATTTTGTGAGCAGTGCTGTCAACAGGGACGAAACGTAAGGTATTATTCGATGCGTAAGCGAAAATTTTTATTTATTTTTATTTTTTTATTTCTGTGTCTTCTTCCACCCAGTGTATTCCAATTATTTTTATAGCGCAATAAACTAAGAAACGTTTCATTACAATTATCACCTCTAAAAAATGAGGAGTCTCTCGGAATGTTGGCTGTGCGACGATGACTTGCTTGCTGACCAGACCGAAGTAAGAATGATTGTTTTGTTTCAAAGTTCAGATCAGTTAACGATCAGTTAAGGTGTAGACCGTTGGTCACTATTCATCTAAAGAGGCGGTCAAGTAGCCATGCCCACCATGATTTTTTTTAAGATCATTTCATCGGTGCGCCTGCTGGCTGATTTTTGTTGAAGAAATTTTAAGGATAAGAGGATGCTTGAGGAGTTTTTTATAATGTGCCAAAGCAATTTATACAAAATATAAATCAGAAATGTGTGTTACTTCGTGTAAAATTTCTGTTTTTAATTGCAAAAGTAAATCTTTGCAGTATATATATTTTTTTTATTGTTATCAAATCAATCAAATGAATATATTTACTTGCACCACACAACACCTAGCCTTCCTAAATCGATTATAACAGAATTTTTGGGTTCACTGATCTCCTCCTCCTCAAACCGAAAAAAAAACACAAAAAGAAAATTACAATTAAGTGCTCCACGTTAAAAATTACTTGTACGATCATGGGTTGTGCTTTAATTATTGAAAAAATTTAGGAAGTTACATCTTTGTGAGTTCTTTGGCGGTACACGGTTATGATTAATTGGGGCAGATAAGTGTCTTTATTTTTGGGAGGAATGAAAGCGCTACATACACAGCCTACCGCCGCGTCTGTCCATCCCATTTACCTTGTGGGCGGATAAAGTAGTGAATAAAGATTTGAAGAGTATTAAGTGGTTCGGTTTAATTAAAGGTAAAAAAGGAGGTGGTCTAACGATATTTCATAAAATGTGCTAATAAATATTGTTTAACAAATATGGGGCAGTTCCAACGTTTGTTATGGGTGTGCTATCGTGCAAGAATCGTTTTGAAAGAAAATTTTCGACTTTTATTAAAAAAAAAAAAGAAGGAGAAAGTTTGCTTTTCGTTTATATTTATAAAAAAAAAAACAAATGTTGAATGTTTTATATTTGGATGGTGAGAAAGTTCATTGAACTTAGAGGGGAACAAAAATTAAAAAAAATTTTATGCAATTTCCCATTTTAAGATCTAAGATATAACATCAGATTTAATGAAGTTTTAATTAAAGACTTTTTTTTTTAATTATTAGGCAGAGAGTAGAGTTGAATGTGAGATTTATTTTGGATATTTTTAAGAATCCAAAGTTTTACTGGTTATTTCTATTCTGAAAGTACCTAACTACATACATATTTCATCGGGTAGAGAAAAGTAGTAGTTCATCAGTAATTTCAGCGACAATATTCGTTCGAGGAATGACGGGGGCGGGGAGTGGAGACAATAATAATAAGTTTGTTCGATGAAAATTCCGGGTAAACCTAGAGCTACACCGGGCCATCGATACTAGACGTACGATAATTCCCGTACATGTACGAGGCAAAATGTATTCTCGTACGCGAAAATATTTTCCAACTAGAATTTTCACACTGTGGAAATACTACTAGCAAAAGAGCAGTAAAATATAATTTAAGAAAAATAAGCAGAACCATAACCCCCGGAATATACAAGCCTTGAAGTAAGACTTGAAAAGAGCATAGCGGCCAACATTACATACTTTTTGCCTTGTCTTATTGCAGGATTTTTTCATATAAAAGTATAGCTTGGATTTGGTTCGAACACCATAATTTCCATAAATTTATTCTAGATCTAATTTTTTTTAACTCCGGTAGAAAGAAAACATATTGGGCTGTAATTTCTATCTGTGAATAATGAGCCTTGCTGTGGCCTAAGTTCCAGAGTTTTCTCCCTGGAGGACTCAACCTCTTTTTAATACAATTTTTTATAACTTTATTTTTTTGTGGGAACGATAGTTTTAGATTCAAGGCTTAATCTCATCATCTACTTCAGGGGAAAGTGCCGAGAGTATCTGAGCAACAACTATAAGCTAGCTTAGACGATCTAGTTTTTGCACACCTACCAAGAAAATGGCGGGAGATGGAGATGATTATTGATGGGGGTAGGTCGCATACGAACATGAAGTTTTTATCAATTTCTTTTCAATTCGGGGAAGTACAGAAAATTTTTTTAACATGAATTGACTCATTCAGTTTTGAACCATTGGCGGTAAAAAATATTGTGTTGAAGTAATTTGTAATGAGCTACAAAAAAGTAATAGCGCAATTACTGTGCAACACATACGCAATAAAATTCAATTATTCAAGATTCGCCAGTTACCAGAAATCTAAAGGTAATTGCTAAACGTTGTATAATTTCAACGGAATCCCTAAACATACTTAATTTTGATGCCATGCAAATGCCTTTTCAACACTTGAAATTCGCATGGTGAAAATGTCTCCATTCTTGCGCAAATAGTTTCGGTAAGCATCTGCATCCTGCATTGGAATTAAAGCACGTTTTCCTTTCGAGGATTAATTATTGGTGGCATTGCCAGTTATAAAAGCAAAAGACAACCCAGTAAGAAATTCGAATAGAATTTCGGCCGTTTTACTTGTCATTTTTGAGGAGTTTACGTGGAAATTCGTACTACTTACGCCGCCGTAGGGAACTGCGTCGAGATTCCAAGTCTTTGATTGTATTGGTAGTTAGAACTGAACGTGGTAATTTAATAGATTTCTATGTTTTATCCTTATTATTTTCGCAGAGAATTCTAAGACTTTTCCATGGTATTTCTATATGGAATTCCTAGGGATTTCTATGATTTTTCTGCAATGACAATGTAACTTTAATTATGGTGCAGAGTCAATATTTAAGAACGAGTTTGTACTTATTCGCTCGTACAAATTATTAATTTAGGATGAAAGTGGTATACTAGAGTATAGGAAAAACTTAATAAAATGCTTATAGGCTGATAATAATAGCGTAAAACCTTGACTAAAATGTATCTACGACCTACTCCGGTAAACTGCAATAACCTTATTATTTTTCTTTTGTGAATGTCATCTCTAAATTGAAAATGGCGCCCTGTAAGCGTGTAAAATCAGCTGTGTAGCTGAGAATGCCGTCACTTTTTTCACTGGATTTCTGTGAGAAAATTGCACATATGGAATTTTTGCTTATTTGGAAAGCTTTTTCGGCAAGACACCGAGACGAAATCACTCAGGCAACACATATACATACATACAGTTCTGCCTCAATTTACGCTATGCGTTTTAACTCCTGCACATTCCAATATCGATACCGAGAGGACTTTTACTAAGAACAACCAAAAAAAAAAAAATTAAGGAATAAGCTCTCAACAAAGACCGTAATAGAAGCCCTTCGTTCAGCTCAATGTGTTAAAACTCAGTCGAAAGATTGTTTCTTTTGGTTCAAACCAACCACCGAAATGATAAGTCGCTCGATGTGGGAATCATGTGGGATGACCTGATGACCAAAATATTGATTCGCACCCAGATAATCTTACCCTGACCCAAATGTATTTTATTTTAAGAACAAGACTGTACACAATTTTAATACAAAAATTATTTAAAAAAAAACAAGTGAAAAAGCTAGAATTGGTCTAAGACCAATTCTTATGATACCCTAGATGAATGCACGTATGAAATTTCGTATGGTCACCCATTTGAGCAATTTTGATTTTTTGCATTGGTTTCTCACTTATATTTCTAGAACGGCTCGTCGGACAGAAAAAATGATTATAACCAATTTTATAGGATTTCTTATTCTGAAGTTTTTAGTACAATAAAAATGTCTAGGACTGATCGTTTTTAGAGTATATGTAAAAAATCAAAATTTTATATGGGAACACCAAAAAAGGGTTGCCCGATTTAGTCCATTTTTTAAATTTTTTTTGCAATTACTATGAAAACACAATGTACCAAATTTCAGCTTTCTATGTCGACGTGTTCTCAGGTAGTGTCCAAATATATAGTGGAAAACGAAATTTTTGTATGGCAACCCCACGAAGGAGTTGCCCGATTTGTCTCATTTTCGAACTTAATTTTACTTTTTTTTTAATGTCCGTGTACAAAATTTCAGCTTTCTAAGTGAACGCGTTCTCGATTTATCGTGCGTACGGACGGACGGACAGACGGACGGACGGACATGCAAAAATCAAAATAACTTTTAATATTATGCGTGGGTGTTCAATTCATTTTGCTCTACCATCATTATTTCGAGGTGTTACAAACGGAATGACAAACTTAGTATACCCCTATAGATTTCATCTAGGGTATAATTATTAAATAAAACTTGTTTAAAGATGTTTTTCTCTCTAATCTGATCCTGTTCAATTTTATGTACATATAATTGAACCGGATAAGATTACATACAGAGATAAAAAAACACAGCTATTTTTTTTTGTTATAAAAAAAAATAAAACAAAATGTTACTAAACAATAGCCAGTTTTAATTTTGCCGCCATTTCTGCTCCGGGCTCCACTATCCTGTTTTTTGAAAAACCTGGGCTTACACGGGGTTACACCACTGACATGTATATAAATGGTCTGACTGATCTCCTGTTTCATGTGGCACCAATTTTGATTTCAGAAACTATATATGCTCTCACTGTTAATGCTACCAACTGTCGTAAACTGACGTCATATTTAAATTATTTGTGAATTTATTTATGTGCATGTCAGTGGGATTTATCGAATTTACCACAAAAATATTTGGGACAATTTGTATTGTTAAATTTTAATTATGAGCCGGAAGACGTGTTTCTCACAAGGCTCTTTTGGCAGGAAAGTTGTCATTACCAAGTTGCCAGTTCTAGAAATACCACTGAACTTCAAGCAATTCGCGTTCCGAATCGTACAGTTCACTGGGAAAGTATGCTCTTATGGAAAGAGACAGGCATATGAACGTGAGCAGTCCATTTATATACATGTCAGTGGGTTACTCCAACTCGGTGTTTCTGATTTCGTGTCCCGAACTTAGGCACACTAAAAATTTCTGGGAATAAATGTTTGACATTTGTCATTTGTGAACTGTCACTTGAAATTTGTTTATGATTGCGGTCGATTGCGGAATATAAAAATATTTCTTACGCAAAAATTAAAAGGGAATAATAGAAAAATAACTAGAACAGTTATAGAGAGTGGTATTCTACGACTCGGCACTATAATAATATTTAAGTCAAATCTTTTTCAAATATAATAAAACCAATTTTCGTCACTGATATATGATCGTTTGATCCTTATAATAAAGTAATTATTAAATCTGTAGAGGACTAAACATATATTGAAGATGATCATACATATGATGGAAAAAAATATCATGAAAGTTAATTACAAATAAAGGTGGAGAATATATGAAGTGCTGTATCGAACAGGGTTGATACTTTCTATATCTTTATGTATGACAATACACATATCATTGCTGCCTCCTAGAAATTTATCTTGATGAATAATGATATAAAACATGAGTTTTTTTAGTGACGCGTCCCTGTGTGCGTACTAAACTAGTACACGGCGACAGTGACCAAGAAGTAGTGTGACAAAAGTCTCTAGTGCGCGTTGGGCCTAACATAAATCAATAGTATAAAAATTTTCGCAGATTACCAAATAAATTGTGTTTGACTACTGAAAGTATACCATAAAAAAATGTCGAAAATTTAAAAATACTGCGACTGCAAGTGCAGTCACTTTCTATGAAAATTTGTTGCCATGTATAGAAGTTCGAATAAATCCCACGGTCTTCTTTCAGTAGCGAAACTCTAACAGCTAAATTAGCTTGTAATAGGTTGTCTTACTGCTTGAAGAACTGGTCATCTGTTGGTCTACTATCGCAGGGACTAGGGGGCCGTGGGCCCGGTCCCAGCGCACCCATGCGTAAAGATGGCACTGGTTCTGTGATGAAAGAATAAAAAATTTTTTCGCTTTTGCTTCTTGTACCGGAGAATCCAAAAATTTTTATATGTAATGTCCCAATACCAATACTTATACTGGAAATAAATTTACCAGTAAAAGTGAGTAAAATGTTTCCAGTACCAGTACGAATACTGGTACTGGTGTGTACCAGTATTTCCTAGTACTTACCAGTACTTGCCAGTACTTTCCAGTACTTGCCAGTACTTTCCAGTACTTGCCAGTACTTACCAGTACCTACTCGCTAGTTAGTACAATACTCCATTTATAGCGCGTAGTGAAAATTAATTGTGGGAGACAAAGACTTGTCGCTTATTATGAGGATTTTTTTTCAACATAAAGCAAAGTTGGAGGAGTATATGGAAGAAAATGAAGAAAAATATGATATATGAGACGGATTCGAAAGACTTCTATGGATATGTACGATTATGTGAAATTGAATTCATTGACGTAATGAAAATTTTTTGCGTACATAGTTTATGCGTCTTAATAATTATAGTAAACTAGAAAATACTTAAAGGGTGAAAAATTACTGGCACTTACTTTTAATTACTGGTTTTTATAAATTTTGTACCCAATTATAAAATCAATAATTACAAGTAAGTACCAGTAAAGTACCAGTAAAGTACTGGTAAGTATTGGGAAGTACTGGCACTGGACATTACCAATTTTTTTACTGGTAACTTTTCCAGTAAAAGTAAAAAAATATACCTTAGACTAAATAGATTTTTTAGTAAGAGTACTCGTACTTGAGTGGTACTGGTACTTAAAACCATACAACTCTGACTGATGGTTTGAACCATCAACAATGCAAAAATATTGTAGAAAAACATTAATTTTGTACAGGATGGGCAGCCAAAATGTAAAGGGCTATAAAGTTCACGGAATTTTTGACATAGATGGATTACATTTCATATTTGTCATCCAGATACATCTTCGTAGAATTAATCGTGGAGTAACATTGAACGAACAAATAAAATGCATGCAAATTTATAAAAACAAAAATCGCGTTCAATTACGAATACATGTAGAATATCACTTAAATATCGTTGGGATACGTGATACTGTTGAAAAGAAACCAGATGCCTCGAATCGGTATCATTTTCATTAACAAATGGACTTTTCCAGAAGCAGTTTATATAGAATTTTGATGGGAGATCTACACATGGATGCTTATAAAATTCAATTAATCCCAACAATTGAGGTCTGTGGATCATTTCGAACGTATCGTATATTTTCGATGATTGGATTTTCGAAATGAAGAGCGAATATGTTTGTTTTTGGCAATAAATTCATCAATGTAAAAATTTATTGTCGTACATGGGAAGCAAATAAAACCATAAATTGTTCAAGAGGTATGTTGGTGCGAATTTTGGTAAAAAGGTGTGATTGGACTTTATTTTTTTCAAAATGATGTTTGGAAACACTGTCACTTTTATGGCTTTATTTGTGGAGTGAATTGGATAGTATGGAAAAGGAAAGGTGAACATCCTATACGAGAAATCGGGGAGCGGTCTTTTAGGATGACAGAAGCTTCATTTGTCCTTTCGAAATTATAAAAACTTAAGCTTTCGTTTTTAGCTCAGAATGATGACAAAAGATGAGCACCTTTTAGCTCAATATGATCATAAATGGAGTCCTAAATTTGAGATCTGATGATCCTTTTTATCTCAAAACATTATCATAAATTACGCTCTTCTTTGTAACTATCCCACTGAAATGAAATCAATTTTAGAGAAGATTTATTTTTAAAAACATTTCACAAATAAATGTAATTTTTGGAGCATCGTTTAGTTTGCTAAATATTTTAAAAAAATCGAAATTAACTGATTTCATTGTTTCTCAGCCTCTTGATAACTTTTTTGATAACAATTATAATTATTTTATATTAGTATTGAATATATTTGCCTCATTCTATCTTTCGATTTTCTAAATTATATTTTTTGCAATTATTATTATATTTTTTTACTTTTTCTGTTTTTCTTACTCTGTTAACTTATCTACATCTTAATATAAGATTTATCTTATAAGTGTAAAGTTTATGATAAATACAATTTGGATTTGAATTTGAACAAACACAGGACGCGCAGGTCTGAACTATCATATCATACTTAAAAAAAAAACAATGATATGCTGATGCATAAAAAATAAGTTGACTCCTGAAATGCGTATAGTTTAATTCCGTCTCACTCCCTTAATTATGTTCCAGAATTGCTCCTTTGGTGTTATGTTAGAGCAATAATGAAATCTAGTCAAAGTTCTCTGCTTCTTTATTACTTCTAGCTGAAGTACTCCTAATTTTTCCTGCTGGGATAGTGCCATACTACCAACACAGCCAATGAAACAATGGCATTATTACAATAAACATTTTGACGCCGTGTAATCTTATGAAAAAGTAATGTGAATTGGCTGCCGAGATCTTATGAATAGACGCTTTTAAACTTTTTTCTTTGGGGGATACCTTAAGGGTGTAAGATCTATGACAATAAGTCAATGGAAATTCTTAACATGAAGAACAACATTTGTGCAGATGAAATAGGTATCAATTTATGCAAAAATATAATCTTAATAAAATATATTAAAAAATAAATAAATTTTGTAAATAAAATGCACTAAAAAGTAAAAAAATATGTTTTTTTCTTTCTCAGTGATATACAGAAGAAAAGTTTCATTGCAAAGTAAGAAATTCTAGAACTCAAATTAAAACTTAAAAGTTTGGACAGGAGTTGCAGTTAGACAATTGTGACTATAGTTATGGATGCCAAAACTTTTAAGATGTAATCAGGGACGGATTTGATAACATGGCTGCCCTAGGCCTATGGAAGATTGCCGCCCCAACCGTACTCCCTCTAAAACACAAAAACATGAATGATATATATCTATAAGAATTAAATTAAAGTATAAAACAACGAAAGTCTGTAAATGATAAAATTATCTCAATCAGTGTCTTTAGATACTTATGCTTACCATTTTTAATTGTGAGTAGCTAAAAGCTAAAAAGCTAAAAACTAAAAGCTAAAAGCCGATGGTGGATAAATTGGTGCACGATCCTATCGCCACAACGCTTCGCAAGTACTTTTTTCTTCGAAAATATAGATGCAAAAAATATCTTGCACGTCTTGTTAGTTCAATTTAGATTTTAGATTTTAGACTAATACTAGTGGCAGTGAAAATTCCAAATAACCCAGTACTAATAGGTATATGTAGTTTGCAGTGGACCAAAATGAAAATGATACACTCGAGCTTGAAGTAAACTAGTAAGCAAATCGTAATCTTCATACAAAAATTTACACGTTCTATGGACACATTTTTGAATTTTTAAACGTTGACGTGTGGGTTAACAGGGGGCGACTACTAAAAAAAAATTTCAATAAGTTTTGCCGCCTCCTAAATTTGCCGCCCTAGGTAGAAGTTCTAGAATTTCTTATCTTGCAATGAAACTTTTATTGTGTATATCACTGAGAAAGAAAAAAATTATTTTTTAATTTTTAGTGCATTTTATTAACACAACTTATTTATTTTATAACTTTTTTTAATATATTTTATTTTCTACTTTTTAGTAATAACTTCTATACACTCTCAAACTCTCCACTCGCAGCTCTCCACCCTCTCTCCTTATATCTGTCATAACAAAATACAATATGAATCCATTCATGCTTACTACCCTAATACACTTTCGTTTCGAACAGCGCTTTAATTTGGTATCATGCACGGTCCAAATTGGACAACCTCACGGGGGATAGCCCCGCCAGGTCTCGAAAAACGTAAAAAGAATTTACCTCATCGGAAAACTCCCCCTTCACTCATTCTAACTAAAAAAACCCCAAGTAAATCCATTCACATTCACTACCCTAAAACTCTTACGTCACGAACGGCACTCTCAGCGTCCAGGCGCTCAGGCACAAAGTTTTTTAGTCAGCGGTTAGTGAGTAGATAGAAGTTATTTAAAAATGTGTTAAAAGAAAATGTAATGCAGCGCGTAGAAGGACTTTGAAATATGCTTTGTGTTTTGCTCTTGACGGTGACTGGACGCCCTGTAATTTTCTTCAGATATACGGGGGGGGGGGAGTCTTGTGAAAACCTAGCATATTTTCTTAATCACCCTGCTACTCTGAAACGGTTGATATGCCACCCCTCCCTGCCATACAGTTTTTTGTTTGGCTAGGTGAGTACTATCACCTTCCTCTCTACCATCGAGGAAGCACCCTGTATACGCGTGCAGGCAAACAACCATAGAGAAATGAAATTTTCATAGGTGAGTGCAACAATTTAGTTTTAGATGCAACAACTTAGTTTCAAATGAACCAACAGAAAAAAATTGTCATGGAAATCGATATCCAAATATTTATTATCAGAATGCTAATGTTATTCGCGAATGCACACCTAATAAAATAATTCTATTAAATCTTATAATTTAATCTTGTGATGAATAAAAGTTACAAAGGCCTTCGGAGCGCTTTAATTCACGGTACCAGGTATGAGTAATCTTTCCAAACACTAACCTCCAGCCAGACTAGACCAACTAGTAATAAGTCAATTTAGCAGAGTCCAGTGCACAAAAAATAGTTTCTGTGTTTTTTTTTTATTATAATTTTTATATATTTCTTAATTAAAACAATGATTTGTTCAGACAGAATTAAGTCATCTGTTCAAGCAGCAGTCGACCGCTGCTGCCGACACCGCCACACCATCTCACTAGCTACCTTGCATGCCTCATTACGTCTAAATTTTGGTTGCACCTTATAATCACCCAATTTTCTCAGAAATAACCGAAGCCAAATAAACCTAAGGTCACGTGTGTGCCTTGAAAAAATGCGCTCCTGACAATTTTGAATCATTTTCGATTTACCGCGGATGTTTTTCTCCCTCGGCTAAACCTCGTTATTTTGTTGTTGTTGCTGTTTTTGTTTTTGTTTTTTTTATGGCAGATATCTCAGGTAAGGCGATTTCTTAAAGTTCGATCGATTCGTTAGTAGACAGCGCGTTTGGTTTCTTTTGTTTTTTTCAGGCATTATTTTTTCGCATGAATTTCATCAAACTCACCTGCAGGTTTGGGTTAAGTCATCTTTTTGAGGATATTTTTTTGTTTCTATGTATTTCATGGATATAATTCTATCATGATTTAGCAAAGCGCAGCGCAACTTTGTTCATCTTTGTCTTACGACTGGCTGCGACTGGCTGGACTGACTATTTTTATTTTGCGGCAAATCCAATTAAGACATCAAAACGTGCAACAGAGGTGAAAAAAGTGCCTGGCACTGGGACAAGATGGAGCAAAAAAATATTAACGAACTCCTCAAAAAGTTGAAACAAAACTAAACTGAAGTTCACGCGGAGTTTCAAAACTTAAACCGAAATTCATGATGTACTTTGTATGTTGTGTCTGGTCTGGGCTGCCTATCCAATCAACAACAGCAAAGGAAGTGTGCTGAGAATATACTCGAGGACGAACTGAAGAGTTAGCTTAACTCTGCTAAACAACAGCGCCCTATGCTTGATGGTGATTTTCTCTGTGTGCTCTGAATCTCCGTAATTCGACTGCTTCCTCGTTATGCTTCTCATCAGAAATATGTTAATGACAGTGCGAAGCCCATTGTTATGACTTCATATTGGGATTGAAGTTGAGAACAGATCTCTTTATAAGGCTTCCATCCAACTCAGTCGTTTTTCTCAAGAACAATGACGAAGCGAGTGATTTTCTTAACTAGTATATAGTCGTAGTCGGGGCTGGTTTTGAGCGTATGTACATAGGTATGTAACGACATAAAATGAAGAGGAATAGTGTGTAGTAGCAGGCAGTAAAAAAAAACACTCCTACCTTGCTTAGACTATATACACCCACGCATACCTACCTAAAGTTATACAGAAATTGTCAACTGCATGCATGCATTATAAGGATTACATTTGAATTCCTTCCACATCCTAGGCTGGCTGGCATTCCCCATGTCATTCTAACACCTGAGTCAAGAAAGTTCCCCCCGTATAGCTGTATAAATTTCTCCGTGTGAATCTCTAAGTGGCTTACTTTATTCAGTTTGCAGGTGCTCGTCTCACTATGTATCAACTTGCGACGTAGTTGTTAAGTAAAATAATTAAAGGATGCGTTTGTTCATTATCTCAGGAAACTTCAGAGTAAATGATGCGATGTGTCACGTGTGAAGGTAGAGAAGAAGCCAAGCAAACAAGTAACGTCTGCATTATAACAAAGGAAGGAACTTTCTCGAATATTCATAATCTGATGAGGGATAGTATGTATTTCTTGTTCCTGAAGGAGACAGGATAATGCTTAGGAGAAAATTTTTGTTTTTGAAAAAAAGTGGGGAGTTTCAGTTTTTTTTTTTTTTTTTTTTTTTTTTTTTAATTTATTAAAGTTATTAATTCTCCTATGTTTTCTTGTAGGTAGGGGAGTTAAATACCCAAAAAGTTCGTAATTTTTGTTGTAAAACTGTGTAAAAAAACTGACACTGATTTACGCTACTGAAGAGGTAAAGTCTACCTAGAGAGTGAATATTGTAATACAGGAATTTGAGGTATTTCTGAGGTCTTATTCATTGATCTAAGAGCAGTTTTAGTTTTAGATTAGGTTCTCCTATAAAATAAAAAAAGAAGAAAATTGGAATTTCTTTAACTTTCTACGAATCTCTCTATTTTAATACTTAAAAAATTAATGACAGTTTTCCAGTTTTCAATAAAAACATGGGAAAAAAATTAATGAAAGTGCCATCTATATGTGATATATGAAAGTAAATTTAGTTCTCTTTAGCGAGATGAAGGGGTGATTCTGATATTTTCTCGTATGTAAATGTTAAAATAAAACAAAACTGAACTTTGAGTTAGTAAACTGTTTGAATGGTGCACTCTTATTCCATCTTGATTACAATATCCTGAATAGACTCTAGTTCGGAGCATGAGCACCTAACTGCACCCTAACCCTGAACAACCTTTCTATAGTATTCTACGGCGAGGTTTATTCATTCCGTTATTATTCTCTTCTGGACTTATATATGAGGATTGTTAAATATTTTTTCTTATAAGGCAGGTGACGAGACATCCCAACCACGTAGGTCTGGACGACTTATTGTGCTAACCTGCTAGAAACTTCTTCACCCAAACACAAACACAACACTTGATCTTATGTTCCAAGTACATCCAAAGATTCTCCTGAATGTACCGAAGGTTCTCATAGCCGTATTAACTTTCTCTTCTACATGCAATCCTCACGTCAGCTTCGAGTCAAAGTAGAGTCCGAGGAGTTTGACATGGGGAGACAGTTGCAGAGTATGTCCAAAGAAATTTGGAAGAACAAGCTGGAAAAGGGGATCAAGATGGTCTCTGTAGGGTTCACCGTCATATTATGATGGGTGCACCAGTTATCAACAGGGCACCGGCATCAGCCATACTGTACCTAGAGATGAGTAGAGGGATGTCATCCGCATATGCTTCACATGAGAATTCCACATTTTTCGGCACCGTGCTGACTGAGTCAACCAATATATACCAAAATACCAGAGAAAATACGACAGTGCGGTCGCACTATGCCGACGAGCTGCGTCATACAGCGAGTCGGGGGTGACCCTGTCAAAAGCTCCCTCGAACGGCTCCCAAGGTAAACAGTCCACGATCCAGTCCCCGTTCAATGACAGTAACCATTGAATGGAGAGCCGTCTCAATAGATCTGTCCCTCCGGTTAGAGTGATGTGAGGTATTTAAGTGAGAGGCTGGGTTAAAATTTAAGAGGACTTCAATAGAACAATTCCGTTCGAAGGCACCCTGACATAAGAGGCCAATGAAGAAATAAACGAGAACCACCTAAAAAGTAATTTTCGCAAGTTGTTTTCTCTCCAAGTATGAGCGAGAAGAATTGTCGTCTACGTTCCAGGGGACCCGTCAGGGTGTCAACCTCTCTCCAATCTATGAGTGAGACTGGAAACGAAGTGCACGAGAGTTTTACTAGGGTGGGTTTTTAACTCTCTATGGAAGCCGCACTCGTTTGCTAATACCTGACTAGAAGCAGAAATCTAGAGAATGATGGAGCTACCATTGGAAAGATTGTTTCATTGTGAGATAAAGGAAGATATTCGATTTTTTATAGAAAAAAAGGGATCGGCGGTTGATATATTTAATCTCAATTTACGGGGAAGAGTTTAAGAGTGAAACTAATTATTTCACAATGATAGTGACGATGATTGGTGCTATTTCCTGTTAGCGACAGGTATTTACTTCTATTTCTTACGGCTTTCGGCTCTTTGTTTTATGAGATTTAATGAATTAAGGGGGGGGGGGGGAGAGGGCAGAGATTCTTGGCTTATCCAAATTGTTAATTCTGGCTCAATTGACTCTAAAATACTTCTACTTCGTGCGATTGATTGCCGCAAAAATTCAAGCGTAATGTACACTGTCACCTCCTTGACTCAACCCAATAATCCCCAATTCCCTACCTCTTCTTCCTTTCCTGACAATGCTGTGCTACGACATCATAGTGTATCCCTTGAGCTTTGGCATCATCATAAAAAAAAAAATTTTTTTGCCGATCTTACGATGGCGGAAAATTTGAATTTAAGCATGGCGAGGTGGTTTAAATTTTATTAAGCTCTGCATGGCTCAAAAAAATTCTAAGCATTGTGCCCCCATAATTTGAGCTGCTACAACACTGCTCAAATTGTTCGTCTATAACACGAAGAAGTTTCCTGCAAGATAGAACATATGTTCACAATGGCCCTAGCAGTGACAGGCCTTCTTGTTCCCAAGAACCAGGGTATTGTCAGTACAGTTCAGTATATCAGTGAAGAAGATCGACGAGTTACTCTTGAAGGACTTCTCTAACGTTTGTCCCGAAATATTCAAAAGATATTAACGATAATCTTCATAATTAAAGAAAAGACTATGACAGATCGGTTTTATAATTGTTATATCAGATATGAAGACAAAGAACAGCGGACGGGAGCTGCTCGGAAATTCATGGAATTTTTGGAATCGGAAGGAAAAACGTTTCTTTTTTTAAATATTGGTCACTGCTGATGAAACTTGGGCGCTCCACATAACACCTGTGCAACTAAATAACCGAGTATGGTATGGAGCTTTGCCCACTCGAGTATCGGGTCATCAAAGCGGGTGTTCATAGGAAGCATCATCAGAGATGGATGAACCTGAGTACTTACAGGTGCACAAAACTGTTTCCTTGATGGGCCTAATGGCAATATCTCTGATTTTCTCATGGGGCTCGGAATGAAAAAATGTAGAGCTGTGGTCACCGGCCACATTTCGTTTCACGCTCATCTAACAAGGATGGGAATTGTTGACAGCCCTGAGTGTCTGTCCTGCCTGGAAGGAGAGCTTGAGACTACCGAACGCTTTTTGTGTGCTTGTCCGGCCTTCCCCCGGAGCAGGCTGGACAATCTAGGGTCTGCCCTTCTATCTGTGGATAAGCTGAAAAACCTTCCTCATCAAGATCTCATGCCTTTCATTAAGAGGATAGGCGGGTTTTGGTGAAAGGGCTTCTAGCAGAACAGCACAATGGGTCGCTCTGACTTCCGTGCTTGGGATAAGATCTACAGTCCGCTTTTAAAAAAAAAACATGGTATGGATAATAGCAGGACAAAAGTACTCCTAAGAAAGCCAAAGTCGAACATTCACCAGGAAAACTTATGGGGCAACAATGTGATTTGGGACAGAAACCCCTGGAACAGAATGCAACGTAGTCATCACGCAGGCAGAGAAACTAAATAGGTATCACGTAGGAGTAAATATAAGGCAATGCCATGAAATGAACGCAATGAACGTAGCCAATGGAGCCATGACGAAGAAATTGGCTAACTTTCAACTTCTTTCAAAGCAATTGCTGCATGTTAACATTTTTGACAACTGGAGAACGATCATACAAAATTTATGATCAGTTATAAAATATTGTACGACAACTTGATTTTTTTTCCTTGACAATTTACATTTTAATATAAAAAATAAAATAAAAATAAAATAAAATAAAAACACAGTTAAATTCCATCCCCAAAGTATTTGCACGTTTCAAGAAACTCTTCACACGAAATGTAAAAGATTTCCATTTTTGCTGATAATGTCAAACGAATCACACTTTCCTGAGGATATTTTTTTCTTCTAGTATGTTTTCATTTCCCACAACATCTAAATATTTCGTTCGTGACTTTTATTCATTTATTCGAGGAAAATAAAAGACAAAAAAAAAACACATTTTTTCCATCATTTCCCTAACACAACATTGAAAATGTTTTACTGTTTCGAATTTCACTGTTGAATTTAATAAAACTTGTCTATCTGTCTGTCTGTCTGACTGTCTCTCGCCTATGTAACTAATCTATAGAAGTATGTACGGTATATAGTTTAAGCATTAAGATGGATTCCCATAGTTTAGCATTTTAAATGCACGCGAAGTGAAATTTCTAAAAATTTTCTCAACCTAAAAAAAAATATTTTCAACAAATTGCTGTGTAACATGCAAATCGGTAAATTCCTTAGATTTGTTCATGTACATATATATGTATGTATGTATGTATGTAGCTGGAGGAAAGACTTTTGAGACTTTAAAATTATACACCTACACGAGAGATTTTCTTTCTCATCCCCCGCTTCATCATCAACAATAACAACAACAACAAGAACAACAACAAACTTGGTGGTATCTTCAAACGTGATCAAACTTTTGCGAAAAACATGCTTGAAATTTACTTAAATTTGTTAAAAAAGGAAAAAAAAGGAATTAAAATAAAAGCAAAGTTATAAAAAAGAAGGAAATTGTATTTTCCCAACTGAAACACATTCTGCAAACAGATCTCTAGGGGAATGAGAAAAATTTTCATTTCATTGAACGACATGAAAGTCGTGCAAATCGCGCAAGCAAACTAAGGTAAAAATGTTGAGTTCTTTGTGTGATCCCCGAAGAGTTGAAGATATTCTGGAGGGCCTTACATAAGTTCCATTAACTTTCGTTTATAGAGTTGCGTCGTTGTGGCGATTTCACTTTTTTCCCCATTTTTTTTTTATTTTTTTTCTCCTAAATTACAAGAGTCTAGAAGAGATCGTGGTCAAGTTTTATTAGAGTGAATTTGAAGTCTGAGACAACTGGTGAACTTTACAATACAAATATATCTAAAGTTGGCTAGCATGGGTCAAAAAATGGTTACACCCTATGTTTGTTTGTTTGTTTGTTTTACTAATCAAAATCTAGCAGCAGCAGCAGCATATCAAACAAATAGTTAATTATATTTATTACGTAATAGTCATGAATCTGTCCTGAAATATTCCTCCAGAGAGAGAGCAAGTGTGTAAGTACCTTCCTAATTTAAATTGTCACATTTGAATATGAAAAATGATACGACACGATTTTAAAGGGGTCAAAAAGGCAGTCTTACCACACAATATTAAAAATTCTTCATAACCAACCAACCAACCATCCACTTTTAATAATAATAGTTTTCACGTTGATGCAATAATTTTGACGGTCCAAATGACATCTCAATGGGCTTAAATTTTACCTGGCTCACAGATGAGATGAGATTATACGTTTGCATCTGCAGGCGTCTGTCTGCATTTTAAAAATCTCCAATTTAATCATCATTTGCAAATTTACTTGAAAATTTATGATAAAAACATCATCCAAGTGCCACCTTAAGGTTCAGTAAAAATGACAAGGCATCACCTTTCTTGGAATCAGTAATTACAGCCGCGAAAACCTCACACGAAGTCACCTTTCATATAATAAGTATTCTCTACTTTTTCTTATCCATCAAGATGGAAGTGATGGTTGCGATGGTTGTGGTCATGGTGGTGGTGCTTTTGGTTGTTGTATATGCTCCGAATTTCCTCGGGCAGATTTAAATATTAATCAGAAACTCTTGAATAATATCAGAAGATGGTATTTCATATAGCCATTGCATTATGGTGTAACGATGAGGAAGGAAAGGAATCCGGTAGCTATTAGGCCAACTCTACTGATATGTAGGACCAAACGAATTCAGATCATGGCGCGGATGGATGGTGGATAAAAATCTTGACTGGACATGAAGATTGAACGCTGTGCATCAATTTCTCATCAAAGAGATGTGACAGAATTATATAATCCAGTGGAAAACTGAGATAATGAAATAAAACAAAATAAAATTAAAATTTGGACGATAGCCACGTTTGACGGATTTCAGCTGATTTGGCTGGCAGACGAAATTGTTTCTTGCAAAATGACGACGATGATGACGAGGACGATGGCAAAGAACGATGACGATGATGACGACAAAAATATGAGCCAGCTGGGTATGCAATTCTTCGCATGATGCACTTATCCCATGCACACTGTGGATTAAAATCATTTTGCTTGAGCTTATAGGGTTTGGCATTTGTATGGTAAATAAACTCAACCTGTTTGATGAAGCCGTGTGTATACGTTCAAAAGCAGATGCATTTCATTTATAGAAGGGCTGGCTAGTTGGGTACACAGCTATACATATGGATGGGGAGGCTGTGTGCATCATAAGAAATGAAAACATCCGACTTATATATGTATGTACATAGTCGGACTAGTATAGTGGCTAAAATGAGAAAGAATAAAAAAAAACTAAAAAAAAAAATAAAAAAAACCTCCTCAAAGCCCTTTGATGTCGCTTTTATTCTTCTCTCAAAGTGATTAAAGTCGTTCCTGTTCTTCTCTGATGGTGGATTTCGTTTGGGGATCGTTTCACTTTGGATTTGGATTTCATTTATTTTTGTAATTCTCTGGATGCTATTACTTCTCCGCAGTAGTCGTCGTCGACGTCTGATGCTGTTTTGTGATATTTCCTTCTTTAACGAAAAATACCAGGTTGTTGGAGTTTTTTTTTTTTGTTTTTTTTTTGTTTTTCTTGATCCATTTTTGAGTTTTTATTATCAGTTTTTGTCTGCCTCTACACTTGTTCTGTACAGAGAAAGCTTTAAAATTTGTCTATGGCTATACTTTGTCGTACAACAATTGATGCGATTTGGCAAGCACTAAAGGCTTAACACTATATTTTCCATAATCATGCGCAAAAGCAGTGATTTGATAATTGTTTATGGTCATAAAAAAAAAAAATCTGCATAAAAACATGAGATTATGTCTGGCAATAATTTTAATATTTAAAAAAACAGTTTAATGGAGCTCAGAGAGCTTTCAAGGTATAAAAACTGTTATCAGAGGTTTCTTGGGTGGTCTGAATCCTTCAAGCGGTTCGCATGATTTCAGTGAAGGTATTATTTCTTATTAATTATGTTGTTAATAAAAGAGTGGAGTGCTCGCAACGATATTAATGAGTATATGGAGTAAGTTTTATGTTAATGATTTGTTTTTTTTAAGTTAAAAGAAGGAGAATAAAAAGGTAAACGGAATTATAGGGGAAAAATAAATTTTCGTTTATATTATTTCCTCTTATAGTATTAGCTTTGATTCATTTTCAGATATAGTATAGACCTTCTCTTCTAGGGTCACAAGGGTCTTTTGACCAGGGCATTGTAATTCAGTCAGTAATTGAATTCGAATTTTTTTTTAACAAAGCAACATTATTTTTGGAGAACAAGAGTTGCATGTTTAAATAGTATGTGGCCATTGTGAAACGTTTCGAATAAATTTCGTTTCCGGAATGAAAAGTGGTCGGAGAGCCATAGTTATAAATTTGTAAAAATATATATTTATTGAAGAATTTTCTTTTTCATATAATAATCGAAGTCTTAACAAGCGAACGTTACCGTCAAGAGGCATGAAAAATGCATGAGTTTAAGGGGTTTTTTTTTTAACATAAAATAAATACTTTTGGAAATGGGACTTAACAGCTCTGCCAGTTTATCCGAAACAAATAGGGTTGAAAATGATTAAACTAGATAAAATTTAGAGGGCCTTACCGGTTTTCGTTAAAAAAAAACGTCTGAATAATAAAATGTCAGCCGTTTGAAAAAAAATCTTTTTTTTTTGCTTCAATGGACGAAAAAACTATTTCTAAATCAATTTTTGACAAAAATCGCGTCCTGATGGCGCTGAAAAATGAAAATGTTGTTCCCAGAAAAACTCATATAATAAAAAATCTTTGACTTACTTCAGCTTTCTTCCTTCAAGAACTGATTGTGCTGAATCTAAAAGTTAACGGTTTCCAGAAATTTTTGAAGGTATCTCAGGTACCGAGAAAAGGTCTCCCCAGCAAATGCGCTCCGAGCGCCTCAGTTACCTATTTTCCAGCCGGCGGACGGTTTCCATCTTAACAGGCTGTGAATGCTGAAATACTTTAGATATCAAAATATCCTATTACCCATGTGTTCTAAACACATTAAAGATGATAATTATGAAAAAAACCCAATCTTTCATTCAGTAGTAGCAAATTTATTTTAATTTCTTTTATCCGTATAATTTTTTTATTCATTTTTATTTACACCTGCCATTAAATTCTGTACATAATCAAAAATCATATTTTTTTTGCATTTTTTTTTTTTTAATTTCGAGTCCTGCTTTGTTTCTTTGTCTTATTCAGTTTTTGCTTCACATGTACCGAGAACCGTTCGATGGGTCCAAGCTCTAGGAAATTCAGAGGATTTGCTTACTCACGCACAACATTGATGACGTTTAGGCGATAAAATTCCATTGATGTCTTACTATAATGGGATCTTGCCAATTAGATCAAAACATTGCAGAAATCCTGTTTCACCCGATGAACGGAAGAATCCTTTCTGCAAACATTCCTTCAAATAAATTTCACCATTGACGCTCCCTTTTGTGATGAATGGTCTGGATTTTCGACCACAGGAACAGATCGCTTGCCACATAAGGTTTCTTTGTGGGAACTTCTGATGTGGAATTTGACTAAAGTTTACGTTACAGTAACTTTCGTCATTTACGTCATGGAGAGAACGTCGTTAAAAAGTTTGTGTACAGCTTTCGGGCACGAGTTTTACACACTTATACTTGGCATCATCGCAATCAAGAACCTGGACACCTTGAAACTACTTCTAATCTTCAGTGGTTTTTTTTCGTAATCTGAATGGTGGATTCGGGATTTAAAAGTTTTGTTGCGGCATCCCTGATTGAGGAGAAGTTTGAATGTCTTTTGAAGAGAAGTTTGATCTTCTGTTCCTTTGATGCATCACGTAATCCATTTTCGACTCCGATCCAGGTTTCCTATGAGTCGTGAGCCTTTACGTAAAATTTTTTAATGGATGGTACTTTTGGAATTTTAAGAAGTTTTTGCCAAATCTGGGAACTTGTTGTGTTTGGACACAACACTTTACTTTTTGATTCCATTGTTGTCACTAGAGTACCGAATAACTGACTGAGAAATATCATACATTTAACGTAATAAGTGTAGGGAAGAAAATGAAACAAGAATGAGTGCGGTCGATTAGTTTTTTACATTTTGGTAAACTGAAATGTATGACCACTTTCTATTCTGGACACGTCTTATGTATGGTCATAAAAAAACCTGAACATTTGGAGCTTACAATATAAACTCCTTATTAGAAGTTCTATGGAATTCTTTTATGAAGTTAGTGAAGAAATTGTTGAGGCAACTAAATTTCTTAAACGAGTTTATTATAAAATAAATTTTAAGTGCTGCATGAAACCAGCTGAAGTTTTGAGAGAAATAATCCTGTTGGGTTTCTGTACTTGTATCCCATTGCTACATTTCATTCAGAATATTTTTAAGCATTCCAGTAAGAGTAATAGAGGCCAAGAGATATTTTAGTGTGATAAATAGAATAAAAAATTAGTTACGGTCAACAATGAGCCAAAAGAAAGTGTGAATAAATGAGTTGAGACGTTAAATATTAATTGGGACATACAAACTTAGTTGATAAATTGCAAAGGAAAATGCTAAATTTATATTAAAAGTAAACTAATAAAAAAAGGAAAGACTAAAGCTAAAAATCATAACGCCAAACTAAAAAATCATAAGAAGTGGATATAGAAGCAAGGCAACAAAATTGATATTAAAACAAGCAAAAATTTCAAAATTGAAAATAAGCAATAGCAACAACTAGCAGCAGTGCAGCGAGTGAACGAGCATACAAAACCGGTAGACAAAAGTGATGGAAAATAATGTCAAAATAATAATAAAAATAAAAACGCAGTATGTAGTTGTTCCGGAATGGGAGCGCAATGTCTGTCTGCCTGATCCTCAACATCCGAAACTAGATGACTAGTCAGAAGTACTTTAAATGAATTGGCCGAGCTTGTACGCTGCAATGCCGCCGGAAGACCGTTCCAAAGGCGGGAAAAATGAACAATGTTAGAGAGTGTTAAAATTCGATGTTGATAACGGGGAACACGCAGCATTAAGCGCCTATCAGAGTTTAAAAAGCTGAGACCGTCTCCTAGTGCTAGTGATCTTATGAAGAAAAAGTAAAATTATCAGTGTGAGGTAAGCATCTAAAGACATACCCAATAGAGAATTACGGAAGAGAGAAATATGATTGTGGTCTCCTCAATCCATGAATAAAACGGATACAGTCATTGAAAGCCAGATTTCTCCTACAGATCGAATCTAAGTGACGGAAGAAATTGCTTCCATTTGTGTAATAGAGAAAGAGAAGTGCCTTGAGAGAGAATCCTCGCACCTGCAACCATAACCTTTGAAGTATGCCATAACGTAAAGTAAATTGTGCCATTCAGAGTTACAGTTGGAAAGACATCAACCCTCTTACGATTTAAAATCATGTAATTTGATTTATTGAGATTTACATGTAAGTTGGTGCCACTTTGACCACTCAGAGATTCTCTCCAAGTTTGTGTTAATTCTCTCAACACAATCCTCCGTCAGTATAACTGGCCTATCAAAATATTTCTGGACGTCATTTGCTTACAAGTGTACTTTGGAGTCTTCTATTACATTGGGCAGATCATATATGTACAATATGAACAATAAGGAGCTTAAGGTTGAACCCTGCGGTGCAGCATAGCACGTGAGAGGGAAGTTTTTCGAAAGTAGATCATGGAATTTGATTTGTTGAGATTGTTCAATACGAAAGCTTCAGATAAGTGGCGCTGAGGATGAATACAATCTGAACAAATATAAGACTGTAATGAGATTGGAGTAGTTGAAGTTGTCGAAGGCTTCTGTTTCAGACTTGACAGCATTAATGCGGTTAACAACTTGGACAGCATCAACATAGCTCAAGCTGGGAGGGGGCTTCCCATTTGATCTTACATGGGACCAAGAAATCTTGTCCGTTCTGTGGAATGCCCGTTATTAAGGGAGTCCAAGTAAGAACATCACAAATGATTAGTATAATAATCTAATGCTATACACGTGTGTTAGTTAAGAATACTGTTATATGTGGCAATCTATCTGATGAGAGAAGACATATATCTCTGCAGCAAGTTAAAGACAAGTTATCTTCTGGGTCAAATCCATCATTAAGATGTTGTCACAAATATACCCCGATCTTCGAAAGTGAAATGGAAATTCATGCTCGAAAAACGGATACGCTTACTGGAGATGCCTATTAGGCTATACTTAACATATTTAAAATCTTTAACAAGAATATTTCTTCCATTACGCTCGTATTTTTTTTTTATTATCCATAAAAACCAGATCATCTGGAACAATATATGGCTAGAGATGTTATCGACTGATTTAGTAATTTTTTCCAGTATTACGTAAAAACAACAGGCTACAATTTTGTGTAAACCTGAATAAAAGGAAACTTTAACATGAAATTACACGACGAGGCCACTATGTCCTTTCTAACTTCTACGTTTACACTAAACTCCAGTCCATAGCTACTCCTGAATAATTTTATAGCTTTACTCCAAAATTGATTCAAGTTTTCAAAAATCATCCGAAAAATTTTGACTCTTCGAATAATATTATGAATAGCTCGGAAAAGTGATAATTTACCCTGATTTCCCAATAAATTATTTTGAAATCCATCCAAACATATCTACTGAAATTTTTACAGCTAAAACTTAATTAGAGTTTAGGTGATAAAGCTTACCTTCCTCGCGAAATCCACTTGTCCTTCATTGTCCACACAAGTCAAATCGGATATGCAGCTGCTATGCGAACAACCAGATAAAGAATTTTCAGTTGGCAAAGAACTACTGCAGATTTCTTGGAAAAGATACGACGACGGTGGAATTCGCAAGTGTAATTATTATCTGTTAATATGAATAGTTGACCAAAAGTATTTTTGGATTCAACATGGTTTACTACGAGGTGCTATCTGCCGCCCACCAGTAAGGCCATTTGAACAGCGAACATTAAGAGAAAGTTTCCTATAAATCTACATTTTTAATTTCGCCCTGGAGTTTTGGTATAAAAGAACCAGTAGTTTCCATAACAAGTTCTATCTAAAAGAGCCTGTGTGTGACTATCAATTACATATAAGAGGAACAAAGGAGTTATTCGACAATATTCATGAAAATTTTGTGGAAATTTATTGACCCTTAAATTTTTGACATCCATTCTTCGCGTTAGTGGCGGCTTGAAGGAAGTTAGGCTTGCTTTATAATTCCCAATTATCCTGGTATATAGCAAATATCACTTTAGTACACATTTTGTGATTCATCAACATTAAAAAAGTTTTATTAAGATTTCTTAACACACGTTTGTCAAAAATTTGATAAAATAATTCGGTTAAGAGCGATTCGGGCACGCGAAATCAGGGTTCCGTACCAGAATTTTATCAACGAACAATCGATAATTTTTTCCTTTTTGCTTTACGGAGCCATAAAAATAGTAAAAAACATAGCAGTTCAACATTTTTCCTCAAAAACTAGTAAAGTGATTTATTTTAATTTGTCTCTTGTTATAATGTTATAATCTGATGGTTTCTCGCTGCCTGTTAATTAAAAGGATAGTCTTATATTTGGCTAAAGCCTCTGAGGAAATTATTCTACTTGTATTATTCAACAGGACACTTTCGAAGTTTTCCGGCCTGGATGCTCATCTAATAGAGATCTGGTGGTTTTCTTACAGAGCTTTGAAACTGTACTATACACAATTTTGATGAGTCCGTAATCATTGCCCTAGATATTTCAAAGGCCCTTGATGGAGTCTAGCAACATTCTTTTTAAGCCATAAAGCACTTGGTTTCTCCCCTCCAATTCTATCATGGACTGAAATTTTTTTATCTGCGGTCGCCTAATACGAATTGTATTAATTGGCATTACATCTTAACCGCACCACATTATAAATGCCAGTGTGCCCCAGGGCTCTGTAATCTGTCCGTCTCTATTTTTAATTTTCATTCATGATCTGCTTTCCTTTATTTTCAATTCCATTCATAGTTTTGCTAGTGATAGTACCATAGATTTTGCTTACTGTTTTGACACTCTTGCGGACTTTAGAGGGAATATCGCAAGTGTCAAACGAGATTGCACAATTAGATTATTGAACAACGACGATATCCCCGCTTAGAAAAAAGCAAATCGCGTCGAGTTCAATGCCACTAAAACCCAAACTATCTCATTTCTTTAAAACAAGATCATGACTAAGCCACTCCCGTTTTCTTTTTATGGAGTGTTAATTTCCTATACACCGCGTCCCTAAGGATTCTTGGCATTCACATTATTTTTTTTCAGTAAAGTTAAGCTGGGCAAATCACATTTTCTCTGTTTCCACAGAAGCAACGAAATGTGTTAAATTTAGCGCTCCTCTACAAATCTTATATCAGAACCTAGAATAGAATACAATTCCAATATCTCGGCCGAGGCTTGTGGCATAGCCTTAGCTTTATCAGATGCTGTCCAAAAGACAGCCATCAAGCTCATTGGCCATATGGCAATCATTTACCGCATAGATTCGCTTGGGAACCGCCACAACGTATGGTCAATATTCTGATGAAATATCTATACTCTGATCCCCTGTAGATTCATTCCTGAATGCGATTCTCATGCTATAAGCCTCACATACCCTCTCATCCGTCAAAATACTTTCGCCGTACAGTAAAGTTCCGTGATGCTGTTTTATCTCGAACTATGCGAATGTGGAACAGTATACCATCTTCTGATTTTCCTCGGGATTAAAGTCTGTGAAGGTTTAAGAGCTTCTACACGAGCACTGCCACCGCACTCCTTATGTCCCCAAATCCTTTCCCTGCCGCCTTATTGCCAAGCTGTGCTTTGCATCATAGGGTATCCCCTAAGCTTGGCTTAATAATAAAAAAAAGTACAATTTAAGACTCATTTGGAGCTGTGATGAATTATAGATTGCATCTGTTACATTGCTTGAGAAGTTTTTTCCAGTGGGTTTAGCTAGGATCATAATCATAATCAAGTAATATAATAATAGTGTTGCCAGATATAAAACAACTGGGTATAGTTTCACATTTTTGCACAAAAATTTTGTTAACTTACGAATTTCAAATGTTCTCACCACTCTTTGCGAAATAGTTGTCACTTACCTGAAAAGAAAAAGAAATGATTAGATTGAAATTTGATATGTCTTTTGCCTGAATGTTAATATATAATAGACATACAGAAATTTTACATCTTAACATATTCATCCACACCCACCAGCCACCAGAAGGAGAGATATGAGTTTTCAGATGCTTGGTTAACGGGGCAATTGGAGAGATTATGAGATTTCGGATTCCTGGGTAAAGAAGCAATTGGAGACTAGTGCTTAGGGTCTGGGACCGCAGTAATTGGTGTATAGATCTACACAGGGTAAATTGCTTTTTATAAAGCACCCGATCGTATAACTGCAAAATACTTTCTGAAATTGTGAAGAAAATATTTGCAGGGCTTTGGCCACCAAGAACTTCATCAGTGGATTTCGTGCTAACCAAAGGAATCCATATATTCTTCATATGGAAATCTTAAATTTTTAGGGACCTGATAAAATATTCAACGAATCAAAGCTGAGTTGATAAAAGTACAGTATACCAAAATTTCTATAATTTCTGGGCACAATTCCGGGCAAATACACAATAAAAAAAAATCAGTGTAAATTTATGGAGTCTTAAACTTTTTACGCCGAATGGTGTAAGAATTTCCTTCTTTATCCGAATGAGACTTCTTTCGTATAAATAACTCAAAAATAATATCCATCGGGATAACAAAAACACCCATCGACTATCTGTCTGCGGAAAATATCGAAAATATTTATTTTATAACTCCGTTCAGTGTAACTTAAATGTAGTCTCGCAAACAGAATTGTATCTAAACTCCGTTCAGTGGACACTGCAACAGGTATTATCGTCCTTAGAATCTATTAAGAAATAGTCTCATTCGTAATTTGACATTTGTAGAAGCAAGTGTTTTACCTTTGCGCACGTAAGACGTAAATTTACTTTGAAAACTTCTTTGGAGCACTAAAGTAAGGCGCTTTTTCTTTTATAATAATAGACTAAACAAATTTTTATTTTAGATCATGTCCAAAGCTATTTCATTTCGATAAAGTAAATAGTTTTGTATATTATATAAAATCAAAATATTTTCATTATTCAATAACACAATCTATTTGGCAATTAAAATAATATAAAAGAAGTAAAAGAGTTGGTAGAGTTGGTCTAAGTAAGACCAAATTATGAAATTTCGTATGGAATTTTGATTTTTGAAGTGGGTTTTCTCATGTATTTCTAGAGCAGAAAAAATGATTATAATGGTACAATACAAATGTCTTAAACTGATTGTTTTCACAGTATACGTAAAAATCCAAAAATGTTATATGGCAACACCAAGAAAGGGTTGCTCGATTTAGTCCATTTTAAAAACTTTATTTATTATTTCTATGAAAACTGTTTGCACCAAATTCCAACTCTCTACGTCGACGCGTTCTCAGGCAGTGCCCAAATATATAGTGAAAAATGAAATTTTTATATGGCAACCTCTTGAAGGAGTTACCCGATTTGTAGAATTTTGAACTTGAATTTACTCTTTTTTGCAATAAGCCTATATGCAAAATTTCAGTTCTCTAAATACATGCGCTCTCGAGTTATTGTTCGGACAGACAGAGAGACGGACAGACGGACATGCGAAAATTCAGTCGAAAACAAACGGAATGACAAACGTAGTATGCCCTATAAATTTCATCTAGGATATAATAACATTTGTACGCTATTTGATGTAAAATTTAACAAAATAGGAGTTTCGAATGCATTTGCGATCGGAATATATACGGTGTTTCATAATTGGTGCACCTATCTCAAGGGTTTAATAGCTGAGGTGGTGACAAGCAAAAAATTGTATGTTTGTTTTGGTGGTGGGGGGGTTTTAATAATTTTAGTACTTTTCCCACTTTACACCCTGCAACTTTCTTTATATACATCCTATCAAAGTGGTATTCATTACAGATGATAGCAAACCGTCTCAGCTTTCCAATGAATGCCCAATCAGCCTTCCTGTTACCTTCCGTCGGAAGTTGTAGGACGTCAAATTCAAAAAATTGGAAAAAATTCCTAATTTTTTCAAATTTTATTGATTTTCCCGCCGAAATGCATAATAACTATACAGTTTTTTTACAACACTATTTAGAAATCGTGGAATGTTACCTTTAATTTGACCACATGTATCTACCTAAATGCAACCGTTTTTGAGATATTCCCGTTTCTATGATTCATAATTTCATTTATATTGCTACTGACGATGGTAATTGCGCCTAAAATTATGCAATTCCACGCAAAATTAGCAAAATTAATGAAATTATAATGCATAGACACGGGAATATCTAAAAAACGGTTGCATTTAGGTAGGTACATGCGCATAATTAAATTAAAGGTAACATTCCGGGGTCGCTAAATCTTGTAATAAAACTGTGTGGCTATCATGCATTTTGGCGGGAAAATCGTTAAAATTTGGAAAAATTAGGACAATTAGGACAATTTACAACTGCCGACGGAAGATAACAGGAAGGCTCTGATTGGGCATTCATTGGAAAGCTGAGACGGTTTTCTATTATCTGAGATAAGGTGTATATCAAAACAGTTACAGGGTGCAAAGTGGAAGAAGTAATTAAGATCTTAAATCTCCCGCCCCCCCCCCCCCCTTCCGTCAAAGCGACACGTCTTACCACCACTTTCACCCTATAATATTTTGCTTGTATCCACCTCAGATATCAAAACCTTCAGCTAGGTGCACCAATTATGAAACACCCTGTATAGCATACTTCTGAAGAAGTTCTAAATATACACCGCATGCAGTAATAATTATCATATTCCAGAGCTTGGTAAAATTATATTTATCAGTAAAAATAATTACACCGCTTTAAAGGGACATATGTACACCGTTTCGGTGTTCATGGAACTTCGAATTTTTTACTGTGTAGGAGCAAAAATGCATAAAAGTGACATTCTCTAAGTTTTACCGCTCTCATTGCTTTTTATTTCATTATCTTGCCCTTCCTGAACCATCAGTGAAATACATTCTTGATATAAATTATAATAAAGAAAAAGATTAGAGGAGAAAATACTATCACTTTCATTCAGTGTTGGTGAGTGCTTTACAGTTAGCATTTTTGTCTTAACATCTGTAATCGCGCAATTTTTCTATCTTTCATCTGCTTCGCATAGAGAAATAAAAAAACTGCCGAAATTGGGCAATCCATGATGATAGAGACCTTGTTCAATGACCGTAACCAGTGAATAGCGTGTCCTGTCCATGTATGACCATGTTTTTATCCCTGCAAACATTTTAGCGAAAAGCTCGCTTTCTCGAAGCAATATCGAATTTGATCAAGAAATGAGAATATGGAGCTTCTCCCGAGATTCCATCGTTTCTCTGATTCTGTTACAAATGCGAGGAAAATAGAGAGTTCAGCAGGACAATTCCGCTCTTTGCCTAAGATTTCTTCATTTCTCTGATTTCGGAATTACAATGAAATGAGTCTACGTGCGTCTATGCTTCGAATTTACTGCGAGATTCCTTCGTTTCGCTGAGTAGGATTCAAATGACTCCTCATCACTTATTGATAATGTTCAAAACAAAAATAATTTATCTGTTCAATGGCAAGTGCTAAAATGTCTAGAGCTTATCTGATAAGTGATATAATTAAGGTGCGATAAAGTGACCAAGACAATAATGTTCACGGACCGTATTTTCCACTTAAAATGAATAAATGTCCATTACCATGGTTCTAATTAAATGTCAATAAAAACTCACTTTACGGGAATCGCTTACGACACGAGAATAGCTCGCTTTTCTTAATATATAAGAAATATATAACACCACTAACACAAACACATTGTGCGCATAACTTCGTTTTAACATCAATTTTGGTTCATCTTAGGATCTAAAGCAATTCGCTATCGAGAGAGAATTTCGGGTTGATAAGTCGCGAATCATGTTCATTTTACTACGCTGGTAGTCTCTTTTCCATTCGATATCGAGATCGATTTCGAAGTTTAAGCCAAAAATTACGATTTGCTAGCAAATCGTTTTCGAATCATGATGTTTACAGGGTAAACACGGTACAAGTTCAAAAGATATTGTTGAGATACGTATGTATATGTATATGATATTTAACCTTCTCACTTAATAAACTAATTTGGTTGCAGTGGACCAGCAGTCACTGCAAGATAACCTATAGATTTTTTTCTTCGACTTCCATGCATAGGAACTATTTAATTAGCTCTATGTTAGGCGATCAGAGATAACCATACTGATGAGACCTCTCTGATCGTTGGATCGAAAAGTTCGATTTTTTCTGCTGTAGGCGAGAAATAATCCACCTATTTAATTAGCACACGCAGCTTATTTGTTGGATGACTTTTTACTGTTGTGAACTATTTTATTAGTGCGTGATATTATTTAAGGGCTTTATGATAACCGTTTATAAGTAGTTTCTCTTCCACGATAGTCTTTCTTGCCTTATTGGATAGTCATCTTAGAAGTCTTGTGATATATGTTTCAATTTTCACTAAATCAAGGAGACTGTGATACTTTCAATGTTGTTAAAATGAGATAGCAAAGATCACATTCACATATCACCGATATAATATAGAGTCTAGACGCTAAGCCTTGAACACAGTTCAATACAAAATGCCCTCAATCTGTCCACTTTGAATTCTAATATAGTGCCACCGCCTATATTCGGGCATTTCCCTTAAGTCATACTACATTAGTTATAACAAATATTGTTGCGCAATCCATTGCAGCTTACTTTTATAAGCGAGAATAACAAAATTTACCATTTTCACATAATCGACATAAAATTGAAACTCCGAATGTGACCTCAACCAGAGTAAAGTGATCACTCAATTTGCCGCAACGATTATCTTAAATACCATAACTTCTGCACCCTACAATAGACTCCACAATAACCACCGCCACTACCCCCACCACCACTACCACAACACAGCCATCTAATTCCATAAATCTCACAATTCCGATCATTTCAGATTAACTGATCAAACGACGATCAAATTATGATTTAGTGATCATGTTTTGACATCGTATCTATATATGACCGAAGAATTTCGAGATTTTCTAACCTTTGAATGATTTACAGATCAATTTCCGTGCTTTATGTGACATTTTGGTCATGATCGAGGCGCGCTTGTGTATACGTATCACTTGTTATTTATGTTTAAGGAACTGTTATACGCATGCTTATATACAGATTTATACATAGGTATATGTATATGTTTATGAACCATAAATTTAAGTTAGAATGTTATGAAAAATTACCACGTACGTTACCTTTACGAGCAAAAATTATATTGGAAGCTGCAAAGTTTATAACTCGAGGCAAACTATATGTATGTATATAAGTAAAGTGTAATTATCTTAAGTCTGATGGCGGACAGTTTTGACGAGTTATGACATAATTATGTTAAGTAGAATTGAGAAGTTTAAAAAAAAAACAAAAAAAAATTTGACGTTTTTTTGGGTAGTGCATAGTTATATAGTTGCCATTCTACCCATAACTAAAAACATTCTCTCTTGTTCACACTTTTATTGCCTTAATTAAATTCTTGTTGTTTTTAAATGCGGGTACTTTTGTAACAAATATAATCCTTTTAGTTTTTAACCACATTAAGTATGTATATGTATAATAAAATATTTGAACCACACCTGCCTTCATACAGGTGAATTTTAAATAAATTACCGCAACCAGCATTTTTATTTGGTTTTGTTTTGGGGAATATCCGGTAAAAAAAGAAAAAAACTGAAATTCAAAGAAAATTTCCAAAGGTTTAGTTAAAATATAAAATAAAATCAACACACAAAGGTTTCTTCTTAAAGCCTCATTTAAGATGTGTGTTCATTTCCCATGTAGGTACATGCACGCGTCTTTTGGAAGTATAATAAAACTCGATGAAATTTCTGTTTTCTCAACCGCATGAAACGAAACATAGTGGTAACATCATTTGTCTTTAACTGACGATTTATGATCATTTGTCGCAATTAATTCATGGCGGCGGCGCACCAGCGGCAGCGGCGGGCATCAATATTATCATCATCTACCACTATAACATCAAAACTGTTCCCATAAAATTTTTTTTATGTTTGCCACACAAACAGTGTTACACAAGCTAATACAAAAATATATTCAGAGAGTTGACTCAGTAACTAAAAAGATAAACATACTATAACAAGCAAGATTCGAGGGGTCTTTAAAACAAAAAAAGATACAAGAAGCTCAGTTTTATGCATGATTTGTTTAAGACATGCATCGTTGTCGCAGTCGTCAACGTCCTCTTGAGTTCACTTCCACTGAACTATATAGAGGACAAAATAGACCACATTTTAGCCAGAACTTGAACACAAAAAAAATAATAAAAAAATATAAATAAAGGAATGAATAAAACTCAAAAATTTACAATAGGCTTGGCACGATCATTTATGATCATGATCATGGCTGAATATCCACAATGTTCATAGATTACATACAAACATAAATAGTATATAACGATGAGAGTTGGCGGCAAACCCGGTTTGATCTCCCCGCCGAGGTGGCAACATCCCTGCAACTTGTAAACACCACCACCGAGATATCAAGAGGCTTGGATCATTAATTTGTGGATCATGTCAAACATCGTTTATGGCGATCATGAACCAGCATTTAAACGGGAAATTTTTCCAACTTAAGACTAAAAGAGAAAAGAACTTCAATTTTAATTAATTAACGCCTAGCTGGTGGAGCTGTGGTATTAATACACGTGTACAATATAATAAATTGCTTCAATAATTTTCTATATGTAGGGCATACGCATTACCTCTCGATGCAGATCATTATTTTGTGTTCGAAACGTTCATATATACATTATTCAAAAGATCACTTGAGAAATTCATATACTATATCAAATACTTGGGTTGCTTGTCGATCGACACAGGTGATAAATAGACTCCAAATATGAATGTTTACTAAAACTTATGATCATACAATCGTTGCGAGGTTGTAAGTATTATGATTGCAATTAATTTACTCAGTTTTATGATTAAAATCATGCTGGCTGACTGGTTGTTATACGGGTGATTTATAGATTCTAACATGATCGCTGAAACTCAAACTGATCGCATACACTTTTATTATTACAAGTGGCAATTTTTTGAGACATTATCCAGTTGTCGGAGGAGGGAAAAATAATTGCGGTTGTTCACTTTTGTAATTTAATTATACTACTTATCACTAGCATTGATCGTGTCCTGTCTATTCGCTTACATTATAGTCTAGATTTAAATTATACTTTTACTGAATGAATTAGTGTTAAAAAAAAATGAAATTAATAACTATTAATAAGCTTACTATCTACTGTAATTGATTTTGAAATCGATCTTATAATAATCGTCTATGGGAATAATAGAGTTATTATTACATAATGTTGAGAACTTCTTCCCTCTTAAGATGATACAAAAGATAGAGATAGATCCAGTCAATCTGGTTAATGTTTATCCATGACTTTCATTTTCTATTTATTCCTCTATATACTATGTACAATAGCGCGCTATCTATGTATTCTATTTTACTGCATTGAATTCTATCATGATCACGTTTCTTTGAAAGATCATTTCATAACTCTCTCTCTCGGTAAAGGAAAGATCACCACCACCATTGTGAGACTTTGGCCTGATCTGGCATGGCCTTTATTAAAATTGGTCACGGTTCTGGACATGACTTACTGCTTTACAATATCTATCTATGTACCTGGAATAGCTATAAGAGTTAAAATTATTCAAATTTGGGCTTTTATTAATATTATTTTACTTTCTCATCAGTGACTATGATGATTTTATACATTTTCGATTGTGTAGTTTAGAGGATTTTGAAATTTTTATTATATTCTATTATCGATACACGACCGGTCTGTAGTGTCGGTGATTGCCTTGATTCTTTGAAATTTATTTGAATGAAGCAATGTTTTTCTTAGTTTTTTTTCTAGGTTAAGTTCAATTGTTAAAAAGTTTCACATTGAATTATTTAAGTTTTGTGAGAATTGGGTCTTGTTAGTGCTAAGTGAGCGCGTTTTAATTTAGTGTTTTTCTTTTCAAATTTGAATTGATTTTAATTTTTGGAAAAGTTAATTTTATTTGCTTTTGTAAAAATTAATAGATCTCAAGGTTTTTTTTTTTTTATAGTTAGAAAATATTTAAATTGACGGGATATGCAAATTCCTAAATGTAGTAAATTATCCAATCAACTAATTAGTCGTCTTGTAACATGCGCTCTATTTGATAATAGCGATGACTCACTCCAGTTTCACGGTAGGAGTTCATCAAAATATCCATATATTCCTTGCAGGACACAGGAGAAGAGCAATACGATAGTCTTTAGTTTACTTTATGATCTCCTAGTTGATGTGGTTTCTTTCCAAAAATTATTCGGTTTTTCTGTTCGATTGGTTTCTTGCAAGTTACCTTAGGTAGATATTCCTGAATGAATTACGCTCAATCAAACTTAAGCCTACTATGTTTTTGTATAATCCAATTCATCATTTAAGAGCAAATTATTAGGATATGAAATCCAAGCAACTTGTATTTACAAAAGTGTCTGCACCGTCTGCTCTCTCGCATTCGTAACTTTAACAGCTGAAAATAGCCACGTGTCTCTACTAAAAATTCCAAAGAATGCTTTTCTCTTTTTCTTATATTCTTGAAGCTTCTCCATCAAATTCTGTTCGAGAAAGAATTCGATTAAGGGGTAACACCACTCTAGGATTTTGGCAAAAGATTCAATTATTGTTTTTGCTGTAGCGCCTCGGATCGCTTGTTGAGCTCATCTCATTCACCAGGTGCGCAAATGCTATACTAAACGCAACAATGTATGGTGCAGGAATTGCAGATTAAAGGTAACAAAATTTCAAGGATTTAATTGCTCGTACAATTTTAAACGCGTTTTTCTCGAAACCACTTTTTTCAAACTCGAAGAGCTTTCTATAGATCGATACTAGCTATACAATTACGTTCTCTATGGGAGGACGTAACCGTTTTTTGATTACATGTAAACTTTTTGTTTTATAAACAATTTACTGCTAATTTTTTTGGTAAAAAACGAGATATTTCTTCAAAAGCGCACCATTTTTTCAAAATTTGATAAAAGAAAAAAAACCCTACGTAGTCCCAAAGCTAATAATATATAGATATTTTTTTTTGTTTTATAGTGATTACACAGTTTCTTATTGCAGGTCTCATACTTTACGAGAAAACCGTACTCCCACGTTTTTCAAGATGGGCTCTGTCGCTGCCATTTTCCAAGTTAAATGCATCAATAATGTATGGAACATTGGGGAATTGTGAGTCACACTTTTTCCAAGCTCGATAACTGCCACAAAAATCAAAATGTTTTAAAATTTCAAAATGGTTTATGTTACTAGGAAGGAAACCATAACTTTTAGCTTAAGCAGTATCTTGAAATTATTATCTGCTGAAAAAATCTGAGCGTTGGCAAAAAACATGCATTTTTGAGATTTTTAAAAATGTTGGGGAATTGTGAATCTGAATTAAGTGGAAAATCAAAAATATCGCTGTAAAATATTTATTTTATGGTTGGAAATTACATAACAATTAGTTTAAAAAAATATATAAAAAGGAAGGTATTAAAATTATTCGGATTCGCAATTCGGGCATGTGAAATAGGCTCCAGTACTGACGCATTTTAAATGAACAGCTCGATCGCATAAATCGCAGCGAATGGAATTGTTTCGGTTCAATTTCTTCGGCATATCCTCCATACAAAGTATGCAGAAGTCAACTTCTTCGTCTTCAGAAAAAACACGCGTTAAAAATGCGATATTGGCTTGAAAAATGCCAAAGATGTTGTGGCTCACAATTCCCCAAAAAAAGTGACTCACAATTCCCCAAACGTTTTGATTGACAAGAGGGCCGTGTATGATTCGCTCATTGCATGTTTATGCGAAATTCCTTTTAAAAGTTGAAATGTCGATGCCATAAGATAATTATGAATATATTTACCTGAATCGAATCTCCGAAAATCGTTGTCACATCAATGCAAACAGAAACGCTCGGAATAAATATTTTGAGAAAATGAGAAAATTTTCCAAGTGGTTGCCGCACGGAACGAACGAGTACGTGTACACGCATCGATTGCTAATGGAAAATGAGTTTGGTCAAATATAAGACAATGACAGCCATTTGCATGAGTCAGACTTTCCAATTATGGTGAAATATTGACGTGACTCACAATTCCCCATGACTCACAATTCCCCAATGTCCCCTACTTATAAGGCAACTGGTTTAATTTTTAAAATTTGAAGAGATGACTACTAACACGCAATCGTCCACAGAGAATTAATAATTAATAGGTCTAATAAGGATTTTATGAAATCCAAAGAGTTAGAAAGTATGTAAATATTCATCTGCTGAGGTACCAATGATACTTAGACCAATATTACATTATTGGTCTAATCTGATGAATGATATCTTTCTCAGAGATTATTTGGCAATTGATCCGTTTTGTAAATGTTTAATTAATAAGATCGGACAAAGAACTGAGCCTTGATGGACTCCCGCTTCTATTGGTAAGCAGTGGCGAATAGTACTTAGATCTCAACGTTTACGAAGAATTTTCTTGAGGCAGAGAATTCCAGTTTTTTTTTGAGAATTGAGAAATTGAAATATTTTTCTAAATGAGGGATGAACTGAAGAGAGAGTTTCGGCAGATGTTTTTCATCTGCGCAAATGGTCATGAATCTGTTGGCGTAGAGGAGTAGATTTACAAGTATTTTTAGGTGCATCTCAATTGACTGGTCAAGTTTTGTGCACCACACGAAAATCTATATTGTGATTTAGTTTTTCAACTGCGCAAGCGCTTCAGACTTTGCACATTTTAGATGGAGAAATAAGAATTTTAAGAACTTTTATTTTTAATGATTCTAAATCAAATTTATAAATACAAGAAGAAAAAACTCTCGTCCGCGGGAAAAATAAATAAAATTTGCACATTTTAGTTTCTAAAATCGAAATTAAGCAGTTTTTGTTGCTTTAACTGACAGGTCGAACTGTCGTTTCGTGAAAATAATTATTAGCATTTCAAGAAAGATATGGATGCACATTTGATCCCGTCTTTCTTCTTTGAAGTCTGTGCGATCAGAACGGATATATGGTAATGGTTTTTCAGGTTGTCCCTAACTCACCATAGAAGTTTATATCAGAAGTTGTGGATGCTCTGTCGCTACTCCTTTTCCATGATCTTGTAAAATGATGCAGATCTATTTAGAACCTTTCCCAGAATATATCAATATGTCAAACGAACGTGATTATTCCTTCTTCTTCTTCATAGGGGTCCTTCTTCTTCAAAAATAAAACTGGATTGAATTAAGAGCCGAGTGATCAAGATTTAGAACCAGCAAAACATGCATCAATTGTAAGTGTAGGCACGATGAGAAAATATGAGAACGTTTTATACCGCATGATTCACTCGTCGCGTTCAGTTGATTTTTAAGTGGAATTGGTAGCAGATTGGAGAACAATATCCACTGTCGAAATTGTTGGTGTGGAAAGTGGGGATTTTCAAGGTTACTAATTTTTCCGATCAAAATAACATTTTTTTTAAAATACGTATTAAGGGAGCTTTAGACTCACCCTCTCGGAACACAATTAATTTTGGCAAAGATATAATCTTTTCTCAAGAAATTGCTTATAGTTCAGTCAATAGGGACTAAATAAAGCCTTTGCCCTGCAAAAGGTAGAGTAGTTGTAATTTTTACATTTATTACTTAGTTCCCAGCCCCGATGAAAACTCCAAGTTTTCACCTTTCAAGGAGTTTTGCGCGGTCCGCCATCTTGGATTAAAGGTACAAAATTTTGTTTTTTTTTTGTTTTTTGTTTAAAAAATCCTCAACGTTTGATCCTACGTCACAAATGACTGATAAAAATTTGAAGAAGACTAAGTTCCCTACATTTTTTGTATAAGCACTTTTTTTGTAAGTCTGATGAGTAACGAGTTAAGCACGTATAATACCCGTTATACAGGATGTTTCGTCCATGGTGGTCCATAGGGCAGGAGGTGATAGTAGTCAGCAGTCACTTAGTCAAACAAGAAAATATGAAAGTCTTTCACAAAATACCCTGCATCTTTAAAAGTTCACAGTGTACGGTCACTTATCAGAGCCCACTGTATGCAGAAATTCATGTCCTTTCAAACGATTGCTCTCGACCAGCCCCATACTTCTATCCCGTCAGAAGTTATGGTGGTCTAAGCAGAGCCCCTTCAAGGGTGAAAACTTGGATTTTTCATCGGAGCTCGAAACTTAGAAGCATATATAAATATAACAACTACCCCAGCTTTTGTAGGGCAAAAAGCCCCACTGACTGGACTATTAGAAATATGGTAGAAAACTAAGGGGCATTCCAAAATACATATTCGCGTGCTTTTATTTATGTATTAAGTTTGTGTGTGTTCCAAACTGTATGCTTCTGAATGCATTTTTTAATATAACCTCGTCGACGGATTCGTTGGAGTTTTCGAAAAAGTACCTAGATAAACATAAAGTTTTTTGTCTCGTCAAACTCAACCGATAGGATGACTCAAGAGTTCCACTATGTACCCATGCAAAATATGTAAAAATATGTTCGAAATGGGTTCAATGTATTTAGGACTGGATAAGGTGTATTTAAAAGTGTGTAGTAGAAAACTAAGACGAATATTAAAAAAAAATTGGATGCCGCTTAGACACCTATTTATAAAAATACGTAAACGATGAGTTATATATTGGATGACTTTCCATATTTCCCAATCATATACATAGTAAAATACAACTGAAGTCACATTGGAGTTTCCTTCGTTTTCCTTCAAACTTCCTCAAAGCTCAATATTCGGGATAGTTTAGAAAAGGTGCTTCTCAATTTGTTTAGTTACATCCTATTGTTTATAGTTCACGCTGCGGAAATGAGATCTGTGACGCGCAGGGCTGCCAAGGTGAAAGGCATATGAGAATGAATCATGCATGTTTAACGACAAAAAGTATGGTAAGTTGCAGAAAAGAAGAATACAAGTATTGAAAACGGCATTGGATTTAGAATAAAAATATGAGGCTTCGCTGACACTTAAAAATATGAGGCTTCGCTGACACTTAAAAATATGTGGGCATGGTCTTAAATGTGCACAATCCGTATGTCAATTGTAATAGGTCTCAAACATAGCCTCTTGGTTAGGGTGCGAAGGATGTAGAGAGTTGGCTAATTGGAGCAGTTCACGCATGCATGATGGTAGTTCTTGTATGTCGAAAACGCATGATATGCTATAAGATTACTGATGTGATTTCCGTAATCTCTAGCCTCCCCAGACCTCTATCCGGGCATATCGCAACCTTCTTGTGGTGCCCGCTGGCAGCGCCTATTAAAGGCTATGTTTGCCTTAAGCCCGAATGGAGCAACCAGTCCCGTTTATAAAATGATATCTACATTTAAAGATACCATTGGGAGCACTCATGACCTTATGATCATGAACTACAATGCCATACCAATTGGTCGGTTAGCCGACATTGCTAGCTTGGTACCACGGAGTTGAGGAACCCTGGATGGTTCTGCTTTAATAGATAGAGTAGGCCCTTTTATGGGAGCCTATATGTGGGTAGAAAGATGGTATCTGAGTCTGCATGATTTAGGCGGACCTTCTTCTTTGAACAGAAGAATATGTCCTTTCTGTAATTGCATACTGCGTCCGAGGATCTGAAGGATGGTCGCTTATTAATGTATACTCTATCTCATGAGGGCGTTGATTGTCGCATTGATATTAATCCGTGCATTAACACTGCCATGGAATTAAGGCTACTCCAGCTAGGTGTCACGTAAAACCACAAGGACTTTCTATATATAGTTCAAAAAGTAGATACCAAAGTAGAAATCCTTGTTTAATTGCAGTATTCAGATTAAAGCAATTAGACAGTCCACTCTTGTTCTTAGAAGGATTCTTTGTTAATTCGATTATACTCTGAGTCACCTAATGTCCTCTATGAACTATCTACTAAAGTAAGGTAAATGGATTCCCTAGATTTCTTCTTTTTATTGTTTTGAAAATTTTCCCGGTTTTGAAAGAAAAAAAAGATACTTCTTCAGTTGCTATAGCCATTTAGGCCCTCCCTTTTTATAAGCTTGACGATAATGCCCTACATTGATTAGAAGGGTTCATATGTATATGAGTTCCATAAGCTTTATAGGATTGATTGGAGTACATCAACTGATAATCATGGGTCTGCCTTTAATAGCTTGGGTGGGATGCGGTCTCTTACAGTAATCATAAAATTGGTCAAGTATGGGATTGTTATATTTCCGGAAGGAGTACGCATGTTTGTTCAAAAATGTTACACATTGTAAACGTTGTCTTCTTACAGACGCTATCAATAGCTCTTCCTAAAGTATTTCTGCCATTTCTGCGATTTCTTTTACTCGTTACTTGGAATCGTTATACACTCATTTAATAGTTATTTCTCAATTCTTATCGTACACTTCTTTGCGGATCGCTTTACCAAGATTCTCTTTCTACTTCCCTGTTCAGATGAGCAGTACCTATTCATTCGTTTTGCAATCGCTAATGAAATTCATGCCCTTCCTGAATTGATCTGACCGCCCTACTGGTGTTAAATCCTTTTCTGCCAAAGCAAAAGTGTATTTTGCTTCTATCTTAACAGTTAAAAAAAAAAACATCTGACCTTCAACTCTGTATCGGCTCTGTAATATGGTTAAATGATCAGAGTCATACTACATCTATATTGTATAAGTAATTACAAATTTTGTGTTATAATAGTATGCCCAATTTGCCGCCCAATTCGTCAAAACAACTTATTTGAAGACAAGAGAAGATCTTAAACGTAAACAAGTAAGCCGTAGTCGAATGAGATCACATTGAAGTCCTATTGTAACTTATTTCAATGCAAATTCTATAAAAACATATTAGTTACGGTCAATTAGTTCATCTGCTTTTATATTCGGATTTTTTCAAAGCCAAAATAAAATACGTATGGAAATCAATATTAAAAATCACATTCTCATCACACAATCTCGTATCAGAATGGAAATAATATGGGCAGAAAAAAAAGAAAGAAAAGAAAAAGCGTCAATCCCTTCTAAATACGTAAAAGAAAATAAATGTTCATTTCACACGGATCATATCCCCTCCCCGTCGTTCCAACCCGTACAAAAATATATGTAATTACTTGAGGTCTGCATACAATTTTATTTTCTATAGCCAAAAGTAATGTGAAAGGCTCAACGTAGTAGGTTTTGACCATTCCAGGAACTTGTATGAAATCCGATCCGTTTTACTCTGTCTAACCACGCATTCAGTACATAACACCAGGTTGGAGGGTTCTAGTAGGGCTTCCTTCGTAATGAAGAGTTTTTTTTCTATAATACTTGGGACTTTTTGTAAGGCTTGCTTGCCACCACGAGACAAAATAAATGTCACAGGTTTCGTATATGAAATCCATTAACTTCCACAAAAGATCTAAGCGGTATTGTGGGCAAAAATATCACTCTCTCTCTCTCTTCCTATTAGGGAAGGTATATGTAGAACCAACGACCGGACCGGTCGAAACATATCCTAAGGTATTTGGCCCCTCTGTGTGTAATTCAGAGGTGTCAATTTCACACAATTTTTATTGATTACACCTCTATCCACACAGCCTGTCTGGAGACATACCTACATATCCTTTCTTGATGAGGCAATGTTGTACCCTTGACACCTCTATGCTTCCTGTTTTTTTGTATATTTCTGACTGTTTTTTGTTTTGTGATTTTTTTCTCCTTCTGTGTTCACTTTTTATATCTGATGCACTTACATGCGTTGTAATTTCAATTTCAATGATAATTTCCCTCTAAATTAGACCCTTGGCAATATAGCGATAGCGGCATGCAGCTAGTGATTTCATCCATTATATAGCCGCCATATAACGTGAGGAGAGAGAGAGAGAGAGCAAAAAAATCCCGTCCGCTTGGGGAGTTTGCTTGTGTAATTATAAAGTGCTGTTCGGAAATATTCATCCTATTTGCGTTGCGGCCCCCCTTCACAGAGTGAGACTTTCACAGTCGATACTTCGTCGTCGTCTGGTGCGAAAATATATCATTCACTTGACTTGTATGCGGGTGGAGTATGGGATACTACCACCTATACTGCACTCTCTAATGTATACTTTCACCCCATCATCAGCATCATCAGCATCATCATTTGTTGGAGCATGTGACTGCATTTGCACTTCACATTTGCATTTAACCAAAGTCTTAACAATTTCGGGTTCAACATAGCCATAGTCGCCCGAATAAGTGCTGCTCACTGTTCTTCTATGGGCTCACAAGAGACTACCTACAAATAGCTACCAACCTAGACGTTAAAAAAATGCACCATAAAATGCCGAACTCTTGAGTATACTACGGAGGAGGAGAGCTGAAAAATATGAATTTGAGACCACTATAGACCACTTTGTATACACTACACAGCCTACATCAAGTGATGATGAAAATGAACGCCCTTTCCACATACATATATATATATAGCAATCATCACAGGGTGCAAAGGCTCTTCCGGTATAGAAAGTTTGGTGCTCGTCGGTGAAAATATTCTCAAGTCTCGTTAATGGCTTAAATGAATTTCAGAGCGTTTCTGGTTGGGCTGGCAGAGAGGTTAAGCAACATTAAAGGTGGAAGTACAAAATTTCATCATTCTCCTGTTTCTATATTAGGAGAAGGTACCTACTACTAGCACTCTATCACTACTACAACCACTACCAGTCGACTACTACATACACACATAAATATAAGCTTCGTTGGTGCATTATTGTATTTGGAGTTATATCCAAAACTTCAATTTAACTTTCCAAACAAGTTTGAGTTTGAAATTTGAATTTCAGATAAATCCAGACACTGCTGGTCGTAACTTTGGTTTTATGTTGAATTGTAGTAGCCGCAGTTAATTCATTGTTTTTTGTGCTTGTTATAAACTCAAGGCATTATCCATGTTGCTATGTTTGGACTAAGTTTTATTTGGCAAAGGTTCAACATTATTCCTAGACGAGCTTTTTAAGATAATTACAGATAGTGTACTCATTCAGATAAAAGACTGAAAGTATTTAGGTTAAAATGGAATATAAAATGTGAAAACTTTATTACGTAAGACGACTTCTTCTGCTAAATTGAAAATATTCTTTTTAAATTTGAATATGAATCTGTGTGTCTCTCTCTCTCTCTCTCTCGCTTGTCATTTACATTTCGACCTTATTCTGACAAAGATTTTTTTCAACTTTTAAAGGGCTCATATAAATACAAAACAACGCTTGGAAGGGAAGTAATGTAAGTTCCTCCGACTAATGGATAAAAAAGGTGATGCTGAGTGTAGCCTATTCAAATTATTTAGGTCACTTTGGTTACATGAATTTTTAGTAGACACTTTATCCCAGATCTAATAATATGTAGAGTCAAAAATGAGGACGGGGAATGTTTTGCTAACAATAAAAAAATATGTTTTTATATAAACGTATATACATTCCGAAAGTGGTACATTGTACTCTTACTTTCAGCGTCACATAGGAGAGACTGGGGCAAAATTGGAACTTTAAAGTTGGTGATATGCAAATTTTAGTTTATTAATTTAATTTTTAAACTTAATAAAACATAACAGTACTCTGCTAAGTTAAATTAAAATAATAAAAAAAATTATCTATCAAAAAGGAATTAATTAACGGTTTTAGTCCATGATCTCTTAGGAAAATGGACATGAACTGAAAAATTTGACAATTCCTTATTTGTGGTTTTTTGCATTTTTTTCAGGTTTAGTATCATGATTCTTTTTAAAATTGTTTTTAGTTTAATGTTTTGTTCGTTTTTGTTTCATACGCTCTCGTCAAGGGGCATAAGGCTATAAAAGCGGAGCGAAATGCGGAATCGGTATTAAATATATTGTTACGAGCGTGGCCTTAGTTCGTTATTTAAAACACAATATTTCAGATATAATTCAAAAGTTCTTTCTTTATTTAACTTTACTGTTTACTCTCACAAATTCACAAATAATTATCAAATAAACTCTTTATTTATCGCTAGTACTGTACTTCTAATTATCGCAATCCAAATAGTTTACTTCGTTCACTTCTCACTTCGCTGTCTGAAATAATACTCGCCTCCTGGATGTGAGCAGCGCCGTATTTATATTCTACGAATTATCCTAGAACCTTCCTGAATATTCCATTCTCCAAACCCAGTTTACTAGGATGTCACTAACCTAAGGTTGTTTCCATTTCCAATAGATGTCGCTTGTATCACTTTGTGGCGCGTAACAATATCTTCAAGAGAAATAAGTTGTGTTGTCGTTTTTGTTAGGGCGGGTGATAAGGTGGGTTCAGAGTGATAACAGCAGCTTGGCTCTGTGCTAACTGTTGTATTTTTCATTGCAGATTGGAATGGCTCGGAAGCGGTTTGCTTTAGTTTTTATAATAGTTGTAGCAAAACAAGATGTAACAGATCCTAAGCAAATATCTCACTTACTATTAGTTAACAGCAAGTTCAGTGGTGGATCCAGAGGAGGGGGTCATGACCCCCTAAAAATTTAAAGTAAAAAATATTTAATTAATTGAGTTATTTGAAAAAACATATTTTTTATTTAAAAATTTTTTTTATTTATATAATTCAACTTCAAAAAATTATACAAAATATTTTTATACCAAAACTTAAACAAATAAAAATTTATTTCAATGAATATTATTGTATGCGATGAGCTTGGGACCCCAACAGGTGATCAAAAACCCTCGAGAAACACTTCCCAAGCCACGAAACAGACTCCTTCACTACCACATCTGAGCACAATCTTAGTCCTAGCTTCCAACATTCTAAAATATTTGCAGCGTTCTTATGTAAAACCACTGGCATGTATAATATGGACTGACTATGTCCACTAAGTACCAACTGAGAGAAACTGTAAACAACAAATAAATAAGTGAGTTCGTCGAAATAAATTTTTTAAATTAATTATTTGGGTTAATTAGTGATACAAAGTGTTTTACCAAAGGCAATATATTCACAGATACTCAACAAAAATTCAATTCGAAGAAAGGTTTTATTAAAATCACTTTTCAACTTCCCGCCAATGACGTAAGAAGAATGTTTGCCACAAAAAATTCTACTCGCATGAAATAGAATATAGAGCTGTCCATATGCCAGTGTGTAAAACTGAGAATAGTTGGTTTGAATGGCTCTTGCAGTTTGCACCCTAAACTACTATTCTATTAAAAAATGACTTTTTGTTTAAAAATGACACATCATCCACACCGCTTAATGCGGAAACCTTCCTAGTACCTCACTATTATACTGGGGTGGTTAAACTGAGCGACTTACAGCTCTGATGTTTTTTTTTTAGTCAATTTAATTTGTAAGATGACCCCATATGTGTATTGGCGCGGGAAGTAAAGGATGTTTGAAAACTTGTTATCAGAATTTTTTTTTGGTTTTCAATAAATTCAAAAATAAAACAAATTTTTTCAAATATTTTTTGTTTGAACTTTTTTAAACTTCTTATATTAAGTAAGAATTATTAATGGCATTTAGTACTAGGTTTTTATTTTTTTTTTTTGAAAACAGGGGGAACAGGAGATACCCATCCCAAGCACGGAGGCCACAGCGGCCCATTGTACTATCCTGAATCCCATTCACCAAAACCTTCCAGTCCTCTTAATGAAGCGCATCAAGTCTTGGTGAGAAAGGTTTTTCAGCTCATCCACAGATAGAAGAGGAGACCCTAGAGTATCCAGTCTGCTCCGGGCGAAGGCCGGACACTCACACAAAAAGTGTTCGGTTGTCTCAGGCTCTCCCTCCATGCAGGACAGACACTCAGGGCTGTCAACAACTCCCATCCTTGTTAGATGAGCGTGAAGTGAGCTGTGGCCGGTGATGATGCCAACCACGGTTCTACATTGTTTCCTTCCGAGCCCCATGAGAAAATTGGAGATATTCCCATTGGGCCCATCAAGAAACAGTTTTGTACACTTACAAGCACTCAGGTTCTCCCATCTCTGCTGATGTTTCCTATGAACATCCGCTTTGATGAGAGACCCGATATTCGAGGTGGTAACGCCTAAGGCGGGCTCCGGTCCGAGGAACGGATAATCGGAGCCAGCCCTAGCTAAAAGGTCAGCCCTTTCATTCCCCATGATCCCCATGTGACCATGTGAACCCACAGGAGGGATACATTGTTGTGAAAACGCAACTTATCCACTGATGACCTGCAGTCCCCCAGTAACTAAGACGTTATCCGAGGGCCATTCAGAGCCATCAAGGCTGCCTGACTATCCGAAAGGATAGCGATATCTCTTCCCTTGATTTGCATATCGAGGGCTAACTTCGCTGCCATTGAGATGGCGAAGACTTCAGGCTGGAAGACAGTGGTGTGTTTTCCAAGTGAGTACTCCATTCCAAAATCATGCTCAGGAAAGTAGACACCTACTCCAGCTCCCTCATTAGCGAGCCGTCGGTGAAGATTTTTAGAGCAGACCGGGGAAGGCACGATAAGGCACCTCGCTCAGTCCACGATTCCCTTGCAGGAAAGCTTAAAGAGAAGCGACGCCCGAAACGAAGCTCAGGTACCATCGCATCCCGTGGCATACCGGCCAGAGGGTTTTCCAAGTCCAGCCGATACGCCATAGAGCAATGAGAAGAGCCAAGTAGGTACTAGGTTCACTAAGGAGTCATTTTCAGGGATGAGTCCGCTTAACATTTGAGAGTTTGTTCAAGGCTTGAAATTTGATCGGACTCATTGCTTGAGCGTTTTCACTGATTGAACGGATTGAGATTTCAGGCTAATTACAGAATCCACTTACGTTAGTTAAAACAATTCGCTCAATCAGTGAGTGCGTTCAAGACTTGAGTCCCCTCAAATTTCGAGCGATGAATAACCTCTCAAATGGTGAACGGACTCAATGATTGAGCGGACTAACTGCTTGAGTTGTGCTCACTTCTTATTAATTTTTTACAAGACAATTCATGCTTATTTTTAAAAAAATATCTTAATAATTTTAATTTACATAGAACATTAATTTAATAAAGTAAATTAAATTAAAATTATTAAAATATTATTTTAAAAATCAGCATGACTTATCTTGTAGAAAATTAATAAAAAGTGAGCAGACAGGCGTCAAAATGAACCTTGGTAAACCTAGCATTAAATGATCGAGTTACATCCTGCGACATATTTCAGCGCATTGGACTGAGTTGCCTTTTAGACCTTGAATCTTGTGTAGTTTGTTCTCGTAGACTTTAGCCTTTAGGTGACCATAAAGAAAAAAGCTTAGAAGTATTAAATAGTAAGATTGGGGAGTCTAGCCGATATTGCAATTTCGCGAAAATCAACGGTATGGGAACATCCTCTTCAGCAATTCAATTAATTCAAAATTAGTATGACGTATAGTCAGGTCTTGTTGGAAACACATATATTGCTCAATTCATATTCTCATCAATACCCGGAGTAAAAAAGTTATCTAGCATAGCACGGTAGTGCTCATCGGTGACCGTAGGAGATTGGGAACTATTATTAAAGAAAAAAAAAAATAAAATAAAAAAATAAAAGAACACCCGCAATGTTACTGCCTGTCCAGAAACGGCATCAATCAGTTGCATTAGACGCATGTATTTTGGTTGTTACTGAATAATTAATTAAACTTAAGACGCAATTAGTGTATCTATGGTGATGTCCATGGTACATTGCCTTTGATTCGTGGGTAAGAAGGCCCCACTGCCTGAGCACGGTACGGTACCTTATCGAAGGGTTTGGGTGCTCATTTAATATTCGCCCACCTTGTAATAATCTCGGTAGACCTGCCGATACGAGGATAGTTTATTTGTCAGCGATTCAGTTTACCTAAATTTTGTTACGAATTGTTCTCTCACAAGGCACTGTAAATTGCCCGAGATTTTTACAAGTGTTTGTACGACTAGTCGCGATTGATTCTTAAATTATTAAAATGTTGTGCAAGTGTTAAGAGACAACAAAACAGAAAAATTTAAACCAAAACTTAAGAGTAAGAGAGTAAAGGGCTTGTTGACTGACTGAGAACGATTTGAGATGATATGTAGATACAGTGTTGAGGCAATTCAAACAATGATATTCGTAGATCTTATGAGTTCCCGTTTTATGCAATTACCCGCGTCTGTGCCGCGTTCCACTTAATTCTGTTTTGGCACATTCTTTTGAATTTTGGCAAGATTTTTTTTAATGTTCGCCTATCTCTTTATTAAATCCCCCCCCCCCCCCTTTTTCACGGTATTTCCTGTAGGTTCTTCTATTCTAATTTCTCCATGGTGATTGTGTGTGGTGAAGGTCTTCACTGCCATTTTTTTATTTTATTTGTATTTATTTTTCCCGGACAGGAATCGAACCCACACTTGTTAGAATCGGTCAAAGATGGAGAATAGAAGAATTTTAAGAACTTTTTTTTTAACGATTTGAAATCAAATCATAAATACAAGAGGAAAAAACAACCGTCTCTTAGTCTACTAACAGCATAATAGATAAGATCATGTCTAAGGATATATTTCAAGAATTATAGAGCTCTATATCAAGGCAAGTGGTTTTGTATGACTATAGGTACTGTACTTATCACAAATATATCCAGATCCTCAGATTCAGTATAGGTATGCTTCACAGTATAATATATTCCAGGAACTACAGTGTGTAGTAGTTCATTTCACAGGTAATACGGATAAGAAAAACTTGAATTCAGCAGTCAAATGTCGCGTATGTCCAATATATGCTTATTTGCAATACTCAAGGGCTGTTTATAGATCTTCTTTCACCATACGATCAAATTTCCCTTACATATGTCGGAATTCAATTCTAATATTGTGCTGCAAACCGGATTCACCATTTATACGAAATCTAGAAATATTTAAGATCACCACTAGCATTCAGCTCTTATCGCCTAATACCAATATCCTACCTCCTTCATATTCTAATGTCATATGAAACAACAACGAAGTTCATCAACGACATTCTAAGCAATTGTATAATCTGAATTGATTTTGAACGAAGAAAAAATACGGACGACCATCAGGTTCATATCTAGCACCTTTATTGTTCAGCTTCTATATCTCATATACTTACTGTATATACAATAAATCTAGAAATTTTGCATACGCCGATGATTTAACTGTTGCCATCCAACGTCAAAGTATAAAGAACTTCTAAGGAAATCCTAAAAAATGACAGTCATTATTATGGACTATGGAGATCTTTGGTTAATAGACCTTGAAGAAATTGTTAGCTCAGGGTCCACCAATGATTTGGGAGCAGGTAGCCGTCGAACGACTGCAGCTTATATCTGCTATATCAGTGTGCAGTAAGCATTTATCCCCAGTGAACTATAGACGTCTTGAGGTAATAATTAATCGACAGTGTACCTGAGTCTTGAGACTTCACCATATTCTAATTATCTTGTCGTCTAAGACTCCGGAGGAAAAAGGCTCCGAGTATAACATGGGCGGCACCTATAATGGTCCACCGGGATGCGGACGGTCGTGTCGGCAGGACATGCAACAACGCCTGAAAACTGAACGACAAATCGATGTAATATATATGATGTGCTCTAATATATAGTTGATGTCTGTGGGAGCTCAGCAGTGACTCCAGCCTGTCGTTTTAGCAGCTCACTACGTTGTTGAACTGGTCACGGCGTATTGACTATGTCTATTCGTTAACGTTAGTTGTCCAGCACTATGAGCTTTCGTAAACAGCCAGCGAAAGATGAATTGGTTTAACTGTTCATATATGTCTAATGCAGATGCTATTAGCCGGCGATGTCTGCAGAAACACGTTATCGTGCCAAATTCGGAGCAGCGTTGATATACGGTTTGAACAGGAGCTGCTACAAAAGGGGGGCACCTGGAAAGAAACTAAAGGAACCTATGATTTCTGGACGTTCTGCTGGTGCTTCCTTTATTATTATTCTATTTTCAGCAAAAATGATAATCGTTATAATAAAAAAATTGAGTTTACAAACTCTGACATGAGAATCATTTTCTTTTTTTTTTATTTCCACTATCTTAAAATCGAGGCCTATACCTACTATCTCACACCTTTTTTAGTTTGCAAAGTGGTTTTTCGTTGTACATAGCGCGAACCCTACAAATGTGGTGTGGTCGACGAAGGTAGTTCGCAACACGTCGTCAAGTCGCCATATATCCCTTCCGAGGAGTATACAACTTAAAATTAAGATGGCGTTCATAGATTACGTTTCAAATGAACACACGATAAAACAGGGAACACAAATTTTCATCCTAATCAGACTCTAAAATGCATTATCTAATCCGTTAAAATGAGAACAGTTCTAATTGCCATTTTGATAATGATGGAATTGAATTAGTCCTATACGCTCTACGCTAAAGTAATAATATTGCAAAGCACTTCCTCATTTATGTACAATCCGGAAGAAATCCATCGAACTGGAAATTCTACTAGAGCAACCGTTTTAAAAATCTAAGAAGAGATGATTGGATGAACTAGATTTACTTTGATGTTGTGCACGCTTATATGTCTAAGAAGGATGATTCGAATATTTTTTTACTGCTCAACAACAACAAAAAAAAAGTTAGTCCACTTAGTTTTCTTGTAATTTGTTCAAAAGTCTGGAAAAATATAGTTGGTACTCAAGTATGCAAATCTTTTCACGTGAACCTGTGAAATATAATTTGTTTGCGAAGAGAAATACTCGTTGCAAAAAAAAATTAAAAAGATGCAAAATTTTCTCTGCTTTAAAAAAAAAGAAAAAGACAAACAACACAGAAAATACCTTTTCCAGACGAAACAGACCAAGGATTTGGATTATAGAGCAGCAGCGAATATTTTCCTATTTCCAAGTTTTTGATAATTACCAAAGTGAAAATTTTATATGAAAACAACAAACAGCGCACAGTTCAAAATTTCTTAAGGAAATTCTCTGACCTAGATATGAAAGAGATTAAAGTCTGGAGGTATTCAAACGAGAAAACGTCTACCTACAAGAACACAAGACCGACAAGGAATAAATGCAATTTTATTCCCAGGGAAGTCGTTTGGTTGTTATATGTGTGCACACGGAAGTTCTTGTTCGTACAGGTGTTGGATGCAACACGCTGGAGAATTTCAATATTAATTAATAAATTGTCAGAAAATGTCTGCTTGTACTTAAAACATGTCATCGCTTAATGGACTCCATGAAGTCTGTGTGTTATCTGTGGGGACTAAAAATAGCATGAATAAAAATAATAAAAAAACTATTTTTACCCTTCGAAAATAAATGAATTGCATATGTATCTTTAGCCATAATATCTGGAATATCTCCCTATGGTAAAGATTGTTTTTTTTATTTTCCTTGTTCCGGAAGAATCCCACCCTGATGATGGTTTTTTTAATGGGGTTATATCTACTCCAATCATAAACTTCCGTAACTGCATATAAAAAATGCAACTTAATGAACATAAATTACCTACCATCATCAGTATAAGAATATCGAAAAACAAGATGAAGAGAAAGAGATATCAGAACGGGACTGACTGACAGAGAGACTGAGCTATCCAGAACAGCCTGAAGGCTGATGACTGTCGCCATAATCAGGGCGTTCAGACTCAGCAGCTTTCCATGTGATTCAGAAAAATTACCACATTTCGAAATTTTCGCAAGGTTATAAAAACGCCTGAAAACGAAGGCTTATCAGAAGAATCCAGTAAAAATCATAAATCTCTGCTACATGGACCGATGGGACCTAAGAAGTGCCTGTACCCAGTACATATTATCGCCAGATATTCGTCGGCGCATGCCCACTGTAATGCAGTTCGTTTTAATATGAATAAACGTTCGACTCTGTTCACTTTGCCCAATCTCAGATAATTTTTATTTTTATTATGTTTTTTTTTTTATATAGCTTTTTTCACTCCTTCTTGCAATGTTTTTTTTTTTTTATGGAATCGTCCACAAATTGAATTAGTATATCACAGGGCGATCTGGTTGCGCATAAATTTCATATTTACATGCAAATTTAATTAAAATTGATCTGCTAACTTTATTTCAGCGTCTATATTTACTTGGGAGTCACGCAAGAAGATATGGGACAAGTTTATGCTATTTTTTTTTTTTTTTACCTGTGAAGTGATTTAAGGCAAGTCACGTTGATTGGATTTTAATTTGAGAGCTTTTATCTGCAGTGCGGGTAAGGTAAGGATTACGAATGTATTATGCCACGCGGTGGCAATAGTAGTTAGTGGCTGATGGCTACTTCATGAACACATTTCAGATAAGGTGCGATAGATTTTTTTTTTCACAGCACGACGACACATTGACAGAAGTCAAGTTAAGAAGATTTAATAAAAGTAGTAAAATTTTTATCGGACGGAAGGAATGATGATGGTAATATAGTGGAGGATTAGTTGTTGTGAATTGTTCGTGTAAAAGAAAAAATTTAATAATAATTCAGAGATTTTTTTTTAATAGGTATACTGGCTTGGTGTTGATAGGTGCCTTTTAGTTGCACTATGTATTGCTCGTCTAGTAGTAATGATACTGTTGCAGACGAGTTCCTGAATAAAATATCCTATCTTTCGCAAAGATATACTGATATTATTGTGCCAGGCGATTTTAACCCATTCACTGCCAGAAAAATTTAGAGTCTCTTGCCCTGGATGCCAAGATTTTATTTTAAAGAAAACACGGAATTCAGCACAATCTAAGAATATTAAGTTAGAGATATAGTATGGAGATGGAATTTACTGTAATTTGAAAATAAAAAAAACACTACGAGATAACTCGTAGCTGGCGTCGGTGAATAAAATTGCTGTGCTGAGTGCCGCTTACCAGATATCTCGTAGTGTTTCTTTTTTCAATCAACTTTTTCATATTCAAAGATATTTCTTTTTACTTTGCCTTCACTTATTTGTATCTCGTTATTAGCTGAACATAATCCACTTTTTCTTCTAAAATAATGCACAAATCAAAATATTTTTCATCTACGCACTTTTCCCTTCCTTCATTGTTCTTAGAAAAACATTGTAAGTATATGACGCATTTTCGACCTGAATGCACTCCCTCCATTTCCTGCAAGGTACCTAGCATACATTTAGATATCAATACATAGCGCCTGCCTTCCCAAGCCAGTACAACGTAAGGTAAGTCCAACTACTCATTACTAAAAACTATGGACCCCGGCAAAATTATAATTAGGGAATTATAAGGAAAAAATGTCGAAAAAAGGGGTTAAAATGAAGTTAATTTAAGAAAAAAACTATACCATGCAATAGTACTCGCCAATACCTTTCAAAAAGTACCCACATGCCGGGGTAGGGGTAAAAGTAAAAATCACGAAATTTTGATAGGGAAAAAGCCAAAATTTTCGCGGGAGTTGTCGCACTTAAATTGCTGTAGAATCTAAGCCGAAGCGCCGAATGCCTTTAAACAAAGTTCCAGAGATAGAAGAGACCTGTAGGTAGCGCGCTGTGTAAATAACATTCCAGTTAGCCTCGTAGAACTGCCGCACAAAATGCGCAAAGTGCGCCTTAAAAATTCTGACAGTTTTTTTTTAAATAGGTAAATAACACCCTATTTTGCTGTAATTTTGTATAAGTAATCTTGTAGTAAGCGAGCATCCATAAAAAATTCAAAAATTGGATTTATCTGGAATTCGTAGAAAGTTTCCAAATGAAGTTTTACGATTAAAATTTGGCCGTGGAAAAAGAATTTTTGCAACGCAAGAGGGAGGGGGTGTGAAATAGGCTCACAAAATCAGAAAATAATCAAAAGGAATTTTTGAAATCGGATTATATTTTTGCGAATTATGGGGTGGGGATGAATTAATACATACATATGTATGTACAGACATGTAATTTGAAAACTTTGTTTGAACGAAGGTTGCTTAATAAGAAAAAGAAGTACACAGCTCGATAGTACTCGTCAATACCTTTCATATGATATGCGACGTGGCATGGTGGAACTTACCCCTCGCCGGGGGTACCTACTCCTCATCCCAAAGTACCCCCGAGAAAAAAAGTGTTCTTGTATGAAAGATAGCTACTAATCAGATGAGTAGAGGTGCATACTCAGTTTCCCGATCGGATGCCCCTATACCGAGTAATTATCGAAAAACGATATCCCCCCCCCCTAGGAAGGGGTGATTATAGCAGATAAGCCGGTACACCATACGACGCCGTACTCCAAATAAACCTTTGAAACATTAAAATCGGTTAATATTTGACCGATATATAGAGAAAAACGTAAAAGCAATAAATTGAGGTAAAAATGCACCTTAAAATTTGTACTAAACTTCTGACGGAAAGTTTATCTAAAAAATGACGCCAATGGAAAAAAGTTGTTCCACCAATTGTAGCTATTGGCCGTCCAGTGGTAAAAGTGAAAACCGTTCCTCGATCGGACTTAATTGCCGGAAGTTATGAAGGTATGTAGAAACAATCTAGTACTACAATAGGGAAATTCTAAATTTAGTAGTAGAGCAAAAGTGTTAATGGGGATCGATAGAGGATGAGTGGAACTGATTTTTAAGACGTTCCGAAAAATTCCACATACTTACTTACAGGGGTGAGGGGGCCGATTTAGTATTTTTGTTCTAGTACGATTTGAAATTTGGAAAGCAGTTTTAAAAAGACCTGATTTTTTCATGAATTTTAAGTATACACATGACTATGCTGTGAGGTGAAAGAAGGAATTTATGGCGTATCGAGATTTGAAACTAGTAATTAAATTCCACCTCCCCGGAAAAAAAAACGTAGTACCCTATACCATGCGAAATCGAAATATCTTCAAGTCTGTAAGAGGAAATTTTTTTCCGATCAAATTTGTGGGAGCTAAAGGGTCCCCCAGTTTTATACGTTTGTATGGAGCGGTGTATGGTGGGGAGCTTCGTCCCTTGACCGCATTTCGTTTTTTAAGTCCGTTTCTAATAAAAATTTATAATTAATATGTTTTCTACACTATATAAATTTTTCATTCATCCTTTCTAATAACTCCAAACTCAAATGGCCATTTGCAAAAATCTAAAATTGTAGCACTCACTACGGGATATCTCGTAGTCGGCAGTTTTGGTATATACGCTTACTACGAGATATCTCGTAGTTTGGTTTGAGTGCGGACAGAGCAATGCACGTTGTACTTTGAACTATTACCCTCCGAGTAACTTTGATCATCACGACTTTCTCTTTTTATCGCATCCTCAGATTTATTTAAACTATTTAAACAAATGAGTTTAAACTTTAAACAAATAAATTTAAACCTTGAATAAATAATTTTAAACCCTTCAACAAATATATTTAAACCCTTAACGAATGAGTTTCAACTGTTAACAAAAAGACTTAAACCTTTAGCAAATATATTTAAACTCTTAACAAATTTATAAGTATTTAAAATATTTTATTTCACCTTAAGTAAGGATTTCATACAATTTGTTTCGAATTTTGGGTGCATATATAATCTACAATATTTCTAATTTGTCAATGCAACGGTTGACCATCCACTACCTTTGGAATAAGTAAAACCAAATCCATTATATAATTGGAACAGTAATTAGGTGTGATTTATTGCAGGCTATCTTCGATCACTGAGAGAAGATTATGTTCTCTACTGATGCTACCTAAAAATGAACGTGCATGTGGCTTCATTTTAGACAACGATTTTTCGATAGGGTTTAGCATGGGTGAGTAAGGAGGAAAAACTTTTGGTGTTAAATTCGTTTGAGATAACACCTTGCGAACTTGTTGTGTTTTGTGTATTCTCACATTATTCATAATTAAAAATGTGTGACTAAACGATGTATTTGTTTCCAATTTTTCAACAAGTTCGCGCAGAATTAAGTGGGTGTCACAACGGGAGCGACGCGGCGCGGCATTTTTCTGATGCCGCTGCACGATTGTTCTTGCAAAATTAAATGTATAAGTCACACCAGGGGCGGCGCGGCACGGCAAAATAGTGCCCCGCGCGGCGATTTTGGAGATTACTCAAAAACACAATTTTGCCGCTGCCGCTGGCGGCAAAATTCCTTTTCATTCGAAATAAGTCCGCACAATTCGTTAAATGAGGCTTTTTGCATTCATAAGTGTATTTGTAATCGAACCTCATCACTTTTCTCTGTTTTTCTTCAAGCAGAGCTACTGATAATAGAATTTCTTCCTCGGAATTGGAGTACATTTGGATAAAATCTGCCGCTCTCGGTGTGAACACTCTATTTTGCCGCATGTCACCGGGCAGTGCCGCGTCGCGCCGCTCACAGTGTGACCAGGGCTTTAAAGTAAGCCTTTTAATCCCTTCTCCGATAAAAATTTTGTTCGCGTTGAGAAGAAATTAGCTATAGCTTTATATAAATTATAAAGTTGCGCTAAATATCATATTTGGTCTTCAAAAATCGACTATCCATTTTATTTTTTACTAGGTTATAGAGGCAACTGTAAAAATATTAACCCCGAAATGGATTAAAATTCCAAACTTAGGGGAGGCTCAACAAATATCATCCAACTTTAAAATAGTGACAATAGTGAAAATTTAAACTACCCTTAAATCGGATTGTTGTCGTATCTTTGAATGTTGCTTCACTAAATCTATATTTATCTAATTATTTTTCTTTCACTGAATTTTATGTTTTTGTTCAAAATACCCTAGTAGAAATTGCTCACAGTTTTACCTTGTCTCCTGCCCCGCAAGGGGCAGATATTATCTAAACCAATACTAATGTGACTAAAAAGTATCAAGATGTTTGCAATTCATGAAGAAACATATAGAAAATTAAGTCCCGATGAGTTTCGTCTGATGAGCATTCATTAAATCTCATCGAAGGGCTCATTGGATATCATGAAACTGCTCCCTACATAATAAACCAGAAATAAATAAATATTTATTCTTCTCATCAACGTGTCAGATGACATTTCTAGGAAAATTTGAATTGATTTTTGTGATTTATTTATTTAAGTTTTTAAATTATTTATTTTAAATTAATTTTTTTGATTTGTTTTCCCAGAAAAGACTGTCACCCATATGCTGAACAAGGCATTATTCCAAAATTCTTACGCTTCAGCTTCTCAGAGTTTAATTTGCAACCGGAGTTTAAATTCGGAAAAATATATGAAATCAATCATGAAATCAGATTCTCATTTATGAACTCATCATGACACACGTTGACATGCTCATTAATAAGCTCATCGTGACACTCAATGCTATGCTCATTAATAAACTCTTCGCGGCACTCATTGACATGCTCATTAATAAGCTCATCGTGAAATTCATTGCTATGCCCATTAATAAACTCATCGCGGCACTCATTGACATGCTTATTAATAAGCTCATCGCGACACTAATTATGTACTCAGCGAAGTGCTCATCTAATATTGTAAAATGCACAAAAGAGAAACACAGCATACATTTCTAAATAAGTGAAAGAAATGCAAAATGAATATTTTCTGGTTTTGATTCAAACGCGAATAAATTTCATTAGTACATTCATCTGATTGCTCATGAGTAACTCATTGATGAGCTCATCATGATATGTCTACCAGGGTATTTCATAGCCTACATATATAATATATGTATGTTTTTTACTTTCGTTTTTTTTCGCAGATCGCAAGCAGCTTAAAATTATCATATCTGCCGACCTATTCTAGAAGATGGCTTATATCATTTATGCATTCTGACTAAAAAAACGTCTCGCATTCGCCTGCTAATTATTAATTAAAACTCAAAATTTACTCAAGTTTCAGTGTATGAATTACCTTTTATCGAAATGTATTTATGCTCTTTGATCTCCCAAACCTATACTCTATTTTGCCAGATATGTTAAAAATCTTGGCTTATTTAATTAATAGGAAAATTAAATGCTGTGACTACGTTGGTAATTAGATTGATAAAATCTGCAGAGGCTTTCAGCTGCTTTGGTTATTGGATAGTATTCATATGTCAGTTGTTACTATATGTTATTTCTGGTCAGATAACTTCTTCTTCCTTATTTTATAGTATAAATGGAAGCTTCTTATTTCCAATATTCAATTATATTAAAAAAAAAATTATCCTTGATGAAAATTGTAATTCTAATTTTACTAGTCAACAGTAGATGGCGTATAAACTACTAAGGTAGGTACTTGTGTACAAAGCTTAGTTTGGGTACTTTTTTCCCTCTCTTTGTTACTGTTCTGGCAAGGGAAAATAGAAGCCGCCCAATAACAATGTCAAGTAGACAAATTTAAATGATATTAATATTAAAAAAAAAAAAAAATAGAACACAATTAATATTCGATAGGTGGCATTACGGTACTGCTGTCAGTGGTGAATTTTTTAATATAAAAGGAGAGACTATTTTGATCATGTTACTGTCTACTTCTTGCTCCAGTAGTTTGGTGAAGCACCAATCCGACTGATTATTACAAAAAATTAAAGAATTACAACAAAGCTAAAGTTGCTCTTTTAAGCCAAGAAACTTATCCCCTCATCTCATCTTCACACTTATGGTAGTATCTAGTTAAATTTAATGTACTTCCGTATGACTTATGAATGTATATTTCAGCCTATCCTTAATAAGGAACAAATAAAGTTTTTCAGAGATAAAACTCTAATCCTGTAATGCTAATTCTGAATGGTAGGGATGAGTTTAAGAGAGACTTAGGCACATTTCTATACCTGAAACACTACACACACGACGAATACATTCGACTGCATTTCTGAAAATAATATTTGAACTAGGAGAAAATGTACTTGCAGCAATCCAACAACAATGTAACTATAACGGAAGCTTTACAAAATCATAAAATCTCCTATCTATACATGGATAAAAGGGAAATCCCTGAGGGTTCTGAATATGGAAATCTTTTTCTTTTTTTTGTTTCTTCATTCGGATAAGCGACCGACACGAACGAGGTCTATTCTATTTTCTACTCGTGTGTGCACATATGCTAAATTTTTCACTCTATTTGATTCTCTGTTGAGAATTGAGAACAAGAGATTTTCCGGAATAGTTGAAATGTTGCTGAAAGCAATTTCGTAGTTCACAAACAGAATTTTCTATTTCAAAAAGTTTTTCCATGTCTTCCTTATTATTTGCTTTTATCAGCCGATGTACATCCAGATCCATAGGCTAAGCTTTAAGCGGAAATAACTTGTTGAACTACATTACATAAATAGTTAACGATTTGAAGTTGTAAGTTTCGTAAAAAAAAACAAAAAAATCAGCATTTTTGAAATGATTGTGTTAAAAATTTGCATCACCATGATGGAAATGTATAAATTTTCTTTTACAGTGTATACCACCTACGAATTCTATATGAAAACGAGTTATAGGATGAAAACGATTAGGTCATATAACGGTTTGAATGTTGTTTTTTTTTCTCTACTCACATATGGCTTTAGATAATTAATTGAAATAATTCTAATTAGGAAACAACAACAAAAAAAAAATCTTTTCTTTCCTTTTTTTTACTTCACGCTAAGAAAACGATTTAAAAAAAAAAATTGCAAACAATTTCAACAACAGCATTAAAATTACCTGCCAAATTATAAGAAGGAAATTTTTTTGAAAAACGTCGATTGAAGCTGTGCTTAAACAATGACTTAATCCAAGTTTTAACCCCAGGGGGGACAAAAGTTTCACGGAAAAATCTCTTTGAAGTCTCAGCAACTGAAGTCAAATTACTTTCACTAGAATCGCTCGAAGAAACATAAATTCAGTTGAAGGCTTGTTGTAATTCTTGGAGTGTGGCCAAAAACTCAGCATGAAGTCGCACAGTAGAGCGCGAAACATTTTCAAGCTTCTCTATTCACAACGTCCATGCTGGCTGTGCTAATTGTCAGCTATTAACCCAGCATAAAGTTGAATTGAACACAGGCTTGTTTTAGGTCGAATATATTCTATGTACGAAGGTAGCCAGCCGTTGCAACAGTAATAGTAACTACAATTGACTGCCAGGTGGTTGGTTGGTTGGTTAGTGATTATATTCGTCGTATATAAAGAAAACTTTAAGACCTCATCCGGTTCATGTCTCATGTTCTCTTATTTGCGTCATATTTCTACGATCGCAGTTTGAACTATATGTTGGTCAGCTATTATAAGACTTGTTTTGTGGTTTGTATTTTTATTTTTTTTTTAATATGATTTCATCCTATCTAGCCCATCTATTACTGTCTATTATACCTTCTATCATTTAATATCTTCAGTCCGGTGAAATATACCTACTTAGATAAGAACCGATAAATTAGAACCAGATCCATGTGGAGATCATCTGAAGATATCTGCATTGATTCGAGTAGGTACGCAATTGATCATCAGGAGTTAAACTCGAAGAATATTTTATGTGGAAAAGGGGGGTCTGGTCTTGTAATAATGGAGAAAGGCTTCATAACTCTTGCAATGTACTCCTATGATTTTATTATATCTAGACTTAAGATATGCTCGTATAATTTGAACTGCTGCTTTATATTGCTGGGATACTATTTGTATCCAGGACTGATATGAAAATAATAAAAGTTGTAAGAGGCTCTGTTTCATCCATCTATCAGTCTATCTAGTATAGGTATAGCTGCTCATATGAAATGTTGTTAGAAAATTCAGTACAAGCATAATTATATGTATGTATAGGTACTTAGTGTAATTATATGCAGAAGATTAGGTAGGTATTCATCTGTGTATTCCGAACTGTAATTACAAAAAATTAAGATTCGAAACGGTAATAAATTATTACCTAATTGTTCATTTATTGTCTAATTATGGCAAGGCAGAGAAGACTACTGTTATTCTTCTGGAAATGATTCACACTGATACTATAACGCTCACTAATCATCAGGTATTTAAAACGAGAATATGAGGCTAAGAAATTGAGGCTCCTATACCGACGAATTGCTGGCAATATTCTAATGTAAAGCAATACAAAGAAATGTTGCAGAGACTACTGCAGGACGACATTTACACCACCTAAATAACAGATCAAAGGAATATTTTGGTGGTCACTTTCAGCGGTTTCGTGCCCCTGCACATCAAGTTTAGCACCACTTTAAGAAAATAAATACATATCTCAACTCCGTCAATTGTTTTATCCCTGAGATAATCCACACAAGTCCACTCCTCTAGCTGAGCAATATTTCTTTTTTCACATGTTAGACGCTCTAGAGTTGAGTATAATAGGATCGTTACCAAACCACGCATACATAATGAAACTGATACGAATGACGCATACGACTCATTTCAATTATACTGTTGAGCTACAAGAGTCAAATTGTGGTATCAGCGGGGAATAAGAGAGGAAATTCAGAGTTTTTACTCCGAACACACTGATTAATAGTCCGAAATAAACGGGTCTTAGCACCGAGATATCTAGATGTCTGTTGTGCATCTGATTCGAACAAAGACCAACGGCGAACGTTGTACGGACTTATTGTTTAGATGGACAGCTTTATTATTATTCTTAAGTGGGGGATTCACACAGAGTTATCGACTCATATCTAGTCACCGAGACCTATAAGATCTGATGGAGAAATAAGAATTTTAAGAACTTTTATTTTTAATGATTCTAAATCAAATTTATAAATACAAGAAGAAAAAACAACCGCCTCGTCCGGGATTTGAAACCGGGACCTTCCGCTTGCCGGGCGACTGCTCTTACCACTGAGCTAACGAGACAGATGATTTTCCCTCTTGCATTTATCAAATTTGTAACTAGCCTACTAAGCCACGTTTTGCTTTCAGCTGGCATTAACCAGTAACGATGAAAGCGCACAAATAAATTGTAAATTCAATTTTATTTATTTTTCCCGCGGACGGGAATCGAACCTACACTTGTTAGAATCGGTCAATGATGGAGAAATAAGAATTTTAAGAACTTTTATTTTTAATGATTCTAAATCAAATTTATAAATACAAGAAGAAAAAACAACCGCCTCGTCCGGGATTTGAAACCGGGACCTTCCGCTTGCCGGGCGACTGCTCTTACCACTGAGCTAACGAGACAGATGATTTTCCCTCTTGCATTTATCAAATTTGTAACTAGCCTACTAAGCCACGTTTTGCTTTCAGCTGGCATTAACCAGTAACGATGAAAGCGCACAAATAAATTGTAAATTCAATTTTATTTATTTTTCCCGCGGACGGGAATCGAACCTACACTTGTTAGAATCGGTCAATGATGGAGAAATAAGAATTTTAAGAACTTTTATTTTTAATGATTCTAAATCAAATTTATAAATACAAGAAGAAAAAACAACCGCCTCGTCCGGGATTTGAAACCGGGACCTTCCGCTTGCCGGGCGACTGCTCTTACCACTGAGCTAACGAGACAGATGATTTTCCCTCTTGCATTTATCAAATTTGTAACTAGCCTACTAAGCCACGTTTTGCTTTCAGCTGGCATTAACCAGTAACGATGAAAGCGCACAAATAAATTGTAAATTCAATTTTATTTATTTTTCCCGCGGACGGGAATCGAACCTACACTTGTTAGAATCGGTCAATGATGGAGAAATAAGAATTTTAAGAACTTTTATTTTTAATGATTCTAAATCAAATTTATAAATACAAGAAGAAAAAACAACCGCCTCGTCCGGGATTTGAAACCGGGACCTTCCGCTTGCCGGGCGACTGCTCTTACCACTGAGCTAACGAGACAGATGATTTTCCCTCTTGCATTTATCAAATTTGTAACTAGCCTACTAAGCCACGTTTTGCTTTCAGCTGGCATTAACCAGTAACGATGAAAGCGCACAAATAAATTGTAAATTCAATTTTATTTATTTTTCCCGCGGACGGGAATCGAACCTACACTTGTTAGAATCGGTCAATGATGGAGAAATAAGAATTTTAAGAACTTTTATTTTTAATGATTCTAAATCAAATTTATAAATACAAGAAGAAAAAACAACCGCCTCGTCCGGGATTTGAAACCGGGACCTTCCGCTTGCCGGGCGACTGCTCTTACCACTGAGCTAACGAGACAGATGATTTTCCCTCTTGCATTTATCAAATTTGTAACTAGCCTACTAAGCCACGTTTTGCTTTCAGCTGGCATTAACCAGTAACGATGAAAGCGCACAAATAAATTGTAAATTCAATTTTATTTATTTTTCCCGCGGACGGGAATCGAACCTACACTTGTTAGAATCGGTCAATGATGGAGAAATAAGAATTTTAAGAACTTTTATTTTTAATGATTCTAAATCAAATTTATAAATACAAGAAGAAAAAACAACCGCCTCGTCCGGGATTTGAAACCGGGACCTTCCGCTTGCCGGGCGACTGCTCTTACCACTGAGCTAACGAGACAGATGATTTTCCCTCTTGCATTTATCAAATTTGTAACTAGCCTACTAAGCCACGTTTTGCTTTCAGCTGGCATTAACCAGTAACGATGAAAGCGCACAAATAAATTGTAAATTCAATTTTATTTATTTTTCCCGCGGACGGGAATCGAACCTACACTTGTTAGAATCGGTCAATGATGGAGAAATAAGAATTTTAAGAACTTTTATTTTTAATGATTCTAAATCAAATTTATAAATACAAGAAGAAAAAACAACCGCCTCGTCCGGGATTTGAAACCGGGACCTATAAGATCTATTGTGACATTACCCCTAAGTGCTAAGTGCCCTAGCGAGCCCATTCAAACTTCTTTTCTTTACGATCTTTTACAAAGCATGTACCATTCTTGGGGCTATCTTTTCAACATCCTCTGGCAGTGGGAATGTCTTTTATAGATGTTTTACGCTTATGGGGCCCCGAGCTTCATATTTACAAAGGACGCGTTGAGCAATTTCATCGTCTTCGATACAAAAGTTGCAGGTCTCATCATCGAACTTACCAATCTTTTTGAGATGATATTTAAGTGTGGATTGTCCAGTAAAGAGGCTCGTTATGAGCCTTAATTCCTTTCTGCTAAGCCTGAGTGATATTTTTGTCCTCTGTGTACTTGATGAACTTCTTCGCTGTGTCATTTTTATTCTGTCCTCACAAATCCTGACTTGTGCTGAAAGATGGCTTGGGTATCCAAAAACAGGCTTGGGTATCCAAAAAAAGGCTCAGGGCCAATTAACGGAGATCTGGCTCCTTCCTTTGCAAGGCGGTCCGTAATCTCGTGGCCCTTAATGTCTTTATGTCCTGGGACCCAAATTAGCCTCACCTTTTTGCTTCGGTCTAATACAGTAAGATAGTCCCACATCAACTTAGACTAAAAGTTAAACGAATTCATCGCTTTGGTGTTGCTTGGCTGCCTGATATTATATACATTTTTGTGCCACGCTTCTATGGCGTTTATTTCTGCCTGGAAAATGGTTGGTCTCCAGTGCCTTTGAAAGATGGTAATTCGGCCCATATACTATGCCCACCTTTCATTTTGGCTCCATTTGTCTACCATTTAAGAGATCCTTTCTCTAAGGATAAGTCTCCAGAGTGCCACTATTGACGATCCCCTAAGTTCATCTTGAATGGAGTTTCAAAGTTTACCGTTTTGGCATAACTTCTGAGATTGGGCTGGCTATCGGGTACTCTAGGAATGCTTGGAGGATTTTCAGGTGGCTAACCAAATTGTTTGTACTCAGGAGATTTTCCTTCTGCTGTCTAGATAATTGTACTGCGGATGGCCTTCTTCCTAACATGAAAATGTAAAATGTAATGAGTATTATTGCTGCATATATTCAACCATAGAGCAAGTTTTGGTTTAAGACCTCAAGTTTTTCCAAAAAGTGAGCGGCATGTCCATGCTGCCGCTGTGGCCTTCTCCAGTACTTTTTTTAAGAGGAAATTCCCGATTAGTCTACTATTTAGTGTAATGCCTAGATACTTGACCTCCCTCGAAAATTCCACTACTGTTCCCTTAAGAGATGATGCTTCTAAGTAAAGCTTCCTTTTTCTCGGGAATAGATCGATTGTTCTCTTTCCAGGATTGGCACGCAGTCCAATTGCTTGGTACCGATCGCGAACTCTATTTAGGGTACTCTGGTACTCTGATTGTTATCACTATAGATCATCTGTATATCCCTGATTATTATAGCCGAAGTAAGTTAATTTCTGTAGGAGATAATCGACAACCAGCGACCATAGTAGGGGGGACAAAACCCCACCTTTAGGAAATCTCTTGGAAACCAATACTGTAATCGAGTCTTCTTCCAAGTAGCTATGATTCTCCGGCTTCCTAGCATAGTTTTTATCTATTTTACAATAGAAGGTTCGATTCCTCTTTTGGTAGCTGCATTCTCAATAGCTGGAAAGAAGGTATTGCAGTGACACGCAAGCAACTGGCATGAAAATTTTCACCGTTGAAGAGGTATTCAACTAGAATATTAAAGAAGCGAAAAATGCTGTTCCAAGGGTTCAATGTGACCATTATCTTGCTTTGATAATAGTTTGGCGGGGAATCGCTCATCATCTCGCATCTCTTCATTACTATGAGAAATGGGTTAAAAGTGCGGTAAAAGTGTACCACTCGGATGTCCTAAAAGGAATTGTGAAGGGTTTAACCAAAGAACATCTAACAGAAAAAATAAGCATCTCGTATATTGAAAAGTTTTATATGGCGGGTCATATTATTACGACCCGCTCTGTACGAAAATTCTCTGCTTTTTGACGACCCTCCCCACTCACCATGGTGATGAGTGGCGGGTCATCGAAGCACCAGCACCAGAACCAGCGCCTACATAGAAAACCGGTTTCATCAAGAATACTTTGTTTGGAGAATTTTCATTTACATTGCATTGCGGTAGAAAAGAGGGAGAATAGTAAAATGAGCGGATGGGATAGGAATTTGTGGCCGATAAGCAGCAGTCAGATCGCAAAATGAATCATGAAACTATGACATGGCTGTGTGTACATATACAGCTATGGTGCGGCGGAGACAGAGAGAACATAGAAATATTCTCTCAGTCTCAAATCTTTGCTTCTTCCCGTATGTTTCCTCCCCAACCGCATCAACAAATAAGCATACAATTTGTGCATTTTTAGAGGCCAGATGAAGCTTCTGGTTGAGATATATGTTCTTTGGTTTAACTAATGTACATTCTTCAAGTATGAATAGATGGGGTTTCCAACAGGATTAAGCTCCGGTACACAAAGCCAAAACGACCCAGAAGTGGCTAAATAGCTATATTCCTGATTTTGTTACAACAGAAAAATGGTCCGTGGGGAAAGCCCTGATCTGAATCCATTCGATTATTGTTTGTGGTAAGAGTTAGAAAACATGGTTTGAAAGACTCCTCGTACAAAAGATTCTCAAAATAATATTAACGGAAGCAGCGTCAACGATATCTATGGAAACCGTGCGTGCAGCAATAGCCAATTAGCAACATGCTTTAAGGGCTTATATCAAAGCAAAAAGCGGTCTCTTTGAGTGAAAGCGTTTTTCTTCCAATTATTAATATTTGATAAAATAAATTAAATCATTTTAGATGCGAAAGCTTGTTTGTTAAATTTTTACAACGTCTTATACATATTTGCAACAGAACTTATGGCAGGCTATGCAGGTATTACTCTCGACAGTATTGTAGGTGGACATATAAAGATAAGGCTTCAAGCTCAAACCTAAAAGGAGGTCTTCTTTCTATACTAAAATAAAATTAAAAAACACATAAAAACCAGAACAAATTCGCATTCCTAACTGTCAGAGAGTTTCCACCTTTTTATCAATTCATACATTATTGCATGCACAGGGAACAGGTCGGGAGACATTCCAGTATGAAGTACATGATAAAAATAAGTTTTTAACCTCCAACTAACAGCGAAATTTCCTTATCTTCTAAATTACACCACTTCTTCTTTGTCAGCGAACTTCAACTTTCTTTACTCGGCCCAAATTAACTGTTACACTTGGGAAATTAATCAAATAATGAGACAATTAATAACAAAGCACCAGTAAAACGCTGTGAAAGTAATCTTGCGACATAAACAAAATAAAGTCAAATAAAAAAAAATAAAAATAAAAAAAACCTCATCTCTCCTGGCATTTAAATATTCTCTGGCATCAGTCATAGCACTCTCGAAGTCTGTTCCGGGTACTTTCATCAGGTAAGTTGTAACGACGACGTCGTCGACGACAACTCTGAAGTTACCGTCAACGCCAATCTTCTGTCTCACCAAAACAGCCAGCGCAGTGCGGAGGAGATGTTATCAAAAATGCAAATCGCGACTTAAGAGCTCAATTTACCATTTTCTTCTTCGATGAGATTGTGCGCCGCGCATAAGTAAACCTATAAAAGAAGTCCATAGAAGGGGAGGAAAGGCAATAATCAAATCGGAGACCGCAAAGCCAGCGAATTACTCATTTGCGGTGGAAAGCGTTTTTCGGTCATAAATACGTACCTTCAGGGAAATGGAATTATTTTTCCTTTCTTGGTGATGCGAGAAAAGATGCCGGCCATCGTCGACTATTACATCGCCCCCGCACTAACATGGATTTTGTAATATAACCGTATTGCTCGGTTGGTTGGTTGGTTGGTTGCCTGTTTAGTTGGTTGGTTGGATGGCTCGCTTAAATCTCCAGATGTCCATCACAACTGATGCCCGGCTGTCAAGTGCCTTCCTGTTGTCAACTTGCTATTTCTATTCTTCGTATGCTAATCAATTTGGTCTGAAGTGACTCGCGCTCCGATACAAATCTCGGCTATTTGCTGGACACAACACACCACAAACAGACATACACACACACACACATTATTGTTGGCGGAAGAATTAAGTTCGCCATATATTTTTCCAGACTCGTTGATTTGACGAGTAATTATTGTTGGGTAACTGTAGATTTGCTATTTTTCCACCTACAGGGATTTGGTGATGTTGGCACGGCAGGTAACGGAGGTGGCGGCGGCGGTGGCGGCGGCGGCGGTTGATGATGGTGGTGTATAGAGATCCCATGAGAAATCTCAGACGTAGAGAGTATATGAGCCATCATAGATGTTAGATAGAAAATGAATGCATAAGATAAGACGCAACGCGGAAATTAAAGTCTTTTAAATCTTTTCCACCCGAAGAGAAGAGCAAAGATAGGCAAATCGCGAATGGAGTTGTTGACAGACCCGGTACCATTTGAAACTCCTAATGGGCTTTTTATTAGATCAAATTGAGATGTCCATTGTCTTCTGACAAACGAAACAAAAGTGTTGTTTAATTTTTTAATAGCTAGTCTCCATAATTTGGCGATTTTATTGTTGAGATTATGAATAGCGAAATGAATCATTGGATTTTCGCGCTCGGCCTTTTTTTTTAAATGCTTAATTTGGTGTATTCATTAATCCTTTAAGCCTTTAGATGCGGTAGATATGTATATTAGATAAACAGAGTAATATTAAGCAGATAGTTTTAAGGTAGGAAACAAGTAAAATAATTATTACCAGTAACATTGTTGGAATCTATCATTAGTTTACAAAATCCCATGTTGGTGGGTAGGTTGTAGGCTGATTCAGTGTGTAGATTTTCCCGCCATTTTAGAAGAATTATTAAATCTATTTTCTTAATATCTCACTTCCAGTTGAAGTTACGATAAATTAAAAATAAACATGTGTACAGGGTGTTGCAAAAGTATGGTTATATACGCTAAATTTAGGTGGCTGGAACCGAGTTAAGAAAAAAAATTCTTATAGAGTTTTGCCCCACATTGCGTTTTATTACCGAGTAATGCTGGCAACACTGTCTTGTGTACTGGAAAGTCTAGACTTTTGAATTTTAATGTAGTATATCTCAGGAAGGAAAGGGCCTAGTAAGCTGAAGTAAATTTTGATGAACTTACAATATCTTTCACGTTAAGAAAACATATTGCCCATACATCCAGCATCGATACTTTCGAAATAGTAAAATTTCAATGTGTAATTTGTGTCTTTTGTTTTACAAATTTCTTACTCTGAAAGCGATTTATTCAAAATTTCTAATAAAAAAAGTTTTTTGTTTTTTTAATTATTTGGTAGCTTATGGAGATGATTCCCTTTTCAACAATATTTAACTTGTTTCTAGATAGTCTCATAAAATAATATCGAATAATCTTTCAAGCTGGATTCATACCACAAAAATGATTCATTTTAGGGTTTATTTGACTGGCTTTTATGACGGTGATTTGGTGACATAAAACAAGTTTTCTGCTGAGTCATGCCCATTAACCTATTCAGAGTATACGAATATTCGCATTCGTGATAAAAAACTACGGTTTATATAGCAGCAACTGCTGCCATTATATCCATTTGAAGTTATCCGTCTGATAGCCTGATTATTTGAGAAAGTCAGTGGTTAGTTTGTACAAGTTGTGACTTGTTAGTAGGCTTCCAGAATAGGAAGAGTGAGGTTATGCTTACCCTGTCTGTCGTCCATCATGAATTTCGAATAACGAAGTTTTGTTTTAAGTTGCCCATAAGCTCCAAAGAAGAACATGAATTGTTATAGTCTGTGTATGTCAATAATGTGGTGACTCTGAAGACTGCTTACTAGTAGTATTAACAATTTAAAAATGGAAATGAGTCGACTGAAGCCGAGCAACGGTCGCGATGTTCTTCGACCTCAAAAACACACGAAAACGTGCAAAAAGTGGCAGAATGGATTCGTTCAGGCGATTGACTATCCAAGAGCTTAGGGAAGAACTGAACATCTCGTATCGATTCGTATAAATTCAAAGGAATGGTTCTATGGCTTCCTTTTTCATTACGACAACGTCCCGTGCCACACTTCACTTCTAATCTGCGAGTTTTTGGCAGAAAAAAGATCCTGTCTGTCCACCGTACTCTCCGGATTTAGCACCATGCTGCACTAAAAGGAGAACGTTTTGACATCATTTTCGACATTTAGAGGGCCACGACAGAGCAGCTGAAAGCCCTTCCGAAATCAATCTTTTAATCATGTAATCAACGTTGAGATAAGTGCATCGCTAGCCAAGGAGACTACATTGAAAAATGGTAATTCAAATTTTATGTAAACTTACTAACTTGTTCGTAATAAGTCTATTCACCGTATTTTTTGATCATATCTAGTATCATGAAATTCTGTACTAGTTTTGTGTTATGATTTTTTCGGTTAGGATAGATAGTTTTGATTTCTAGCCCGCAAATGGTGGATATCAATGTTACAATTATGGTTTTTCGTCTTTTTCTCTATGTTTCTATACAATTAACTTGACAACATGAAATGACAGTAAAGTACCGGTATTGATTTTATACAATATACAATATATTTCATACATAAAATCAATGGTATCGGCGAGTATATACTATTCAAGAGAAATCTTTTAAACAGCCGTTCAATGGAAAGAAATTAACCACCAGAGTAGGACGTCATTTGAAAAAAAAACAAATTTTGGAAGAAAGAATTGCATGTAGCTTTAAGGAAATTGAGCATGTGCGTGACAGAGACAAAAAGAATTGATTTTTTTCTGAAGGCGAAATGTTTACATTTTTCAATAACCAACCAAGCGTTGCCAGATTGTCGGGCCTGAAATTCCCACGAAAATGGGAAAACTTTCTCATTTTTCCCACATTTTTAAAGCTAAATTTCCATATAATTCCCATTCTATTAAAATTAAAATTAAATGAGTAGAAAAAAACATGTCCAACAAAATAAGATAAAATAAATGCAAAAAACAAAAATAACATAATTCAAGGGAATTAAAAAATAAAATATAAAAATTCGGGAAAAATACACATAAATATAATTACAAAAAACGTTAAAGATAAAATCAAAAAAATAATGATATAAATTTGTAGAATTTTGTAACTGCAAATGCCTTTCCGTTGGCACAAATTTCACATAACTTGTTTCGTCTGCTTGAAAGTTTGATCATATTGAACAAATAAAATATAAAATCCAAACATCCCCCCCCCCTTACCCTGCCATTTTATTCCTGTAAGTAGTTTTACCCTCAGTAACAACTGAAAATATACTTTCTAGTTCAGCATTCGAATGCACAGCGTCTAATAAATTAAATTTTGATAAAAATGGAGTTACGAGGTTTGCTAATTAGGGCGATGATTAAAAAGGGGGAAGAACCGAAAACAGAAATCTTTCAGAGCTTATTCAACCAACAAAATAAATATTCTTAGAAATTTTCCCACAGATGTACTGAGTCAAATATTAAAATTCCCTTTTCCATAAAATGGGAGAATTCTCACAATCTGGCAACGCTGCCAAGCACGTTGTTTTGCATACACTGGTGAAGAAAAGTGTAGCGGTTCACTTAAAACTCTACGCTTTTTGCATTTTTTGATTGCAAAAGCCGACTTTTGTTTTGATTGACTTTGTGTTACAAAAATAATTCAAGCTACTACAGGAAATATTGGGAATGGCATTTGATTTTAGTTTTGATTAACACAAAAAATTTAAAGATAAACACAATTTTCAGAAAATAATTTTGCATTTCTAGCTCACCACGGCAAAATACTACAATTGTGTAATGATAACTGTAAAATCCATTTCCCCTTATTAGATAATTTCAGAGTGAAATGAAAAAAAGTGCGGAGTAACTATTATACATTTTACTCTTTATCATTGTTTTAATCTTGCTATCTTTGTGTCGTTAATTTGTTCAGAAGAGCACAGTAAAAATATGTGTGTCATAATTCTACAGGGTGAGCCATAAATAAATTACGTATTTACAAATTCAATTAAGATTTCGTTACTTAGCTATTTTTAGGTTTGAGTTTTATAGATATAGAAAACTTCTTTTACGTAACATAGATAGAATGATTTTTAAATTGTCTAGTCTTGTCATTCTTATTAAAAATAGTGGTGGTCATTTCAAGGTCAACAACAGTTTTTCTTTGCTTGGTGGGAAGAGTTGTTTCTTGGTAGTATATGCTCGCTGTACAGTAGGTACAGCACGAAAACTTTAGATGTGCTTCAATTTGCTCTTTTATTAATTCATTGACGTGTGATGAGAGGGGTCAAGGAAAAAAAGGACCCATGACCAGTTTTCCGTCAACACCTATCTCCAGCAACTGGAAAAATTCCACAAAAAGTGTATATTTACAGGCAAGTCTTAAACGCGACGAAGTAATAATTAACAATATCCTCACCCTACATACCTTGAGGGGATGCAACAAAATATCTTCTGTCTTTGATATTGGCAAAGCTAAATTTATTGATTGGCTTTTGGCAAATGATGATTTGGATGCATCGCTTGAAGTATTCAAGGCAGATGATGTAACTTCCGAACGTCTTACAGCCGCAGGAGAGACTCATTAATCAAATCTAAGCTCAACCTTTCATTACTACCATTTGACCTCAGCTGCACATTTGTCGGAAATATCATCAAGTACAGAAGTGGCTTGGAAATTTTCTTGGCCCTGAGATATTTAGCTGACACCGAACCAGTAACTAACACAGAGAAACTACAAGAGCTTCTGAAATTAATTTTGTGTAAATTCAAGGGTAAGTGTGCGGAGCAGCTTGTATTGTCGTTGTGGAAAAGCAGGATTGAAGGTAAATTATCCTATAGAAAAAATCCAAATTGTTCAAAATTGTACAGATTTTAAGATTTACAAATTTTTATCTTTTGTTTTTTTTTTAAATTCTCGTAGTACTTAGTAGTGTACTAAAAGTAGGGTGATTTTCCTTAATTTTCTTTCATGGTGTAGCATATTCATAGCCCAATAAATTTTACATCACGTTACCCTGGAAACATTGCGGTTTAAAATCGAATCGAATTCGAAGTAAATCAATTCGACTAGGTGAAGAAAGTTAAGCTTCGGAATCGAATTCGCTTGTGACGTGCCTGCGAATTGCAGGATAAAAACGGAATACGATATCGAATCGTATTTGGCGAACCGATAGTGGTTCGCTAGCTCCACTTTCTTTCGAAGTTCTTGTATGTGTTGGTAGTTCGTTTTGAATTCGATGTTTTTTAACAGTACGATCTGGTATCGACCTCTCTTGCAAGGAAGGCATTTTGCTAAGTAAATACGATATTGAGTAAATAAATAATAAATACTCACCGTAGTCAAACTTCACATTGCACTTCACTCAATAAAATCTCAGCTTAGAATGCCTGTGAAGAGCAATTGCATGAATAGAAAATATTTTCTTTAACGACTTTCTCGGAAATTGACATGAGTCGTATCGTAACTTCTATATATAGCAAACAAATTGAAGAAATTTCGAACCATAAGCGATGCATCTATGTCGATATCTCGAAAATTTTGGCATGCTTGAAAACGTAGTTTTTTTGGTAAAAAAAATCGTAGAGATTTCGAGCTACAAGTGTTTTCTCTATTTCGAATTCATTTCGCTACGGCCGTATTTCGGCCAATTGTTTGCAGGGTAGCCAAAACTCAAAATTGGGCAAGTGTTGCTGTTGAAAAAATCTGTGTAATATTACACAATATTTTTACAATATAAGTAACAGTTGTAAAATTACAATTTGTGCTTGAAAATATAATGGCAGAAAGATATCCAGGCCTCGAGGATTCCTCGTGGCGCTGTCAAAATTTCCAACACGGGTTTTTAAGTGACACAAAACCAAGCCAGCAACTAGGCTCAAGACCTCGCCGCAAGGCGCGCTTTGCTCTATGTTGGAAATTTGTCTCTGTCAGACCTACTTCTGTCAACAGTTATACTATCAAAATTATAATGATAGCACTGAGCCCGGTGGTATCATTTTGTTTTCAATTCTCTGAGGTAAGCCTTGAGGCGTGCTGCGAGGAAGCCTGAGAGAGGTTAGGCTTGAGGCTTGCTTGGATGTGTTTCTGCCTTAAATTAAATGTTACTTAAAGCGATTTTCGCACAGGTAACTGAGTGAACACGAAAAACTATCACTGTGAGAGTACGCATAATTTTAGATTGCAGTAATGCCTATCTTCGAAAAAGTTTTACTCTTAAGTGAGTTATATTCTAATTTGTAGAAGTATCGCCTTAAGTGTGAATGTTACTATGTTTAACAAACAAAATTTAATTAACGAATTTAATCTAACAAAGAAATGACATAATGAATTACAGTAGAAGTGTCTTTTGAACAAAACTGTGTACCGGGAAACAAATTGTGCCTTGGTAAAAAAGATTATTTTCAAACTAAAATTAAAAGTCACTTAGGTGACTTAATTGTGTTTTAAAATTTATTTAAAAAGTTTATCTTGAACTAAGTCAAGTGGAAATGAGACCTACATACTTAGTCTACCGAGAATTTTTTTACTCCTTGAATTATTAATACTACATATTACGAACCAGCGATTGAAAACATTTAAAATTATTAACTTTACTATGAGCGTTAAGGCAGAAAAAGTAATTTTCTAAGAACTATCAAAGACTGATGCTTAGAATCTATGTATTAAAAACTTACGCCCTCTGGCAGAGTTAAGAGACCGGATAAAATTATATACAAGTGTGGCTGTAGTAGCCAGCCTGTATATAAAAAGTAAAACTCCCTGCTACTAGCGTGCAGCTAAGCAGAGAAAACCTAAAATGAGACACATAGTCAAATCTTCGTAATACAAATATAAACTGGATGCAGTCATTGAATGCGTCATTTAATTTTCAATTGCAGCTCGAATCCAACTTCGTGAAAACAGCAATACGTAAAGTTTTGAAGGACTAAACTTTGGAAGACCAGGCCCAATAATGGTCGCAACATTTCATGTTGGAATTAAATGTAACATCCAAATTGTGGACCATGTTCACGTATGGAATTACAACACCCACCCATAGTAAGTAATTCCAAAGAATTTATCGAACCAGTAGAAAGGGCAGTCCACTGAGACTTAATTATTACCGAATGTTTAAGTACTTTTGGGGGAATTATAAGTACGAGAATAAGTCCTGGTCCTGCTGCTTAAAACTTCTAACAGCAAGTACGAGGTAATTGTAACTTAAAAAGTTTTAAGTACAAGGTAATTCTACTTGTACTTGTAAATATATACTGAAAGGAAGATCTTTCTGTCATAAAATATTTTCACGTAGTGCCACACAAATGTATATACCTACATTCAACTATTACTAGAAAAACACCGTTATTGCATTCACGGGAAAATACCGTTTCTTAAACAAAAAAATTGTTAACGCACTACGAAGGCCAATGTTAAAAAATTGCCGTGCACAATAGTTGGCTGTTCACGTTATCCGTAGTTCAAGCTACCACGTGTCTACTTTACTTTAAAATCTATTTGCGATCAAAAGTAATTTATTTCGATGTAAATCTTTTAAGACATCAAAAATAACCGCCCCAAAATATGGCACGTAGTGGGTTTTTTTTTTACATACCTATTCATGTCTAGTATCCGAAATTTTATCTGTCTAAATCGAATTGTGTTTGCAGTAAATGGAATCGTATCCGTACTATTGAATTGCTTGAATACTTTCAAAATTTCACATAATGTCAGGTCAATGCAGAATAGAAATTCAATACACAATTTTCTCACCATTTAGTTACCTACCTACATGGAAAAACCTAAATGACATTTTGCAGTCTGCAAAAATAGATTGGCTTGGCCGATATTGATATTACACGCGACCTTGGCCAGCTTTAAATATAATTTACCAGTCCAATGAGCAATTAATCAAGTGGTTAGCAATTATCTCTGTTGTTCAAAATTTTAATGGTTCCTTTGAAGGTTTTTGTTTCTGTTGATTGAACAATAATGTTGACACAGAAGTTTGCCTTGTAAAATTCAATGCATTTATTGATTGTTTCAGTGTACATTGCAAATTTATTAAGTATTCACCTCTAAATTTCCTTTAAACTGGAAAAAATTTGAGAAAATTAGAATCATCAAAAAATTTGGGATAATTTGAGTATCGTTCGATATCTCTGTTGACTTTCGACATTCCTGGAAAAATTGTTGGTAGTCGAAAATTATCTCTTATCGAGAATAAATGGTAGAGGGAGAAGGAGCCAATTGGCTGGCTTTTGACAAAATCACAGTTGCCCTAGTTACTTTATGAAAATTCCCGAGTATTTCTTTAGGTGCATATCCACTATCAGCTTTCCTAGCACATTGATGCCATGTTCGACTTATGATTTTTTTAGATATGAATTACTTAAAAAATATCAAAATAAAGTCAGAAGGTTTATCATTTAGCAGACTATTGATCGTAAGGCTGTTTTTAGATAGACCGACCGGCAACAGCTCTGATAGCTGGATCAAAAGAGATTCTTCGACTTGACTCTCATTGTAGGAGTTAAGAGAAGGAGTTTCAGCGCTTGGTGCTAGCCGCCTAAAAGAGTCTAAGAGACCGGGTGGATTCGAAAATTGTGTGAGAACTATAGGTCTACTACGGAATCTTTAAACATCTAGTTCTATGCAAGACCGTATCTTTTATGTCGTCGCTGAGAAGGCTGAGTTTATGTGAGATGAGCTCTGGAGAATCTGATAGTGCTTATACTGTGCGTCAGCCACTGGGAGACGCTGAGAGTTTCTTGTAATGTTTTGGGTTCTCGAACTTTATCCATACTTCTCAATTCGTCTACACAAAGTCCCTTCAAGAAACGCAGGACAGCCATCCTATCACGAATATCTGGAAGATGGGAGGATGGAAAATCTTTGCAGTTGCAGTGCAAAGTTGGAAAAGTTCTCTCTTGTACCTTGGATTGGGCAAGGAGTGCCGTTGAAAAAACTTTAAAAAATCTGTGTAATATTACACAATATTTTTACAACTATAGTAAAATTACAATTTGTGCTTGAAAATATAAATTAAATGTTATTGAAAGCGATTTTCGCACAGACAACTGAGTCAGGAAGAACAAACATCAGCGAATAATTTTAGTTTGTAGTAATGTCTCTCTTCGAAAAAATTTTATTCTTAAGTGCAAAGTACAAAGTTGGAAAATCTCTCTCTTGCACCTCGGATTTTTCCGCAAAGCTGTACTTGACTGGAATATATGTCCACGCCAAATCTCTGTTCTAAAACTCCAACCAATTATTCGTATGAAATTTGGTGTCCCGGAGGTAACACAGACGGGACAGCCTTCAGTTGTTCTGACCAATTATTATGGCATACAACTATTTTAAAAGCTTCATGAGATGCGATAGTCTGATTAGGAAACCGTACCACCAAATGAGGAAATATTACAAACAAGAGTGCCAGAACTGGAGCTAGCAGACATTGCATTTCTAGTGGTGGATAAGTAAGGGTACTGAGCAAAAGTAGTACTAGGCTGCTGAGCTGCAGTTTGGATACTAGTTAAGAGACATGCAATGGAGTTCACCTGGGTCGATAGAGGTTCACTTGGGTAGGTGTTTGAGTAAGTGGTAAGTTATTAGGAAAAAATCAAGTAAGTCCGCACAAAATCCATAATTAACAGCCGTTAAAATTCAATAAAACATTTTCTAATGGCATTTTTACGATATCCTGTATAAAAAGTTAAGTAAGACTTTCATTCTTTCTTGAGAAACTCTTAAAGACGACAACTTCTACATTTCCTGTCGAAATTTAAGTACCGATCTACATCTGTACTCGACACAGTTTTTATAACCAAAGTTGCACAAATTGCCACAAACTTATTTTCATCTTATTAAGAAAATGGATAAACTTTGTTTCTTAAGGTTTTGTTTTTTATGTTTGTGTTTTAGCACCTATTGAATGGTTAAAATTTTGAAGACAATTTTCTTATAAGTCAAGATTTATGTATGTATGTTTTGTGTACAAACATAACTGGGTATCACAACTTGGATCAGTGAGTACTGTTTTTGATGGTCTTACGGAGGAGAAGAATGTAAACTTTTTTCAAATGAAAGAAAACTCATTTATTGTTATAAGTAGTTTCCAACAAGTTCTGTGGTGTTATAATATGCCTTAAGGGAGAATGGTTGGGGATGGCTCGTTGGGTAGGGGGAGGGGGTGTAATTTAAGTCTAAGAACATTCCGTTTCTTAATATAAACTGCAAAATGATTTGTAGTATATCCTGCTACTTATATAATATGCCTAGCGGGAAAAATTGTCAGGACTTCCAATGGAAACCTTGTGGAAGCAAAGTACTTTTTCTTAATTGCTTCCATGTTAGTCGCATTGAAGCATGATGGAAGGGAATTCAGCGGTAAAAATTGTCAGGCCTTCCAATGGAAGCTTGGGGAAAGCGGTAGAAAGGCTTTTCTATTGCTTCCTTCTAATGATATATGTAATGTTAAAAAGAAATGAAGTGTCCAATGAAAAGCATCTATACCTTCTGAGTACAGCTTCCGATTGCATCATGTGATCCTTCCAAATCCCGCTGGGTGCCTAAAATCCTTCTGTATAGAACTTTTTAGTGTGGATTGAATATTATGTGTACACAATCGACGTTTAGTTAGTACCAGAACCATCTGAAAGCTTTTAAAATATTTTTAAGCTTATCATTGGACTTATGTAGAAGAAACATTAATTTTAGATTATCATTATCATCAGGTTTGTTCGGTGGAACCTGAGACAACTTACATGTAGATGTGAAAAACTCACAAAAAAGCTGTCGAAATAAAACGAGTTAATGGCCCTTTAATAGAAAGCTCTATACATTGTCTATCTCTCTCTTGCTGTGTTATGCCACATAAATTCTTCGCACTGATAGCTTTCTTTGGTTGAATAAAAAGTTAAAGAGCTTTCAAAAAGTGATCCGGGTTTAAATTGAGATTTTCAAATCTAGTTGTAAGTTGTCTCAGGTGGAACTAAGGGATAGAGTGGCAAGTCTTCAACCAGATTGACGAATTCGATTCTTCGCCGTAATTTCACTATAAATTTTTTAAAGAATGATCGTAACAACAGATATGGACTGGAATCTTAGCCACATAAATATAATTAAGTTGCTCCACTAATTTACTCAATTTTGCGATACATTAACTTCACGATTCCTCCATTTAGCCGGCAATATGGAGTACAGATTACAGAACAGCATAGAAATTCTGGCATGGGCATGCCAGTTTCTAGAGAATTGTTGAGAAAGTGAGAAGGATCCGTTTCCATATGGCTGGGTGTTTACTGGTGGGTTGATTTTGTATGAACTACTTAAATTGTTTTTTATCTGGCAAGCGAACTAATTCGATGAATATAGCTTTTATGGATTCTAATAACTTCGACCGTACTATTGTACTTCCATCCCTATTTTCAAGATGACATTGAGCGCAACTAGCCCTTCAAACGTAGTTTCAGATTCACAACAACAATTTCAGCAAAAAAGTTTTTTTCTCAGATAAATCGAATAAGGACACCAAAACAGTATTGTAATGCCATCTAGTTGGCCAGTAAGGGAAATGTTTCCCCGCACTGATAGAAGAGATTATTTATTATTATTATTATTATGCATATTATTTTGAAGGTGGCCTTTTCGAAATAAATCTGCTATATTTCGAGGGGAGAACCTTTGAGTATCCGAAGCATTTTAGCATATTTCGATAGAATTTGTTTGAGTCTATGTACACAGTAAAAAATAGTTTCCTAAAGTGAGTGGCAACAATTTGTGCTACACAGGTTAGGCATTTGTCGGTAAGATTAGGAAGAGCTCCACCTTGGAAAACAAAGATTAGGTCTTTATCCCTAAAATGGAGGTAGGTTTTTCTCCCTCAAATATAGGGAATTTTGGTTTCCCCCCCCTAAAATTTAGGGAATATTCCCTAAAATATAGGGAATTTTCATATTTTTTTTGTGCCTTTCCTAAAATATAGGGAATTTTAAATTGTTGTTTTGTTTTTTCCCCTAAAATGTAGGGACTATTCCCTAAAATTTAGAGAATATTCCCTAAAATGTAGGGAATAGAAGATGGCACCGCACCACTCTCTACCATAGGTGAAGGTGCTAGAAGACCACCCCTTTTAAAAAATATAAGAATGACCTGCATAGCTTATTACTTATGGTCCATACTACTAAGTAGAATGGACGTTATATTGGTGCACTGGGCACGCTTAAACAAAATATTGAAAAGCAATATATGACTTCTCGTCAAAAACAATGTGTGAATTATATAAACGAAAATATGTTTCCATTAAAAATGCAGCATAATACCTACATAATTTATTGCACGTTCTCTTCCTCATACCCAAAAGAGCTAACATTTCGGGAATTTTACGTACTTTATAGGTTTTCTAGTGCCAAATACCTAAATTCATTAAATGTTCCATTGATTTGGGGAAATTAAACTGATTTTCCCTTCCTATCAGAGAAAATTACATTTATTTTTAGGGAAAAACGCGTCTTAAATTTAGGGAATAGTCCTAATATTTTTACAGTGTAGCTTATTTGGTTTAAACAAAATTCATTTCCTTTTAATATATTAGCCTTATTTTAATATTATAAAACTCATTGTTTTGGTTGAAATAATCACATAATTATTTTTTAAGAAAATGTGTCCTACAGTGTGACAAAGCTTTGTTTTTCTACAACTGTAACGTGAGTGACACTGGTACGTAGAGAACAATTGTCTTGATGTCTGAAATCAAAGCTCTATTTGGGTCATTTTGGAATCTCTAACGGAACATTAGCGATATTAGATAATTAGCTATAAGCAGTCTAACCCTAAATAAACGCCTATTTAAGTAAAGAAGTAAATAAACGCTTAAGTAATGAAGTAAATAAACGATAAAAATAAATAAATAAATAAACGACTAATTAAATAACTCTTGCTTAACTCCACATTAACTAAATCCCAAGCATGGCCACGTCCCATATGTCGAACGACCCCTTAACGAGCAGGTTCCAAGAGGGACAGCGATAAGGAAGATACGCGCAAAGAACGTTTTGTTTTAATTTAAGAAAGGCAGATCCAGAAAGTTTGTTTAAAAAAAGAAAAAAGAAAAGCAGATCCAGCAGAAGGTTGAGGCCGAGGAGCTGAATATAAAAAAATCATCGATTGGGAAGCCGAAGGCAGTGCAAATCGCCTGTGCAAAGTTTTGGATGGTTTTGCAACATTCATGGCACGAGGTAATCACCTCAAAGGAATGGCAGCACAAACAAAAGAGTATAATTTAAAAATTTAAAAACCTTAACTAAGACTCAAATTTAAAAAGAAAATTTACAATACTGAAAACCGCTTAAATTTAAAAATTACTAACTAGCATTAGAAGTATCCTTTTTTTCTTAAAAACTGCAGCTAGAAATGTAGTTGAAGGACGGCAGTAGGTTTCCTAATTTATGAAAGGCAATCGTGTAAAACAGAATTTTGAAATGGTTTAATTATATTACAAAGTGGAATCAAAAGTAAATTTTTCTTTGCTCGCTTTGTTCTCGATATCAGTTTTGATTCAGAAAAAAAAGTGCAAGCCAAGACCACCCCCAGACACTTGGCTTACAGAACTTTCACATATTTTTATTTTATTTGTGTAAAAATAAACATTGTTTTACTGTAGAACTGCATATCTCTTATATAGTGTGATTTATTAGATGCAAAGAGAATATCATGTTCTGAAATGCGGTCCCTTTAACTCGTACACGAATTTGTCTGTCTGTATATTTCTTTTTTATTACCCACTTTTCGTCATCACAGCGAGCTGAAATTTGGCACACAGGTTCATGTCGCGTCACAATTGAATCTATCAAAATTTGCACCGGAAATTTCCATGGAAAACCCGGAAAATCGGGAAAAGTCGGGAAAAATCATTTGAATATTTGGTACAAATTTGATTAGTGATAAATCCGTTTCAGGAAAAATGCAGAGTTTTCTAAATTATGCAGGATCAAGTTCCCTATCAACTGGCATCATTACTTTCTCTCCGATAATGATGAAAACTTGCAGAAAAAATCGAGGAAAATTCATGTAAAACGCTTTTCCGGAGTTTTTCACACCAAGGAAGGGTTTGAGCGTTTTGCACCCTAAGACAAAGTTGTACAGCGAAATGAGTTGCATAAAGTTGCTTTTGTGGAAAACTCCGTGGAAACCCCGGAAAAGCGGGAAATTCATCGGACAAATTTTCATCGAGATGATTAGTGATAAATCTGCTTCAGGAAAAATGGAGAATTTTACAATTTTTCTGGAAAATTTTCCGAAAATTTCCGGAATTTTCCGACTTTTCCGGAAAATTTTCTGACGAAAAAGTTTTATAAATTATGCGGAATCATTTTTTTTCGTCCTACTGGCATTAATACTTTCTCTTCAACAATCATGAAAACTTGCATGAAAAATCGAGGAAAATTCATGTAAATTTTTAAAAAAAATTTCAAAGTAATAGGAAAAGTCTGTGAAAAACATGGAAAATCGGGAAAATTCATGTTATATGGGATCAAGTTGGAATACAGCTAAAAAGCGCTGTTTAAAACATAATTTGAATTTCAGAAAACCGTTGCAGTACATCAACGATTTGATACTCGAAAAATTTTTGTTTTCGGATCGGCACCAAACATGACTTAAAAATAGTTTTAAAATATCTCCATGCAGCACGTAATAACAATTTAGTTAACGTAAAAAAGGCAGAAAATAAAATAAGTAAAAAACGAGTTTTCAAACAAAACTGAGGTCAAGCTGCGTGAAAAAGTAGAAAATAAACTTTTCTTCACACACAGAGGTGGACTCAGATTTTATTCGCTGACAATCACCGATATATTTCAGTATGATCAATCAGAGGTAATAAGTGATTTGATTCATGAAAAGAAAGAATATTCAAGAGAAATGTCTCAATCAAAAAATCTGAGTCCACCTCTGTGTGTGAAGAAAAGTTTATTTTCTACTTTTTCATGCGGCTTGGCCTCAGTTTTGTTTGAAAACTCGTTTTTTACTTATTTTATTCTTAGTAAAATTAGATTTATTTGTAAGAAAGAAATATAAAGTCCCTTAATATATATTTCCCCGTTTTAGCAAAAAATGTGAATATTTGATATTAATAGAAAGAAAGATTTCTTTCGGAGAATGGAACTTTACTGCCTAGAAATAAAATCGGTTTTCTTTTAAGTATAGTTTATTTCTCTCAGAAGAGAGCATATGTTTTGTATTACCCATTTTTTGTTTTTTTGTATTCGAGCAGTTTCATTCTAATTGTGATGCGCGCAGTTGCGATGCTGGTGATGTGGTTTTTTTAAGTGGAAAAAAATGTAGGCATTTGTTGAAGAAAATACTTTACAAGTTTATATATATTCAGATTTTTAAATATATGATTTTGAATTAAAATAAATTTGCAACAATTTTAACAACGTTGTGTTTGTAGATCACGATATACAACTTGGAGATCTGTCGCATTTAACAGATAAAATGATAATAAAATGTTACTTTTGGCCTTAATAGTAATACGAAATCGTATAGGTGTGCAATTGCGGTGATATATTAGATATAAAAACTTTACAAGAACTCAAACAATCATCTTGTCTCTTCCCTACAAAAATCGATTTTCTTGTTGCCGGAGATAATGTAATTTGTATTTTTAATCAGTAATACGAAAAACAAATTGTTTATTAACAATATCTATTATATATGTAGGTACATAGTATTAATAATATAATAAAAAAATATTTTTATATGTGCAACAATGTAGTTTTATACTTTTTTTTTTATATTATATGTACAAAAATTAATTTGCAAGAATTAAGCCTCACATTATTTTAAAGATAAGTGTATATATAACTATCTCTATATGAATTCCATGAGTACTATATGTGTATCAGGCACATGCTTTCAGACCAGAGATCATAACGAAATAATAAATAATAAAAATAAATAAATAATATATACATAAGATAATTGAAATTACAGTATCGACTATTATTTGTATCCCGCTATAACAATTACGTCAATTAAGTTGGGACCGCCATTTCATTGTAGACAAGTTTTGAATAGGCCAAAATTTAGGGCTCAATTAGGGCTAATTTAATGCCACTTCCACGAATTTAATGCTCTTGTATTTTTTAAAAAAATCCATGGATAATCCAACTTTATTAAAAGTTAGGACCATCGCTACTACGAAATGCAGATACTAAATTGGTGCCCAGCTTAGAAATTGACATTCAATGCCTTGAACACAAACAAAATTTAACTACGCTAAATTTGGGTTACCACACTTCCTGTTTTCTCTACGAATATACTCCATTGTGCTGTCGAGTTTCATAATGTAAAACATGAGGAAGATTAGTTTTTGAGCCCTGATAAACGCTTTTCGCTATTTGTCAAATTACAAAAGAATTTACGTTAAATTTATGTGGAGGTACTAATTACATTTATTCTCTGCAATTTATTAAGTTTTTGTAGCTTTACACCTTTATCAGTTCGGAAAAGATTAGAGTATTCAACTCCTTTCCAGTATTATTTGTTGATCACAGATTTAATCCGACTAAAAAACACAGTATTATTAAAATGTTGGTAGCGTGTAGGTTAACATCGATGGAGCATTTTTTTTTAACTTTTACTTTTATGGTTTCTTGGCCTCGATTGATTTCTTACTTTCGAAAAAAAGGCATTAAATTGGCCCTAATTGAGCCCTAAAATATTATGCTGTGCTGTAACAATACTATTTAACCTATTTTCAGTAGTGTTGGTGCTAACTTTTAATAAAGTTGGATTATCCATGGATTTTTTTAAAAAAATACAAGAGCATTAAATTCGTGGAAGTGACGTATTCAAAACTTTTCTACCATGAAATGGCGGTCCCAACTTAATTGACGTATAACAATTTCAGGAATACAAAACGTTTGTTAAAACCCGCTGTATTTGATTCTTTAGTAAAACTTATTATTTCATTGTTAAAGAAATAATTTTCAGCAACTAACAAGTTTTTGTATTGAAATGGACATCAATTTGTTAAAAAGTGCATAATTTGTATTTGTATTTTAGAGAAATTTATTGATCGGTCTGCTTTGCTTCAAGGGATGTTAATGAATGTACATTAGAACTTAGTAACATTATAATAGATCTCAACAAGAGAAAAATCGCTTTTGGTTTAACGACTGCACAGAACACCTGTAATGGTCCATTATCCAAAGAGAAAAATTTCTTTTTGACCAAAATGTTAGACAGAGAATTTTGGAAAGCCGCAAAGATGCCATAACCCTGCTTCTTTATACCTTCACTACTTAACAATTGTTAAGCGGTTATTGACTCCCTAGATAAAGCTAATATTTTGGCTTGATTAACTTCAAATTCTCATTCACAACACACAAACCTGTTTTGTATCTCCCATGTGAATGTCTACAAGAGCCAATACACATCCGTACGAGAGATGTGTTTAAGGTTTTTAATGAGATCAACGTATCCAAAGTCGCAGGTCCTGATGGCTTATCGCCCCTGTTAATTAAAAGCTGTGTCTCACCCTTGGCTTATCGCCCCTGTTAATTAAAAGCTGTGCCTCATCCTTGGCAAAACCTCTGCGTCTATTATATTTGTCTTATTCAACACAAAAATTTCCATGTACTTGGAAACTAGCCCAAGTTTAGCTGATTTCCCAGAAAGGAGAGGATAGCGATTCCTCAAATTATCGACCAACTGCAATCACTTCGATTCTTTTAAATGTTTTAAAAGCTACAATTAACCCGAAATTAATGAAATATGTAGAAGCCAATCAATTCATCAACGATCACCATTTTGGCTTCCGGACTGGAGGCATATCTGGAGATTTGTTGACTTTCTTATGGAACGTTGAAAATCGTCTTCGCAATTTTGGTAAGCCCACAATCATTGCCCTAGATATTTCAAAGGCTTTTGATAGAGTCTGGCATCCTGGCATTTAAGATAAACTTAAAACACTTGGCCTCTCTCCTCCTCTTCTAGTATGGATTAAAAGTTTTTTATCTACTCACCAAATACGGATTGTATAAGATGACGTTACATCTGAACCACATCCTATAAATGCCAACGTACGTCAAGGCTCTGTTATCTTCCCATATGACTTCTACATTTCCATTGATGATCTGCTTTCCATTGCTTTTAATCCCATCAATAGTTTTGCCGATGACTCCTTGCATTGATTTAGCTTATTCTTTTGATACTTTTGCGGTCTCCAGAAGAAATGCCACATGTCTCAAACGAAATTACATGATTAGATAATTGAATAACCATTTTAACAATATTCTCCCTGGAACAAAGCGAATCGTGTCGTATTAATGGATCTAGGACCCAAAGTTGTATCATATCTTTCCACTCCAATTTGTTTTCATGGAGCACTGATTTACGATACACCGTCTTTATACATTCTTGGCGTTAATCTTTCCACTAAGTTAAGCTGGACAGACCACATCTTCTCCGTTGCCAAAGAAGTATAGAAATGTCTTGGATTTCTGAAAAGGTTTCAACCTATCGAATCTAGCGATCCTCTACAAGTCCTACATCAGATCTAGAATGCAATACAATTGCCATATCTGGACCGGATCTGGTCACACAGCCTTAGCTTCATTGGATTTTGTCCAAAAGAGAGCTTTCAAGCTAATTGGTGATCTCGCAATAACATGTCATATCGACTCACTCGAGCAGTTAATTCCAGTATTCAGAAAAGCGAAAGAGTTTCATGATCGATTACGTCAAAGTTGCAGCAGCTAAAAATGATGCCAGGCTATGGCGGTACCATACTCAGAGTAGGCCGATTGTAATCTTGGGTAGATAAGCGTTTATGAGATATAAAAAAATTTCATGGAATAATTCTGGTATTAAGCGAAGAACTCTGCAGATCTCCAATTTAGAACAAGTTCGAATTGGTAAAATAAGGGAATTAAAAATATGTGCCACAAGAAATGAGTTGCACACTGAGGTCTATAATTGTTAGACTCAATCTCTCAACAGATGGCTGGGAAATAATAGAAAAGAGGACACGATACATTTTTTAGTAGCTCTAAATTTTAATAAATTTTTATGTTGGTTTCATTCGAACGGGATATTTCATAATATCCACGAGTTGGAATAAATTTTCAAGCTGGAAAAAAAAAAATTCTGAAAGAAAGTTAAAACTGTGGGAACCAACCGTAGCAATATCTAAAGTAGCAAATGTTGGGAATATATAAAAACCTCCACAGCCAAGCCACCAGAATACTCTCGTCTACTATATTCCCATTCTACTGTTCCCAAAACTCTGCAAAGTTCTGTTATTTAATATTTAAGAGTCGAAGTATAGATTTGAAGCGAAATACACCTTTATAAATGTACAAATAATCGCATTGCAATGAATTTTCCTGCAACAAAACCAACAACAACAACCACACACACACATATATATATATATGTAAGATAGTGTAGTAGTGTAGTAGTATAGTAGCACAGCAACAGTAGCAACAAAAGTGCAACCATAACTCGGTTGCAATTGTTTCTTTTGTAACAAGAATTCCTCCTTAAGCGTAGCCGATGGACAAGAATTTCCTATTCATGAATTCAGGTTGGACGAGTACTCATACTTGGGCTGCCGCGGATATGTTGCACTTAATATGCTGCAGGTCTCGAACATATTATTGTGTGGTACACATCCATTACATACCTACATATAAATATAGGCCCTCGAGGTGGACTTTTGCATTTTGAGACAATGCAATGCATCCAAGCTCTAACTGGTGAGTACTTATAGCTGTATAGCAACAAATCCCATCCTCTTCTGAATTTATTGACCGATTTTGGTGCAACGGGTGCAAAGGCCTTTCTCATCTATGACCAGATTTGGTCTCGTAAAATCTCAGTTCTATCTATCTAGGAGGAATATACAAACATACATACATACATACATATATCCAAGAGATCTAGCTCTAGCTATATATGTTACACTAAAAAGCGGATCATTTGTGTAGCTGAATATATTATGCAAAGGACATCGGAACTGAATAAAGTGTGCACTTTTGTATGCACAATTTCTGTAGATGGCAATTTTGCTGGAGCAAGTCTTTTACGTTTTTCTTTCCTGGCTTTCAACTGGTAACTGGCCCTGAACTGAATCTGATCTGGTCCTCTTCGACAATGGAATTGAGAGATGCGCACAGTTTGCGTTCGGCTCGATGGTGGGCTCCTTTTTTGCGCATAGAGATATGCTAATGCGCGCGCATACCTATTTATACATATGGTATATATATACACATATATTGTACACATAAATCTATGCTGTAGTTGCGGATCAGTTCGTCTTGTTTTCTTCAGTGCTTTTAGTTTCGTTTCATGTTTTTCTAGTTCACCACAATCTTCTTTCCTCCAGAATGATATTTTAGCAGCGATTTGAACCACATATCTACGAGTATACCTATACCTACCTAGTAGTAGAAAAATTATAAATTTCTCGGCTACTGTTTCTGGTGGTGCTGCTGCTATAGTGGAAAATTTATCGGTTGGCCTAGCAGTGGTTATGAATCCACGACGATTATTGTAATGGTTGACTGCTCTCCTTCGCCACAGTTATTGAACTTGAAATTATAGTACCAAGTCCATGAGATAAAATCAATAATTTGTTTTTGCATTCAAGATACTGTGAATAATAAGATTATGCAAAAAATTTTGAATGCCAATTAGTGCACGGAAATAATTTTTTGTTGTTGTCACGTGAAAATGACTATAGTCTCAAATTAGTGTGCAGACAGACCGCTATGGCTTTAGTGTAGACGATAAAGTTTTTTTTTTTTTTTTTTTTTTTTTTTACCCCCATCACAATCACATTCCGCTGCAAATCCAGTGCAGAAAAGCAATTTTCTACTTTTAAGATAAATTTCCTGAGGAAACTTTTTATTGCTGTGTTCAATCTTAGATGTGGCTGTGGCTGCACCTTAGGTGGAATATGAAGAGAGGAAAAAAAAATAAATTGACCTCGTTGAAACCCCATACTACTGATAAGTTTTCTCAATATTCCTAAGGAGCTTTTTACTTAGTGAATAAATCTCCAACTGTATTTTTTGCTTGACTACTTCCTGAGTACTTTTCTTTATTGGCATTACATATAGTTGCACGAGTAAAGGAATATTGGAATGAATATCTGCAAGTGGTTTAAGAAGAAATCTCTTAGAAAGTGTTCTTTGATGGGAAATTATATTGGCGGTTTCGAAAATTGTTGGATTGAGAGATGAAGGCATGTCAGTTATTTAAGCTGGTATTTAACGATCGTAAAATATTGTTAAGTTTAAATATACCACAGCTCTTGTACTGAAAAATATTGTGATGATTTAACAAGTTTTAATGACTGTAATCCTATACAAGCACATATTGAAATTTATCCGCTGCAAAATCCTTGGATAAAGTCTTATTCACATAGTTAGAATAATGTCCTTGCCCTTATTGAATCAGAAGAAATAAAAAATTCCGAAGAAAATTTGTGGAAAAAAATCATGAAAATAAAATCCCGAAGAAAAAAAATTCGAAAAAACAGAAAAAATCTTACAAATTTGCTTGCTCAAAATTCATTTTTTGCTGTTGTTTGTTTTCGGGTTATATTTTGGTTTTTTGATTCTCGCGATTATGACGTCCTGGATTTTGATATGCGTGATATTATTTTTTCACTTTTATTTTTATATTTAGCGATTGGTCGTTTCTTTCGGTGTCTGCTATTTCAAAGGTTTCTTTAAGTCCTTCTTGGGAAACTCCGGTTAAACAAAACAAAAAATAAAAACGTTGTCTCCTTTTATCCTTTTTGCATTTTATTTTGATGTGGATGGGAAACATTTCGGGCATAGGTTTGATCCATCATCAGGACTCATTCTTAAATATTTGTAATTGTTTCATAGGGCGTAATGATGGATCAAACAGAGGTCCGAAAAGTTGTCCATTCAAATCAAAATAAAATACAAAATACATAAAAGGAGACATCGTTTTTATTTTTTTGTTTTGTTTAACCGGAGCTTCCCAAGAAGGACTTACGGAAATCTTTTATTTTTTAGGATTGTTTTAAAGACAAAATTAGCGGTAGAAAAAATAATTTAATTAAAAATTCAGAGATGAAATCTTATTGGAAGCTAATGGACACCTAATTATTGTGACATATGAATCAAGAATCCGTAACTTCGGCGTTATTTTAAACTCTACCATGAAATGTTGCGACCATGTCGACTTAACTCTATCTAAAATCGTTTTTGGCTCTCTGCTAGAATTCTTTCTTCCAAGTTACGTTGCCATCTAGTCAAATCACTGATCTTGTCATATTTAAGTCAAGGTTATCTTGTATTTCTTAAGCTTGATTTTCGATGCTTTAGAAAACTGAATGCCGCACTTAATCACTGCATTAGGTTTATCTTTGGACTACGAAGGTATGATCATGTTTCTCATCTTAGTTTTTCGTTGCTAGGATGCTCGCTGAAGACTTACTTCGAGCGACGAATTTTATTTTTTCTGTACAAACTAGCTTTTTCTTCACAGCCTTCTTATTTGTACAATATAATTCAGCCTTTAAATACAAGTAGGGGATATAAATTTTGACTGCCCAAATTTTACACCACTGTGTTTGAAGGATCTTACATTGTTCAGGCCATTCGAATCTGGAACGCTTTGCCCAATAGTTTGCAGAGGGCGGGCTCATTTGGCGCATTCAGGAGACTGCTTATTTCTTACCAGACTCACTTCATCTAGTCAATGTTGTAGATTTGATTTTAGATTTTATGTATGCATATTTACCTTTTTACTTATCTCATAGATCTATTTAATTTTCTTAATTTTCTTGTCAACAATCAAATAATGGATCAAATATCTTTGTTAATTTCTAGAAGTCATTTGTTATACTTGGGATCACGTACTCTGTTTTTTTTATTTTTAGTCTTAGTTCTTAGATTAACTTAGTTTTTTATGTGTCCAATTTTTTCCCCCTATTTTGTAAATACTTACTACAAGATTGTAAATCTTGAAGTGGTTTTTACATCTTAATAAATAATAATAAAAATAATTAAAAAAAAATCTCAGTCTGACTTTCATCAGTTGTGAATGGCTTTTACATACTTCGATCTTTCTGCAAATGCTGTGAAAATACAACAATGGTATTCTGTGGTATTTTCCGTGAATTATATATAAAAACAAAATCTCACGCCATGCAATTTTCCGAAGCTAGAAAATCTTCTCAGTATTTCTATTTAGGAAAAGTTGACCTTGTAATGGATCTAAATACCTTCGCTTAATAAGAGTTGGCTATAGGCAGCTGTAAAAGTATACAGAGTCAAATATATACGAAATTAGGGTTTTTGCTGTCGTCCATTATAATAATAGTAGAAAAATGCTCACTCGTTGGCATCCATAATTCAAAATAGCAGTCATAGCGTATTGTTTTACTTATACTAACGATCGAATTCTTGGAGGCGATTGTGTTGATACAATTTACTACGCTCTAAGTTCACTTAGACTTTACATTTAATGTTTTTTTTTTTGGAATTGTAACTGTACAAAAATCTTCAAAAATTACGTCATTGTTGGAGATTGGAGGGAGAGGTTGTTCCGTTGATATTATATCCAAATCTGAGAAGATCTGAAAAAACTTTGAAAATATCAATAGAAGATCTTTGAGAAGATTCACAGAAGGAAATTCCTGCGAAAGTTGCGTAAAATCTAATGGAATTGGCCTTCTTCAAATAGTCGACAGTAATTACACTACTGGTGCTACAAATCAACTTAACTGAATCAAGATCAGTTCAAATATGTTCAGGATACGAAGAAAATGAATGTTCTTATAACAACATAGGCCATTAGGACTCTAAAAAAATAAAATCACCTGGAACTTATGTTATCCTTTCAATTCAACTCTACCTAAGTAGTCACGAATTTATGACATTTGTTGTTGTTGTTGTGATTATTTAGTCATTAAAACACTACACATAGGGTGAACGATTTATTATTGTTAAAATGCATTACAGATGTGGTAAACATTTTACGGAAACAGATAGCAAAATCGTCCAAGTTTTGCTCGACGAAATCCAGCACATGAGGGCCATAAACCGAATGAAATTGCTGACGACCTAGCCAAAAAAGGAGCCGAAGCCCCCTTTGTCGGACTAGAGCCATTTTGTGGTACTTCAAAGTGTTACCTCTCCATACAGCACAAAATTACCCAGGTACATCCCATTCTTGTCCCACAGGTCCCATAGCTTTCTCGGGCTAAACAGGAAGTATTCAGTATGTACTTAGGACCTTAATTCTAGGATTTATTAGAAATTTCCCATAGGTTCTTCCTTGGGATAACCCACAATATTCTCAGTATTTTACAGAAAAATACATACGGGATGTACAGGACAATTTTGGGACAAACATTGCAAGGTCGTTTTTCCGCCTTCCAGAATTTATTTCGGTATGTTCTCGTGATTCGCGTGGTTCTCTGGTGAAATCACTAATTTGGTGCTTGATGTGATTTTGTGTGTCGTTTTTAGAGAACAAAAACAAAACAATAAAGTATGTATGGAAAGAAGCAGAACTACATGCGTTAAACTATATTAGAATTCTATTCGCTTCTGCAATTTCTTCTTGTCTTGGCAAAGGCTGTTAGTTGTACATTTCAGAACGTGATTTTTTAGTAATTTAATCATAGAAATTCGATTTGCCTGCACTAAAAATTTTTGTACAAGTAGCATATACTCTCTAGCCATTATCTTTTGTTTTCGTAAAAATACCTACCCATAAAAAAATTCCATAATCCCAAAAAATCTCAAACAATATCCTCAGATATTCCCCCGTACATCTTGCCGTCCTAAGTACTCTTGCAGCGGAAATTTCACATTATTGAATGCGTTAACTGTGCCTATAAGTACAAATTCTGTAGGAAGGACATGAGATCTATCAGGGACATCCCAAAAGCCGGACATTCGTCACTCCCAGGGATATTTTAAGTTGTTAACTGGGACCGGACGGGATTTCCCACGGACAATTTATATATTCTAACAGGATTTCCCAGTAACATACCACGGACATCTTCGTGCTGGGTGACTGAGAGCTACTCTAAATAGCTGGGAGAACAATCGAAAATCCCTTTATTGTGAACAGGGATTTCGTCTGGCAAAAAAGTTTATCGACTTCTCTGACGAAAAAACTAAAGAACTCCCATTACTTACTAGAACGGAGCTCAAAATGATTATAGAGCTCTTCTCAGGTCATTGCCCATTGAGATATTATCTATACAAGAAGCATTGGCCATGCGAAGATTACTTCAGCTCGAACATAGTTTTGCTCCACCAAATTACGAGTGGAACTTAAGTTTCAGAATGGTTCTAGATTTTATTAACGGTCTTAACCTGGAGACTCACAATACATCTTTCAAGTCTCAATGAATACGATGCCAACGCCTTCAAACCCCTCCACAAATCCAATCTAATCTAAAATGCACGATAAAGAAATTTTAATTATCAATTTTGGGATGAACAAGTTAAGTCCGGTTATTAGTGAATGATAGTGTTGCCAAGAATTTGAGAACATCTATCAGACATCTGAAACTGAGTTTTAATTTTCAGGTGATATACAAGTCTAGAGATAAGCTACGTCAGATTTATGAATACGTCGGTAAATTTTTGGTAAGACATGGGCCCTCAAACCAAAAGCTATTCTTGGTTCGTACTTATCTATCAATCATCAAACCATGTTTCACGCAGACGTCAAAATCTAATATTAAAAAGTTTGCTTATCTAGAGGAAACTGCTGATATCCTTCCAATCCGACCACAGTTCTACATGCTATTGTTTAAATTAGACTATGGAAAAGAAAGACGCTCAAAACAGAAAATCTGGCTGGTCACATGTATTCAGAGAATCTGATAAGATAATCAATTCCATCACGGCAAAACCATAAAACATCATACAACTGGATTGTAGTAGATCATAAACACAATATTAATGTATTCCCAGAGATGATTTGTTGTTACTTTTATATGACGGAGGATGAAAAGTCGGAATATGTCTCTACGACTGAATCCTTAGCGCAATAGCATTTTCAATGTCAGAGGATATATTGCATGTATCACTCAAGAAGACTATATAGATTTTACTTAACGCTTTAATTTTGAGTGGGTTCTATAAGTTGGGACCAATACCACAAAATATCTTGCGATTCCTTCACTCTAATTGCCCTTATAAAATTCAAACTGGAAATTTGAAAGTAACTTAAAATTTAAGTAGATATTAAAGTACCAAAAACAGGGAAATTAAAAAAAAAAGTAATCAACCGATTTTGATGCACACTCAAATAATATACAGACAACAAAAAACCACAACATAACGATTGCGTATGTGTGTATGTAGAAAAATCCAATAACAATACCCTTCATGCGAAATATGATTCCCCCAACAACTTCCGATTAGTTCAGGTCTTCCTTTTTCAAGGGGAAGATAAATGGTGTCTGGTCTGGTTAGACGCATTCAACAGACAACAAAACCTATTTCAACCCTCGTCTACGTTCTAGCAATATGCTGGGGACAGATATGCTCCATCATTTAGGAAAAAGTCTACAATTAATTCCTGCACACCTCTTGGATGTTATTAATTGAATGTATGAGTCTATAAAACGCCATCAGTTGAAGAAGATGATTTACCTGCTACTATAAAATCAGTTCAACTGTCTGTCTGAAGAGGATGTCTCTCTTAGCAACTCACCACCCTACCTGCTGAAACCCACAATCAACCATTGCACCCTTACTTAGCTATTTTCATCGACGACGTCAACTTCATCAGACCATCAGCAGCAGAGACTCGTTGCTGCACCAGATCTGATGGATTCAAGGCGCTCAATAGCTTTATTGTCTCATTTGTCCTGGTTATGATTTGTTTTGGTTTCCTTGCAAAAACGTTGCACTATGGGGTGGCAAGAGAACTGGTGTTTCAGTAAAACTTTCCACGATGTCTGGAATAACGCAAAATAGGATGAAAAAAAAAACGAAAACAAAAAAATAATGCCAGGCTTCACAAAAGTGTCTGCCTTTGAACACCTCTTCTTCACACTATGCTGAGATTCGTTTTTCTTTTCTTTCTATTTTCAATAACAGAAAACGTCCTGATCCTGATTTTCTTATGCCTGTCTGTAATCAGTAAGTACTTAGTTCTGCCAAAGGGAATCAGGCAGCACTTGCCTCTTTAGTGGTATATAGTCGTCAGAGCCAGTGTTGGCGTAAGCTTATTCCTTAGTTGCAGCCATCAGGAATAGCAAACAGAAACTAACATGACAACTAACTACAGAAGAGCAGAACGGCCCTTCAGTTTTGTCCTTTGTTTATAACTCACTCCTCCTGTAAATAAAAAAAAAAAAAAAAAAAAAAACAAGGGGTTCGCCGTCCCCAAATGGGTAAAGCATCAGGGATACTTCTTCGCGCGCTCTATCATAAGCATCGTCTGCGATTTTAATCCTTTTTTTTTACGTATAGTAGGTACATACTCTCGCATGGTTCTTCGTCTAGAGAACATATGAGAAAAGTCCTACATGACTCGGAGATGAGGAGCTATTCATACAGGATATGTGTATTTTGAGATATATACATATACATATATGTATGTACACACAAAGGTAATGCATATGACGTTCGGAAGACGCATTCAACTTGGATTTTGTACAGACTCGAAATTCTGAATGCATCGCCTGGAATTCGGGTCCTTTAAGAGTTTAACGACAGCATAAACTAAGAGAAGATTGCATGAATTCAGTTAGGCGTGTATATTCAGGAAGCTGCAGTCCGTGAAATGAGCCTTTTACCATAATTACGTCAAGTTTTATGATAAAAAAATATATGAAAATTCTAGAACGCTTTCGTAAATAAATTTATGCTTAACTTGACGAATTCTCATTTAAAGGCACTACCACGGGATGAGTACCACCTACACTACTACTAAGAAGACCCTATAGGCAATATCACGTGATTGGAAAATAAAATGCGCGTTTCCAAGTACCTACATATAACTATATATAAAATAAAAGGGACGATGATGTATGGTCATCACATCACGCAGCTATCCTGTAAAATTTTTTCTTATGTTGTTTTCTTTCTGAATGTCGAATTTTTCTCACGTTTTTCGTCCAGTAGCTGGGTTAGTAGCTGTCTAGGGTAGTCCTCTTCTTCAGATAATCTTCAATGACAGAGAGATGTGACTTTAGATGGAACGCGCGACATGCCAAGTGCTCTGTACTTATTGTTCCTCATCGGAATACAATGACTCATTGCATATTAATGACAGAATACCTTCCAAGACAGATGATGAGTTACGATGGGTCGTTGTTTTTTATTTCATCTGTGTGCTTGGGGATTTTGTTTTTTACCTTTTATCGAGCAGGTGATCTCGTCAATCGACGCTGTTTGGTTATGGATGAGATTTAACATTTAAAAACGTGTCCACATCGTATGTTTGTAACATAATGAGTGAGTTGTATTTAGTAGGGAGGAAATAGTTTTCTAAGTAGAATTTAAAAAATATATATATATGAATTTTCGTTAGGATATGATTTTGGGAAAAAAAAATGTGTGGTGACTAGAGTAAACCCATAGTGGCTGGGAAGTCATTTAAGAGAAAATCCAGGTTTGCCTTACAGAACTAATATTAAACATGTAATGCAATTATTGAATATTTCAAATCATATTTTTTGTTCAGATTGGTGCGGCATGGTCCACTCTACCATCCTCCATAGTATGTAGTTACTCTTTCACGATGGTTTTAGTAAGGAATGTTGTTCATTTGATCTACAAGGTTGTGGCTAGTTGCTCCGAGACGGTGACTCACTTTCTTTCCCATTGTCCGGCTCTCTGAGGAAAGCGTTACAGATTCATATACTCACACCCCCTGGACGAAGTACATGAAGCCGACAAGGAGAGCTGGAAGCCAATACTTAAATTCGTAAGAGGGTCATTCCATGTCAAATAGGCAACAGATGTGACATGACCATCACCAATTTTGTTGAAATTTTACGTACTTGGAGGTTTTGTGAAAATAAAAATACAAATTACAAATTTTCCTTCTACAGTGCGTATTTCGCGAGTTAAGGCATTTTCAAAATTTCGCAAAAATTCTGTCCTGCTCTTCTTTAAAAGTTCATATATATTTTTTCTATTTACATATGCTAGGACAGTGAAATATGGCTCATATGAAAGGATCTCAAGCTATCTAAGAAAAATAGAATCTTAAAAATACACGCGAAAAAGGACATCAAGGATAAGGATTTTGTTCTTTATCCTTGAATATCCTGGAAGACTTACTTTTGATTTTGTTCGTTATTTGATATTTTATGCCTTATATTATCCAGTAAAACATATTAAAATTGTAACTTGGGATTTCAACGGAACCCCAGAGTAAAAGCTCAAGAAAGTTTTACAAAAATACATTTATAACTACCTACAAATAAAAAAATATGGTTTCTATACAGGGTGTACCGTATGTGGTATTGCATCTGAAGACTATAGATAGGCCATGCTTAGACAAGAAAAAAATTGTATGGGAGGTGGGGGGAAAATCCTTACGGTTTTCGAGATAACGGAATTTAAAAATATTTGGGTATTTTTTTATATATCACCCTGTAACTTCTTAGATTTGCAGCCTATGATGATGATTTAAAATTTCGTAGATTGATAATCGTTGGACCTCTCCAATGGTGTACAAATTTTATCTCTCCTCTTCTCCATTTTGAAGTTATGGTTTAATAAATTTAAAATTTTGGATTTTTAACTCAGTTTTTTTAACTAGTAGGTACTATATTTATCAAAAAACACGTCATCAGCACAAATTTTTAATATGGGATTTAAGAAGCCTAAAAGTTTCTCTTTTAAACAACCTATTATGCTCTGTACCGAAAATGTAGCCCTATCTGCGTTTTTTGCAGACTGTAGTACTATCAGTCTCTTACTGAAATTACTCCTTTCTTGCAGTATTTATAGAATTTTTTAAGAGGAAATTGGTCTTCTTCAGAAGTTGAGTATAGCTATGGTTTGCCTGTCTACGAAGCTCTTCTGTTTCGATTTAGTAGTAGAAAATGTTGTGTGACATTTATTTACTGCGTGTGAATATTTTACGGTCCTTTATAGCTTCTCTAGAGTAGAATTATTTTAAATTTGTTCACGGTTTTCATCAGTTAAAGCCAAATTGTTTTGTTCATTTCTCCACACTCCAAGGTTGTTTTTGATATGATGCTAAATACTATATACAAGCGATATCCCATTATCACTCAGTTCATTGACAGGTTTTACTATATCTAGTAATGATTGTCAAGAGCTTGCGACATCACTGCGCAATTAAGAATTTTTACAATACTGCTCACCGGCATTTACTATTCGATCATATCAGAGTGATGAATATGAATTTGTCCCAACGCGACAGAAACTCAAACAGTGTATTTTGCCAATTGCAGTTATTGTATGGACTTCCTCAGGGCTCTATTTTAGGTCTGTTATTGATTATTTGAAAGTATTTAGGAAAGGGAGTATTAAGCTTTATGCGGAACGATATTCAAAGGTAAACCTACTTAAGTGGTCCTATTAGTTTTACCGAGGGCTGTATTGCATTAATTAATTACCTACAGTGTAAGCCTAGTCTACACACAATCGATTGCAAATAAATTCTGGCAAGTCGCAGTTTAACAGATTTTATAGGAAAAAGAAAACAACTCATAATTTGTATGGTTCAGAAGATGAAGAGAGTGGGTTAAATGTCTAATTTCCGAGGGTGGAGAGATTCTCTGTTTTGGGTAGGTTATTCCTCTCAACATCCTGTAAAGCTTTTAGTATACACTCTATAATGCCTACAGACATTTAATGGACATTTAATTCCTATCAAAATGCTTCATTAGCATATGGTTTTTAGACAAATTTTAGATTCTTGGAAACCCATAAAACCTACGCATAGCTGTGGTGTACGCGAATTTTTTTTACATACATAGGCGATAATTTTGACTGACATGAAATTTTGCAAATTTTGTCTAAAAAGACAACCCGTATTGAATTCTCATCGGCATATAAAAAAAGGGAACCGATAAATAAAGTCCGGACCGAACTGTCACTTTAAGGGGATGATACAATTGTCGCTTATGGATTGAAAAAAAAAAAATTCAGTACACCACTATGGACTATTCTGTTACCTAATTAAAATGAGCCTGGTCACTTATCATGGTCAGAAGTTTCAGATTATTAATAATTTGGATTATCATCATCACACTTCCTGCTCTATCATGTTCTCGTTTACGTTGATGACTGTTTTCTTGAACTTATTTGAGTTATTGATTTCAAGTCTTTTGCTAATATTTTGCGTAAAAGATCTATTTTATGCGCACGATGATGAACAGAGATGCTCGGTTTTTGTACAATACTGTCCATCTGCGCATGCTTTGAATATTTTTGGTCGAATGGCCAATTGGAGGAGAGGAACGAACAATGTGGTCTATTCGCCACAGTACCAAATTTCCGATTAACACGATCTTTTTTTCAAACAACATAAACGAATAATGACTTGCAATATTCGATTTATGTAAGAATAAATGCACGTTTTTTAATTGTGTACCGCTCCATAATAAATCTTATTCTTGAAACACCCATTAAAATATATTGAGATTTATAAAAATTCAATGAAGCAAGTAATCTGGCAATTTTGTTTTTTGTCATTAAACTCGGCAAGACTTTTGCATTTTTCAAGTATGACCCAATTATTTTGGTATTTTCTTATTCAAATCTTGAAGGTGACATCACACCATGAATATTACAGCAGATATTCCATTAAACGCTACCTACAAATTTTCACATTTTATAGAAAAAAAAAAAAACTGAAATCCAAAACTCCACCCTCCACCTTTTATTTTGATCTGCTTGAATTGCTTCAGTTTATGCAAAGTTACCTTCAGTTTCATGCCAGAGTGGCTATTATCGATTTTACGATATTCCTTTACACACAGACGTAACTAGGTATCCTATACCCGTAATGCTTGCAAATTTTTACGAGCTAAACAGCTCGATAAGGCATAAACATAAGCCAAATGTAATATTGTATAACAACTACATACTATAATCTTATACCAACACTATAAAACTGCATTTAAAATTTTCCAACTTTAGTTAAGTGAATTTATTCCATTCAAGTAAAAAAGTGGCTTATTAGAAATTATCTCCACAATTAAAAAGAAACAACATCATAACTCGAGCCATAATTATGTTTTTAACTACTTGTCATGGTCATGAAAAGTACCATCAGAATGGTGACTCTGAGGTCAATTAATCCAGGATGAAATCTAACGATGATGTACCATCACACACACACACACACACCACGTACCTCCCTACCTAGTGGTAGATAATCATCTACAGATTTACTAAAATACCTTTTAACAGAAATGGTTGATTGGCTTTGTAACTGATCTCTATTGACTTCTAACTATTCGCAACGCTTTTATAATCTTAAAAAGCGAAAAGGGGTCGTCGCGTTACAAACAATTACTTGTTTCGAGAGATCTACTGAAACCGTGAAGGTCTTAAAATTGATAACAGAAGAACTCATTAAAAGATATTATTGTGGGTATGCAGCATGAAGAATGCCTTAGTTAAGGTGCTTTGTGGTGTAGTTATTTTTTTTTCTAGTGAAAAGGTACTTACGGAAAAGGTTAAACTGAAACTATTATGAGGTCATGAGAATTTTATGTCATGAATCATATAGATAGAGCCAAGAGGAGAGAATGGGGAAATTGTAACTAAAAATGCGTTGATTTAAATGAATTTAATTTTTAAATAAGGTTTGTGTAGAAATGCAGTGTTGACATTGGCATTAGAAAATGTATTTCAATTTTTATAGTAAAGTTTTATTGGTGTTGCTTTTGTGGTGAATTAATTACGAATTTATGGCAATATTAGTAATTAGTGCAAGTTTCGCACGGGTTTCTAAAATTAGTAAAAAATGTCAGGGATGGAGCTTTCGTAGGAGAAGCAAATGGAAAATTTGCTTCAGGCGGCAAATTAAAGAGGCACAAAAAAAAAACAAAAAACAATGAGTTAATTGGAAATAGCATAATAGTTTATTTCTAAAAATATAACAGTAATATGGTTCTGGTTAAAATTTCTTATAAATAACAAAAGCCAGACCATTCCTGTGCATGAACCAAATCAGCTCAATTTTTAAATATTATTTCCTCTAACCCATGTCTTTTGCAGGTCGTCTGTAGATAAGCTATGTATCAACAACAAGGTGTCCCTTCAGTGGGTTCCTGGTCACATGGGAATCATGACGAATGAAAAATCTGACCTATTAGCTAGGGCTAGCTCTGATTCTCCGTTCCGCAGACCGGAACCCGTCTTAGGCGTTGCCACCTCGAGTATATCGGGTCTCTTATCAAAACGGATGTTCATAAGAAGCATCAGCAGAGATGGGAGAACCTGAGTACTTGTAGGTGCACAAAACTGTTTCTTGATGGGCCCAACAGGAATATCTCATGAGTCTCGGAAAGAAATAATGTAGAACTGCGGTTGGCATCATCACCGGCGACAGCTCGCTTCACGCTCATCTAACAAGGGTAGGAGTTGTCGACAGCCCTGTCTGGAAGGAGATCCCGAGACAACTAAACAGTTTTTGTATGCAAATCTTTCTATGGATGAACTGAAAAATCTTCCACACCAAGACTTGATATGCGCTTCATTAAGCGAGGACAGGAAGGTTTTTCAATGCATAATAACATCCATTTCACGTTTGAGTTGGTAGAAGGAAAAACTATCCCTTACTTAGATATGAAACTCTTTCACAAGAACGATGGCACAATATCCACTGATTGGCACTATAAGCCTTGTTTCTCAAATAGGATCTTGAACTACCTCTCGTTTCATCTACACTCATTGAAGATGAATGTACTAAAAGCCTTATAAATCTAGTTCTCAGTCTGAGTCATCCAAATTTCCATTACAAGAACGCAGATATCGTAAATAGTATTGCATGTAAAAACAACTACCTCCCACAACAAGGAAGTTTATCAAGGAGGCTCTTCGAAAACTTTCACTAGCGCCGTCGATTAACACAAACGCCCAATCAAGTGAATCTTCACCTCAACTACCGAACATACCACTTTATAGGGGACTCAGATACGTTTTCCCGCTCTTCCTGCATATTAAAAGGAACATGAGGCACCATCTCGAAAATATGCGGGGGTAGCTATGAAACCGACCCAGCCGTTGTAGAAGCTGATCTTCACAAACCTTAAAGATAGTGTACCAAACAGCAAGAAATCTAATGTCGTCTACAAAGTGTAAATTGCAACGAGTGCGGAAATGTCTACAAACTTGGACAAACTTCGAAGTGCCTAACAACGAGACTTCACCAACATAAATATTATATTAACAAGGAAACACCATCATCGGCGCATACTGCACATAACCTTGAAAATCAGCACATCTTCAACTTTGAATTAAGGGCCAAACTGATTTCGAACTTCCAGAGAATTTTACTAAGTAGTTTGTGCACAGCCTTACTTTATAAATTGCAAATTTAACTTAAATTAACAAAAGAAAATAATTTTTTTTTAGGCAATTGGTACAAAATGGCGTAGTGAATTGCATCATCACAGATGTTGGTAGAAGTGCGGTTGCGTCAATAATGGAAATAAATTCTGCTATTTTTACCAAAAATGATTATTTTTAGGCTAAAATTAAAAGCTACTTTACTAATTTAGTTGACATTTTTAATTTTGCGAAAAGGCGAGATCAACTATTAGATATATTGTGAGATCTGAGCTCAAGTGAAGGGGGAGGGGGCGCCGGATGATAAATAGATAACTCAGCCTTTCAAACTCTAAAAAAAAAAATCGTTTATTTAATATATACTGCTTAAAACGAAGAAGAGAATCCACAATTGAATTCATAGACAAAATAGGATTTTTGGGAGTATACTGATACGTGTGTGGGCACACAGCATGTGTAGCAAAGTGGACGTGCTGCAGTGTGTTAGACGCAGGGAAAAAAACAAAATGCCTTTGTTAAAAAAAAAAATGGAAGCGCTGCAGCGTGTAGCTGCATGTGTATGCTGCGGTGTGTAAGGCTGCAGTGTGATAGCAGAAGTAAATTTCTGCCACAGAATTAAATTTCTAATTACCTGAATGATAAACTTGAAGCAGAATTAGATTTCTGATTAAATTTCGAAGTGGGAATGGGGTGATTCTGCTGCGGCTCGTCGCATCTTTATGGCCGCTGTGAACCGCTACGTCTCTGCTCAGTGTTGGTGTATTGACCGGCCAACGCTTATTTCAATGTTTCATTCCATCCACTACTGTACCATGGACAGCTGATGTGATGTCACTCAATCACATTCCAAAATATAAATAATCGGAGGGAAGTGGATTTTTGGTTAGTTTGCTGATAATTTATTTATTTTTATTCAAAATAATACTACTTTTGTATTATTTAGTTGGAACGACATACATGACGCTGTGGGCACGGCTTGACCTGGATGATTTCTCATAAATTAGATAAGTATTGTGTATTATTTTGGAATACTTTGGATTCTATGTCATTTTCTTTTATATACTTTTAAGAAATTCGTTGTTGTAGATGATAAGCATCGAGGGTTCATCTGGAAAAGTCGATGTGGCCTGAACATATATCTATAAATTTTCCCGTCAGGGGGCGCATTTTTCTCCCACCACTATTCCATTACAAACTAATAATTTAGCATTCGGAAGAACTCATTTAATTATAGTAAGGGTATTCACGCAATGCTTTATCTAAGAGTGTATAGTTGTAAAAGATGTATTTGATTACAACCCAGTACAGTAATACAAGGCCTATGCATATAAAATGCAATTCAAGGGCCTTGTATTTTTACATTCACAAATTGGCAGTGTAAACCGGCTTGTATGGCTGTACTTGGGAGGTCATATTGAACGTCAAATATCATGGGGTGCCGCGGATGAGGGGTGACCTAGGGAAATTTCCAGTGTGCCAAATGAAAGATACTTTCGAGGACAATCGACTGGTGCACTTATATTTTTCCTAGGTGGTACTGGGTTGATTTAGCAGGGTGTTCAATTTACATCTACCCGGATCACGGTTTTCCCACAAGAAGAGCATAAAACTATATGGAAAACTTAATAAAACATCCGTTATACTTCAAGTGTATTTTTTCCACCTTCTAAAACTTCATTCAATTTTACCTGAAAGCCACTTTTTCACTTTGTCAGACCCTGCATCATAATGGATGCCCGTAGACAAAAAATTTTACATTGAAATTAAAGGTAACAAAATTCTCTATCTATAAAAAGGTGTTTCAATTCGAGACATTTCTATATTGGCCTTTTACTCCCCAAGTTCAAAGTTTTTCCTCATCTGGGTCCCATATACCCCATTACTACATATGAGTTATTTTGTAAAAAAATTTTATCATAGGCATAAGTATTCGAATACGAAACTTTTTCATCTTTACAAAAAAGTTCCTTCACAGCACCGTATACTTAAATTGTAAATTTTTAAATTTTTTCACAATAAAAAGCGTCAAAAATTGCCGTAAAAGTTGGTTGTTATACTATTATTAACATTATTAAATTGGAAATAAACGTTCCCAACAAAACAGACTTCATTTTATCCGCTGACATTATACTGAAATAGTGTGTAATTAACTAGTAAAATAGTAGAAATAGCAACTTGGGAAACAACCAAAACGGTCAAAAAACGCCATGAAAAACCAACATTTCCTTAATTTAGGCCGTTCTTTTCATAAATAGTTGAGATACTTTAGTTTTTAAATCAGCTATTTTTAACCGGATCTTCAGAATTCTTTTTCCTATGTTAACTATGAATCCTGAGAGTTTTGAGGATTTTTTTCATTTTTTTCCGGGGCCAGGGAGGGCTTCTACGGGCCCATTTTATCACCCTGTTCCGATAATTACATTTCGAAGTAAGCTAAAGGCTCACTCTTTGTTTTAAAATCTTGTTGTATTTTTACATCGGTTACACTGATACATTAAGGAGTGAATACCCCTAGTATGTTTACATTCCTGTCAGTTTACACTATATGTACAATCCTACACTAATTTTACAAACTACCTAGAGAATATATTTTTGCTCATGTAGGTAGTAATTTTCCAATCAAATATTTCGATATCACGTGTAAATTTACAACATTTAATATTCGCAAATTATGTGTCTACGTTTATATTTGTAAAATTATCGAGTTTTTATTTTAGAGTGTATTTCTGCGTCAAATTCTTTTAATCCTCTGAGACAATCTTTGAAACTAGCTGCTAGGGAATCTTAGAACGGTCAAGTCTGATGCTTGCCTGTGCCTATATGTTTTGTCATACATTCTGTAGGTTTGCAAAACGGCTAAACAAGTCCGCATCTGTTCTAAAAAAAAAAAAACACACACAAATGGCGGGCTCGATTGGGTTCAAATAATATCAGCGTGATTGGTTATAAATCAATTTGCAATAAATTTATTTTGAAAGTTATAAAATACCAAATAAATATGAATAGCTATTAAATAAAAAAAAAGTGATTATAACTAGTTAGGTTTATATAAAACCAGGTGAATTTGATGTTGGATAAACTTTAAATATAAATCCACGACAAAATCCAATTTATCTACATCAAAGTTTATCTGCTAAAGACCTAGGAGGTGTTAGTCATAAACTGATCATAAAATAGTCATAAATAAAAAGATGTTATAAAAGTGGATGAATATCCAAATGAAATTATTTGATAGGAGTGTTGTTGTTGCTGCTGCTGTGAGTTGTGTGATCATTTATAGCTATTTCATTTAAGTAGGGTTTTAAAATGCTAGTTTTTGCGAGGCTTAATTGGTAGTAATAACACTATCTAGATAATAATTTTTTTGCTAAAAAAATATTTATATTTTGTTCTGAAACTATTTTTATGGCGATGAAGATGAACATTTTTTTATTTTCTGAAACCATGTTTAAAAACCAAAATGAAAAAGAATAAAAAAATCGTTTCTTTTTCATTTTAATTAATTAGTATCGATCTTAACCTTTTAGATAAGTCGATGAGGGGATAAGGCGATGGCAATAATTCTACGAAATTGTTAAAAAAACTGAACTTTCTAGTCATGAAAAGCCATATTCGAGTTGTGTTGGACGGAAAAACAATTTTGGATAAACTTGGACACATATTTAGTACTCTTGTAGATCAATTTAAAAAAAACAATCATGAAAACCTTACTACAAGTATATTATTCTTTTCCCCCCAATAAATGTTGTAATATTACACAAAGTTATTAGACTACTGAAGTAGTTCTTGGATACAGTACTGCTATTATATAAATCAGGAATATGACCGAATTCAAACTAATTTCAGTATTTTTTAGAAAAAAAATCATTCATGTTTCCGTGAAAGCAATATCGCAAGAGTGTGGAATAAACACAGTCGGATGAATAAAAAACAAGCTAAAAACCTAGAATAGATCTAAGATCAAATCTTATGATACCCGAGATGTGTAAGTTTGGACGTTAAATTGGATTTTGGCAGCTACAATTCGTTGGACAGTAAAAATGATTATAACCAATTTCATAGGATTTTATACTCTAAAGAAATCTTCAATACAATAATTTGTTTTTGAGAGGTGGCGAAAGGTAGGTCTGAATATATCAGGATGATTGGACCTAAAAGACATTCGTACATATGCAGGGTGTCCCGAACGTACCGCATTTCCTTTATACCACGGATTCCTCACTCAATTTCGAGAAATAAATTGTATGGGAGGAGAGCCGGGAAATACACGGTGTGGGCGGTAGGGGGTTTTGAGATTTTGGGTGCTTTTTATCCTAATACCATTTAACTTTCTTGTTATACACCCTATGAAGGTGACTTGCATCTCAGGTGATAGTAAACTATCTACGGTTTCCAACAAATGGCCAACCACCTCTCTACCCCCTTTCTTTTCCAATTTTAACGATCTTTAACATTGTTTATAAAATATGTGCAGAGCATCATAATGCATCGTATAATACATCTCTCATGTCTGGAGGTGTCGGGCGTAAAGGTGTATGAAAAGTGGGCATGCCCCTTTAATATCCAAATATCAGCATGGCCTTATGAATAAAAATTTACGGTAACTAATTTAATAAGTTTTACTAACTTTACTTTAAACTTAATACCCAAGTTGGTGTAGTGAATACTGATTTCTCGAAAACATTCACTGGAATCAACCATATGATATTAATAAAAAAAATGCACTAGGTGTTCACTCTAACCTTTTAGAGTGGATTTTTTCCTTTTTTAACTAGTCGCAAATTGTCAGTGAGAATAGGTGGACATTCTTCATAGAACCTAAGTCAGGTATACCTCAAGGTACCCATGTGTGTCCAACTCTATTCCTTTTATATATCAATAATATCGTCAAAACCAAATATGTTCTGTATGTAGATTATATGAAATTGTTTGCTTAAATTCGAAACGCTAATGATTCGGAATCATTTCAATCTGAACTAAATAGCACCTTCGGTCAGTAAGGAAAATTCTATTAGCCTAAATGCTTCCAAATGCAAAGTTATGTCATTTGGTCGCTTACGTCAGCCTCTGCTGATGAAATACGATATACAGTACATTTCATAACTATATCACCACCGACGAACTTTAAATTTCTCAAAGACAGAGTTGCAGCAATCATCAATACAAAACTGGCCGATGAAAATGAATGACAATTCCAGAGAAAATAAGCAACGATCCTATTCAATCTAAGAGGAACACAAAAAACAAGTGAAAAGGCCGTTTTCATAATTATATCTCACCATACTTAAAATATTTCAATTTTCTGGAATTTTAGTTAAATTTTTTGGGCTATTGTTCTTTTCAAATAATGAACAAGAATAAACATTAATTTTATTTTACTTTACTAATACATAAATATTTAAGACACATATTTTTCATTAGTTGTACGACTGGCTGATCAGAGACGTCTCACCTTCTAATTTAATCAAAAGCTCTTCTTTTTTTTTCAGTAAAAAAGCATATCTGATTGTATGAGTTTTTGTATATGACATTCGGCCTCAGCAACGCAGCACAGACTTTCCAACGCACCATTGACGAAGTACTACGTAATTTAGATTTCACTGCAGCATATATCGACGATATAATCATCGCGTCAGAAAACTCTAATGAGAATGAAGAACACATTCGTAGCACTTTCAAACGCTTAGAGGAACATGGTTTAAAAATTAACTCCGAGAAGTGTATTTTTGCACAAAGTGAAATCGTTTTCCTTGGTCATCTGGTAACAGCTGAAGGCATCAAACCACTGCCAACGAAAGTCGAAGCCATCAAAAATTTCGAAAAGCCAGTAATAGCAAAACAGTTACGACGTTTTATTGCCATGATAAACTTCTACCGACGTTTTATACCGAATGCAGCGTCCATCCAAGACAGATTACAGCAATTAATTAACGGAAATAAGAAAAATGACAAATCGGTATTAAATTGGACTGAAGATGCGTCGGAAGCGTTTAGTAAGTACAACACTATGCTGGCCACCGCAACATTATTAGTTCATCCATCCAAAACGGAACAGATCGCACTTGGCGTCGACGCATCAGCTTCGGCAATAGGAGCAGTTGTACATCAGATCGAAAACGGCAAATCCAAACCATTAGCTTTTTATTCCAAGAAATTGAAAAACGCGGAAGTGAAATACAGCACATACGACAGAGAACTTCTTGCAATTTATAGAGCAGTCAAATTCTTTCAACACATGCTAGAAGGAAGAAATTTTATAATCTATACGGACCACAAGCCGCTTACTTTCGCCTTCCAACAAAAAAGCGAAAAGGCATCCCCACGTCAAGCCAGACAGTTGGATTTTATTGGCCAGTTCACAACAAATATCCAACACATCAGTGGCAAAAACAACATAGTGCCAGATCTACTATCAAGAATAGAACAAATCAATTCCAATGAGGTTGACTTTGAGCAGATAGCAAAATCTCAACAAGACGACGAAGAACTACATAAGTTAATGGTATCAAACAACACATCACTTCAACTAAAAATGACAACATTACCATTCAACAATATCCAATTAATTTGTGACATGTCAGGTAAATATGTTAGACCATTCATTACTAATCAATTACGTTCTATCGTTATAGCAAAAATGGACGAACTAAGTCATCCAGATGTACGAGCGACCACGAAACTAGTCCAACTACGTTTTGTCTGGCCAAAAATGAAAAGGGATTGTAACAGTTTCGTTAAACATTGCATCGCTTGCCAAAAATCTAAAATACAACGTCATAATAAATCAGCGTTAACACAGTACGACATCGAGAGCAACCGTTTTGAACACATCAATGTTGACATCGTAGGGCCACTCCCACCATCAAACGGTCAAATGTACCTGTTAACTATTATTGATAGAGCGTCGAGGTGGACTGAAGCTATTCCCATGGCTAACATCACCGCAGATATCGTTGCAAAATGTTTAATCGAGGGCTGGGTATCCCGTTTTGGAGTTCCAAATCAGATAACGACAGACCAAGGACGTCAGCTTGAATCAAATTTGTTCAGCCAGCTGAACACATTACTCGGAATACGGCATCTTCGCACAACCGCCTACCATCCTCAGGCAAACGGGATCATCGAGCGCTGGCATCGTTCATTAAAAACATCGTTGAAAGCAAAAATGTCGAAAAATTGGACCAGCGAATTACCATTAGTAATGCAATACCCCACGGAACAATGTTAAAAGTAGGTCTGAAATGCTCCCCACGAGTATTTTCAGCTTCTCAGCCTGGAAATTGTTCCAGGCGGCTTCCACGTCTGCGTGCAGGTCATTCACGTTGCTGAACTGCCTATTGTTGGCGTACACTTCTTGAATCAAAAACCCTCAAAGATTTTCTATTGGGTTTTGGTCCGGGGAACTAGCGGGCAAGACCATAACTGTAATCTAGTTACCAATAAACCTTTCGTCTACTCATGCTGGAATGTCCATGACTCGGTCCCGTTACGTTCCAAGAATGTTGGATAAAAAGGCTAAAGTAAGGGTTTTGTTTAGCACAAAAGACTCCCCAAACCATTAAGCTTCCTCCGTGAAAATTTCGCCGAGAAAAGTACAACGCATCTCTCAAATCTCTCCAATAATGCTGGAAACCATGTGGACCGTCGAAGTTGAACTTTTTTTCGTCGGAAAAAATTACCTTTAAAGGCCGCTACACACGCTTAAGTGAATCATATGACTGGGCCATGCATGGTCCAGTCGTATGATTTGCATGAACGTGTGTAGTGTAGCGCAAGTTAGAGCTTGAGTTGAGACTAAAGTCTGCCATCGAAGAAATCTGACGAAACTATTCTGTACAAGCAAACCTGTCGACTTTGCTATAGGAATAAATTAAAGTTTGAACAAAATTTGTTGCGAGTGGAGGCAAAAGTTTACATCTGATTTTGTCTAGTTCAATTCCACAGCAAAGTCAAAGTTTTGCTTGTACGCAATAATTTCGTCCAATTTCACTCATGCTCTCTCAACTCAAGTTCCGACATTCGCTGCACACGCTCACACGTAATTCAAGCGACTGGACCATGCGTAAGTCGCAAGATGTGCTTGAGCGTTTGTAGCGGCCTTAATACACAGAAAGAACAAGCGTAAGTCGCACAAAATGAAGGTTTGAAATGACTTTTCACTTTACCTCGTTCCAGTTCCGATTAACTTTTACTCTGGTCAACTTTAGGCGAGCGTCTTTATGACGCGATGTAAGTCGGGGTATGGAATTCAATTTTTGACTTTCAAGAAATCTACAGCGTATAATTTTCCGGTAAATTGTCGTACAGGATACAGGCAGCTCTAGTTTCTTTTTTTATTTAAACAAAGTATCCCTTAAAGAAAGCTTTTATTTTGGTCCTCGTGTTTTATTACAATCATAGCAATCTTGATTTTGCAGAAATTTTGAAACTGTCACGTGATCTGTATCCAGTCTTCGACCAATTTCGCGCAAAGTAAGATTCCCTTGCGTAAAAGCTAAAATTTTACTCCTTTCTTCTTCTGACAAGTACGTTTCACGTGGCATTTTGCTAAATTTTGAATGCAACCGGGTTTTCACTAAAAATTTGCACTCTAAGCAGTAGAAATTTCGACTAACAACTTTGATGGTCTTTTCACTTGCCTCCTGCATCCCCCCCCCCCCCCCTCCCCACAAACAAAATCGTTGCTTGTTCTCTCTCGCACTATCATTTACCTTCATCAGTCAGTGTTGCAGTGATGCAAAATACAGGGTGTCTCAACTCTATCCTTGAGAAACCTATAATTCGTCGGTAGTGATATAATTATGAAATGCACTTGGATGACAATGAGGTTATGCGGATCTTAGAGGTGCTGGATTTGGGGGTAATATTTGATAAGGAATTTACTTTTCGTAAAAATTACGACTAAATATCTGCCAAAGATACTAGAAACCTTGGATTTCTACGTCTTAACTAGGAGCCATTTACCTTAAAATATTTGTGCATTTCTTTGGTGCGTTCTGTGTTAGAATATGGATACCCATATTTGATTAATGTGTGTGCACCGGAAAGAAATATCCGTTCTCGACAACTACTTTATTTATATCCTACAACATCGAACCAAATATATGGCTTTAGAGTGTCGCTTACGAAGCCAATAATTAAATTCAACCGAGTGTTGGGCGTAATCTGATTCCAGTGTAATTTAATTAATAATTCCATTTTGGTTTATTCAAATGACCAAGTAATCTAATTGAATTGTAATTGATGACTTTGTAGAGTCAAACGGGGTGAAGTGGTACACGTGAGACATTGAGTGAATCGGATCCAATTCACCTCAAGTAACGGTACCGGCGATAAGTATTTATAGTTGTGGTATACACATGAAGATTTAGCAACAGTTGTACTTGATTAAAATTATTAGTTTTGTTTCGCTATAATAAACTACAAATGTTACCTTAAGTAACTATAAAGCACTCAAAGGAAACTAACAACTAACTAAAGAAGTTTTTAGTAGCTAGTTAGTTCTTTTCTTAGTAGTAACTAGTGTTAGTTATACTTGGTTTTTTTTTCATCACTAATGACACCGCCACGAAGTCATGTGTACGTAATTAATTTTCTGCAATATTTACACAATCTTCTGGAAATAAAATTGATAAAATTTAGAAGGCTTATATCTCGGAAATGTAATCACATTGCATTAAAACTAAATTAACATGTAATCGATTAATGTTTAATTAAATTAACCTGTAATCACACTACAAGTTAATCGATTACATTATGTAATTATGGATATGGATTACATTAGTAATCTATTACAAAGTAATCTGATTACAGATTACATGGTTAATTGTAATTGTTAATCGTTACATTTTGCCCATTTTGCCCAGTACTACGAGTCTTTAGATCTAAATAGGATAAATAGGATTATTTTTAAATCAAAACTTAAGGAACTTCTAAGATTCAAGTTTGTAGTTTAACTCACATAATACATGTGCTATAATTATGTTTTGTTACCTTAAACTTAAACTGAATTGTTCAAAAAGGATTAAATTTTTTTCTACCTTGTCTATAAGAGATATTCCTCAGTAGACCGTCATAATAATAAATAAATAAATAAATAAACAATAAAAAAACGAAATATAAAATAATAAAGAAGGAATTCTTTCAAACTCACTCAACACAGAAAACGACTAGATTAATTAGTCTCTTCGTATTTAAAACACAAAAACAGACACACACAAACAAACACAAAACATAAATCATTTCAGCTAGAATATATAGATTCACTTGCGCAGCCGTCCTGCCTCACCTTAAGTAGGTACCTATAACGCATTCTATACATGGAAATATTAAAAGAATAGCGCAATTATATTGCAAACCTCTCATTTTTTACCCCCATGGCTGAAAAATTACAATAATTGGTGCGTACGAAATACGCGTTAAATCTCTTTTGAACTCGACAACATTTACAGCATTGAAGAAAAATCCCGCAACTACATACATATATACCTATGTATTAACATAAACTCAGCTAAACTCGCAATTCAAAATTAAGACATAACACAGGAAAATTATCTGAAAAGATGCCAACATGCTTCCACATCCATGGCTAAGCTACAAACATACATACATATGTATATTCAAGGGGGTATCCCGAAGTAGTATATTAATATACGAATTTAGCTCGACTAACATAGTAAGACTTGACGCTGTGGGTCTTGGGGCTGTAGCTCCTCCAAGAGTGGAACTAATTTTGATATTCAACGTACTCTTTGCAATTTTTCATGCATCTTGTTTGCGAGTGAGCCGCATTCAAGTGAAACGAAAAATCTCTTACAAAATATCATCGCCATCGTCTTCCATTCTTGGTCTCTTGGTCTTATGTCAACCCATTGAGAAGAGTTGGTGGTTTTTTGCTGGTCGGTCCAACAATGCCATAGAAGCAGCAATGAATACCGATGATATGGTATGGACTTTATGCTTTATGTGACGGAATTTTATTACATAATTTCCAGACTAATTAGCTGTTTTCAATGCTAGTTGTAATTTCTAGAATCTTCTTCGCATCATTTCTGTGATTAATTACAATTATTTTCTTTATCGTGAATTTATAACTAATTGCGATCCTCAGCATATGTAACCTAGTCATAGTGATAATAATGTTTTTTTTTTGTTTTTTTGTTTTTATCAATAAACTTACCCTAAATATTCCAGAAATATCCTCTAGCCAGATAGACAAGTCCATTCAGTACATCTGCTATAATCCATTTGTTTGGAGAGTGTTGGAGGGTTAAAAAAAAACGCTAAAAATCCAATTATATATCAGATACTCAAGGTACCAGCATACATGTTGCCTTCTTTCTGAATAGCCAGACACCACTTGTTCACTATATGATCCACAAATAGAACACAATTAGGACTCACTAATAAATAACTGAATGAATGAATGGATGGATGGATGGATAGAAACCAACTTTAATTACATACATCGGCACATTACTATAATACTAGACATAAACATCCCGGCAACGATCGTGTCTTTAATCTTTTCACTTCCACTTCGATTCAAAAGTATCTCAACTCTTATAATTTTTATGAATGTCAAAAAATGTGTAGAGTAGAGCCGAATAGTGTTATACACTCGTGTGTGTGTAGGTATAGTAGTTAGCCTACTTTCATAGAAGAAAATTCATTCGGAGTCGGTGATTACTATATGATCGCAAATCTTTAGAATTTTCGATCGTATGCCACATATATCATCGCTGTCCTTTTACGGTGATATCGTTTTATTTTATTTTCGGAAAGCTGCTTTAGATAAAATTTGCATACAAGAATTGTTTTCGATGCTATTAATTTTGTGATACAAGTCCACTTAATCGTCCAGATATGGACATATGTTGTATGTATTTACTGGAGAGATAGACTTTTCTATGTTGTCCCAGGTGCGCTGGTTTCTTAATCCCGCGTTTTTTATGAGTCCGATTGAGCTCTGTAAGATAAGAAATTTACTTGGAATTAGTATAAAAAAAAAATTAGTTTTTGCTTTACTTATAAAATATTGTAAATTTACACATTTTTGGATACATTTTCCCACAGTTACTTATCTCAGAGTGTTTATTTTTATGCCATATATTCAAACATATGTAAATAATTATTTCGCTGCTATCATACTTTTACTTATCCTAGTTAAAATGTAATTTTTCTAATTTTTTTTCTATACCATAAGGAAGCGCTAGCGCTGTTAAAAAACATAGTCCATTTCTAAACAAGCTTATATACATATAACCTACATAATTGTTGCAAAACCTAATAATTAAATTCCGTTCACAGTAAGGTGCATCATTATCAATTTTTATAGTCTGCTATAAAATCTAACCGACACATAAGACGATTTTTAACGACTGCATTTTATGAGATCGCTTGGAAGACTTGTTGTTGGAGGATTATTATTTAGAGACGGAGCTTTAGACCTCGTTGGTAATTAGGAAAAGGTGTTTTAATCGATTTTTTTTCTTCTGTCTATTAATTAAGTTTTATTTTTCGATGTAATTTTTTTGTTTTAGTTTTTTTTTCAAGTTGTAAATTTACAATTCCTTGTTAACATTCCTTTTCCGTTTAGGTATGCATGTACTTTGACAAAACATTTACTAAACTTGTTTTATGTTTACTTTATAGGAATGTTAATTTTTTTTAGGCTTAATTTGTAAGAGTAGTGTAAATGTACAGGGTGTTTCAGGAAAAGTATGTAATACTGAAATCCCTAAAAGATAAGGTCTGATTTGCAATCGAAAATGTCATATTAATTTTTTTCCAATCCGTGTTATTTCCGAAATTACAGGGGATTTTAGATTTTTTCGAAAATGAGGTCATTGCCACGCTTTGTTGGCTTAGTGAGCCCCCATTTTGGTCGTGTTTGGTTAGTGTTTTCTACGCAGTTAGATTTTATAAATTAAGTAAGTCAGCAAGAGCAGCCAGATTTCAAGGGTCCTTCAGTGTCCATGTTTGGGTAAGAATAATTCGGACTCGATTAATAGGTTCTATAATATCTCCGTCCAATATAAATAGCGACAATTATATATGATGACCTTCTTCTCAGCTTCACACACAGAATGCGATTTCAATACGACTGTGGTCCAGCACACTACGGAGTACGGTGAGGCAGTTCTTAAATGACACGTTTCCAAACAAATAGATTGGACGTAGAAGTGACATTTCGTGGCCTCCTCCAGACTTAACACCTCCTGATTTTTATTTTTGGGGTACCTAAAAAATCTGGTCTATCAGAACGAAAGGAAGATTTTATCTCACGACGCGACGGTTTAGTAAATCGAATAATAGCAGCAGATAACCGTATAAGCCGATAAAAGCAAGGAACAGGCATATCAAAGACCATCACAAAGCGAGCCAGTATTCAGTGTGACGGTCAAGTATTTGGGAAATTTTTATATTAGTAGTTATTAGTAGTTAATTAGTTCATACTTATAGGCTAGACACTGCATTGGAAATGTCATTAGAATAATAACATTTTTGATTTTGATCACGCGTTTTGGAAAAACCAATATCCCTTTCGACATTGTTCTATTTGACAACGACAGATTAAAATTAACAGTTCTAAACATAAATCTTAAAATTTTAAAGTAGGTTTCACTCGATTTTCTTGCTTCAGTGCTTAGTTTTTCCATTATTTAAAAAAAATGTGCATTTCGAAATAATTTCGTTTCAAATATGCACGAGGTACATATGTTGCAAGACATCTTATCCTTTATCTCGGGGAGTACTTGAGCTAGGTTAAAAATGTTGCGTTTATATGAAAGGTAACAGATTAGGGATGTTTTCTGTGCTAATATGGCCACTTTAGGAGATTTTTGATCCTCAAAGAAGATAATTTTTAGAATAGAAAAACATTTTTGAAGTTTTATTGTTAATTTTTTACTTATTTATAAACTTTTTTGAAAGCTAGTTATTATAAATGAAAGCCAGTAGTAATACGAATAAAACAAGACCAAAATGGTGGTTCAGTAAGAAACACGTGCTGAGTTACACACAAAAAGCGTTACAATGACCTCATTTTCGAAAAATTCTAAAACCCCCTCTAATTTCGAAAATAACAGGAATTCAAAAAAATTAAAATGAAATTTTCGATTGCAAACCACCACATCTTTTAGGGGTTTCAGTATTCCATAAATTTCCTGGAACACTCTGTACACTGGCGCGCATAAATGGGGGGGGGGGGGGGGGGTGCAATGAGTAAACTGCCCCCCCCCCCCTCCTCCACCCCCTGGAACTTGACCGAACTTCTTATTGTTTACAATAATCGTTATAAAAAAGAATTAACCCTTTCGGTACTATGGGCGCATATATGAGCTCAGAAAAATAAGGTCGTTGTGGCCTATGAGACTCTCAGAGACTTGACGAACTTAAACGCTTATAGAACTTGTTGAAGAAAGTAACGGAATTGACTCAAATAAGTTTTGTACGATAAAAAAGATATGTGAAATGCTGTTTCTGCCACTTATCAGGTCTATACGGTTCCAGTGACCGACACCAGGTGGCGTCCAATGGAAATTTTAAATTTTAATTTTTTTTTTAATAGGAAAATGAAATCTGGGAATGCTGAAAATTCCTTATAACACGTGGGTCATTAAGTCCCGGGACTAACCAGTAAAAACAAATTTTTTTTATATTTCAAAATCCGACTTTATTCATCAAAATAGTCACTTTCTATAGCGATACAATTATTCCAACATTTTTCTAAACTTTCGAAGCCTTTTTTATAGAAATATTTGTCTTTTGCCTCAAAATAGGCTTCAGTTTCCGCTATAATCTCATCATCGGAGCCAAATCTTTGTCCCTGGAGCATCTTTTTGAGATCTGCGAACAGGTAGAAGTCAGATGGGGCCAGATCTAGTGAATATGGAGAGTGTGGAAGCAATTCGAATCGTAAATCGTGTCATTTCACCATCGTTTTCATCGACTTGTCTATCCTGTCTTGGTGAAAAAGCGGGTGATCTTTGCCATGTGAGACGTTTTCTACTTAATTGCGGCATCCAATCGGTCCAATAATGCAATGTCGTAGTCGCTGTTGATCGTCTGGCCCTTCGGAAGAAAGTCAATGAACAAAATTCCGTACAAGTCTCAAAATACAGATGCCATACCTATTGACTGTTGTGTTTTCGGATGCTTTGACCGGCTTTTGCCCTCTGCTCGGCTGACGCTCTTTTCGACTCCGGCGTATAGTGATGAATCCATTTTCATCCATTGTTATGTACCGACGCAAAACATCCTTTTTATTACGCTTCAACAGTTTCAAACAAATACCCAAATTTTCATGCGCAATTTTGAATACGGTGCCTTTTGCTATTTTATGATGTCAGCTATCTCTTGCTACTTCACTTTACGATCGAAAATAACAATTTTCAGAATATTTTTGGATGTTTTCGAGCGTAGCCACGTCAATTGGACGACCTGGGCGATCCGCGTCTTCGGTGGTTGTTCGACCGGGTTTAAAATCCGTATGCCTTCAGCACTTTTGGGCACTTTTCTCGGTATCATATTTTAAAGTCTTGCTAAACTTGAACGGAATTTCTTCCCATTAAAAAAACAATGTTTGATTAACACACGAAACTCCTTTGTATCCATCGTTTAAACAAAAAACAAATGTAGCGTCACTTATCTTTCAATCTCTCGACGACCACTGACCCGAATGTCTTCTGATTTCATTTACAGGAAAAAATTAAGAACTGTCATTTCATAGAATAAAATTTCCAAATCAATTTTCAGGTTGGTGATGTGTGGCGAAAATTTTTAGCGAACCATGCAATCAAAATTTTGTACGACTTCGAATAATGACATGTGGTTTTTCTTAAATGAAAGATGACAGATTATAGATGATTATAAGAGAAAAAAGATGGATTAAATGTTGTTGCGAAATATAGGAGAAAGATGGCGTTTAGTAGTATGTTACGGAATTTATCTTAGATTCGGTAATTATAATCTGATCGTGGTTTAGCGAAAAGAGTTATTTTTAAAGCAAACAGATGTTGTCATTAACTACCCATTGAATAAATAACTAATAAGGAAGCAGGGTATTACGTGTGTAAGCAATTCATAACAGTCGGATTGCATTTGGTTTAACTTGCTTTTGATATTTCTGAAAGTAATATTTCAGAGTTCCGGGAGTTCCGTTAAACTTTTTTAAATAAAATTATTTTAATTATTATTAAATATTTTAAATTGTGTATATTTTCATTGCGTTTAGTTTTGTTCAAGAAAGAATTTTTTGGGATTCTAAGGTATATAGCAAAAGCTAAAAAATGTTCTAATTTGTTATTTCATCACACAATCCATTAATTTTTGGTGACAAGTTTCAAGTCTTGGTTTGAATCATCAACAGGTACCAAACAGCAAAATTGGGTGACTTGAAAAAAAAAATGAAAAAAATGAAAAAAAGAAGAAAGAAATGAAAAGTTTGAGGAAAAATAGAAAAAACAATCCTCCTGGGCTTGTATAGGAGTGTTTTTTCCTCATATAATTCACACCCAGAATTTATTCTGAGTTTATATGAGAAGAGATTAGTTTGATCTATTTTCAAGCGTCTGCAGCAGGCAGAAAACCAAGCTGCACCGATGAGTGTAAGGTTTTCTGCTGACACGAAACGCTTCTTCTTCTTCCTTTTCTTCTTTATTTTTCAGCCCATTGCGTGGCTTATACAGGTTCGATTCGCTTGGAATGAATCTGGTTCTTTAAATTATTTTTAATAAATAAAAAAATTGTTTTTTCTATTTTTCCTCAAACTTTTCATTATTTTCTTTTTTTTTCATTTTTTCATTTGTTTTTCAAGTTGATGAGTCGAACCAAGACTTGAAACTTGTCACCAAAAATTAATGGGTTGTGTGATGAAATAACAAATTAGAACATTTTTTAGCTTTTGCTACATATATACCGGAGAATCAAAAAAAAATCTTTCTTGAACAAAATTAAGTTTAATCCGGTAAAAAGTCCAAAAGAGTAATCTTTGTATTTATTGTGTTTAGTGTTTCGTGAAATTATAGCTGTTAAGTTATTAATGTGTTTTTTAGGGAAGTGAATATATTTTAAAAATTTATATCCTTCGGTTTTATAGTTATTTGTGCAAAGAAAATTTAAATATAAACAACACAAACATAAAAATATACGAAAGTTTAAATCATGTCCGATTTGTTAATTTGACAAAATATCAGAAGATTTCTTCTTTTGAATGGCATCCTTTAACTGATAGAAAGAGGACGCAAACGATTTGTTTATTTTACATACCAATTCAAAATGACACGATTTCATTACTACCATGATGAAACGAATACAAAAACACAGCACACGAACATATTTCGCCGACTGGCTTAGGTTTTCACCAGATATGCCGTTTCCTTATTAGTTATTTATTCAATGTAACTATACCCCTATTTAGCCCTCGTTAGTAATTTCGGTACTAGAAATTTGATTTGAAATAAATAATTTTTCAAAAAATTCGAAAAATTTCCGTTTTTATCTCTACCCCTCCCCGACCCTACTGGGCTACCCCTTAAAATTTACACCCTAGTAATGCCGGATATCTTAGTTATATTGTGAATAAAGATTATTGAAATCCATTAAACATTTATAAAGAAATATCGATTTTATGTAGTGTGTCAAGATAATTTGATGTGACCCGAAAAAAGCTCAATTTGGTGGTCTTCCACCACAGAAGAGAGTCTATAAAATTTTTAAATATAAACGTTAAAGCATGTTTGTATATCCCCTAATCACATATCCAATTAGTTCTTGAATTCGATAATTAATATCGGAGATAACTAGAAAAGAAATGAACCAGTTCCTTTTTAAAGGTGAAAATGTTCGTTTTTTGAGTGAAAATGGCTTTATTTTAATGTCGTGCTTGCGAAGAACCATAACGTCTAGAAAATTTACCACCTTAAAGTTTACATCAGGCCACTAATACATACGAAAGAAAGAATATATGCAAAATGATGGAAGGGGAGTGTACATGACACAAGTGAAAAAAAACATTTTTTACGGTAAAAATGTCCGTATGAAGTTTACAGGATCAAATAAATAACTCCGCCACTCGATTACCCTCTAGATAACCCGCGGAGGGGGTGGTACTACCCCTCACTACCCCCTCCCTTTTAAATTTGTTTAACCTATATTTTTCTCCCGAACATCACAAATACAACTAAAAGAGCTTTGTAGTATGTAGAAATGCACGAAAAATTGACCGTCCACAGCGACATATTACTTCTATTTTTGCCAAGGTCCTACAAAGCGTTTTTACATTGGTTTATTCCGTATCGAAAGGGTTGCCGATTGAAAAAATTGTTATCAACTCATCGGTAACCCAAGCTGTCCAGAATATGTTTCTACGATCTCAAATCTGATATTTCTCACAACTAACAAACAAACGAGACAAAATAGAAAGAAAACCAGCAAAGGACAGTAGTTCTGTGCCGTGTTTTCGTTGTTACTTAGAAAATTGCAACTGGCAAATATTTCATACGAATTTTTACTTGGCATAGGCATCGATCATTCATTTGAACCCAGTCTTAAACAGCAAGCACGAACAGGGCACATGAAACAATTGTAATGTTTATGACAGAAATGGGGTATCGATATTTAGATAATCGGAGTACCCGGAATGTATACACCATGTGTGTCATAAAATACTCCCAATATATTCAGAAAACTAGTGGGTATAGACTAGATATCAATATCCTCAAAAATTACAGGGTATAGCCTGATCATTGGCAATTTTTAGATTGCGCAGCGCCATCTAGTTGTTACTAATAATATCTTAATGTGTCAAATCGAGCAAAAATATGTCAGTGTTTTCTCAAGAAAGCAAAAAGGAAAAAGAAAAACCAAACAGTTTTTGTCAACTTGAGACGGAACGGAAAAGAAATTAAAAGAAAAAAGAAAATATTAAACAGAGCAGAAACATATTCGTGGATATTTAGATATCGATACCTCATGTCTGTCATAAGGAGAGCACAACACCACCGATTAGCAAAGTTTACATCAGGTGAAGTGTGACGTCCAACTCTAAAAATTTTAGGAACTTCGAAGTGCTCTGGCTAAAATTTGAACGTTAACTATTAACCAATTTCTAAATCACGTTATAATGGTTATAAAATAACCAAAATTTCTTTAGTCGAGTTAGAAATACGTAATTAAAATTATAATAATACAATAATAATATAATAACAAATTGCGAGGTTACTGGTCAACTCTAAACCATTTTACCATTTGTAAATAATTTTCTCTAAAAAAAAATACTTTTTCTCTGTCTCTCTCTCTCCATCGTTTTCGTGTATTGCTTGTAGTTAGTCTTAGTTCACCCATAGTTTGCCATATACGTTTATCGAAAAATTAAATAAAATGGATCGAAAACTGCCTTTAAATATTCGTAGTTTGGGATACGGTGAAAAACAAAAGTCCATGTTAATACAGTAAAAAGATGGTTGTTACCAATTTGAAAAGACATTTGAACAAGGAATAACCAGCAATTTCAGCGGTTCAAGGCCGTATATAAGGGTGGGGGAGTCCAGAGAGTTTAAATATCCCAAATGGTTGAAAAAATAAAATAAAATAATTATAATACAATGAAGTTACCGCAATTACCAACGAAGTTTGTTCATTTCATTTTAGTACATTTTGAAAGAATCGATTTAAAAAGTTTTTTTTCCCATTAATAGGTGTTCGCTTTCTTCTCGTGCAAAAACTTTCTGCGTAAAAACTAACTCGAATTGTGGGAGAAATATGTAAAAAGTATGGAAAAGTACGCAAACGGTTTTCCTGCAACTTTACTAAAATTAAACAGGAGTCATGACCGTCTCTAGCCATGTCGAAGCCTGAGCATTTTATAATATGAAGGTCCTCTAACAGAAATGCTTTTGTCTAAGCTACTTTGGATTATCAAAAGGACTAATAATGTAAAAAAAATCGCATATACAACATGGAAATACACCGATTGCAAGTACAAAGTTGCAAGTAAGTTGAGAAGAAAGATAACGTAATGTGGCGGTAAGGGAATGCCTGTCCGAATGTCGTATTTTGAGTATAAAGGGCAAGTCTCGATTGATTTAGGAAAAATAACCTTAGCCAGACAGAGCTGCCAGTATTTTGTTAACATGGACAACAGTATAAAAATTTTTCTCTGATTACCAAACACAGTTTGGATACTGAAAGTAAACTTTAACAAGTGAAAAAGCTAGAATTGGTCTAAGACCAATTCTTATGATACCCTAGATGAATGCACGTATGAAATTTCGTATGGGTACCCATTTGAGCAATTTTGATTTTTTGCATTGGTTTCTCGCATATATTTCTGGAACGGCTCGTCGGACAGAAAAATTATAACCAATTTTATAGGATTTCTTATTCTGAAGAAGCTTTTAGTACAATAAAAATGTCTAGGACTGATCGTTTTCAAAGTATATGTAAAAAACCAAAATTATTATATGGCAACACCAAGAAAGGGTTGCCCGATTTAGCCAATTTTTGAAATTTTATTTGCTATTAGTATGAAAACACAGTGTACCAAATTTCGGCTTTCTATGTCGACGTGTTCTCAGGTAGTGTCCAAATATATCGTGGAAAACGAATTTTTTGTATGGCAACCCCACGAAGGAGTTGCCCGATTTGTCTCATTCTCGAACTTAATTTTATTTTTTTTTTAATGTCCGTGTACAAAATTTCAGCTTTCTAGGTGAATGTGTTCTCGAGTTATCGTGCGCACGGACGGACGGACGGACATGCAAAAATAGAAATAACTTTTAATATTATGCGTGGGTGTCCAATTCATTTTGCTCTACCATCATTATTTCGGGGTGTTACAAACGGAGTGACAAACTTAGTATACCCCTATAGATTTCATCTAGGGTATAAAAATGCGGGAAATTTAATAAATACACTGAGGCTAGAAACACTATTACTATGACAATGACGGTTTTTTGTATGCTACTTTGCATGAAAATTGTTTACTGTATGTAGAAGTAGCCAAAATCCAACAGCTAAACCAACTTGAATAGATTGAAATATTGGTCATCAGTTGGGGTACCATCGCAAGGGTTAAGGGGCCTCTACGAATCGATGGGACCTGCGCCAATGCATAAGGATGATACTGGAGGTAGTGTGGAATTACATTTGAGAATTGGATTTAGTTTATACATTGTTTTGGTGAATTGGCTTGTGATATGATTTAGATTTTAGTGAAGAAATGGAAATAAGTCCCGAAAACAATATAGCGCATCCTGAATTCAACAATCTATACTTTATTATGGCCATGCGAATGTTCTCACAAAATGTTGTGTGAGCTTTAAAAAAAACCCTTGTAGAGCTAATTGGGCGAAATGTATAAGAGTTGTGGACGCTAATTTATAAAGCAATAATAAAACATTTTAGCAGTCTGCGAGAAAGTGATTGAAACCCTTCTAAAACCACTTTTATTTACAAATTTTGTCTATAAATTTACTTCAGAAATGTGTGAGCAGGAAAAATAATTTATAAAATCATACTTTGCCCTCCAACATAATTTTGTTTGCAATAATGTTTGCGTAATACTTAAATATTAATTTTGGATTAATATTTTAATAAAATTTCATGCAGCTTTAAATTGATTGTAAAAGTTATACTACTAGCTTGAAAAAATACAACGCGCCTACTAAATTCTAAAAATAAATAAACTTTAATAAATATTTTATTATTAAATATATTTTTAATGTTAAGTCCCAAATCGTTTAAAAAAATTACAAATTCAGAGGGAAATCATCAAGTTTTTTTGTTTTATTCCCAAAAAAAGATATGAGTGTCAATAAATGAAAAAGTTAAATGTTAAAATGTTGCTCGCTGCAATATGTTCACTTTTTTTTATTATAAAATTGCCGAATATTTTCACCTCACTTTACAGCTCTTATAAAACATTTTAAAGACTTGTGTCAATTTTCATTTTTTCGTATTTTTTTGTAAACATTTTTATGGAAATTACAAAATTAAATAGAACTTTTTTAATGACATCTGTCAGTTTTCCTTGAAAAATGTTGCAGTAGCTAAAACTTCGGGCTCATTCATGAAAGTGGGGAAGCTATGCCAATACATAATTTATCTAATTTTTTTTTTTTTTTACTAAAAAGTAAGAAAACAGAAAATTTGTAAGTTCGTGCAAATTCATTATAAAACTGAGTACGCGAACAGACCCAATGTTTCGGAAGAAGTATGCCGTGTACTTGCAAAATCTAAGCCAGTATTCACAGTTCGTACACTGAATTTTGTATCTAGCCGAAAAAAACATTAGAAATGTCCCCAATTTCGATTGCATATTTCTTAACTTTTTACACCCTACGATTACTAGTTTTTATATAATGTGACGAAATATAAATTTGATAAGCCTACAAAACTACAAAACTTTGCGAAATCTAGTGTAGTGATTGATCGATATGGTAGGGAAACTGTGACTCAGGTCTTTTGAGACATCCAGGCCTCGAGGCGTTGTCAAAATTTCCAACAATGTTAGAAATTTTTCTCTCTCAGGCCTACTTCTGTCAACAGATATACTATCAAAATTACAATGACAGCACCGAGTCGGATAATATAATTTTGTTTTCAATTCTCTAAGACAAGCCTTGAGGCGAACTGCAAGGAAGCCTAAGAGAGGCCAGGCCTGAGGCTTACTTGGATGTGTTTCTACCTTTAACTAGTCACTTGGGTATTAAATAATACATCTAGGAAAATAATTCCTGAGCAGTTATCACAGATCGTTCAGACGAGCATATTACATCTTATTTTTGATGTCGTAGTTAGGAAAAAATACAAAAGTTTAACAGAGAATTTACTCGAAAATATTGTTTCCCACATCACAAATATTTTAAATTTAATAATATATTTATTGGGGTAACAAATATAATAGATATATGTCCGTATATTATTTTCATGATTCTTTTGGATGATTTTGGAAAATTTGGACAACCCTTCCTTTTGGCAGACATGTATACAGTCCTGAACTCCTGAAGTGGTCTAATTTGTCAAGTGTAGCTTTAAAACTAAATTAAAACTTAAATTATCTGAATTGTATTTAAAGTAACCTTTAGCAGGAAAATGTCCACACTTCATAGTATTAGTAGTGCATAAAATGTACTTAAATCGAAAAATACCAGTAATATTAACTCAAAAAAAATTCTCACGCATTTACGGTTATTGATTGATTGACCAAAAAAATATTTCTTCAATGTTTTGGTTATTGCTTAACCAATAATCATTTGGTCAAAATAACTATTAGGAAATAATAATTAAAATGTTGACCATTTTATTTGGTTACAATTTAGAAAAAGGTTAACCAATATCCAAAATAATCGGAAAAAATGTAAACTTATTTGAGACTAACCAAATTTTTCAGATGATAACCAACCAGTAGTAGTTTCGATCCCTGGTTCTGGCGCTTCCTTACCTTGGACGTCTTTTTTGGATTCACACATATAAATCACAAGACCGGAATGGATTTCTTGGAAGATATATAACTATCACCCCCCCCCCTTTGAGCGAAAACCTAGATGCGAGCCTATATGTACATAGGTGTGACTTTATGTTTAAGATTTTACAAGGGTTGAAAATAGGAAAAAGTTTATTTTAATGATACAACAACACAACACTTACTACAGTAAACTAAGGATTTAAAAATATTTTTTCTCATTTGTACTGGCTTCGTCCTCCTCTATTTACTATGTGTAAATTTTTATATCCCTTTTACTACAGTCTTTCTACAATAGCAAGGATAGGGTACCGGGGCACATGCTAGCACAATTGGCCACCTTGGCCTCCGTGCTTGGAATCTTTCTCCTGCCTACCTCTAAGATAATAAAAAACCAAAACATGTCACAAAAAACAAAAATTTAAAAATCCCATTAAGCAAAGTGTTGATGAAATCATGTAAATTACACCCATGTACATAGGTATGTATGTAGTATACCAAAAGAAATCTACTTTCATCTCTTCACACTTCGACGCTTTCCTCTTTCGTGACATCGTCCATAATAAGGAATGGAGAAATAGTTGACTTCATTTATACAAAGAAAAATAAACGAGAAAAGGCGTCCTGAATATATTTCAAATTGAGTTCCTTTACTTCATTCTGCAAGCGCTTTTCACGGCAAGTGAAGAGTAATCGTCTACCAAAAATTTAAATAAGACCCATTAACTGTGAATTTCTTTACATATCGTTTCTTGTCACGTTTTCAGATTTTTTATTTTTTATTTTTTTTTTTTTCTGTTAAAAGCATTTTCAAGAAAATAGAATTTTCCGGAATAATTTCGGCAAGAACGACAAAAGGAAACGGCAAAAAGAAAAATCTTTTTTAAAGTAAAATACGAGGGCTAGGCAATGGTACTTTGGTGAAGCTTTGGTAAAATTATGAAAAGCGATTTTCTTGAAGTACCTACGTACCGTGGAATTTTATTCACACCGACAATTGCTTGGTAATTTTAAGATGTCGAACAATTTCTCAACAATACTCTTGAAAGCAGAGTTGAAAGAGAAATTTATAGAACAAGATGAGAGATGCTGTGTGACTATGAATTGTTTGTTAATTCTGGAGAGGAGAGTGGAGTTTTTTTTTGTTTGTTTGCTAGCGGTGAAATAAGTGGCAATTAATTTTCACAATTTTAAGGAATTTTGTTTGTTTTATGCTCGCTGATTTCAGAGAAAACTTTGAAATGGTTGTAAAGATACTTCATCTAATAAGTAGATAACAGGAGACCAGAGTTAGAGTATATAAAAAAAAATTGGCTTCAACAAAGTATACGTATATACAGGGTGTTTGGTTTCGTGTCCCGAATATTCCTGAGGGTGGTAGGTCTCATCCAGACAATAAATTGTATTTGCATGAGGGAGGGAGTCGAAAATGCTTCGATCTACCGCTAGGGGATGCTTTATGTTTCTCTGTACATTTAATTGCTGGAAAAATGCTTAAACTTCTTTGTGAGCGTATAAGAATTGCAATTTGTTTTAAAGATATTCTGCTCTCTGTTTCATAAGAGTGTCCAAGGGCTCATCCTCACATAAGCTATTGTTCCGGAGCTATCCATTTCAGAGCCCTTTTTGGCCAACTCATCCGCCATCTCGTTGCCAGGAATATCCCTGTGGCCAGGTATCCAGCATAGGGTGACCTTGTGCCGTGTAGTCAGTTCCTTAAGGCCAGTCTTGCATAACTACAACAATTATGATTTAACCAGCACAGCATCCAGCGCCTTAATAGTTGCTTGACTGTCCATGTGTATATGCAGATGTGCTCTACGGACTCATTGCATATCGACGCCAATATTATAGCCTTGTAAATCGCTACGAGTTCTGCATGAAAAACACTACATTTTTCCGGCAGTCTATAAGATTCGTGTCAGCGACAGTCCCTGGAATGCACTTTAGCCCCTGTGCCCACACTGTTATTGATCTATGCGTAAATATAGAAATATCGGAGGTTACCACCATCTCCTTCCCATCCCAGTCACTCCTGATGGGCATCAATACATTGACATCCCCACAAAAGTTGGAAAAGGTACTTGATAATCAGTTTCTTTAGTACAATCACTGCAGTCTATTTTTCGGAGTATATTGGAATACCCAAGCCCCTCTCCGTCCACCAACCCTCCGCTCTAAACCTAACAGCGCTTACTGCCACTACACTCCTGCAGTGGAGATCTAGCGGCAGTAAATGCATCATAACCTCCAGGATTGCTATGGGCATGGTGCGCAGACATCCCGTTATTCCGATGCAAACGACCCTCTAGATTTTTGACAGCACATCCAGTTTACATTTCCTCCTCAGTGCCGTCCACCATGGAGCCGTAACAGAGGATCGGCCGAACTAGGGCTGTATACATTCAGTGTACCTCCCTGGGATTTAGGCCCCAGTTACCACCAAAAATTCTCTTGCACATGTAGAAGGCCATACTGACGTTCTGACATGTTCTTCCAAGTTAGCCTTCCAACTCAGCTTGGAATCGAGTATTATTCCCAGATACTTTGCTTCACTGGAGTGAGTAAGATGCTCTCCAGCGAGCATTGGAAGTCTAAAACTTTGCACCCGCCTCCTTCTTGTAAAAAGGACCAGCTTCGTCTTCGAGGGGTTTACCCTCCTTAATAAACTATTATTGTCCCGGTTATCTGACTTAAGGAGCCATATACTTTGCTTAAGATATTGGGAACATGAACACAGCAAGTATATTGTGTATTTGCTAGAGAAGGGCAAGGCAAAGTTATTTAAAATATCCCGTGGTAGCTCTGACGCCTCAAGGTTGTTTCTATCGATCGGCATACACACAGACTTACTAGGATTTAAAAGCAGTTTATTAGCTATTGACCAGTCATAAATTCTCGTTAAGTCTTCATTTATACGAGCGACACAATCTTCTTGCAACCCGATTGGTCTCTATTCAAGTAAATCTGCACATCATCAGCATATAGATGAATATTCACATTTTTAATTACCTCATGCAAATCATTGAGACTAAATAGGAAAGGTCCTAGGATTGATCCCTGGGGTACTCCTTGACTGAATTTGACTGCTTGTTATTTACAGGTAAGAAAACCTATGATCAGGCTGAAAAGAAAAAATTGAAGTAATTCGAAAGTTTATAAAGGAGCTGATTATGATCTACTGGTTCAAAAGCGTTACTAAAATCCAACAAGATAGGATAGGTAAATCGTTTATACGTAAGGATTCGAAAATAAACCTTCATAAGGGGAGTTGTGCAGCTATGTCCACTTCGAAAAAACTTGATTGGTGATGATGACAGAAGCTGATTCTGGTCAAGATATTTGGTGATCTGATTTAGTACATTACTTTTTTGAGGACTTTGCTGAAGTAACACAGCAAATTAATAGGCCACTAGGACGAGGCTTTCTGGGAACAGAAACTATGAGGGTTTTTTTACGTAAGGACAGAAATTGAGAAGTTGCAAGACAATAATTACAAATATGTATTAGAATGTCAGAAATAGTGGGAGCAACCATCTTGATGAATCTCGGGGGAAGCAGATCATGCCCAAGTGCAGTAGATTTTACAGCAGACATGGCAAAGAGAGTGTCAGTATCATCAATGCAATTAAACGCAAGACCCTCAAAATGCTTATCATCCACCACTAGATGACTTATTAGGGACTATAGGAGTAGAAGATTAAAAAAACTCACTTAGGGTTTTCAGCGTTAATATTGCATTGTGGAGTTTCACTAGCAACAACACAGCAAGTGAGAGGATATTGCTCCAAAATTTCTTATTGGAAGATCAGCATTCAATTTAGTGCTATAGCGCGACTTCTTGGCAGATCGAAGTTTAAGCATCACACAGTTTCGAACTGTCTTGTAGCGATTATTAATTATGGGTTGCGTGTGGCTTTATATTGACGCAGTATTATATCCTCTTCGGCGATAATTGAAGGTATCTCCTTGGTTTGTTGTAGCAGATTGTACTGACTTTGTCGTCAACCGACTCCATTGCGAAAATATCCATAGATCTATAACTCCAATGAACTTCTTTGACAGCAACCAAAAAGTTTTCCCGAACAAACAAGGTGCGTTTTTCTTAATAAGCGATATATGGCAGCCCCATAATTGGGAAGCTGCTACAGGCTAATCACCTACGATAGCGAACAAAAACGATTCAAGAAACTGAAGCCAGAGCCTCAGAGAATAGGGTCAAGTAGATAGGTTTTATGGGAACTCTTTGATCCCAAAGGGAGGTGAAGACAGAAAATAGTTATAGTAGGAAACTGTAAAGTGAATTTGAGAAATAGGGAGTCTGTAACATAAGTGAAACTAGTCTGAACCTAATCCGAATAGCTTTCTTGACATAGCCGATAAATTTAACATGAGTCTTAAGCATGCGTAGATTCAAATGTTTCAATGCAACCTGCGTTACTTAGTCGACTGAAATAGAGTGAGATTGTAAAGCTAGACTAGTGGGAAGGTTTTGGTTTGAGTGGCGCGACCTCTCCTTTGATGGCACGTCCATTTCGAGTCGGTGACTTCAACGGCGCGGAGAGGGCGTTTGCGGGATGGCCCGTGGCGGCCAGAGCGCGCCGAATTTTGGATTGGGAGTTCAATCAAATGTAGGCAGACATCGTGCCACAAATGGCCTGGCCCGAGAAACCACGGGTCATGGAAAGAAAGCTTAAGATAATTTGGGATTTCCCTTCCCATTTATCAGAAGAGAAAAGCCTAATTGCAACCTCATAGTCCAAAGCAAAAATCTCACACCTAAAAGTTCTCTCCTCCGATCCGATGCCATGTTTTTTTTTTAACTTTTCAACGGCACTTCAAATAAACCTTTGCTGCTACCCGTTGTGCCGCTAAAATTCTACGCTTTAAGACTTAAGATTGAATTATACATGAAAAGACGCATGCACAGTTAAGTATGTGAAATTTTTTTCATTTGCAACGTGCTTAAATTTCAAAACATGGCCAAGATAAAAGTTGAAGTACATAGCTGGAAAAGATGAATTTCTTCACAAATCATTTTTGTATCTTTTCCTGTCACATTTTCTTTGAAAAGTTAAAAAAATTTAAAAGCCCTGCATAAATTGCACTTCTCCTCGATACAACAACTAAAAGTGCATTTGCCTTAGCTGGCAATCATTCAAGTGTTCTATCAAAACATTAAAGAAAAGCGACTTACACAATTCTGCTTTCTTTTTTTTTCTTTTTTTTCATCTCGAAATCCAGATCCAGACTCCCCGTTTCAACATAAATCACATAAGAATTTCGCTGTTTTAATCATGGCGCTAAAATTTTACGATTTTGTATAGTGAATGTATGCTGTGTATGTATGTACTCGTACATATGCATGTATGTGTACATCAGCCAGCGTGTTGTTCAAAAGACGTATCAAAACGAGAGATTTAATTGAAATGAATAATTTACTGAGGCACAGTGAATTCAGTGAGGGTCCAGTTTTTCACTGGAAAATTCGGTTTTATGTGCACTGTGGGAAAAATATTTCCTAATTCCGATTTTAAATATTTAAATGGTGGATTGCGGGATTTTCTCTGTAAAGTTGAATACATTTTGCTGCTGTTTCAGAGGATATCGATCTTATTTCTGTTTTTTTATTTATAGCCCAGCTTTGGAAATACATTGGAGGACTGAATGGATGGTTTCGTTTTTTTTTGCTTTTCTTTTAAATCTTATAATGCCGTTCTGAATTTAAAACAAAATGAAATGTGCAAATATATGGGAATATGCTGATATATGTAGAAAGGTTGGGCCGGAATTATTTAGATATTTATGGTTAAAATGTTCATAAAAGATAACTTCAATTTCTTATTGAATAATTTAATTACTTAGTATTATATGCAACCAAGGAGTACCCCGCAGATGTGTCACAGGAAGATTATAATGTAATAATGCAATGTGATTTCAATGGAAACATATGTTTACCACATGCACCCACACCTGACACACTCTGGATAGAGTACGGTAAAGAATTCTAGGTTCTTGCCGCTTGAACAAAGTAAAAGCTCTCTTGAACCAATCTACGATAACGGGGAATTAAAATATTACGATGGCGTGACGAATTCAGGAGTTAAATGTTATTCGCAGTGTAATCAGGTTGTCCTGCATTAATGACCTTATGCAGGAAACGAAGTGGCCTGCGCTTTAAGTATATATCGAGAGTATATCCGACTAGCCTATAGTCTTAAAGCCACAAATGTAGTCAAATCTACGAAGACCGAAGGCGAACCTCACACAATCGTTGAACGTAACGTTGATTTTGTGCAGTCTAATTTTGGAACATCAGATTCCCAAAATTAAAATTTGTCAAAATTAGAGCTATGATGAGCTTCAGTTTGGTGTTCGTGCTTAGAATTTGTACGGACAACCAGAGCCTTCGTAGCTCACAACAGACCTCTTCCAGAACCCATCTGACATGATTATACAAAGTTCCATATCTGCATTGAGCCTAATTTCAAGATTTGTGAGGGGATAGGTCTAGTGAAAGTACCACCACCTAAGGTGACATATTGAAACTTGTCAGGATTAAGGATTAGGTCATTCGCTGGAGACCAAGTAATCTTCGTATAACCTAATCGGTCCATTACTGTATAACTGGACATTGTCGGCGATTAAATGGATGTTGATTTGTTGGATAACATTAGGTAAGTCATTAATGTATAAACTGAACAACAATGGTCCTAGCACAGACCCCCGAGGAACACCAAGAGGTACAGGTAAGAAGTCTAAATCACACTCCTTGTAACGAATTTCTTGGAATCTTCCCGTGGAGAAGCTTTTGATAAAGTCAAATAACTTCAAGAGTAGGCTTAAGTGGTTGACTCTGTCAAAAGCCTTGGACAACTCAAGTAGCACGAGAATGCCAGCTTCACCCTTATCCAGGCCGATTGGAATTCTGAAAGTGGTGATTATACCAGGTACGCCTAGAAAGAGTAAGCTTCTGCTGGGTAAATAGACACACCTACCGTACTGCGAGGCAATTTAGGACTGGCAAGCAGAAGGGAACATGTCCTATTCTTAAAAAATTACAGAAAAAGCAAAAAACCGAATAAATTAATGGACTTTCGAAATTATCCCACTATGATTTTAATAGTTTGTGCTACTTTTGTTGCCCTTCCTGGCTAAACATAGAACATAGAAAAATGTGAAATATACTAGCAGAAAAAATAAAAACAAAATGGGCATAGTGCCTTTTGACTACACAAATTGCACGCATTGACGATCATCTGCCTTTTTGTGCGTCATTGATCGACATGTTTCGTTTTGTTCAGTTGTTGGCTTGAAGAAATCTATAGATTTTCGTGGACAAAACGACACATTTGTTCGCACATTTAGTTTTAAGATCTGTGATTTTTTGAGGCCCAGCCATTCCCTTTAACTAGTACACGATTTTGTCTATTTCATTACTATTTTCGACACTCTCGTATACCCACTTTTCGTTATCACAGCGAGCTGAAATTTGGCACACAGGTTCATGTCGCATGACAATTGAATCTATCAAAATTTGAACCGGAAATTTTCATGGAAAACCCGGAAAATCGAGAAAAATCATTTGAAAAGTTGGTACAAATTTGATTAGTGATAAATCCGTTTCAGGAAAAATGCAGAGTTTTCCGATTTTTCCGAAAAATTTTCCGGAATTTTCCGACTTTTCCGGTAAAAAAGTTTTCTAAATTATGCAGGATCAAGTTCCCTATCAACTGGCATCATTACTTTCTCTCCGACAATGGTGAAAACTTGCAGAAAAAATCGAGGAAAATTCATGTAAAACGCTTTTCCGGAGTTTTTCAGACCAAGGAAGCGTTTGAGCGTTTTGCAACCTAAGACAAAGTTGTAGAGCAAAATGAGTTGCATAAAGTTGCTTTTGTGGAAAACTTCGTGGAAAACCCGGAAAAGCGGGGAAATCATCGGAAAAATTTTCATCGATATGATTAGTGATAAATCTGTTTCAGGAAAAGTGCAGAATTTTCCAATTTTTCTGGAATTTCCGGAATTTTCCGACAAAAAAGTTTTATAAGCTATGCGAAATCATTTTTTTCCGTCCTACTGGCATCAATACTTTCTCTTCAACAATCTTGAAAACTTGCATGAAAAATCGAGGAAAATTCATGTAAATTTTTAAAAAAAATTCATAGTAATAGGAAAAGTCTGTGGAAAACATGGAAAGCAGCACGTAATAACAATTTAGTTAACGTGAAAAATGCAGAAAATAAAATAAGTAAAAAACGAGTTTTCAAACACAACTGAGGTCAAGCTGCATGAAAAAGTAGAAAATAAACTTTTCTTCACACACAGAGGTGGACTCAGATTTTATTCGCTGACAATCACCGATATATTTCAGTATGATCAATCAGAGGTAATAAGTGATTTGATTCATGAAGAGAAAGAATATTCAAGAGAAATGTCCCAATAAAAAAATCTGAGTCCACCTCTGTGTGTGAAGAAAAGTATATTTTCTACTTTTTCATGCGGCTTGGCCTCAGTTTTGTTTGAAAACCCGTTTTTTACTTATTTTATTGTACTTTTTGAAAAAAAAAAAACAAACAAAAAAAACGATGATTGAAAATAGAGAAAGTTCAGTATAGCGGATACGATTCCGTCAAAAAACGAAAAACGACCGAGCTTGGACATGTGACCTTTTGTTCGCCCGCTCCTCAATTATGGTCTACACACGATATAAAATGGGAAGAGAACAAAGCAACTTCTTGGTGCGAATTCTTTTTGCAGAAGCGGCAAGAATTCCGAGGAAATCGAATCAGTTCAACACGTATTTGTACTTGTACTTGGTATATATGTAGCTATTCTTAGATCCTGATATAACTCTTTCTTTATCTGTTGAGAAGATCTCATGTAATAATAATAATAAATATTTTGATTTCAGGCGATTTGACT